>JAOXXN010000446.1:27467023-27493496 GCA_026770055.1 Myrmophylax atrothorax
ATACCAGGCCCTCCCTTTAAAATAATTTTTACAAATCTACAGCTTTGTAAACATTTATGTACTATGAACTGCCACAAGCTTTGGACTCCACAGGAGCTCTTAATGACCAACAACTGTATGGGACAGCACCCAAAAAGCAACTGTTCCCTTTTCTCACAAAAATACACACACTTCAACAGGACAGTTTGTTTTGGGTTTACTTTTCTTCTCTACGGACTAAGGGGGACTTTATACCATACCTTTTTTTTTCATCACCAATTCAGATAGAAGACAATTAGGTATCTGTTTCAGTTTTCAGGATGTTTATTTTGTACACAAAGTTTTAAAAGCCAAAGAAAACTGAGTATTTTTTGCATTTCCCTGAAAACAGTATCTTCTAAATTAACATGAAAGCTTAGCTATTCTACTCCTGTACTTAACAGTTCATGTAGAGTAAATTTAAGGCGCTGGAATAACAAGCTTTTTCTGCCACAAAACACTTCCCTTGAAAAGCTTCCATAGTATGGACAGGCTTTGCTGTTTTATATTCGAGGACCAGGCCTTCTCCCGCTTCAGTTTTAATTAGTTTGGTAGAGACAGCTTTACCAGCATTGCTAAAATTAGTACTTAGTCTTATAACAGCTTCAGATGGAAGGTTAGGAACTATGGCTCTCAGGTCTATTGTCGAATCCTGCCCAAAGTTGAGGACCATCATGAAGACTCTGTCTAACCCATCCAGTTCCCTCACGTACACAAACACATTACTGTCATTCCAGATGTAGCACATCCACCCCCGATTAATGGGGAGCTCACTGTTGCGAAGGAGCATCAGCTCTCTGTACAAATTCAGGGTTGAGTTGGACCAGGTCATCTGGATCTGCAACAGTCAGCATGGAGAGGGTCAGTTCTTGGCACTGCAGGCAGGAAACACAACTTCCCTCTCACACCCACTCAGTCTGCTGAGAACACGCCTATTGCACTTGGACAATTATCCCTCTTCCAATTTGTCTGTAAATTTCATTGAAAAACTGCTTTTTCTTGTGCACTTACTGGGCATTTGTGAAGTGGCAGAGACAGGTTATTAGGCATGACAATTCCCCAGCACTAACGCTGTTGCTTCCTCCCATAGCCTCCTTTTAGCACTGTTGATTCAGGAGAAAGCTGCAGCCGTTCAAGGCTTGACACTGAACCTTTCTCATTGAGTCTAATCTACTGAAGTCACAAGGTTTATTTCATGGTTTATATTTTTGCTATCTTAGAATTTTTTTTCTGTCTTCAATTCTGGTCAGCCCTGTAGGTCACAAAATCTGTTTGACTCACTGATCTACTTATGTTAGAGGTGGTTTAAGTTCTTGTTACACAGCCAGTGCTTTCTGTAGCAATAGAAATGGGGGCGAAAACAAGACCAGTTTTCAATTTAATATTAAAAGCATTAAAAGGATGTTAAAGAGCCAAATTAACATCCTTGCATTGCTTGCATCCTTGCATTGCTTTGCTTGAATGAATATAGATGAAGTAAGCTCCTTGGTGGTGCTAGGAATTCCTTTTCTAATAAAACTTGTGAGGATTCAGTGCTGGTTTTTTCCCTTGAGTTTGTTCTTACTGCCAATGCCCACTACTAAAAGGAAGCCAGAGTAAAATAGATACATAAAAATATTTTTAGACCATTAATTTGTCACACATGCAGATACTTACTTCCACATTTACACTTTGGTAGTCAGAGTTAACAGGTAACCAGCTACTGTTGCCTTCAGTAAAACCAGCATTGACTTTCCCATCCCACTGCATGGGAGATTTCTCTGGAAAGGTCACCTAGAAAATAAAAAGTGGTGATTAGCATATTAAAAAGATGTTCTTTGAATACCATGTTCTCACAGCTCTCAAATTATCACCATTTCAGTATTGCTTTCTTCAGTTCAAGTTAAAATTTAATAAAGAAAATGTAATCCTGTTCCAAATCTAAGGAGAAAATAGGAATCAAGAGTTCCTGTAATGGAGAAGAGTAGATCATCTCAGCTACAGCATCGCTGGGTAAAATGTGGAATTCTCAAACAACTCCAATGAAGTTGTCCTCCTTTGCAAAGATGGTTGGATAAAAGTTTACTAATGACAGCCAGGATATTCTGAAAAATATCTAGATATGCAGGGAGTGAATACATGAGGTAATGAGTCCTAAGAAAAGATGCCATTAAAATAACAGTAAACAACTAATAAATGCTGTTTAGTGTCTGTTCTTTTGTAACCATCACACCTTTTCCCTTAGAACTCTTCAAGCTTACATTTGCAATGGGTACAATTTGGACAGGATTGTTTCTGTTAGAAAGAAAAAATTATTTCCAAGTGCAAAACTGTTGAAAACCAGCTTTTAGCTGATTAAAAACTGTCGATGTAAAAAGTCTGAAGTTCCCATTTTAAAGAATTCAGAAAAATTCTGAAAAAGCTTCCTCATTGTTATTGAGGCGCTGCCAAAAGATCTGACACTTAAATTTAATGATATAAGAGGGCATAAAGTATTTTGCACATACTTTGAGTGTTTGTTTTCCATAAAAACTGTTTCTCATATAAAGGACACTTTTCAATACAATCTGTCAGAACAGCAGCTAACAAAAGACATTCATTGTCACTTTGCTTTGTGACATTATAAATAACAGGTTTCTTCTTTCAAGCATATTCTGAAAAGCAGGGGGGGGAAATCCTAAGTTTTCATCATTGGTACTGCTTGTTTGCCTTTACCTCTTTCCATGTCTCCTGAAGTGTTTTAAATGCTGGGGCTAAAGACTACATCCTGCACAAATACTCTCCATCTTTCATAGACACCCATTAATCAGGGAACCTTCCTCTCCAGCTTGAGTGAAGGGTGGTTTCCATTGTTCCAAAGCCATGAGCCCCAGGGTAGCCACTAAAAGAGAGCGAACCCTGAGGAGCCAAGGGCAAGCCACTCTCCTGAAGAGAATCGCTCTGTGGGCAGTAATCAGCAGTGGCAAGAAAATGTAGGAGATACTCCAACCCAGGTGTTTCTCAGAGGAAATGAGATTTCCTTTTAAATCAGAGAATCATTTCCTCCCATCTGAATCAGACAAACCTGGAGATGATCCTGTGCTTCAAGTACCTCTTTCCCTTTGGTTCAAAGCTAGCCAACACCATTTGGAACATGTCAGAGTCTGTCTCATTCCCTAACAGAGGCTTTCCACTGTGAAACCAGCATCTGTCATAGGACTGTGTTCTCACAGTGCTCAGATATGGAAATGAGAGGCAGAGGTGAGCTGTTCCCTTTTGGAACAGACTATGCACAACAACCAGGAGTCACTTCTGCTTGCCACCAGGCACCCTCCCCTTTGTGCAGATCCCTTCTGAACTTGGGCCTACTGGAGACAGATGTGGCTTGGACAGGTGTCTTTGCATAGTCAGAGCAAAAAGGTCTGCAGGAGATGGTGACTGTACCTACAGTCTCTCATGAACTCTGGTTTCCTTCAAATAGCAGCCAGGCAATCATTAATGGACTTCGACATAACGACTAGGGTACTTCCATGGGAGGAAGGATATGGTGACCCAGTTCCCCTTGCCTTGTGTGACTGTAACACATCTCTACTAACCACTAGTCCAGGCCTGGTGTTGGCACTTGCTGTCCTGTCCTTTCTTCTGAAGGGAAGCAAAGCAACACTGCTGCAAACCATGCAAGACTGATCTGAAGCAGGACAGAAATCAGGAACCATAATTGAAGTCTAGCAGTTCAGACCCACATCAGGGCCTTGGTTCTGGTCTCTGGCCTGGCCATTTCCACATGTGGTCCAATGGTTTTGCCAAGGGGAACATGGACAACTGTCTTAAGCAGTGAAAAAGACTGGGTTTGGTTAACAAAACAGAAGTTCTTGGGGTTTTGAAAGTTCTGTTACTTGGAACTAAACAACAACAGGATCAGTGTTTACAAGCTCTTCACTTACATTTTCTGATGCGATGTTCTCCATGCCTATTTCTTCGCCATAGTAAGTTACAGGGGTACCAGGGAGGGTTAAAAGCAGCATGTTCATAACATTGACATACTCCTTCCCAATCCGAGATGAAATCCGAGCAGCATTAGGGCTTCCAACCTGAAGAAAATATCATTCTGTTAAACATACATTATAAAATTTCATGCATATGTGAAATTGATTAACTAATTTAATAAGGGGATTTATTTTCTTCCCTCTCTGTGGCTGTGAGGTGCTTCATCTTGGTGCCATTACAAACTTCTGTCCCCAATAACTAGGTATGCAGAAGCCCTGCCAGCAGCAGGAGGCAGAAGTGATGGAGAGAGAAGTAACAATTCTCTACAATTACAGTTCCCTCGGATTTCTGCCATTTCCTCTGCTGGGTGAAGACTGCTCTGCCTGTTTTGAAAGGATCCCTTAAACATTCCGAACATGCTTCCTACCAAAGACGAGCAGGTTTTACATTCACTGCCCTCAGCTGCGTGCTCTGTTCTGCCCTGGCCCCAGAAGGATTCCAGAATCCATTGCAGTGAGTCAGTTTATGGTCAAAGATAATTATACCAATTCCATTCTCACTGGTCTTTTAACCCAGTGCCTCATCCTACACTGGAGACACTGAGGGAGAGGCATGTCATAAATTCCCTTTTGTCACCCTTGCATGGGGAGTGTAACTTTTATTGATGGGCAGGAGAGCCAGCCAGTGCCAACAACTGCAGCCACAGCAGCTGAGAGCTTTCACATGGATAACAGCTATAGCTCAGCCACGGGCTCAGGCTGCTGCTGATCCCACTGAAATCAATGTCTGTGTGTTACAGGGGGTGTTCCATCACCATAAAAGGAACAAGGCCCTCCTGTAAAAGTTGGTCTAGAACTTACTGCCCAGTTTGGCCACTTTCCCGCAGGCATGTTTTTCATCCACAAGTCAACAGCTTCAAAAATACTGTTGCCTGATAGATTTTTCATGTTAATTAAGTTGAAATTGAAGGGAAAATCTGCTTCTTGGATGAAAGTTGTTCCATAATACATCATTGTTGCTTCAATGTCTTCCTTTTCATCATCGCCAGAACCCATAAATCTACAAAGAAGTACACAAACATCTTTTTTTGGCTCATCCTCGGTTGCACAGAACAGAAGAAAGGTAGAACAGAGCATTAAGAATTATGTTCACTTCCCTCCTCCCCACCAAAAAAGATGAATGCAGAGAAACAGTATTTTGTAAAGCAGACAAGGAGTCAAAGAGAAATATTTCTTGGATATTGCTGGTGAAAAAACATACAAGAGTCCACACAAGGCTAAAGTATCTGACTGAAATCTTATCTTTCTGAATTCACCTCCACACAGCCCCTTCCAGCAATTTCCAGCTTTCCTTCACAGAAGAGGATCTGGGGGTCCCTCAGGTTGACCATCAGTTGTCAATGTACCCTTGCAGGTGGCTCAGGGAATGCTGGGCTGCATTAGAAGGAGTGTTGCCAGAAGGTCAGGGGAAGTGATTCTTCACCTTTACTTAGCACTGGTGAGGCAACACCTGGAGCACAGTGTCAAGTTTTTGGCTCCCCAGTACAGAGAGACATGGACACACTGGAGAGAGTCCAGCATGAGGCCACTGAGACCATTAGGGACTGAAGATGTCTCCAGTGAGACTCCAGAGAGGAAAGGCTGAGAGGGGGGGCTGCTTAGCCTGGAGAAGAGAAGTCTCAGAGGGTTCTCATCAATGTATGTAAATTCATGAAGGGAGGGTGCAAAGACAACAGAGCCAGGTTCTTTCCAGTGGTGCCCAGTGCCAGGACCAGAGGCAGCAGGCACAAACTGAAATATGGGAAATGTGTTTCCCTATGAACATCAGAAAATGTAACAGTGACTGAGCCCTGGCACAGGTTTCTCAGGTAGGCTGTAGAGTCTCCATTCCTGGAGATGTTCAAAAGCTGTCTGGACAAATTCCTGGGCTCTAGGTGGCTCTAATGAGCAGGGGTTTGGACCAGAGTACCTCCAGAGGTCCCTTCCAAACTCAACCATTCTGTGACTAAAAATCCCTGACTGTATGTCTGACTTAACTGCACTATAAAAACTAAACAATAGAACAGGCACAGGGGTGATCAGAAGGGTTGTCCATTCTGCTTAGTCATGTACAGTTCATAAACTGAGCAGAGCTAATGGGGCAAAGTCCTTTCCTCACACATTGGGGGAGAGATAGTACAGCCCATGCCCCACTACTTGCATTTGAGGATTTGCACATTTTTGTGGCATGTTACGTTATTCAAAAAAAAAAAAAAACAACCAAAAAATGTTATTGCTAGCAGAAGGGTGATGAATATTAGAGAAAAATTCACCAGCTGTAACAAAGATTACCTGTATCGACCAGGTTCTCTGCTGAACTGATTCATGGTCTGACGAAAGCTACGGATGATATCATGCATACCAACTTGTGTGGTCGTGTAGTCATGGTAGAGCTGGGAATAGGCTGTGATAGTCTCCTTAAAGAAGGATAGAGTATTTCCCATTAGTTCACCAATATTTTCGATTTCAGAACTCTCCAGATTCTTTCCATCCTTTCCTGAGACAGTGCACCAGTCCACATAAATTTTAACTGAAATAAGTTTAGCATACCAAGGCTAACAGCGCAGAGCTGACCTGCACTGGAGGAACTGTAAAGATGTAAGAGCTGAAGGCTGTTTAATTTGGATCCCGTTCTTCAAGAGGCAAGGCCCACCCACAGCACTAACCAACTGAGCCCATCTGCAGCACCGACCACAGCACGTGCTGTGGCCACACAACAGGCTGGAAAGATGGGCAATTCCTTGATAGGTACCACAACATCAACACTACCCTGTGGAGCTGACGAGTTCTATATGATCCCCACTTCCACAGGGGAACAGTGTCCTAATCCTGAAACTATCAGGGAACACCACCAGGTTCACTACCACAGCAAAAGCAAATAGTGTTAAGTAACAATGTTCATGCCACTGAGTGAGTGCCTCTGGCCACCCCTCACTGTGACATACTGCCAATATGGAGATTTTTAGTTTTGCTGCAGTTCTTACTTGCAATGTAGAAGAAACAAATGCTAGTGACTGCTATGGAATCCCAAGCAGGCAAGAGCTCTAAACTTACCCCCTGCAGTGGGCTCCCCAGAGACAACCAATCAACTATTAAGATCACAAGACTGATCTTTTTAGAATATGAACTGAAAAGCAGATTATTTTAAAGAGAAAATTCAAAGCAACAGTGTCAGAACAGAAATACAAAGCATATACGGAGAATTCTTCCACTCACAGCACTCCTGCTTGCAGGTATCTCACTGACCTCCAGCCTCAGCCCAGTGGGCTTCTTTCTCGTGAGTGCTCCTTCTGCTGAGTGCCCGCCCACCTTCCAAGGGACATGGCTGACCCAGTTTTCCTACAGCCCCAGTTAAGACTCAAAAGAGTAAGAACATACACTCTCTTATCTCCGTAGGAAATGCAGGACAAAAGCAAAGACAGAACATATACATACTCCATTCTGAGACTTGTTCACTTGAGGCTCATCTCGGAGATGCGTTGCTTCTAAGAGAAATTTAACAGTGCTGAAACTAAATCCGTCGATTCCTTTATTGAGCCAAAACTTCATAATATCCTAGAGAAAGATAAAAATTGAGATGTTCAAGTGAGCCCACCCCATTCAAAACAGTTACAAAGAAAGGTAAACCTGAAGTATTAATATGTAACAACTTCTTTTTTACTTTGTGCTTCAAATTTTTCTAAAAGTCAAAGGGAACCATGTTGATCTAAGCTCAAACTAAGATCTAAATAAAGCATGTCTTATTATTTCATCCAGTACCAAAAAAAAAAGAAAAAGACTGGTCTGTGACTTCTCCTGTGATTCAGGAGACCAATGATAGGACATGACTCGCCAAAAGCCGTTTCCAATCTCATCCATCAACACAACTGGGCTCATGCTAAGCACTGTTGTTGGTGAATACTTGTCATGGCTGCACAGAATTAGAACACATTGATTCAAATATGCAGGAATATGTTGTTCTGCACGGACCTCATGCCACCAATTTTCTTTTACACAATAGAGCTCTTAAAACATTTGTTCTCTCTCATTTGACTGTTGTGAATTTCATTTTATTTTCAGGCTTATTTATTTGCAGGAACACAAAAATCATTATCCAACAATTGCAATTGCTATTGATTTGTAATTTCACTATCAAATGGAGAGGTTAGTCACTATTAGTAAAATTATATCCCACTTCAGTAACTATTATATTACTACAGTTTTAATTGCTCTAATTTTAACAAAAAAGTCTAAAGTTCAGTCTCACAAGTGATTTCTGCAAATGTTCTTTTAGATGCAATATTTGTCTTCATCTGAGGAAAAAATCTTTTTTATATATTGTTTTTAAAGACAGCTATTGAATTGCCTTTTTAAAAATGTATGAAGTACACTTGCATGAATATGCTGGACTAGAACCAGTCCACACTCAAGATTTACAGATTTTTGTTTGGCAAATAAAGACTCTGCCTCACTGAGCTGCACTTTCTCATAGCACCATTCTGAAAGCAGCAGTTCTCAATATGGTGTCTGTCCAATAGTGAATCCACCCAAAAATATCCACACCCATGCCTGTGCTCAGCACAAAAGCAATACCAGGTATCAGCACTGCAAACCTCAAGCACTGACACAGTTCTCACTGCGATTAATCTACATCTATTTACACAAAAGCTTCAGCGTGCTGGCTGGTAGCTGGTTGGCTTCCCTGTCCTTGCAAGCCTTTGCATAGCTAAACCAGAGACATAAGCTTCTCTGCTAAAGTCCATTGGCTTCCTCCTAAGTCCTTCTAACCTTCCAGAACAGGATTTTGAATTAAAATACCAGACAAAGATTCTTCTTCAACATGACATTCATAGGCATTTTTTAAGGTTGGTGTTACCAGGCCAGACTTAGTAGTTTCCATGTCACCTTTTGGCATAGGAAATGGAGCATCTCTTTGCTACTGCAGCTTCAATAATGTATCAGGTACCATTTTAACAAAAATAATTAGCCAAGACCATTAAAAAGTAACTGTGATGCTATGGAAAAAAAAGGTGCAAATGGCAAGATGTGGCATGAAGGGAAGTATCAAGGCACAGAGAGGTTACTACCAGAGTTCTTCAAGTACCAGTCTCAAAAGCAGTCTTGTTTCCTGCTTTAGTTAAAAAGTGTGACCAGCAGCACTGATTTGTTTCTTCAAGTATATGCAGTACTTGTGTGATGAGGGGAAAGGCCCCACAGAGCCAGTGAGACCATCCCGGTGTGACTGGGCAGCTGTGACTGCTGCCTAAGAAATGCACCCAAATTCAACAACACAAAGTAGCAAACACTTAAGGATTAAATCAAAACACTTGAAGTAGCTGTACTACCTGATGAGGTATAAATTTAAGAGGGAAAAAGAAGCAGCAATTGTCAGACTCCCTATGTTCAAGCCCACCTCCCCGTATTTTAATGAATTCCCCATTGTCTTCGGGGAGGTGTGATGCAGACAGGCAGGAGATCCTATCTGAGCCCCACCACCTTCCTGCAGTAAAGCACTCTCACTGTGAAAGCACTCTCATCAGTCTCTTTCCCCTATGAAGTCATCAGACATGAAGACAGATTGAAACTCACTATCTCCCCCTTATCCACAAGCCCAGGCATTCCTTGTCATTCAAATCAGCATTGCCTCCACTTCCTTGAAAATGCAAACATCTCTGCTAAAACAAAGCGCCATGCCCACATTTGACTGGCTAATCAACAGCTCCTTGTATCAGCAGAGATAAAAACTTCTCTTCACTTGAGTATGTCAGCTCTGCACAGGCTTCACTGCAGGAGCAGTTTTACCTTCCTTGTCAATATTTCCATGAATTGTTGTCCTGGATACAACATCCAAGCATGCCAAATGTCTTCATCCTTGGCTTTTGATGTAAACCGGAACACAGTCAACAACTTCCAGACAACAGTCACATTGGGTTATTCGAGCACTAGCACCAACTTCAAAGCAAGTAACAGAAACTTGGGGCACAGAGGGAGAAGCACCTATGCCACTGTACAAGATCCTGCCCAGACATCTCTTCTGGTCCATTTGTTAAATTCTGGCCATCCACATTTGAGAAAAACCTCAGGATGGAAGCGCTGAGAGGACTAAGCAGAGGCTGAACAAAGGGATGAAGAGTCTCTCTCTCCAGGGAAGACCAAAAAATCCCACCCCATTTAATCTACCTTAACAAGACCTGAAAACCAAATAAGCATAAACAAGGGTGGGAAAATCCCCTTCCAGCTGAAGGACAGGTATGATTCACAGGGAGCTAAGAATGAACAGTTTGGACAAGTTAGTCTGAAAAGTAGAGGACTCCAGGAGCATCAAAGCAACTTTAAGACAGACTTTAATGGGAAGAGACATGGAAAGGGAGCTCCTTTCAAAGTACAATAACCTGTTAAAAAAACCCATCAAGATCTTGCCAGGCTCTTGTGAGAGCAGGGGAGTTAAGTCAGTAAGAAAAAGCAGCAGCTGTACCTTCTTAATATTCAGAGGACTGCAACACGACCCACCACCTGTACTACCGCTCAAGGATGATTTTATTCACATTTTTGAGGGGAGTTATAAATTTCATGTTTTTCTAGACACCTTTTTGTTTCAATCGTTTACATATACTGTGATCCTTGAATTACTTGCAACTAGATTGCAAATTGTGTAGCACAACTGATCAGAGAAATCAAGTGCAGAAGCAGCTGCTTTGCTGTCAGCTCAGCAGCAGTGGGTGAGATACTTACATGGATTTCTTGCTGGACAGCAAGGTTGCGGAAATTTAAGTCTGGCTGTTCTTTCCCAAACTGATGAAAATAGCATTGCTGTCTAACATCATCAAACTGCCAGCTGGAATTCCCAAGGACACTCACCTGCCCACATACAAGGAGGAGACAGTAAGAACTCCTAATTTAACAAACATTTACTCCTATGCATACTTTAAAATGGGGGGGCCTTATAACCATATAATAAAGCACAAAATGCCTAATCATTGAACTACATTGTGACTAGATTTTGGTACTTATGTTTTTCATTTCTTTTTCCTACTTGGCTGCTCTCCCTTTAGTTGTGCCTTGCCACATGTATTTCTTGTTCAATGTTGTAGGGTTTGGGGTTTTTTATTAATTAGACCTTCATTGGGAATTATTTGGAATAGAGGGAGAAAACATGGGTGGGAGCATTTATTTTGGAACTGCTTTTCCTAAAACTTAAAATAGCTTTAGTTAACTTAGAGCTTTCTGCAATCTGCTATTATCCTTTTGAAGCACCAACAACAGTCAGCATGTTCAAAATGATAATTTTATCATCATCTCTGTAATAGAAGATTCCAATAGCTAGGACAGCTCCTAAGACTCTAAAGAGAAATTATACTGACTGGTACTGGTATTAGTTCTAGTATACTATGAATTATTATTAATTATTAGCTATTAATAATTATTAGCTATTAATACTAGCATACTAACTGGTACTAGTATTAATTCCACCTTGAGTTTTTAGAACATATAAGTTCTTAAACATGCAAACGTCAGTTCAAACTTCAAATAAATCTGTTTGGAATAGGCAACACTCTTTCTGGCCTGATCACCTTCTAGAAAAAATAAGGAAAAAAGCCAAGAACATTGTTTTATTTCCTTCCCTACCAACTAGGATTTCACAGGAGCTGACATGAAGTTTCTGGAGCAGAGTACCCAGACACAGCCTTGGGCATGTGTGAACAACTTGTGCACAACTTTCCTTTTCTGTGTTTGTTTAGTGAATGAAGATTAACACTGAGGTAAAACCACAGAAGTTATTTTTAAAACTCTGTTTAAGTTAGGAACTTCCCTTCTGATCTGGTTTAAATCTTACTCTGCTCTAGCTCATGTACCAAAGTCGGTTTGTACCTGTCAACAGCCACTTACAACCCAGTGCACACTGGGACAGCCATGCTACAGCAGCTTTGGCTCTGTGGCAGCCTGCATCCAGCTGGGGACTTGCACCTGTCCCTTCCTGTGTTTACCCAGTTATTTGGAGGAATGACTGAACCAGCAGCCTGCCTGCAGTCCTGCCAGATGTAGTAGTCTGTGTACTTCCCAGTCCGATTGCGACTCAGCTGAAACCATCGGTGTTTGTCACTTGTGTGGTTCGGTATTAAATCCATTATCACTTTCAGCCCTTAAAAATCCAAACAGAAACACAAAAAACCATTATAAAACCCCCTTGACCCACAACATTAAATTTAGCCTGTTAAGACAAAATTCATAATTTTTTCATAATGCAGTATCAGAGGTGTTTGGGCTTCTTCCATCCCAAAGGTCTGGCAAAGAACAACACGAAGTCCCAGACTACCAAAACAGTCAGACTAACTACTTTCCAAGTAGGTGGAACCCATCTTGCTGGTACTGTTGCCCCCAGCACATTGCCTGGGAGAGAAAGAAGGCTGAAATACAAAAAAATCAGAACAGATTTCAGCTGTTATGAACCACTTGCACCGACTCTGACTTCAGCCTCTGTCCCGCACCTCCCAGGTGGGAAAGGCACTTCACCAGTCTAGCATCAGTGAGCACACCTTCTTCCTCACCCTTCCTGAAGGTTACACATTTTATTGAAATCTCAAATGTCTTTGGACTGGCAAACCATTTTCTATTCAGCTCAACAGCTGTAAGAAGAAACACCTTAGCAAACATTTTTTCTAAGGCATAAATGTGCCAAACCAAGGATGCAATCACATGTTCAGTCAGAAACAACTGCACCTCAGCCTTGATCTCCAGACTTGGGATGCCCATAACACATGCACGGGGGAGCACAGATGGTACTGCCAGCCCACCACTCACAAACACCCTCGTAGGGGGCCATGCCTTGTGGAGGACACGCAGCCACCAAACACTGCTGCTGCAGCTCCCCATGCCCTCAGTGCTGCCCCCAGCACTCCTGCACCAAAAGGCAGGAAACAGCAACCACAGAGCTCATGTTGCTGTGGAGCTCACTCGTACCCTTCCCTGGCAGCTCCATCTGCTTCCGCTCAATGCCACCCTTGGGGGAATTCCCAGGTGCACAAACTCAAGCCTTGGGTTATATCCTTGCACTGTAAGGTACACCTATTTAATACTTAGCTTGCTCAAGAGGTGCAGCTTACCTCTGTCATGTATGGCTGCAATCAGACTCTCAAAATCTCTCATTGATCCAAAAATGGGGTCAATAGCATAGAAGTCTTCAGCTCCATATCCAAGGTCTTTTAAAGGGGACTTAAAGAAAGAGGTGATCCAGATGGTTTTTATATTCAAATATGTAATATGGTCCAATTTTTCTTGGATACCTATTCAAAAAGAAAAGGACATCATCTCTAGAAAAGACCAACATTTTTGTTTAAGTTCGCCATGGGCTCTCAAAGATGGCACACAGGTCCCTTCAATACATATCCATCCCCTGTTCTCACTGATCTCAGGTACCAGGACAGCCTTGACATTTCTTCAGGGATAGGATGAGATCACAGAACAGAAACCATTCAAAGCCAATTTATACATGAAAAATAAGGCAGGAATTAAAAAAGTGAGATCAAACCAAATTTATATTCTGTATTATTTACAATTTGATAAATTTAACACCCACTTCTGAAAACGAGATTCTCTATTTTGTTACAAAGCAGCAAAAGCATTGCTTTTCTAATTCGAAGAATCAGTTAATCCTCAGACCACCCGAAGGGAAGCACAATTTTAATGCAAAGGTCCGTTTTTTCTTGACTTAGAAAAAGTCTCTTAAAGGGTTTTTCTGTTGTCTTCTGTAAGGACACCTCACTGCAGCCTCCCCTAGTATTTTTAAACCCAAATCCTTTAATCTTCCTGACACGTTACTAATGGCGTGCAGCTATAGAAACAGTTTCTGCTCTTCACTTGCCAGTAGAGCATAGTGTAGCTAGTGCTTCTTGTTTAGAAATGTATTATCCATGTCGGTGTTGAGCCTTCTCTTTCTACAAGGCAGTCTCAACTAACTCACTGATAAGTGGCATTGTCCATGCATTCCTAAGAGCTGAAAAACACCTAGACCGGTAACAAAACAGGAAGTAACACGTCTTTCTCTCCTCTTTTGTCAGTTTTAGTTTTCTGTAGGACAAGCAGCCAACAAACCAGCAAGTGCTCAGCACCACCCATCCTCCTGACTGGCCTCAGTTTTGTGGAGGTATTTCACTCTGATGGCAGCTGTGCTGCTGCTTGCCCTCAGCCCCATCTCTCCATTAGAACATCCATTTTAACTCCAGGCTTAGGCTTAACAACTTGAGCAAGCAGCTCCTGGATTTATTCATGACAATGTGAGTTGCCATTAATGTTGTCAGACTACTTTTCTTTCCCCTCTCCATTCGTGTGGCTTTGTCTATTGGTCTGTATTTTTTATTGGTTATGTTTTTGTATACACACACACAGACAACTGTTACACACACCAAGAATGAAAATTGACCCACCTCTCAGATCCCCGTTCCCATCCATGTTGCTGTCCCTGAAGGAACGAGGATAGATCTGATAAATAGGACTAGCTTGCCACCAGTCAAGGCACTTCGGAGACAGAGCAATAATGGCAATCGTAGCACACACAAGCGCAATGGCAGCAGCGATTATGAGCCAGAAGAGAATCTCCCTGGTGACTCTGTACCGGGCTTGGCTGGAGAACTTCAGCAACACTTCCTTCGGCATTCCAGCATAAGGCTTCAACACTGTGTCTTCCTCAGCCGCTGGGTCCACATCAACAGTGCACGGTTTTGGCATTTCTTCTTGGCTACTGGCATCTGTTTCCTTGTCATCAAAAGCCTCATTTTGAACAAATCCATTGTTCTCTACACCTCCCTTCTCACTCAGCTCCATAGGTAAGCTCTTCGCTTCCTCCTCAACCGTTTAATTTCACGGCTTTTGTTGTCCTGGAGACTCAGGTCACAGCAAGGAACCGCTGTCTACCACACCTTCGTTCAGCGAAATGAGAAGCACTGCAATTAGCATCTGGGTTGATAATCAATCCTGACCAACTGGCCAAAGTTCACATGGGACAAAAAGGGCAAAGTGCTCCCAATTTTCCCCAGAATCTGCACCTTCAGCAAGATAACCAAATGCTACTGTGCATACCAGCTGAGCACAGTTATGTTTACTGTTGCTCTCCAGTACACCAAACTTCTTTCCTTTTGACAGAGGGGGGAAATTCGGGGTTTACCAGTAAAAGATCTAGTAAATATGCAGCTTTCCAGAGAGGCACAGTATCGCCTGCCTAAGGCAGCCTGAATATGGGTCATTTAAGCACAGGCAGCAAGAAAATGAGGTGCTGACAACTACTGGGCCAAAAGCAACAATACAAGCTAGGAAGAAAAGATACAAGGGTTGCTTGTGCTTCTTTTTCTCAGCTTAGAAAAACAATCCCCCCAGACTAACCCAACCCAGCCCATCCACAACCCTTAAGCACTAAGAACTGCTAAGGCACATACCAATCCTGGGATTCACAGCGTGAGACACGAGAGGAATTGCTACAGGCAGAGCTAACCCTGGGTCAGGACAGGACAGCTCTGCACAAGCACAAGCAAAACTGTAGAGAAAAACCCACTGCCCATTACTAGAATCCATTCTCTCCGTTAAAAAAAAAAAGTTTAAAGGAATCTTTCCCTTCTCCCTTTCTACTACTCTAGGCAGAAAAATGCATTGCCCAAAGTCTGCAAAGGATGCACACGTGTGCACATCTGCGTGCCCTAAGCTCCAGCTGCCCCGAAGCCAGAGAGCCTGCATCCACCAAGACATCCCCTCTAGCCAGTGCCCCCTGCCCAGTCACACCAAAGGACACACAAAGCAATACTTATTTGCCAAAGGGCTGTCTTCTCACCTGTGAAAGTAAACACCTGCCCGTGACCATAGATAGGGTCAGGGTCCCACGGAAACTCTCACGAGCAACTGCAGTGGAGAAAAGGTTGGGGTCTGACTCAAAAAAAGTGTTTATTATGTTGGCCTCAAAGCATGAAGGAAGTTTATATCTAAGGACTGTAAAAAGTCCACCATGTGATAATCAAATTACTCAAACACGCTATCTCTTCAGTAGCTGAGCTAAGAAGTATTGTATGCTGACAGATTTAATCCTTTTCCTCCCCTTCCTCATGCAGTGTGTGGCAGCAACCTCAACCTCTACAGCGTCAGGCAGGTGCCAGAGCATCTGAAGTAACGGCAGTAGTTTCAGTGCCGGTAATTCAGTATTGCCAGGAAATTCAGAAGTAGGAAGTTATTTGAAACAGTCTCACTCCAATCTGATGACTCTACAGCTTCAGAATCATCATATCAGTAAGCTGTAAAAGTTTCTAGGCAGACATGGTACACTGAGGGCATAAACTTGTATTCAGTACAACACCAACCACTCCCCTCCACATTTCAGTTCTTTCATATCAATGATTTAACTTTCAATTAAAATATGAAATGCATAAACACAGAAATTTTTTTAGCTGGCATCACATACACCTCAAGACCTAGTACTCCCCACCTTGCTTTTTCCCCCCCAAACTCAGAGGTTTAAACATGCCCAGAGCTTCCTGCACTACCCAAAAGCACATATGTAACCACATCAGAGGCAAGAGGAAAGGATGACCGAAATGCAGCTGCCTGCCACAGGTGGATGGGTCAGCCAAGCCAGTGAGACTCAACTCAAGATGGTCAGGAGCAGAGAGGGCTTGGTGCCAGCGCTCTGGGAACAGACTCTCAGCACCCCACTGTGCTCCCGGTTTGCTTGGCACCACATCACAACTGCATCATGCAAAACTTGCCACAAGCCATGGTGAGCACCTCTTCTGAAGAATGCAGGCCAGGTGAGCATCCTAATGTTTTACCATTCTGCACCATGGGCATACAGTGACAGAAGGGGGGTGTCAGAGCATTTACATTCTTGAGACACAGATCAGCACTTCCGCAAGTCCCAGAAAGCATTTCTGGCACATCACTGGGACACACACATGTAACTCAGCACAGCAAATAGCTGCTCAATAGGCAATGCTACATTACAGTGACTGGAGTTAGTTTTGTGGCTAAGTCACCAACATTTCATGCTAATTTAATCAGCTCTTATCCCTGATTGCTTGCTCTTGCCTTGCCTTGCCCCCATCTCATGCCAGGTGAAATATTTAGGCAGATGCACAGGGAGCCAGACTGGGAAACAGATTTGGCTGAAAAGAAAAAATTAATTCTTCTGAAAGTTCTATCCCCATGAGACCACATCAATGCTTCAGCCAGACAAGCAGAGGGAGGAGGAGGAGGGCAGCAGGCAGGGAGAGGGCCAGGACACAAAGTACAACCAGTCAGCTGAGCAGCCCTCCAGTGAAATCACAACCTTCATGTCACACATTCGTTTTATTATGTTCTCATATGTCCCTCAGAGAAAGTCCTGTAATCCCACAGTCCTATCATTTCACTGCTGGGAGCAGAAGGCAGGTGAGGTTCACACCCACCAACACTGCTGGAATCAAAGATGGGGAGAGAGTTTAAATTCCAGGAATGGCTTATCCTGAGTAATGCATGAAATCTGCAGAGGATCAGGACCTAACTCCAGTTCACCGAAGTACTACATCAACATTACACAGAACACTATTGAAAGTCTGGTTCCAGGTGAGTATTTCAGCTCCTCCCTCACCTCTTCCCTTTAAGCCAATGAACTTTCTGATGACAATTGCCTGCATGGACATGTTTGCTTGATCTAAAGGGAGATTATCTTCCACGTGCATACTTTTTACAACTGATAAGGGCCAATTTAGTGTTTCCGTAGTCAGAAGCTGCCACTGCTCTCCCTGTGCTCCATTTGGAAACCATTACTTTCCCCTTATTCAAACATCTTGCAGGAGCACAAGGGCCAATGCCTGCTCTGCGAATCCTGCTGTGAGAAACCTGTGCCTTCAAAAGAGCCCCTCTTGTCCTAATGTAATCCTCAAGTAATATTAAAGGCTTATTTATACCTTAAGTAGGATAGATCACGTCTTAATTGCCAAGCGCCGGGCTGAAAAGAGGAGGATTATACTGCTGTAGTAGATAAATGCAGCACGCAGGAGGCGGAGCCCATGGATAGATGAATCCGTGTGCGCTACCGCCGGTGGCTGCGGGGCACGCAAAGCTGCAGCTACAAAACCACTGTAAGGTTAGAACAGGACATAAACCATCCTGGAAACTACCAAGGGGCAGTCTTGGCGAACGTAAGAGTTTTTAGGGTTGGACTGACTGGGCTCACAGCCAGATTTCAGCTGTATTTCAGATCAACTCCATGTTGCTACACAAGAAGAGCTGAAGCGTAAGCAGGTGCCAGCGGAACACAGGTACACTTAGGATAGAAATTTGGAACTTGAATACTAAAATTTCTTCCAGAAAACCTGCAGGAAATATACAGCCAAGGAGCGTAAAATAGGTCTGCATGATCAACTACCAAGGACCCAGGAGAACAAGCCCAAGAATCTGGTATTGTCTCCTATATGTTTTTCCTCATAGACTAAAAATAAAACCACACAGGTGTTTTGTTGTTATTACAGACCTTTCTTTTTCTTCTCCTCATCCTGAGGAGTTGCTTGCCTTAAAATTATTTGATAAAGGAAAACTGTAAACTTCATCTTAAGAGAGGCAGATCACCAACAACTCCCACTGAGCTTTAACTTTTTCCTTTTAAAATACATTTTATGTATGCAGGCATTATGCTGCTGGCTTGCTCTCAAGCAATTCTCAAATGGTTCCCTCCTGAGCGATTCCATAGTTTAGCGGGAGTAACTAGCCAATGCAACTGCGGCAGCAGAATCCACTGAAAAGCATTAAGTAATAAAGAAAACACTTCGTATTCTCTGCCAGTTACTCTGTTTACCTCAGGGTTAGGTAGGGAAACAAAACCAATCGGTATGTGGGCAGTAATAGCTGCTATCTCCACACAGATTGCCATGGTTATTTCTCTAAGATGGAGGGGTTAATTTCCACAAGTATTTCTTATATATAATTATTTAGATGCACTGACTGACTTAGTCATCTACTGTTTGATGCTCTACAAATGCCAAGTAGCTTGCCCATTACTCAATACCATATATATTATGCTGAAAACCATGCAGAGGAGTGATTATGCACCCTAATGTGCTAAGTGTAGGAAGAGGTTTATTGTTAAAAAGTTCTCCTGCTTAATGCTTTTTCATTAAAAGGTTTGTTGCCACTGGAACTGGTCTGACATAATGCACTTTACCGCTAAATGTAACCTCATTATTTCCAGAGTCAGGGCCAGCCTTACACCTATGTAAAAAGGCTGGCAGGATGGTTGTTGGCTTTCCCTCAGCGGCTCCCACAAGCATGGTGGATAATCTGACCTTTAAAGCTGCCTTTCACTCAGCACTCAGAAAGCACTCTCTTGACCCAAGGGCAGCTGTCAAGACATGGTCTCCAAGGAGAAGTTTCTGACACAGTATCTTTTACCCTGGGAATCCACGGACATGCCTGAAGTCCTGGGGGTGGCAAAACGTAATTGTATAGGACACGGTTACATGGTTTGGTGGGGGGGTTGTTACTTTTTTAGTGCTCCTAGTCAACTAATGGCCTATGCGATAAGAAGCTAAGATCATTATAAATGCTGTAATTAGCTACTGCTTGGCCCACGTGACATGTCAGGGGTAGGTTTCAGGGGAAGGAGGCACCTGGCCCCTGTCCCCATGGCTGGCTTCTCCATTACCAATTCCCACTAATTCTTGCTGTTGTCGTGGCTGCTAGAACAGCAGCACACAGCGCTGCCTCCTCCTGGATGCCCTCCCCTGCAGGGGGTCAAAAACCACTGCCACGCACCCAGAGAAAAACTTACCTAACTCCAGGTTTGTTACCTCTCCAGGAAAATGCTCACTCGCATAACTACACCCTTCCCTTTGGGGCATTCATCTGTCACACTTCTGTTCTAGGGGATGACAATTTCAAAGGATTTTCTTTTCCAAACTACTCCTTAAAACCTTTCCCAGCAAGAGAGATAGACCTTGTGAGAACTGACACTGCACGGTCTTGAACCCTGTCAGACTGCTGCTGAAGTTTTGATGGCTATGAGCTCAAAAGTGACTTTGTGTTACTGAAACACCCCTGAAATGGGAGATCTGCAATAAAGACAGCACAGCCAGGCAGCCCCACAGGAAGCCAGGCAGAAGCTTAAAAGAAAAAAAAAAACAGAATGGCATTGCACTGCATCACCACCATGTTCATCCTTTGGGTTATCAAAAGGCAGCACCCCACAAGCTACAACTACCTTTGCTGGGGCTTCTTACAAAAATTTACATTCATGTAATAATAATTGAGGAGCAAGTTTTGGTCTGTCGAGCATGAAGTCTTTCATCACGTGTAAGCATGAAGGGATATACAGGAAGCTGCTGCCAGGCAAGGAATACTGTGCTCTGCAGGGCTGTCACTGCATGAGCACAGCTACTGCCATCCTATGTAAGCTGTGCTGCTTTTCACAGTCTCCTTACCTGCAGGAATTACATACATAGTATCACAGTTACATATGGTGCTCCATATGAATTTACTGCTTCTCCCTGTTTCTCTCAGTGCATCTAGATAGGCCTTCCTGCACATAATTTGCTTTTTCACACATATCAAATTGATGACAGGCATTTCATGACCAAGCCTACTCAGGTTGTACTCCCGTGAAATAATTTCCTGACAAAAGAGCTCAGTCCATATCAAAAATCTCCAGCCTTTGTACAGAAAACTTCACTCACTAGTACTGAATTGCATCCCAAGGCTTTTACAATGGCTGCTTGGGTTCCACATCAGACCATAACAGTGCAGTAATGTAAATGAGTGTCTAAAAATCAATGCGAACATTGTGAATAAAAACAAAGAATTGGAAGTATATATCCTATTAAAAAAACCCCAAACCGACAGAACTCCAATTCTCCGATTCATGTGGATGGACGTACCATGCTGTGCAGCAAGAGCTGGTACATGCAAAGTTCTGTATTCAAGGAAGGGGTGCACTGGCCAGCACAAACTAGCCCTGTGCATCAAGGAAACATTCCTCAACTGTAAGAAGTCATTTCCAAAGATACACACCCCATTCAGTGTGGATAGAGGTAGCGGAACTTAAATTTCATATTCACATGAACATACAAAGGCTAAATTTGAAGACAATCCTTACTTCCCCTAAATTAGAACTGCTCAGGCACTAATTCTAAGCACTAAACACTGCCTAAACCAAGTTTTGTTTTGGAATTGCCTGGCATTCAAGGATCCAGCTTATCTGGGTGAAAGCGCTGCTTGGTGACAGGTGAAGAAAGCATTACCAGCAGCAAACACCACCCTTGCCATTTTGAACTTGATGAATCCACTGAACTGTGTGGGCTCTTTGGTGCCAGATCTCACATTACCTGTTTGCATAAAATAGTTTTGTCACTTGGCTCGTTTATATCAGTGAACAAACATGATCCCACAACCTGCACACATTCACATAGTGCCACTTAAGTCACTTTCTCCCTTACTGTCACTCATATAGTGGAGTGATAACTATCACACATACCTATTCCCCCTCCAACCCAAGGACAATTAAAGCATGTCTGCTTTCATTATTTATATATATATGTATATATGTATATATGTATATATGTAATGAGACAGTCTCCCATAGTTCTCATGCTGTCTGGGAGTCTGTAGCACCAAGTACATCGGGACAGTGCAAACTGGTTCTGTCCTGAGTGGATGTCTTGTTTGCATTTCAAAGACAGATCTTCCAATTATTTCAGTACTGAAGGTTGAATAGGAAGACAGGGAACAACATCTTTAAGTCAGCGATCACACAATACCCATTTTGTACATTTTTTCTCCTTTCCCTTACTTTAATCCAAAAGCTTTTATCTAATGCAGTTCAAAGCATAAGGGCTACTAAAATCATATCAGATGTTACACCTACAAGATATAACTTTGTGGGTTTGGGGGTTTTACGTTTTTCTTTTTTTTTTTTTTTTAATTAAGTTCACAGAAATGGCACTTGAAATAAGGTAACCACATGTAAAAATGTTGCTGCAACTACATACTTGGATCTCTGTATTTTCCTCGTTAATAAGTTGAGTGTGAAGTAAAATGCAGTAACTAATCTCTGAAGCAGTAGCATAGAACTTGCTATATGTGCTTTTTAAGGTAGGGACAAGTAGGGATGAAGAGATGAATGTAAAATACATTTCACCATTTTGAAATTTCACAGTCATCACAATCCAAAAAGTACTAACCAAAAGTAGAGAATGAGAAGTTCTTGTAAAGCACCACATTTCCAAACATGTTGCACACTGTTCGTGTTAGCAGAGTATTTCCTACAACATCCTTCCAAATTAAATGCAGATTTATTGGAGCCAGGAAAAGTACTTTGATTTGATTTCATACGTTCTCTGCTCCCAAAGGTGAAATATTATGATTACTATTGTTTTAAATATACTAGAAAAACACACTCACTTTACCCAGCCAGGCCAAAATCCTTATTGCACAATTAAACTTAGTTGTGCTGATGAACAAGGATAAAGCATTAAAAAAAAGTGAATTATCCAGTTTCTCCCAAGAACAACAAACTCCATACTGTAAATTTTTGTCCAAGGTTAAGCAGACATCCACCACTTTGTGTGTGAGTAACCTGCCAAACAAAACCAAACCAATATTCACAGAATGAATTTGATAGGGATGGTGTTAGGAAGTTTCCTTATAAAAATAATGGGAAATATATTTTCATTAATGCAATCAGACTTGAACTTGTATTTTAATTCATAGTTGAATTGCATTTACTTCAACGTTTCCAGCTAACTGCTAAATGTAGGATATTTACTAAACTATGTTTAATGTTCATGCCCAAAGAAGAGGTGGAGAGAGGTGTGTTTTCACCAGTTTATCTTTTAGCTCATTTTTAAAAAGGACAATTCAGATTTTTCAAGGAAAAAAATTATACTCTAGCAAGGAATATAACAAACATTTTTGGGTACCCTTTCTAAGTTCTAGATATTAACTCCTGAAAGCAGTGTTTTATCTCATAAGACAGAGCTGTCATTCATGAATTTTTGTCCAATTTCTTTCACTTAAGCTTTCCAGCTTAAGTGATAAAAGCAGTATTTCTGTTTAAAGATCTGACAAACTTCCAAAACCATCATCAGAGAACTCATGAATTTCATTTTTTCCAGCTTTTTAAAGGTCAAAGGCAGTATCCTTACAACATCAAATACTACATTTTCCCACAACTCACCTTAAATTCCCAAAAGTCCAAGAAAGCAGAAAACAAAAGTAAAAGTAATTTCTGAAATGGGACTTGATACAACAGGAAAAATTATTTACAACAAGACTGTTTCAATTAGTTGCCACAAGTTTTCAGAAGGCATCTTCCTACAACAGTGTTTTTCTTCCTTTACTGGGAAGGCAGCTGCTTCCAGACAAGGATTACCAAACTGATGGAGAATATCCAATCAGCCCACCCCCATGACCTGAACCCTCATCAGTCTGTGTTAAATTCTAAAAGCAGGTGCTGATGCAATTATTAGCTGATGTTCATTCAGTCACTAATCAAAGCATCAGCACAGCAAAGACAGTTTCTGTTGGAAATTCCCGGTCAAACTGCACATAAACAAATCAGGACAGCCAAGGGCACAAGTGGCAAACACCCATCAACAGAGAAGGAAGATCTCAACAATCCCAGTCAGCTTTTAAATCCAGGCATCACACGCAGCAAAGGAGAGGTTTACAACTTCTGAAGAAGCTAAAATAAGGTGCTGGGTGGAACGTGACCTTCCAGATGTACAAAGAGCCAAGCACACCAGCACCGATTAAGAGCATAACAAGTTGTATGATGGAAACAAGAGGTGGAGACCCCAAGCAGTGAGCTGAACACAAACAGGAGGCCTAGTCATGCTAATATGCAAAAGTTGCTCATCTTTTGATCAACAGAGAAGAAGCCAGATAGGAATATGAGATGGTATAAGCCAAGCACAGCTAAGTCAGGTCTGTACAGTAAACGTCCAAATAAACACAAGCAGTACAAGTTCAGACTGGCACACAGAAACAGGCTACAAAGACACAGGAGACCCCAGGTGGAGCTTAAACTGCATAAATTGCATACTTACCTGGATTATACTGCACAAATTCAGTTCCTTTGGGTACTTTCTTCTGGTTTTTTCAAATTGCTTTATCTCTGGGAGCATCCCATGCAGTTGCTTACCTGTACCAGTGCAGCTACCCTCCCCCGACTTAATTTTCATTTTAGAGCTAAAAAAGAACTATAAAGAAGCAAAACCAACATGCCTTCAGTAGACAACCCTTAAATCTAAAATTTGCTTTTTAGTACAACAAAACCCAAATTAGTTGATAGATGAAAAACTGGTTAGTACTGTAAGGTTTTTTCTTCTTGTCAGGATGGACCTGATACCTAATGTTAGGCACACCACTTTTTGCTTTATCTTTCAGAGGTAAAAATTACCCACTACAGTTTGGTTCAACGCTGTAAACTAATCTCAAGTTCCTACTGATTTTGATTTCCATTACGAAATTTTAAAGTGCCAAAGAAACCTTACCTGGTTTTCTGGGGCTAATTTTACTTTTTAAGATTTAAGCCAGTGATCGTGGCTGACAGCGTACAAAAGCTCAGAGACGAAGCTGCTGACTGAACACCACTTCATACATGATACCAAGAAGCTACCTAGCCACTAATAGCTAGCCTGAGATGTGTTAGAAGGACTGACAACAACTTCAAGTGTACAGTGTGTTGGGGTTTGAGGTCTTGTTTTTGTGTTGTTACTTCAGTGTTTTGGTTTGTGGGTGTTTTTTTTCACTATACCCAAACAGTCACATCAGCATCAGATTAACATAAGGGCCATGAAAGTATGGATATTTTGGCCAAGTCCTCGAAAGGTTTGCGTGCAGGCTCAAATAACCACGTGAAGATCCAGTCTATTAAGAGCAGACTGTCAGAGTAGTTAACTACCTCTCATAGGAGACTCCTGAGAAGGTCAGAGTGACACCACTTACATTTGCATCTATTTAGTTATTCCCTGTTCCATTTAACATGTTAACGAGGAGCAGTTACAACAGATCTTTTTATTTTGCTCAAAATTAGCAGAGAGCAATTTTGAGAACTGACATGTACTACTTTGCTTCTGTTACAGGAGAAGTCATAAAAATGCAATCAAGCTGAATTTGACACAACAGAAAGACCCGAGGTGGAAGAGATACTTTCCAATCTCAGTGTTCTACAGAAGTATCTTTATGTTGGGGTGGGGGTGTGTGGTAACATAATTAAGACAATGTAATTATAAAACAAATGCTAAAATTGACAAGTTATATACCTGAACAAATCTTATCAAACATTCAAACTTCTCACACTAAGAACAGAAAGTCAACAAGCATAGTTTTTCTTTTTTCCAGGCTGCTGAAATCTGCACGGTATTTTGATTAAACTAAAAGCATGATTAGAATTCATAACCAAGTGTATGCATGAATGGCAAGAAGTGCTAATTTAGAGGGGAAAAGGCTGTCTTGACTTACATCAGCTGTGCAAGCTATGGTCCTTCTCTTTGAAAAATCTGTGTCCATGTTTCCCTTGTATGCAATGAAAGCATAAACCCTTTTACTACAAGGAGACGATCCACATAATGTAAAAAATCTACACAAATAAGTGTTCAAAGGACTAGTGCCTATGGAGTACAAGAACTCTCTTCAGTGGAACAAGGCATAAAAATTGCAGCTCACGAGGAAAGCGTGCAAGGATTATGCTGCACAAGCAGATCCAACAAAAAAAGCTTGAAGTAATGACAGGTTTATGGACACAAAAATTTACAGGTTGTTCATAAAGACATCAATTCTACAATAACACTGTTCAGGCAGGTTACTACCCTGCAGTATCAATATCATAGACAATTTAGTTCTCCTCTTCCACTCACCTAAACAATTTCATTAATTAAAAAAAAGCGCACTACAGTTCTAAAAGGAGAGTATTAACATTAGACAAACTTCTATCCAAAACACTGCACAGTAGTGAAACTTTATAGGTCTAACCTTAGATTTCTAAGAAAATTCAAGAAATGAGTTGACTAAAGAGTCAAGTTTCATCTGAACTTTTAGACTTTAAACGAATGCTCTCCTGTAGCCAGACTAAGACTCATTCCAGCTGAACTTGGGATAGACTTGCCCTAGGAACATTAAACGTTTTTTGCACTCTTCTGACTCCCAAAGAAAGTCCACTTTGGGACTTCTGCCTTCCTGTGACAAAGAGTCACATTTGCTACAAAACAAACACAAATCCATTAAAACTAAGAGATGTCACCTCATAAATCCTACTGTGTTATCTTTTTTACATGGAACACTTGCATCTTCTTAGTAAGTCCTTGTCAAGAAAATAGAGAACATGTCACACTGTTTTAGCAATCCTTTATTGAAGATAACAAGTTGGTTATGTTCACTGTATTGTATGAAACATCACAATATCATACTGGGAAGGTACTATCAGTACAGGGTTGGACCAGAGCGGACAGTCTGAACAAGAAACCATTTTGCATTCTTCATTCCCTATCTTT
>JAOXXN010000446.1:27497206-27507319 GCA_026770055.1 Myrmophylax atrothorax
GGCCGGGCGGGTCGGGGCGCTCCGGCCCCAGCCCCTGCGCCAGCCGGAACCCCGCGAGCATCTCCTCCAGCAGCTGCCGGTAGTTCCCCCTATGAGTAATTCTCATCTGCCTCAGCGCCTCCAACAACTTGCCCTGCGTTCCGCCTTCCTCGGCTGCGCCGGGCTCCTTTTGTTGAGATTCAAGACCCCAAAAAAATCAGTAGTTAAACTGGAATGTTTTCCAACGACATGAAAAAAACCCCAAACACCAAAAACCAAACCCAAACCCACAACCAAAAAGGAAGTTTTTTTTCTGATTGAGAAAACATCAGCTTTACTCTATTTTAATATAAAACACCATAATAGCAACATACATCTTCGAATAATGTGTTTCATGTTCATCTTTTTATACCTAAGAAATAATAACTATTAAACCAGCATTTGTAATAATTTCACTTCGTTTTGAGCCAGTCATGGTACCTCCTCCCAATTAACTCCATATTTATTCAAAATGTCTTTTGATAAATACAGTTGATACTCTCCACAACTTTGGTCATTTGTCAGTGGAAAATTTTGAAAATTTAAGCTTCTTTAGCCACCAGGTCAATAAACTTAATTGTGAATTTCTGCACAGCCAATAGCAATATAGTTCTGTGAAAAACTCAGAGAGGAGTTAACTCTACTGATAGCTGTTTAGTTCAAAACAAATGCTCGGTGTTTTAGTAAACAACCTCAGATTTGCACAAGCATGATGCTGCCAGAAAAAAAGCAAGCAGCTCCCCGTTAGCACCAGGAGTGATGGTATTTGAACAACATAAGACACAGCTTTGGGCAGATTGTGTATCGCCTGGAAAAATTAGCAGGTACAACAGTTATTTAAAGTCAAACCCAAGAACCTACAGCACAAAATCTGAGAAACAAGCGCGGGTTAAGGAATGAAAAGTCTCCTCAGCAAACGACCTGTTTGGTTACAATTCTTCGGTTGGAAAAAAAGTGTTTTGTTTTGGGTTTTTTTTTTGTGACAGACTTGCACATCTGTTCCAGTGCTCTGATGCTGATACCAGGTTTTTCACTTTCAAGTACTATGCCAGAACTCTGTTGCTCTAAGGGAGCAGTACATTTTAAATCATTAATATCTTACCAAGCTAGACAAATGGAACTGTGTCTCTGGAAGCTGGCAGGTTTTGCAAGACATTGGCACAATTCAGACTGCCTTGTTCTCATGCTGACCTCATTTTATTCTCACGTAGTCCACAAGCTTCCTAACTACAAGTATTGCTGTCACTCATTTACAAGCTTAATAACACTATTGAGAAAATATTTTGGGCTCAGTAAGATTTTGCATGCTGTCTGCAATGTTGCTGGGATAGAAATCCCAAGACTGATTAGCACAATCCAAGTTAAAAAGGGGGCAATTTTACCACAAAAATTAGTATCACTGCCTATAATGCTATCCCTCTAATTTGTTGCATAAGAGACATACTTTCACAGTGCTTTGAGATGTTTTGACTTCCATGTGTTTCATACTCAAATATTAAAATATTCCAGAGAATATTCAAGAATTCAACATTCTCTTCTCTTCAAGAGCCCACTGAGAAGCAAGATAAGGGAGGTAGTTTTAATGTATGAAGTGGGACTGGTTTAATGCCTTATCAGCCCCAACTCAGGGAAAACTCAGAGCATTAAGTTGAGGAAACAGATGCATCCTATTTTTTAGGTTTTGACAAAGAAAAAAATCCAAGTTACGTATTTATCTAATACTAAACAAGGCAGCATAGCTGCAGACTTCCAGTTTTTTAAAATTCAAAGAATATTTTAATTCCATTTCATCTATTCCATCAGTTTTGCTCTGAGGTTGACATTAACAAACATACACTCTGAATTTCCACAGTTCACAATACCGAGCTCTTTAAAAATTCCTTTGGCAGACTGAAGTGAATAATTTTGCTCCCATGCAACACTGAAGAGTAAAAGCAATAAGCAATATAATAGCAGCCCTGAGACTCCTAAACAATTCAAATGGTATAGGAGATGAATTAACAGTGCTGTTAGTGTTTGATATTCAAACTCGCATCCTGCTTTGCATCGCACTCTATTTTATGGCAGACTATTTTGTGCTTCCCTTGTGCCCCTCAGTGCTAAGAGACAAGAAACCCCACAGACAACAGTAGGACAGAAACTGCCTCTGTTATATATTATACACTAGACAGACAGAGATTTCTCTCTAACGCTAATGTGGCTAGAACAGGTCCCTGAAAACTATAGTTATTGTGCAAGGTAGTGTTTGTCTTCCTTCATGTTCCAATTCAACTTAAGTGCTACTGACCATAAAAAAAAGAATAAATTTGTGCTAGCTATATTCAACATAAGCACTCACAATTTTTATACAAGTTCTGTGCCATTTAAATTATGTGTCTGAAAAGGGCTACTATGTATTAAGGACTGGATTTACCATGTTGTAAGAATGGTGTAAGAACTCTGTCCATTTACATTTTTTAAATTATGTGTAGCAGCCCTTAATGACATATGATTTAGTTCAGCAAAGTGCCAGAGTATATTATTAGTAGAAGCAAGAGAGAAACGTGATTGATTTCAAACAAGATGCTCAAAGGCAGCTTTAAACAAATGCCACTGCAACTATTAACACAGCCACTGTAATTTTAACATTGTTCCTTGTGTTTAAGGACATATATATGCACAGCAAAGTAGTCTAATTGGTTAGTATTCTAGTCTTAGGGACACATCAACAAACAAAAATGGTCAAAGAAGTAGCCAGAGAGAAAGAGCAGTACTTTAACACATTAAGCAGAACAACTCTGTGGTGGTAATGTAACATTACAGTAGTAACAATTATTTCACTATAAGTAAGTTCTTTCAAGTTCCCTTTAAAGAACTGAAAGCACCAAGCCCCAATGCATAACAGATTCCTGTGCTTTCACTCACATTTGTAAAGACACAAGCCACAACATTAATAGCAGAGGCCCCTCTGCTCAAACCCTGGTAAAAGTTGTTGTGACAGCAGTGCAGGGCTCTTGCCAGCCCTGGATTTACAAAATACTTGTACTCTGCTGAGATGCCTAGCAGGAAAAACTTAGGACTGCTATACCCTGAAGCCACACTACTGATCTCTGAATGCTGCTATAGTAAGGATCCTTCCACTTCTCAGTCTTCTGCTCTGCTCAACATCTCCTTATTTAGGTTCTATGTTAAGGATTCTCACAAAATGCATATGTGCAGAATGAAGTTACTCTGCTATCCCCAGCTTGGATGACAAAAAGAGTTTTTAAGCATCTAGAAAAGAGATACAACCTTGGTTTTAATATACACTTTCTAAGAATTTACTTGTAAAGCTATTATGATCCAGTTCAAAGAACTCAGAGTAACTATTTTAAATTGTTAAATGCTAAAAATTATACTTTCTAGAAGGAAGTAATTCTCAATTGCAAAAGTTAATTAGATTGTTTCAGGAGGCTGGTTTTGTGTTTGTTTGGTTGGGTTTTTTAATTGTTACCCACGTGCATTAATATTTTAGCAACTAATTAATTATTATTTTGCCCAGGGAATAAAAATAGTCCTAGCCTTATATACAACCATAAGACGAACACAACTGCTACATACAAGACTTTCCCTTCCAGTGAGTATCAGAGGCATTCTGCACAACACCCACACTCAACATGTGTGCACTGTTAACTACACACAGGGCAAAATTCTCAAGTGCAAGTCAGTGCATCTTTGTGCTCTGCAGACTCAGCATCCTTGTCTCTAGCTCTTAATTTTTCACAGGAAGATCTGCTCTTGCTTCCTACTCATTCAAACAGGGGTATTATTACCTAGATTTTGATCTCATTTGGCAATGTCATCATTGGGATGTACTGTATGTTTCCTTCCTATCTTTGCTTCCTGTTAAATTGTGAGATGTGTAGTAACATTATCACATGTGGAGACATTCTGAAGAGTCTGATGTTGAGTAACTGAACAGCTTCCTGCCCTTTTACCCTCTGCAGGAAGTGAAGTGTTCAGTCCAGAAGGCTACAAGATCACCACAGACACCTGAAACTGAGTAAGACCAAAAAGGAAGTCATGATTTCATCTCCTCAGAAGTGAGGCCCACTAAATGCATCCACTTCGAGGATGGTAAGATAATTTGCTGGGAAAGTGCAAACAGGAATTGCATCCTTCACCAAGTGGGAGGTCATCCTCTCAAACTGGTCTGGGTCAGTATCACTTGGGATGGAAAGAAGAAAAAGTGCTGACTGGCAAATGACATCACAAGATCAAACTAAAATTTAATGCAGTCAATATAAAACACATAATTGTTGAGATTCGCACTTATAAAGCAACGTAAGAGAAGTTTACAAAGCAGACTGGAGTGTAGTGCTCACAACACCCATTAAAGAAGCCAAATTAAAAGCCAAACCAACTACCCAGGGATTCTAATGGCAAAACAGGTCAAAGCTGTTAATGGTATATTCCTTTATGAGTAAGATGCGCATTTAGGTCAGCTACCTCATTTTACTGAACTAAAATGGATGATGCACAAACAGTTCCTGAATGAAGCCAACAAACAAAAGGAGGCTGAACTGCATGTTAGGACTTTCAGCAAGCTTGCATGGACATTGAAAAGTAAATTTGGACTTGGGACAGAAGCATCATAAATGGAACCATGGCATGTGACATTCCTAAAAAGTGGCCATTAGACAAACTTTTAGCTTTTGTTCTCAAAATACCGATCAATTTGTAAAACCTATGCTGTAATTTTTAAGTAAACCACTTACACCAGTCACTTTTCCCCAAAAAGCAGGAAAAGTTCTGGCTAAATATAAAATGTAGTAGCAGGCTGATAAAAGTGCAGTGTTTCCTGAAGGACTAAAGAAGCTGAAAAGAGGAAAATTTTGTCGATTTGAGGTACTGCTGCATAATTTCTTGAAAGTAAAATAAAAAAGTAACACTATATCACTTTCAAAGGAACAAATCCTAAAAATTTAAGAAGTTAGAGTACAAATAGAGAAGAAATCTCTAAAGGATTGTGGCCCCTTCCACCCACCCAAGCCTTCTAACTGAAGAGAATAAATCAAATATAGGTAGTTAAGAGAAGATGACAATGGGAAAGACACAATAATAATTGTGGTGAGTCTGTGTATTTACAATCTCCAGGTGCACAACTGATAATTTCGAGGTATTTCAAGTAAAAGCTGACATCTCCTCAACTCCATTCACTGTAATGACTACCTGACTGAGGGCCTTGCAGCCATCTCAGAAGAAAAAATAGTACAAAGTATTTACTAGAATATAAATGGTACTTGCACAGATCAGTTCACATAAACTATACAGGAAATAACATGTATAAGCACTGATTTTTTTAATCAGTTCTTCAGTCTTCCACAGTTTTTGAAACAAATTTAAACATAATTGATAGGAATACCAGTTACTACTTATTTATACTAATATTAAGAGCCATCTAATAATCAGCTTTAAAGGAACAATAAACCATATTTGAACATACTGTTTAAAATTCAACTTAGTAGGAAATGTAAGCCATTTCAGAAATCAGAACTGAAGTAAACTAATCACTTGACCACTTTCCTTAGACAAGTGCATGTGGGATATGAAAAGATAGCACAAATGCCAAAAAACCAGTCAGTATTAGTCTTGTTATCTTTTATATTCAGTGTACCAAGGTCTTCCACACTTACTGAGGACAACAGGAAGTGTGCTTGCCCCCTCTTGTACTAGATTTCTGGACAGTAGACATAATAGCTAGTTAAGTAATGAATTTGCTGACCATAGTTTCTTAGAATGATGACCTATAATTTAGGAAAACCTGCACTGCTGCCTCACAGGTTTGACCGAGAAAACGGTAGTCAATTAGATGTTTAAAAAGCCTTCAGAACTGGATGTTGTTTTTCTGTCTTTCTGAAGATGAACTTCTATATCAAATCCATCCAAAGCATGGTAAAAATTAACAGTATGTTATAATACACATCCTGTGTTTGTAATACTTTACTGCCAGAGATGCACACTTTTGCTTAATGTATAACACTACTTTGATATTCACATTAACAAAGAGCTATAGCAATGAAAATGAGAACTTACCCCCTCATTCTCTCTGTGTGGATTCAGCCTACTATACACAGCTTCAATAATATTACGCCTAAAAAGAGAAGTATTTTAGAAATTGAGCACAACAAAGCATTTCAAAACATTGAGACAAGTTTGAGCATTTCAAAGTGTTGAAGACATTTTTCTTTTAACCTGCCTTTTCAAAAGATGAAGCCCACTCTTAGTATCTTTACTCACTTTCAATATGATATGTGGGGATCTAGGATATTTGGGGTCAGGACTTGTAAAGACTAAGCAAAGTAAAACATTTGCTTATGTTACTCTCCCCATGGTCTCTCTCTAAGTCTTTAGAGCTGCATCCTCAGATTTTGCCAAGAGTAATATTTAAATCTATATTTTGCTTATTTTAACAAAAATCTTTACATTTTCTGGGTTTCTTGCCTTATTTCTGGGTGTGGAACTTGAAGACAGTTCCATTTCCCCCCATTTTTATTACATATCTTGAAGTGTGGTGCCCAGAGTATACAATGTCTGAGATGTGTTATCCAGTGTCTATATTCACACTGTAGAAATTATAATCCAAAAGCCACTAGCTAGACTTATTCTGGCAGTGCCATTTAAAGCCACACCTTACAACTATAATAAACATGCTCCAAGTTATTGACACCTTCAACAAAAGAGAACTGCTACACAAACTAGGACTCCTCCCTCTGGGAGAAGTTAAGATCTAGAAAAATGATGTCTTACAGAATGAGGGTAAGCACCAATTGCTGACCCTTCAAAACAAAGAACACAAGGGCATCAGATGAAGACAGCAGGAAATGTCTCAAATACACAGTGATGGCTCTTGATGTGACAGAATTTTCTCCCCCAGAATACTGAGGATGCTACAAATTTGATGAGGCTCCTTCTGAACATAGTTAACATATTAATATATTTAAGAAATCTAGAAAGGTCACATGGCTGAGCTAGTATGGGATCCATCAGCATTGATGGAAGATCTTCCTAGACAAAAGAAACTGAATCTTTTTGCAGACAATACAGGGATCGGTTCTCTCCATTTAGTGCTACATTTAGTGTTGGACGAATGGCACAATTCTGACCAAATGTCTGTACTACAGAAAGCAAAAGGCACCTCACAACAGTGTAGCTGAAAACACCTGGACAGTCCAAGCAAGGCAGCCACAGGAGCAGCAAACAATAATTGCACAGAGTTTAAATCAGACTTCAAACTGAGGTCCTTGGGAATTAGTCAATCTTTTAAAATCACTTTTCTGTCTTTGAACAGTGTATTTCTCCATGCTCTCCTTTCATGGTAAAGCTCAGGAGCAAGACGTTGAGTGGCACTAACACCCAGGTACCGGGGTTGCTTAGGACTTTGGTTTACTTCAACAACAAACGACCATTCTTGAGGCAGCATTTGAAGCTACAAGGAGATCAGTCAAGCCAGAAGCCAGTCTTTGGAGAGTAAGACTTTAAAGGACAAACCAGCACCATCAGGTGACCACAGCAGAGTTGACACCTGTAGATCTCCTATCTCAAAGAATGACCCAGTAGGGGCTTCTACACAAGTGAGAAACTTGAAAGAAGTATACACCACCAACAGAAGTAGAACTGCTTCGGAGGTTCCTAAGGTTTGCAAACATACTCTTGTCACAGTCACACTGTACTGCATTTCTCCAGCTCAGACATACTGAAGATCAGGAGCAACTATAACTAGTGCTAAAATCATGGATGTCAGCCACAGAAAAGCTCTTTCTGTAACCTGTTTGAGCTAGGTTTTAAGAGTTCAAACAGAATGGCAAAGTGTGAGTTCTTCTTGACCTTGACAGCACAGGATAAGAATCTCAAGACAAAGAATATTCTTCTGGTAGGACAAAAGTTTTAAGTTACACAGTATATAAGTCTGGGTCATGTAATAGTGGTTTTTTCCAAACTTCCATTCAAGAGCTCAATCCTGTGAGTAAAGTGAAGTTAAATATGTCACTGCCTGTCTTTGTCTTAAGTTTGGAGGCCAAGAAAAAATTACTTAATACTGTATGATATTCTCTTGCAAGAAACTGCAAGCACACCCCCTGAAATCAGGGGACTTCAAAATTCAGAATGGAGAGAAAGGCACTAAAAGGCAAATTCTGAACCAAGCCCATGAAAAATGTACCCTGGATGATAACAGATGAAAACAGAATTTATATACAAAAGTTCTGGAATAATGAAGCAGTACATGACGTGGTTATTAATGAGCAAAACAAAAAACCACAGCAGTTGGGAGGCACCACGAAGAACAGGCACACCAAAACTTCTCTGAATGCCTGGAACACACACAAGTGGAGATAAAGGCCCATGACAGACAGACACTTTAAGGCAAGAAAGATAAAATCATGGCAAACAGTGCTCATTAATAAGCACATGCAATGAAAACAGATGTGCACATAAATGCTCAGAAGGCAGGAATTAACATTTTGTAAAATACAAGTATTTCACAAACAACATGATTTACACCAGGGAACAATAACAAGTCCTACTGCCTGGAGAATTCTAGCTTAACAATTGTTTATGCAGTTCTAAGTTCTTTCCATTAAAATCCTTAAATTGTAGGTTGCTAGAACATCTCCATTATCCTCCCTAGAACACCAAAGTAATTTCTGAAGGTTTACTCCAATTAAGTTTTAAAATGAATATCCTAGTTCAATATTCTTGGTCATCTAACATTCAGTTTCAGACTAAACAAATAAAACCGATTTTCTTATGAGAATGTTTGTTAAGCAAGTAAGTACTGTCCCAAACTCATAAAGAACACCAGATGGTTGGGAGAACACGACATCAGGAAAATTTATCAGGCATTTTCATACTCTTGTTATGTTATTGATAGCTCTTAACAAATACAAAGCAGTAAAAAGCTAAGAATAGATTTATTTTTATTTTTTAAAATGGACATACAGAAATAGTAAACTAGTACCTTGTGTACCAGAATACGATCAATATGTTTCCTCTTACCATTATGGAATGGGAATAGTGACACGAATGTTCATGTACTGCAAAAGGTAAACTAGCTTCAAATATTAAAAAAAAAGCAAAACAAAACAAACCTTGAGTATAGCTATAAGAAACCTTTAAAACATTGACATGAAAGAGTTTCAGTAAATTTAACAGTTCAAGAAATTCCAGTACTGTACTCACTTGCCAGCTAAACCACCTCCTGGGGGTAAATTAGGGATATTCTCCGCAGTTAAAATACGAATAACATGAGCAAGATCAGGCATTCCTTCTTCACCCGATTTTTCCATAATTTCTAATTTAGAAACAGAGGTAGTTCTGAATTAATACCACCCATTGGTTAAGATACTGAAACATAAGGTACTATAACTTTTTAACACAGACATTATGAAAAAGTTACGTGTAAACAGGAAAACATTCTTTTCATTTCAGGATAACAATCTTCGCATGGTGAACAGAGCTTCAAATTCTCCATCTTTCCCGTAAGCTTTGAGCCTTTCTCTTTCAGAGAAGTTCAGAAGCAGACTGTGAACTGAATGACATACCCTGAAGACAGCAGCCTGTTCTCTTTGAAAAAGACAGCAGCTGGGAGTCTGTTTCAGTCACCTACCCACTGCAGTGCAACACATAATCAGAAGTTCTATGCCACAAACCCAATGCTTCCAAGGGAGTCTGTCATGCTTTGCTGGGAGTAATACCTCGTGCTGTCAAAGGCCTCAATCTCTAGCGCATAAACACTATGCCCATCATGCAACCAAGATGATATATAAGGGCTATACAATATTATCTTTCCAGTGTCCAAAACAGAACATGGAACTAATGAGGAATAATTAAAAATACAGTAGTAATTTTCAAAGCAGAAATATGACACAAGTCAAGTCCAGTGCTAGTAAGTTCTTCTACTGAGGAAAAGAACTGCCTAAGCCAAAGTAAATCTTCCCATGTTCTTTTTCACCAAAATTGCTGTAAGATGAATGTGTAATATCTTTGCATATGAAGTTCAATAAGGCCAAGTGTCAGGTCCTGCACTTTGGCCACAACAACCCCATGCAGCGCTCCAGGCTGGGCACAGAGTGGCTG
>JAOXXN010000446.1:27518389-27529318 GCA_026770055.1 Myrmophylax atrothorax
ACCAGCCTTGTTGCTCTTCTCTGGACCTGCTCCAGCCCCTCAATCTCTTTGCTGACCTGAGGGGCCCAGAACTGAACACAAGACTCAAGGTGTGGCCTCACCAACGCAGAGTACAGGGGAAGGGTCACTGCCCTGGTCCTGCCGGCCACGCTGGTTTTGATACGTTTGAGTATTATGCCATGTTCTAATTACAAATCTTCAAATTCCCTGTTCTGACATGGAATAAAAACACTAAAGGGACTCTAGGTTTAGACAGATTTGCTACAGAAGATAATTTCTTAAATAATTGCTATAAACTGAGGTTTTACATGGACAGTACAAATGCTAACACTGTGCAACTGCCCCTTCCAGTTCAGCCATGAGTACTACCAAGAGTTTTAGTAGTATCATTTCTCATTTATTAGGGAACTCTACACTTGTGCAACAGTTATGTCTATGTATCAATATTCTGCTATCCAGTCTGATGTTACCATACACAAGCCTTACACTTGGTAAGCTGTCACATGTAGCTATTAAAAAAGGAATTGGGTGACACCAAAAATAGAGTTTTCAGCTTTTATTTTCCTCTTGAAATGGGGCACTTTATGTACAAGATACGCATTCTTACGTGCCCAATTTCTAGTAAAAATAAATTATTAACAGAATATGCTCAAAGGTTGTTGCCAACTTGATTTTACTCCATAGAAACAGAAAAATAGTCCTTAAAATGGATGTTAAAAAGCAAAATCAGAAGTACCAATCACAACTAATGGTACATCTAATACAAAAAAGTAAGTTACAGAATTACTTCAAACCCACATCTAACCTTCCCAAAACACTTTTTGTACTTTTAACAATCTTAGAAGTCATTAAGCCCTGTCAAACACATGCAATCCACCCCTAAAATTCCCTTACCTTCCCCACTAGCTCCATTTTATGATATTATCTAAACAATTGCACCATTGCAGAAGAAACCATAAATATCTGTATTCTTTATCTCTGTATTTACCATCCACTGGCCTCTAATTGTATTACCTAGGAGGGCAAAGATGACAAAATGGCTACACAGGTAATATTATGCACTGTAAGCTTTACACTGCATGCAGTTTGCAAGTGAAACGAGTAAGGCACGTTCTGCTCACAGGGACTTGTGTCATTATTTTTCCTCCTTATTCAAAAAGAGTATATGCAACACTGCAAATCAGTGGAAGTGACAAGCAAAGGGATATCACTGGGATACACAGCCAAAACTACTCAAAACACTTTCTCTCGAAACGTATCATTTTGCTTTGGGAAAAATAAACCAAAACCAACCCAAAAAATAATGTTTCAAATGGTGCCATAAAAGCAATATAAGATAATGCAGTGCAACAAACCACACAAACAAGTGTTTTAGCAAGTGACAGTTAAGAGCTGATCAACTTCCACATAGTTTAATAATTCAACTAACATCAGTAAAGGAGACTTGTGAAAGGATTCTAATAGCTCAAGACCACTCATGAGTTACACACAATATAAAGCCATTTTATAAGCACAAGAAACATTTTTACCAGTAAAACTGTAGTACAGGATGGAAATGCTGCCACAAAGGCAGATATCCTCCAGTAACTCAGACCTTCTATGAAATTCCTTTCATTGAGTAAACTATGTCCTTAAGTCCTTACAATCAAAAATTGGAAGAAATCATATGACTGAGTGAGGAAAAAGATCAAAACCTATCTAATTGCAGAAGCCTGTGAGTTCAGTATGGAATGTTGTGGTTTATGTACATAAAATAAAAAAATACTTTTTTAAAAAAACACCAAAGGCACAATTCACACCTTAGAGCTTTACCTATTTCATAAGTAGCTTCACTTTTTTACAGCTCAGGACTGAGACACTGGGGAAAAAAAGATACTATTCAAGATTATGTTCTTAATATTCTAAATATCCCATTTAATTTTGCAAATTTTTAATAAAGGATGTGAAGGTTTACTTGCAATCAGTAAGAAAACATTAAGTCTAGGAATCAACTTGTGTCCTTTGCCTCTTAGGCCTTCATCACACACCTCTGGGAAGAGCACAGCTCTGCCTTCTCTCTACCTCCCATTACAGTGTTGGAAGACAGCCTGGCCTTTTCTTCTCCAGACTCAAGAAACTCAGCTCTTCTCTTCACACATCACATGCTCCAGCCCCTAAGTAAGAGTGGTCCCCTCTGCTTGATCTGCTCCACTATGTCTATGCCTTTCCTGCAACGGGAGACCAACATTCCACACTGTATTCCAGATGCAGCCTCATGAGATCCAAAGAGAGGAAAACAATCACCTCACCCCAAAATGCCTGACACACTTTTTCTAATATGGCCCAAACTTCCATCACTACCAAGTGCTCTCCAGTGTTCAACTCACTTGCCCTTGTTCTCCATCAGGACCTCACTCTGTGGTTCTTTTCTGCAAAGCTTATTCCTAGACAGTCATCACTCAGCCTATACAGAGGTACAAGGTTTCTTTATTCCAGGTAAATGACTTGATTACATTTCCTGAGGTTACCAGCAAACCACTTCTCCAGCCTAGCAAGATCTATCAACCCCTTGGGCTTACGGACCACTCCCCCAGTACGGTCTCAAACATTTTAAGAATGAACATCCCTCCACTGTCCTAGTTCTTCATGAAGACTTCATCATGCTTCTACTCAGTCAAAACATCTCAACACTTCTTTAGGGACTTAAGGCATTAAGCACCAAACATCTTTGTCGAGCAAGATTCAATCTTAAGAGAAAACACAGATAACAGAGGAACAGATCAAGTGCCCAACTTCAAGCCAATAATTCAGTTGTGGTTTTAACCAATACAAGTAAACTCAAAAGTTCAGTACCCTTCAGCCTTGAGATTTAATCCCAAAGACCCCATTTTTAAATAAAATTTAATTGTGCAGCACATCAGTTTGAGAAAACAATTTAATTTCCTTGTGGTGAAAATATTTATCCCACGTAAAATTATTAGTTGAAATTTTCAAAATCTGGAAGACCCTATTTACTTGGAAATGTAGAAAGCCTCAGTCCGTGCTCCACAGACTATTCTTTAAAACAGTATATATTATTCAGATCAAGAATGAAAACCTAGGATTCTCTTCTCCCAGCACTCTTTGTAACTCTGGGAAAAAAGTAAAAGAAAAATAACTAAAATTAATCTACTACCTGGCAAGGACCAATAATCACCACAGCTCAAAGGTTTTTGGAAGGCCTTTACAGTCGAGGAAAACACTGGCCTTTGCCCCTCTCTGGCAATGAAGAAACTGAATCTGAGAATACACTGCTGAAGCAGAGGCTCCAGCTACTCCTTTAGCTTTACATCAATAGCCAAGCCATTTTCAAAAGAGTTCAGGGCAGCAAGTCTCTAACAAAAGCTGACATCCATTTCCCAGGGCAAAAAACCTAACCCAAGACTTACTTCTCTGAAGTCCCAACATATATTCTTTTCTGATTTTCCTACCTGATACAAATCCTACCTGAGGTTCTTATCTCATATACAGGCAACATAAGCAATAATTCAGGCTCAGGAAACCAAAGACATCTAGCCTTTGGAGGTATGGAAGTACAAAGACAAAAGTCATGTCCTCTGACATGCAAGAAAAATTCATGATCAATAACCTTTTTGCCCCAGCTACAGTGAAGACTCTCTTTGGTATTCAATCAGTCATACAGCAAAGGGTATTAAAATCAGGTCTGTGTATATGTTTGTATTTATGTTTAGAAGACAAGCAATCATTTAATTTATATTTGACAGGCAGAAATACTTACTTGATGGCTGTTATGAAGGCAGCTGTCCTGATTCAAGCTGGGATAGAGTTAATTTTCTTCCTAGTAGCTGGTATAGAGCTGTGGTTTGGATACAGTATGAGAATAATGTTGATAAGACACTGATGTTTTCAGTTGTTGCTAAGTACTGTTACTTATACTAAGTCAAGGACTTGCCAGCTTCTCATACCCTGCCAGCAGGAAGGCTGGAGGGGCACAAGAAGCCGTGAAGGGACACAGACAGCACAGCTGGCCCAAACTGGCCAAAGGGATATTCCATATCATCTGACATCATGCTCAATATTTAAACTGGGAGGAAAGCTGGCCAGGGGCTACTGCTCAGGAACTGGCTGGGCACTGGTCAGTAAGTGGTGAGCAACTGCACTGTGCATCACTTGTTTGGCACATTTTCATTCTTTTATTCTTACAATTTTTTTCCTTTTCTGTCCCACTAAGCTGTCTTTAACTTAAGCCACAGGTTTCTCACTTCTACTCTTCTGATTCTCTCCCCCATCTGACTGGGGTCAGGGTAGTGAGGTAGCAGCTGTGTGGTGCGTAGTTGCCAGATGGGGTTAAACCATGACAGTCACTTCTGGTGCCCAACAAGACACAACAGGTTGAAATAATGACAAATCTGACTAGAAGGCATTAGAAGAAATTTGTTATAAACATTCATTATATTAGTTTAGTCACTGACCACCACAGTGATGTATTTGTTCTCAAAGTCCCTGTGCTTGTTTGTAAAGTTGTGTTATATAACATTTTACTTGTTTATATTGCCCCCTGTGCTGTTTATCACCCATAGGAACTGGCCTAAGGTTATCAGCTTGTTGTATTCTGTAACGCTGTCTAATAATAGAACAGAATTGCTGGTCGTGAAACTGATCTGGTATTTGTACTCAGTGCTGCTGACATCTCTGTACTTCGGGAGCCATCTATAGGAAACTATCAATAATTACAACTTTTACCTTTTCTCCTCAGAGACCCAGTCCATGGGGCAGACTGGGACCTACCTTCATCTTCCCCTTCTCCTCCCGGCTAATTAACACAGTACTTGAGAATTTTTAATATCCTTGGGATATTCAGACTAGCATTCCTATTGCTGTGTCTCCTGAACATGAGTTCAAGATCTTGTTTAGGGGTAAATAACTATTTCAGAATGCCATGCAGAGATCTGCCCTGAGGCTGGATGGTAATAAGTGGCAGGGTTTGTATGGGCAAGTGCCTAGGACAGAGGGCACCTTCAGTGCTTTGGAACTTCAGCCCTGAACAAGTGCAAAATCTGGAAAAACCAGTTAAGTATTTGGAAAAACTATGCTGCCATCCAGGCAATTCCAGAGAGACAAAAAAATCACTGCAATGTGCTGAGGCCTGGCCCAGGCCTACTGAGCCCTGTTCAACTCTATACAGTACCTCTGAGGGCAAAAAAAGCCTTTGGATCTGATGGCAAAGTGGCAGGCACAGTGGCTACTCCAGCTCCAGCAACAGGCTCTGTGGCTAAACCAAAGCACCAACTCCTGCCTGTATCAGGCCCCCCATGCACAAGCAGAGTTATATATGGAGGTGAGCTCATCTAGGAAGGGATGAAGAAGCAGGGCCATCATGAGAAGAGGGGGTGGCAGAGGCAGAACACATAAAAGAGATGGTAACCATCTGATCCCAACCTGAGTGAGCTGTGATACATGAAAAAAGATTTCAGCCATCATCCAGGCAAGGGCATCATCACCTGGCTGCTCCAGTTCTGGAGTAACAGGGCAAGTAGCCTGGAATTAGAGGGTAGGGAAGCAAAGCAGCTGGGATACCATGCTACAGAAGGAGGGCATTAACAAAGCAATTGGAAAAGGGGCACAAGCCCTCAGCCCCTGGAAGCAACTCCTGTTAGGTATGAAGGAAGGATATCCCTTCAAGGAAGATGTTATGCCACCCAGGCAAGTGGACCATCATGGTCCAATACCCAGTATCCAAGGGAATTAGCCATGCTGGATGAGATTTATGATGATTTGTACAATGAGCAATTATCCGAAGATGCAAAGCCAAGTGGACACGACCCATGTGGTGCAAGTTTGCATGGGATACACCACTGTCACATGCCAACTCTGGCAGTAATGACCTGAAAAGACGGAGAAGGACAAACAGTGGAGGAATAGGCTGTCCAACTCCAGTAATACAAAGACAATCCCTCTTCCTCCCTACGGGTCTGCATCCTGGCTGTAGAGAAACTCCAGGAAGACAGATGGATCCCACTCCCCACCTGTGTGGACCAGTGTCTCAGCTATTAGGAGTAAGCGTACACAGCACAGGCCATCCTGTTGTTTAACCTGTGTAATCATAGAGGACCTGAGGAAGTAGGGTGACAAAAAATCTACTTTGACCCTGGAGGCATGAGTAGGGAAGCTGCCAGGAAAAACCATCACAAGAGGGGGTGCTTGCAGGAAAATTGCTGAACAGGCTCCAGTAGGCAGTTCCCCAGACAGAGCAGAAGGGCTGCTGTCACTCCTGATCTTAATGAAGGGGCTTTTGGTTCACATTTACCAGAAGTGCGTAATGAATACAGCCACAACTACAGGAAGTCCTGCCTCCAGCCAGGTGGAGGAAAGGAAGAACTGGGTTTACTGGACAGTGTGGATTTGATGACCTGGCACAGTAGACCCACAGGTGTATATGGCTCTACCAAACACTGCTGCATAGGGACAGAAATGATCTGTGTGTCTGGAGAGACAGGGTGATCCCAGCAGCTAGACATACTGGAGGTCAAAGGGAGCCTAACTGGGAGCAATATCATACCAGCCAAGACACCCTGACACCCATCCATAAGTTGATTTGTCAAATGGAGAGCCAAGGAATCATCAGCAGAACTTTAACAGTCCCATATGGTCAGTGCAGACTAACAGTAGACTACCATGGCCTGAATGAAGTCATGCCACCTCCAACACATCCCTCCCACACCTAATACATCGATGATGACATTGTGTGGGGTGATATAGCAACAGAAGTTTTCAAGACAGGGAAAAAATAGTTCAAGTCCTTCTCAAAAATGGTTTTGCCATTAAACAAAGAAAGGTCAAGGGACCTGGAAAGGAGATCCAGTGATCATCCATGGGACTGCATTTGCTCAGACCTGGATGCACTTGGTGGGTAATGCAAAAGGATGGTGAAGTCCAGTGTGTACCTCAAAGAGATTTGATTCTAGGTAAGAACAGAAAATGATTATTTATTATGTTATTTGCTATATAATATTGTAAGTCCTCACTACTACGGCTGTTAAATGCCATATCAAGGGTACTGCAGTAGAATTACCCACATTAGTGAAGGATGAATTTTGATGATAGAACCAGACAAGTGCAGCAGTGATGAAACTAGCCCTGGCTTCAGCATGAAATAATCCAACACTACATAGAACTTCTCCTGCCCTGAAGGACTACTGTGACAGATGAAGCCCAAAGTCATGGACTAAATAAACTCAACAGATTGACAGAAAATAGTATCACAGAATAATATCTGTGTGTACATACCAAAAGACAAGAAAAGCGATAAGTGATTACTTGTGATGTATTGGAAAGTGATGCCACTAGGATAGAATAAGGGGTGTATATTGTCCTGCTTTAAGCTGGGATAGATAACTAATTTTCTACTTGCTGGTACAGAATTGTGTTTGGATACAGTATGAGAATAATGTTGATAACACACTGATGTTTTTAGTTGTTGCTATGTAGTGTTTATACTAACTCAAAGTCTTTTCAGCTTCTCATACCCTGCCAGCAGGAAGGCTGGAGGGGGACAAGAAGTCAGGAGGGGACACAGACAGCACAGCTGGCCCAAACTGGCCAAAGGAATACTCCAAACCATATGGTGTCATGTTCAATATATAAACTGGGAGGAAAGCTGACATGGGGCTACAGCTCAGGAACTGACCGGGCACTGGTTGGCAAGTGGTGCATAATTGATTGTGCATCAAATGTTTTGCATCCTTTAGTTCTTCTTCACTCCTTTTTTCCCTTCATTCTCTTCCCCACTAGAAAGTCTGCATCTCAGCCCATGAATTTTCTCACTCTTATGATTCACTTCCCATTCCCCTATGGTGAGGCAGGAGGGGGAGGCAACAAGCAGCTGTGTAGTTGCTGGCTGGGGTTAAACCATGACAGCAACCAACACATAATTAGATCATAAAGGTCTAAAAGCCATAATCAAAGTTTTTGTAGATACTATAAAATAATTTCCAGATCACGTGTCAGTTTCAAAGAGAGCATCAGGACTAAACTAATACCTTGATGGCCAACAGTCCTAAAGGCAATAATGTATTTTTTCACAATATGAGAATGGTGCAACATCAATCTTTTGGGCTTAGGTCATAAAAGTGTACTGTAAAATGTCTTTTCCTCAGAAGGATTGACTCAATAGGCAAGTCATTTTTAATAAGTCAGTGCTGTGGAGAAGAAACAGTGCCAGAGTTTCCTGTTACAAAACACATCTGCTCCTGCTATAAAAAAAGAATGACGTTTCAACAGAAGAAATGCTGCACTAGATATTAAAGATGTAAATGACAAATAAATAATCTAAGTATTTACGACAAACATTTTCAAAATCCATTGAAGGTACAGGAAGAAATAATGCCTCTCGTTTAAGAAAAAAAATCAAACTCAGTCTTGTAGAAAGCTCCTCTGTCTCCATCTTGCAGTCTCTCACTAGTGTGCATCATGTGCACAGACTCTATACCATCTATGTGTCTAAACACACTGCAGAGTTTTGAAATTCATAAAAATTCCCTTGTCCTGACTTGTGTCTCTTCAATTTATAACAGAAATACTGATCTTTTAGTCATCTTGTGTTCACTTTACAATATACTATTATTACACTATCACTCTACTTACAGGATAAATGGATAGTATAATGTGTGTATACTAAACACAAGTTCACTTGACGAGTGCAACCACCTTTAAGGATCTCGATTTTTGATCCCAGAAAACTTGGTCTCACTTTTAACTTACTGGCTTTAAAAATACTGGCACAACATGAATTTACATTAGACAAATAGTTATTGAAGCTCTGACCAAGAGCTCTACTTGAAGCCTGGCTGTAACAGCTAACTCTAACTATGTAGTCACAAACACTGGCAAAGTCAAACAGAAATGATTGCAATCTAAGAATAACATCTGAATATTTTACTTCCACTTAAAAATGAACTACATAAAAGAACAGTGTCTGCATTGACATCTGCTCACTATGGGGTTTATTTGTTCTGAGGGTTTTGGGGTTTTTTTTTTTAGATAATCTGTGGCCATGGGAGTTGCTTTTAGGAAGGATCTCAGCTGACCAAAAATACTGACAGAAAGAAACTTAGTACGACTATAAAACTTTAATATAGAGCCTACTACCAAAACCTTTGCCTGCCAGGATGTCATGAAAGAAGACCAGCAGGCTTTTAAACCAGGAATTTAGAAAAATTTTGCAAGTTACCATCACCAAGTATACACGCCCAGGAGCTACAGCTCTAACTTTGAAATGAATTTCAGCATCTCTATTGTTACAAAAGTTGGGGGAAAGGAAACAGTAACAAAGACAAACAAAACACAACTTTCCCCCACCATGCTACTTTTAAACCAGCAAGTTACAAAGAATGTACATTACTTTGGCAGTGTACTTGAGATCCTTTAAACCGGTCTGGAGGTACAAACCACTCACAGGCTGTAGATTCACATCTATTTTCAAAGTCAGTGGCACTACCTGAAAACATTATCAGTTCTGCTCTGCCTCAGCTACTCACCACTAGATTCTGCCAGCAATTTCTTTTCTTTAAGAGCTGCTGGCTGAGATGTTTTTGCCCTTACTCTTTGAACTGTTTCACTGAAGAAGTGCAATGTTAGCTTCAGTATTTTGAAACTTTGTGACTTTGACTGCAGTAGATCTGGAAGCCAAAGCTTAGACAGCAGATCCAAGGGGGCTGTAACCTTCAACAGAAAAGACTGAAAAAATAGAAAGAAACAGCAAGGATTAGGTTAAGAGCTATAACCTTTCTAGCTATGTTGTTAACACCAGAAAAACATATATGCTTGTGGTCTTTCCAGGGGTTTATTTTGCATTCTCCTTTCTTGCACCTGACTAAAACATGGATGAAGCTGGCTAACTGCAGATCTTCAAGCTCAGCTTATGCAGCAATTATGCGTGTCTCTCATGGACCAGTTGCACACTTCTGTGCTGAGGCTTCTCATTTTTCTGGAATGCAGCTTGGTAGGTACAAAGTTAGAGATCATATCTCAGATACTCAAGATGAACTTGACAAGAAACTTGGAAGTGGACTCTGAACCTAGCTTTCTAATCACAGCACACAGTACAAAGCCACCAGTACTCAGAGGGTTGATGTACTTTTAGTGTGAAAATCTGTATCATTCATGTTCCCTCTTACCAAGTTGCAGAAGTCAATTTCACACAGTTTTGTGGCCAAATGAAAACTTAAAAAAAAACATGCAGTGCTTTTCCTGGTTGCCTAGAGAGAATTCTGTGCTTGCCAATGTCATTTCTGGTAAAAGCCCTTAGCTCACATTGGACCATGGCTAAGGACTTAACTAAAGAAGTATGTAATGTCACTCTCAGTAAGAAAGACTCCATGGTAGTCAGTGTCTTAATTAGTGCCACTCATCTTAGGTTTTCAGGTAACAACTTGAGTTTTTCTTTACCAAGACTTTCTCCAAGCACTACAAAGCCTGGGAAATTCAATCCCCCCTGTTATCTGCAGTTTATCTGAGTTACAAAGTAACTACACAAAGAGTGATACATAAGATGGGTAAATGTCCAGGCTGGTTCATCAAACAGAACACCACCAGACGACACAGTGCAAAGCAGACCACTGGTGCCAGCACCCTAGTGGGAACAGAATGAAGGCTGAAGTCGGTACCAGTCCAGATAGCTCTGCATAACCCAGTATTCATGCTCTTCTACCATTTCCTTGGAGTAGAAATTGGGTCCATTCGCACTTCAGTGAAATGGGCCTACCTGCTTAATTCAGATACTGGCTGTCCACACTTATTAACCCTGAAGTCCTATTTTGTCCTTAACTCAAACCCTGCAGCAACTCAGTGTGGCTTTACTATATATATATATATTTATGTATGGCCAGACTTCACGAACGCAGCTTTGGGCAGGGCTCTCCCCACGTGGCTGTGCCCTTCCAGCCTGCGCAG
>JAOXXN010000446.1:27536486-27557463 GCA_026770055.1 Myrmophylax atrothorax
ATTGTAAGCAGAGGACTTTTACTTTGAACAAATGTGTTTACTGGGGCTGCTATGACTTCCTAGAGAAAAGCCGACAGAGGTTTTTAACTAGCTTTTATCTTACTGTACATAATAGCTGTAAGTGTGAGTGAAGTTCTAGACACACGTTATGCTTTCCACAGCAACCCAGGAGTTCCAGATCGAGGAAGATGCATTTGTATTCTGTATGGGTTTGTGCTTTTTCTTAAAGCAAAGGGCAGAGTTGCAAACATTCATCTTCCTGACAGGGATTCAGAATTCCAGTTCAGACGCACTAGATTGATATGCGGGGGCAACCTAAGATCATGTTTACTATTCCTGCAGTGCCTGCCACTTGAGCTCATTCCTATAGTGTTTCCCCATGAAGTAAAATTATTATCACATTGCTAGCTAGAATACCTAGATCAATACCTGTGTCAGTTTGAAACCATCTGTCCATTTGCTGTCTTTGTTAACATTTGGCCTTCAAATGGATTTTTAAAAATACACACTCACTATTGGTGGATTACTCAGATTTTGCAAATGTCCACTTGAATAAAATCAGCAGAAATCTCAGGCTGAGCACTGATTAAATAAATGTATTCAGAAAGAACCCACCACACCTGTCACTTGATAACATTCCAAGGCACATCTTTTCTGAAGTGCTCTGGGCCAAAACAGCATGTCCCTAAACCACATCTCACTTCACACAGCCTTGTCTCACCCACTCTACCTACTGTAGCAGTGTTAAAGGGCATCCAGAGTCTGTCACTCTTTTACCCAAAAGAGCAAGGTGTTGGCAAACTATGGTATTAATCAAATTCAGAAGTAATCTTGCAAATAAAAACTTCCTCTGTTGACTACGCAGTAGTAGTAGCCTTTTCCAGCTAAGCCTTTCAAAGAAAGGCTTTAGCATAAAACCATAAAAAACCCTCCTACTGAGTCAGTTGTCAGAAAAAAAACATTAAAAAATCCTACAGGATCAGTTGTCAGAAAATCGGAGGAAGCAACATATTTCAGACAGCTAAATCAGCAGCAAGTATGTGAATTTGGACAAAAAAGAGACTCCACTGTTACAAACTTCACGATGCGGTAGGATAAAGAGGTAAGAAACCTGACATAATCGTATACTTTCATTGCCAAGACAGCAAAGAGAACAGGTACAAAATTTTATAGTGCTTTAACTGCAAGATACAGTCAGAAGGTCTAATAATTTTCAAAATACTAATACTGTTCTAAGTGTCTCATATAAAATGGTCACAAAGAGGAAGGACAGATTATCTGCAGATGGTTATCTTGACTAATTCTTCTCAGAACAGTATTCAATGATTTTTAAGCCAGCTAAGAGCCAGAGTCCTCAAAAACTAATTTTTATCCAGGTAGAGAACCTCACCCTAGTTCCCAATGGCCAACAATGCATTTAGAACAAGTCAGCTTTTGAATCAAGTCTTGCTACTATCACTGAAGCCAATAAGGAATTCTTAATCCTTTATACCCCATCTTATACCTCTGCTGTTCCTGACAGAAAAAAACCCTTAAACCTGGTTTATACACTTCTTCCTGTACAGATCCTGTATGTAGAACAAATATCCCACAAAGGCATCTCAAAGGCACAAACAGCATGCCAATTTTTCTACTAGGGGAATTAAAACATTACAATACATGCACTCCAACTCATCACATTTCTCCCTTACACGTGTAACACACACAACCCTAAGTGCGACCACAAGTATATTCAAAATTTAGAAGGAACTTGAACTCCAAAAAGTGGGGTGAAAAATAAGCATAAAGACCAAAATGGCAGTATTTCAGTTACCCTACGTACAGAAACTACAGCAGCCATTCCCTAATGTTGGTATGGGTGACAATGGTGGAAACTGAGTTGTATCAAATTTATAAGGGATAGGAAGACTAAGTTTTTAATTTCTTTATATATGATACTAATGATTAGATCAAGGACTTTCCTTTCTCCAGGACGGCTCTTGTCTCATCTTCTAAGAGTGAGTCTTCAGTTCCAAATGCACTAAAACTGAGCCATCGCAGCAGTCAAAAAAACCCTTGGCCACTGCTGATGTGCAGACAGTTACAGAAGACATAAATTCTCTGCCATGCTACTGAGCCACTTGGATCTACTTGTGGCTTTTTTTAGCCATGTTACCACTTGCTAAATTTATATACAACAGGAGTTAAATTAAATGCAAAAGAGGTCGTTCAACACCACAATAAAATCACCATCATGTTCAAATTGGTAACATAAGAACACCAGTAGTACAAGCTGCCAAATATTAACACTTATGATGCTACAAGCATTTTCATATTTATTGCAAAGCACTTGGAAAGAGAGAATTCAAGCATCTGTTCTGTCAATTCACAGCCTACACACATACAATCTTTCAAAAGAACTAATTTAAATAATACAGGAACTGAAGGCTCCAAATAGGAATTGTTAAAATATGTAGTTATTTTTATACCTCAATTATAGTTTTAGAACTTTTCTTTCCTTTGCCTCCTCCATGTTAAGACAATTTTTCTAATTACTAGTAAAGTTGCTTCAATAACAGCACTGTATTAGTATTAAGAGAATTAACACTTAAAAATGTAAAAGCAATTAAAAACTTTTAAGAGGGTCCATCTGTGAAGAAAGTCACTCCCTTATTGCTAACACAGATTTATCACCTTCCTAAATCACCTTGGTTGAACTAATTTGACTCATGTTAAATAAGACATATCCCAAAGCATTTTTGAGAGAGTTATAAACAAATGCTGAAGAGAAGAAGCTGATCCTACATGACATGTAATTATATACTCCTGCACTGTATCAATCAATACACCTGTAATCACAAGATATTAAATCCACAGCCTGGTATAGAAGGACAGGTTTTGGATCACAGATGACTAGTCAGACTTCAGAAAACACACTATTCCCTCCTGCTCTTTAACAGCATGCTCTACTCTTTCATCAGGCTACAGAAACTTTTTAAGAAAAAGTGTGAAGTCTAATAAAAAAAAATTACTATCTCTAGGAACTGCAGAGTGAAGCAAATTTCCATTACCTTTTTTCTGGCAGCAGGCTCCAGTATCGTTGCCTGGACACATGGAATCTTTTTCAGGTGTCTGCATTGAGGCTATCTGAACTGCTTCACTTGACATCTAAACAGAGGAGCACTTGGCAAGAAGCAGCCATCTGGCAACTGGCAAGCTTAAACACTCAAAGTTCTGTCCAATTCGTACTGCAACTTCAGTTCCACAATACATCCCTTGGACTCACTTTTGATCAATACAGTTTAAACTCTCGATTTGAGATAGATATATATATATCTAGATAGATACATATATATATGCTGCAATTTCAGATTTCTCTATTGAGTAAAAACTGTATTAATTTTTCCACTATGAAAGTATCACAATACGTGTCGAACTATACCTGCAAAAATTCAAAGGGCAATTTTGTCAAAGAATGTTAAAACTGACATGCAAGAAGACCATGCCAATTTTCAAGAAATCACTGTTAGAGAGGCTGCTTAAGGACATTACAAGCAGTCAATGCAGTAATGACAGATTTCTATAGACTTGAGAGCAAAAAGGATTGTGGCAAAGCAAGCATGTTAATAATGCAACATCCGCTTTACGCTGCTCATCATTTCAGACCTCAGCTGCAGGCAAGTTTGGATAACACAGGCTGAGACACCATCTCCAGCTTCGTCAAAGATTACTACTGCTCCTGTACACTGCTGGCTCAACACAGGCCCTTGCTGGACTGAATAGTGATGGGAACATCTCAGCACAAAGATGCATTAAAAAAACACATTAATTGTAGCAAGGGGGCAAACACCCTTCTCTTTCACCCCATTTATAGAGACAACACATCAAGACATTTAAAAACTATTTCTATATTCCAAAGCACACATCTCAGCCTTACCAATCTACTACACATAAAGCTTAACCTGAACAAATTCTATACTAGTTTAATAAACTACCTGGATTAAACTAGGTGTCCATCAAATAATCATGGCACACAAAGGAATACTTTTAAGTATTCAGGCTTTTGCAGAATGACAACCAAAAGAATCACATGAATTTAGCAGTTTAAAAAGAAAAGCAAGACATTTAGCTTGGGGATTACACAAACAGTTCAGTAAAACCTACTAAATGAAAAACAGAATCACAGTCACAAAAAAAAGTCAGGAAAAGGTACATGAATAGAAGACTGCTGATCCAAGCCTTTAAATAGATGCTGAATGCAGCACAATGAGTACCAATTGCAGAAGGTTTCCACCCCCACCAAAACTGTTACCATTAGGCAACCAGTTGCCTATATTAAGTGCTACTTATCCACTAGCCCCCAAACATCTTTGACATCCTTCTCAATGACTACATGTAAATGTCTCCAACACCTCTTCTACAAATGCATACCCTGGCCTTGTATTCCCCCTTCTTACCCTGGTACTGTCTCTGCAAGGGACAGCTTTGTACCTCTCCATTCTTCACAGAATGGTTTGGGTGGGAAACAACCTTAAAGACCATCATCTAGTTCCAACCCACTTGCCATGGGCAGTGACATGTTTCACCAGGCCAGGTTGCTCAAAGCGCTATCCAACCTGGCCTGGAACGCTGACAGGGCAGCCGCAGTTTCTTTGGGCAACCACTTCCAGTGCCTCACCACCCTCATAGTAAAGGATTTCTGCCTAATATCTAATCTAAACCAAACCTCTCTCAGTTTAAAGCAATTACCCCTTGTCCTGTCACAACACACTCTTGTCAAAAGTCTCTCCAGCTCTCTTGTAAGCTACCTTCAGGTACTGGCAGACTGGGTCTTCCCAGAGCCTTCTCTTCCACAGGCTGAGCAACTCCAACTCTCTCAGCCTGTCACCACACAAGAGATGCTCCAGCTCTCTGATCATCTTCATGGCCCCACACATCTCCTCCACTCTTCCTTGAGAGCAGTGTGGGAATGACACAACAGACATTATTACCATTTTGTCAAGCTGAAGCAATGGTATCACTCTGGTGAACGATGTTAATGGCTCCTACCACCTGATCAGTGCTCTGACTTGCAGACAGGTACCAACTGTGCATGTGCTTGAAGTTATGGCTTCACTTAAACACATGCATCTACCATTCCCTCCAAAAATGCAGCAAACCTGCTCTCTGACTCCCAATTATTTCCTGGTACTTTGAAAGTGACCGAAATACTGCTCAAGAGTGCATTTAGTGCGTTCATTCTCTGCATTCACAGAGAACTACAATAAGCTCAGCACAAGACCAAAAAGTTAACAGAGTTACTAAGACACTGCCAATTTAGTAAAACATTCCGTATTATATCATGCAACTTAGTGTATCAGTTTTAGATTTAGAAACAACTATGCTACCCAAAAGACCATAGTAAACACTAGCTACTTGACTATTTTAGTTAAGGAACACAGCCACAGCCAGCTCAGATGCCTCTGATCATTAGTACATTTCAACAGAAGTATGCAGAAGTATTTAATACTTCATAAATACTCATCCTGCAAGAACAGTATCATATGCAAGAAGCCAAGAACTCAGAAATAGTCCCATTTTGCAAGTCTCAGTATTCATGCTTTTTGTCATCTGATTATAGACAATTTTGAAAATCTTACCTTGAATGTAGTACAAAAGTAAAACTTCTTCCAGATCTTTGTCTTTCTGATAGAGATTCACTTTAGAGACTCTTCCTTGTATATTAGGGGTGAATAAAGCAGAAGAGCCTGTGAATCTGAAAGCAGTAAGATGGAAGAATTGACCAATTTCTCTCCTAGTTCAACAGAAGATTCAATAAAATCAGTAACTCAATAATTGCTTAACAGCAACAACTAAACTGAAACTAATAAATTCCATGAACCACTGGCAGAGGCCAAGTTAGTCAAGAAGTTCCTATTTATCTATGGTAATGCTGCACAACCCGATGTGAGCGCTTTTCACTTGTTAGAGAAGAAAGTATGAAGTGATACAAGGTACCAACCATTCAATGGCCACTACTTGCCAAAAAAGTCCCACTGTCAACACGTCCCACCCTCACAGATGCCATGTAAGCAAAGCCATTTCCAACTCAGGAGTATGTGAACCACATGGCAGAGAGAGCCCACATACAGTTATGTATATCCATGCATGTTTAAGTGAAGAGACAATGGAAAAATCTGACATACTAATGCAATCATTGGCAAGAATATATCCAGATCCCGGATGCAAAGGAAAAGAAGGACTAAAAGCTGAGATAGCAACTTATTCAAAGGCACAGAAACCACGACAAAGAAGCCTGTTACTGGCCACTACGGATTTCTTTAAAAGCACAAGCACAAACACACGAGTAAGTCACTAAGCTCTCCTGGTTACACAGCACAGCAACAAAGTTGCATTTTTCCCAATTCCATGAGAAGGAAGGGCTATCACAGTTAAACCCACTGGTATGTCATTTCTGTGGCAAGAATCTGACTAAAGCCTTGTCCATTTTGGAGATGTTTACATGGAGCATTTAAGATAACAGTTTCTTTTCACAGGCCTGGACAAAGAGGGAAGGGAACCAGTATCAGAGAAACTGAGATGTAGTTTCACTATCCGGCGTCTTGCTTCCCCCTCGCTCCCCAGCAAACTCAAATGCTCTACAAATTGATCTGTTTTACCATAAGTTTCAGAATTAAAAAAGGCAAGACATACTGATTATAAGACATATAATGTTCTAAAACCTTATTTTCAACACTCCATACCTGAAAAAGAGTATTTTTCCTTTCTTTTTCAAATGAGTTTATTCCATGAGTGTACCTTGCTTATTCCATGCTTACTGAATAGGCAGATCCCACCTAACTAATGCTTAATATCAACAACAGTACATGATTATGTTAAAGCTATTTCACTTAGGAGCACTAGAAATAAACACCATTCACATAAGGAATGAAGTTTCCAAATAAAACAAAAAGTATTGATTAGTTTTGCTATTTAAGCCCTACCATGGAAAGATTCAGAAAGATTCAGAGTGGAGGGGACCTAGGAAGTCATCCAGCTCCATTTCCTCTCAAAGCACAGTCAACACTGACCTCCATCCCAGTTGCTTAGGGTTTTATCTACTCAGGTCCCAAAAACCTCTACAGAGGCTGACAGGTAACCACTTAAAAGCTCTTCACAATCAACTTTACAGTAAATATTTTTCAACTTTTATCCCCCAATTTCAATTTATGGCTACTGTCTCTTGTTTTCCCACTCTGCACCTCAGCAGAGAGACTGGCTCCAACTTCCTGGTATCCATCCTTGCACGGACCAGGATGGTTGCTACTGCATCCCCCCATGGCAACTCTTCTCCACGAAAGGTTCTCAGCATCCCTGCACAGGTCCCACACTCCAGCTCCCTGATCACATTGGTGGGCCTTGCTCAAAGTTTATCAATGTTGTCGTTGTTGGGGGTAGGGAGAACAGGAGAAAAACTGGAGACTGTATTGCAGATGCAGTCTGGGATCATGTGGAACAACAAAAGCCAACCAAAAGGAAATAAAGTTGTTTTCATGACTAGCAGGGTGAACTGCAGACTTGTATTTAATACACTGTTCACTGGAACCAGGTTCTTAGTAGAGCTACAACCCAAACAAGTCTGCAACACTTCAGGACACTCACCAACCCTGGAAGGAGGCCTGGGCAGGAGACCTTCTTTAAGACTCTGACAGGCCCCCTCCTCCGGCCTTTCTGAGTACTTCAGGATGGCCCCCCTGCCCCTGAGCCATCCACTTCTGTGTCTGCCACAAACTGATGGAGGTGCACTCCACCTCCTCCTCATGGTCACCAATAAAGACATTAAATAAAAAGAGTAAGAAATAGTAGGTCACAGTAGACCCTTGAGGGACTCCAGTTGTAACAGCTGCCCAGGCAGAGTATAAACCATCAGCCATCCTCTAAATTGACTCTTCAAACAGTTTTCATTTGTCTGGTCATTCTCTCATTCAGACTGTAAATAGGACTATGCTGTGGGACACTAAAAAGTCTTGCTAAGGTCAAAATAGAAAAAAACCACACATCCAAATTGCTCTACCAGATGAAGACCCCGTCATTTGACAAAAGGTAGGCAGGTTGGTCAAGCATGACTGACCCTTGGTAAAGGCAGGTCACCTTCTTTTTCAAGGACTCAAAATTGTTGTGCTACAGGTTGCTATAAACTACTTCTTGATTGGGCTACCCAAATAGAGCAGCATTTAATGTTTTTATGAAGTGAAACAGAAAGTTTTCTTTATTATATAACATACCAAGGATGCTCGAAACAGTGAACAGGAACCACCTCAACGCTTCAACAACCTGCAGCATTCAAATATTCTAAAGCCTAAATACAAGAACTTTGTGTGTTAAAAAAGCAGGTCTCAACATATTCAACACGGCCATCAAGCAACTGAGTTTCTGGCTAATTTTCACGGTATCTGGCAACTACACAGTAATAGCAGGGGCTATAAAAAGGAAAACTTGGTCTTTGTAATTCTACCTACAATTTATTACAGAACCAGGTGGCTGAGAAAGGGAAGAGAAAAAAGTGAAAAAGAACAGCAAGTGACCAAGAAAACTTGAACATGTTTCATTCTGGACATTATAAAGAATTATTGGAATTCAGATTGCTTCCATCTTTTTGGATAGTTTGAATTTTTCCCCAACTGTATTACAAGAAAATGCATTTTACTGAGACCTCTGAAACTGAACAAATACAGGAACTCCTGGACACAGAACCAGTCAGTGCCTGACAAACAACTGCAAACTCTGTTCTTTACAAGTGATGGCATTACTCATGTTTCACCCAAAATAGTTCAGTCCCTTTGCAGTTCATCAAAACTTATGCTTGAAACAGGCAGTGGATAAGATATTCTATCTGCACAGTAAGCAGTGAGCACCACAGCACAGTGGATGAGCTGAGACAGCCCTCTTATCCCCTAAGGAAATTTGTAAATTTGTGACAAAACCCACAGAAAAACAGCCTGACTTGATCAGGAACTTTCTGACAAACTCCTTACCATGACCTTTGCTATGCAAAGTTTTGGTTTCTGTTGTATTCTCATGTGCCTACAGATATTCTCGTCTGCAAGTGCTGGTACTTAATTAAACCAGACTGAATACTGTGAAGAGAGTCAGATAAACATCTGTATCAGGCCATGCATTTGGGGAAAATCCAAAGGAGGGGACAGACCTTTTTAATTTAGTTATAGGGGAAGGTTTAATGTCAAAATTTAATTGCATGCTCTTTTTCCTTTAGGATTGCACCATGGCTGGTGACACTGCTAACGCTGCCCCAGCTATGTGACTTCTTCATGGTCTTCTCTTCATCAGCAGTAACATTCCAAGTAAATGCAGTACTTCCATTTACAAGACAGGTCACCAGATATCCAACCCACCAGTGTCAAGAACCAACATGAATAGCGACACAAGAACCTGCTTTGAAACATCTCAAGGTACAGTCTTACAGTGAGTCAGGATAAGCTACACTGACAATTGCTCCTCCTCTCACGTGTATTTGCTACTCCAACTTCTGCCTCAATAGTTGCTCTCCTATTGTCATGTAGCAAGCTGAATCAAGAAACTAAACTAAAAGAAAATTAATCTCAGGAATATATACCAAACATATGCACATAACCTAACTCACCATGAGAGGAGACAGAGCCAAGTACCAGCACGAGAAGGAAGAGGATCCCACACATGGTCAGAAGCAGAAAATTGCAGAAATACAACAGCACTAACGTACTTAGGCAGTCACACGGGAACCTTTCCCTTAATGAAAGTCAGGATTATGAATGAATTCCAGAAGTAAATGCCCGAGTTCATGCAGAGGCCTAACAAAAACTCTCTTTCTGTACTGCATCAAAATTGAAAAGTGGTGAAAAACCAAACTAAGGACCTTAAACTAAACACAGAGATACCAGATGCTCACCAAGTAGGCAGCACGTAGCAGAAATCTGTTTGGGTAGAGGGAACAAACTCCCCATAATACCAGACAAAACCAAAGCTGTATTACGTACAGTGGGTGAGTCAGCTTCCAAGGAGATGCTATACCCATTGTTTTTAAATGGCTGCAAAAGAAGTAACAGCAGCTGTATCTTGTGCCCAGCACTCTCACAGAGGTAGCATAAGATTTAATTACTAGAAACCAACAGAGAAGAAATTCAGAACTAAGAACTCTCCTTCAACTGAATTACATGCTACCTGCTTGAACTGCCCTGTCTCTGGGATTTTGAAGGCACTTTCCTTTTGTCAGTTGAACCAAATAAGTTTTATTCCTTTTCCCCCTATTAATGTAAAAACTACTCTGGGTCACACTAGCTCACTAACTTGCCTTTCCTTGCCTAAAATAGCAGTTCAGTCCCAGCACGTATTTTCAGTCATCCAAAGACCCTACAGGAATCTTTGCTTCCTCAGCAACAGTGACACAAGTCTACCAATTCCATGACACCTTACATCCAAAATACAAATAGATGCACTAAGTTTTCCACTGTCTACAGGACTTCTTACACAATTCGGGGTGAAAAAACCCCAGCAACTTGCATAGTTGATAAAAAAGCACTAACTCTCTCATTCCTCCCAGCCCTTATCAAGAGGGGACACAGAAAAAGAGCTCAAAGAAACCACACATAAACAAAAATAAGGACAGAGAATGAAGACTAATACCAAGAAGCTCCTCTCCATCTCACCCAGCAATGCCAGTGGCCAACTTAACACTTGTTGGGTTTTACCCATGAGGTACCAAAGCGTCATGATACCTCTGAAAGACAAACTCCAGCAGATCGTGGCAGGCAGCAGAACTTGGTAATAAAAGGCTGTGTATCTGCTGATAAAAATCTTTCACATGATGAACAGACGAATGAACAGAAAACAGAACCCTGTGATGAGAATAAGAAAGAATTCTCCTCAATGAATAACGTGCTCTGCCTACTCAACTATTCGCTGCATTAGCTGAAGTTATCAATGAATGTATTACATAAGTTCTTTAGAAAGCACTGTAGTTTTCTCCCTTACTAAGAACCCTTCCCTTCACGTCCTCTCCTGCCTTATTTCAGTTTCTCTCTTGCAGTTACAGTATCAGACTTTGACCCAAGGCAAGGAAAGGATAAACACTAACCAGGAAGAATCAGCAATTCTGAAATTGGAACAAAATTAACAGTGCTGAAAGTTGCTCTCAGGTAAGCCCAGTTCACCACTGCACTAGAAGTAGCTTAAGATGACTACTAAAAAGAAGAGAAATAGCAGAAGAGGATGATGAAGATTCCACTACAGTGTTCTAGGGCCATTACTTTACTTTGGAAGGGTTTCAAGCACAAATCTGACAATTCATGACAGATTTAGGCTGTCATGCCTGCTTTGTATGCAAAAGCTTCTGTTTTAATCAGTACTTCAACAAACAAACACACAAGATCTGTGGAGGAAGGGACAAAACAGAGAGACACACTAAGCAGTTTTCCACATTAGCTTCCTATTCTTTGTGAAACTGACAACATAACCAGGTTTCAAGTCTGGACAAACATTAAGAAACCTTTCCAAAAAATCAGCTACTTCAGTTACGGCATTGCTAGGCCAAGTTTTTGTTTATACAAAACACAACTGAATCTGCCAGGCCTGAACAAAACAAAACAGTGGGGGAAAAACCACCTTCCATAGTAACTAACTAATACATTTCCTAGATGGAGCTCTTCATTCCTTCTGCACAGATTTGGAACTATGCAAAACTTCACACTGAAAATAGTACAGTCATTAAATACATCTGAGAATGTATGGTATTTTTCAAGGAATTTTTTTTCCAAATATGAATTAATAAAGTACAATCACAGAGCACCTTCCAAGGTGATATTTTTCTGACCATGTGAAATTCTGTTTCCTGCCATTGGCAACAGCAGCACACAAGCAAATTTCAAGAATCCTGAAATATGCTGGAATTTTATTTCTTCCCCTCTGACTGCAGAAGTAAGGCACCATTTTCACTTCATGCTAAAAATTCATCAGAAATTGTTTTGACAGTTTGTAACCTTATTCTCTTCCCTCCAAAAGTCAGATATGCTAAGTTGACAGAATTCCTTTTTTTCTTTAAATTAAAATAATATTGGAACAATACTCAGAACCACAAAATAAGCTATTTTGGTTAACAACAGCTACTATTTTGAGTTCCTCAGATATTTTAGGGAATTTCTTCTCTGGCCTAGAATTGCTTGTGTTTGGTACATTCAAGTTAAGAAAGGGAGAAGTCATCCTACTGGATTTAATGCAACAATCTCGATATTGAGATCTTCAACAGCTCAACCTCCACCCATTTTCATGCTCAAATACCATAAGAAAATATACAGAAGTATAGACATGGTTCAACATAAGCCAAAGGAAAGGGGAAACAGAAGTAAAATAAATTTATTGTTTACAATTATGTAAAATAGGATTGAAAACATCAGTCCCTTTCTGGCACCGCCCTAACAATCCTTCCACATCACACACAAACCTGATTATCATTACAATTTTAAAACACACCAAAAAGTTAAGGTATTGCTTTTACACTTAGGAAAAACCAGATGAGCTCTCAAGGCCCGCCTGCAGAGGAGAAGGAAGAGCTGTGCGGCTCCAGCAAACACTGTGAAACATCTCTTCCCAATATGACCATCCACGAAAGTGGGATGCTTGTCTTTTCTTCGATCCCACTAATTACTTGTAAGAGACAGACACATTAAATTGCTTCCAGTTTCTTTACACTGCAAGAGATGCACAGAATCTGAGAGAGGCCTGGTTGGAAAACCTCACAGAAAACAAACACTTGTTATTATTAGTGCATTTTTAAATGACTGAATGCTTATGAACTTGGGGTTATCTTTTGAACAGCAGTTTGAATCAAGGTGCACTCATGGAGGATTTACAGAACAGGTTTCACACTCCCCTCTTCCCTTCAGCTCCAGCCATGGTTTTCACAACATTGTTTTCATCTTGCTTATATATAAAACATCTACTAGTTGAAGTCTCGTGCACAACCTTCTAGTTTAGACAAAGTACTCCTCAGAGTAACGTAATGAGACACAACCCAGGCTTTGCACGACTCCAATAAATCCATCCACCAGCCTAAGCAATCAGCAAAGAAAAGAGCAGCAAAGAGAAAAGGAAAAGTGAAACAAAAAAATCTCTTGCTGTAATAGGTCTCCTGGAAAAGTGAGACAGGCACAACACACATGACAAGCCAGTAAATGGATAAACATCCCATCTTAGGAGTCCCTTTGATACATCTATAGGCACTAGTGCCACAATTACAAGTAACACTCACTGAGTGTAAATCCCACCTGTAATTAGACATTGTTAATAACCTCCTTAGGGGCGTCCCTTCAGTTCTTGCTGACAACACCCCAAGTGAGACATCCATGAGTCTTAACAGACTGTCATGTGCACTGGGACACTGTGGAGCCAGATGGAGCTGCTTTACCTTCTACAATGAGGGATTGGACACTACCTGGGCGAGTCAGTGGACTGCCTCTGTTAGGTCTGGATTCGAGTATTGCAACAGCTGAAATAAGAAAAGAACTTTGTGTTTCTTTGGAATATACACACTAAAAAGAAGTAGTTTTTTCCTGAAAAGACAGCTATAAAAATTTTTTATCAAATGTCCCATAGAGAATCAAACTCAGTATGAGACAGAAGAAACCAGTGCCTGCAACCAGTACCATACCTGAGGCCTTGTGCACACTCTGGTATACAGAGTACTTTTAGACCAGGATAAGGTTTTCCTGTAGGGAACTAGAACAAATAGTACAGACGCATATTTTATTAACTATACTAGGGGAAAAGAGCAGGACCAAAGAGCAGGACCAAACAGGACACAGAAAAAAAACCCTGAGTAACCTCTGTGCCAGATTCACCTTTCATACCTTTAGAGAGGCTACCTGAAGTCACTGCTTTGAGTACAGGGCCACTTGAAACAGAAGCCAAAGGAACAATTTCTTTAGCTTCATACACTGAGGACAGAGTTCTCAAAACAGCCTGCAGTACCACGTGGTTTCGGTACAGCACCTCTGATCTGAAAAGTTTCAAAGCACATTACAGTTTCAGCAGTTTTTCAAGGTCACAAGGGCAATCACAAACACAAGTCCCTGCCCCCTCCAATTGCTAATCCACCACCCTCAAAATCCAGTCTAGTCATACTCCACAGGCTTCAACAGAGACATTTTCAAAACCCTCGTTTACTTCTCTCCCAGAATCATGGTCCAAAACTACTGTATGTAGTGCTATTCATACATCTGCAATGTAAAAAGCCAACTCCACATCTGTCCATATTTATTTGGAGGTGGTTCAATAAGCATGCTGGATACTCTCAAGAATTTTATCTATTCTATGAAGACATTTTTAGCATCCCTTGAGAAGCTGCCATGAGGAACATAATTTCCTAATTCTAGATATGTTGCCTGAAATGTTGGGAAGATACACCTTTTACTCTTGTCAAAGACATTTTGAATAGTGGTAAATATGAAAAAAAACCAAACAAAAACAAGAAAACCCCCACAATGGTGACAGAATTAGTGGAAAATAAAACAGCAGCAAGCCAAGCTATAGTAACTGTTGTGCTCCCCCACAGTTTTACTGAAACTAGCTGCAACTCAGAAGTTGACTCAAGGGTAAATATTTTGCAAATAATCAGGTCCCATCAGTTTTGTGGAAATAAACAGTCAGATCAAGGAGAGATATCCCAACTAGTGCCCCTTGAGTACAAGTGCAACAGAAGCTCAAGCTGTGTTACCAAAACCAACTTCCCACCCAGGACAGTAGGACAGATACTGCCACATGCAAATACCTTCAGAGCTCACAGTACAGCATACCCAGAAAAGTCCAACCACAAGACACAAAGGCACAGGAAGTCAGGCCTCATAACCTGCTGGTCACACAGCTAGTTTCATTCTTGATTAACTGAAGTAAAATCATGAAAAAACTACTTTCCAGAATTTATTGTAGTTTTAACACTGTCATTTTCATACAAAATATCAACACTAGGGACAATAATTTGGGAACAGACATTCAGTTACCAGTCAAGATAAACAAGCAATCCTTAGTCAGAGAGCAGCAAGACAATTCCTGCAGTCCTGACAACAGCACTTCGGAGGCAGCCAAGGCAGGACCCAGTCCCCCCACAGCTCCACACCCTCTGCAACGCTCTAAGGCCTGGAGACCCAGTCAGTACTTCTATGCTGGCACTTCAGTTTGAATCAGGAGAATGCTTCTGAAGGAAATCTGTCACCCCACATCCTGTACTTCAGTTCACATCCCACTGAAGGTTCTGAACACGTGATCTGGACAGCTCCAGGATTAACCTAAACCAAAATCTGGGAAAGTGCCCAACAGCCCTTAATGTTTGGAGGATACTCAGCCCACAGAACCAAACTACAACAAAGCACCATGAAGTACACACACTGTGGACACGGAGGCTGCACATCTTACAGCCTCACCCTACAGCCTTCTTCAACCCCACCATATGGCTTGCTATGTAAATATGATCAGTGTGGCAGAAACTGTCCATTCACTTGTGAGAGCCTCAAGCAGCAGGAACTAAACCCACAGACTGAGGCTGCCAATAAACACCTGAAGAGCCCTGAGAGGGCTGCACTGGGATTTTTAGTGCTCCTTTTCCTGGAATAATGATAGCAGCAGTGTGTCACCACTCAAACACTTTTGCTTCCACCTCTTTACAGGTTAGGAGTTTCAAAAGCTACTGGGATATAGTTCAAGAAAAGTTTTCTGAATAAAGTAAAAAAAAAAATCACAAAAAACCCAACAACAACAACAAAAAAAAACAAAAAACCAAACCAAAACAAAAACCAAACCAAGATCTCCACACTTCTTGCATCACCTACATTTACTGTTTTATAAAAGTTTAAATCACACTGAAAACACAACCCAGTAATCTGCAACAATGGCTTCACTGGAGGTGGGGATAGGAGAGGAAGTGCAGCATGTGCTTAATAATGCTTTTATTACTTGCACATCAGCTTAACCAACAAAGCTGCCAGAAAAGAGCTTTTTTTCTTTTTGAATAAGCTGACCAACATAATATTCATTGTTTTGCTTGAATCAAAACATCAGTTCTTTACAAACAGTTCCATCATTGAGATGTTCTTTCCAGTCACCAATTTCTCTTTTTCTATACAATATTTTAAATATAAGATCATCAGTTTTGAACACATAACACCTGGTTTTAGCAGACCAACAAGCTGGTGAGAACAGACCAAAGCAGTGTTATATGGATAAATTACAATAAGGTGTTACCTCCTCTGCTCAACAAGTCCCCATCTTACTTCATTACCTCCTTGATAAAAACAATTAATTCACATGCTAACAATGCAGAGCCATGTTTGCTCTACATTCAGTAAAGGTCAACTTCCTACACTGGGGTGCAGACACAAAAGTGGGATTATTGAAGACGACATTTTCTGTTAACACATTAATCCCATGAAAACTGCAAAGAACAAACGATGTTTTCCTTTGTGATTTAACTGGAAGTTTGTGGTTATTGACTTGTCATCATATACACTCAAGAGCCATCTTAAGCTTTCCAGCAGCCTAGTCTGAAACATCCCTAAGCAAGGTTTTTCTGAGCTGTTTCCTGTTAACTCTTGTGAAAATAGACTTAAGCACCTAGTTGTACTATTTGTTCGAAAGAAAACTCAATGAAAAAGTTATTTCCCATCAAGGATGAAGAGAACCTACACCATGGGATAGTAGTGACATCATAAAATGACACACTTCAGTAACATTAATGAGAAACTAATGGTGCATGGGAAAAAAAGTTGTGGATGCAGAACAGTAACAGCTGGGCCCAAGGACTTTCCCTCAAAATTATAAAAAGGGCTGTTTTCTGCTGAGATAGTTTTCCCTTCTATCATTTTCTACACTAAAACATCCTTGTGCCTTCTTTCCCAACACAGGGTTTTCTAAGCCAGAAGACTAATTTAACCCACAGTCACTGGCAACTCTTATGTTTCAACATGCCAATCATGTCTCAAGAAACTGAGATGCACTGAACTGCTCATCTCAGGAAACTGGAGATGAGCTACACCAGCTCAGTGAATTTGTTACCACCTCATGTGAAGACTTTCAGACCAGTTTTCTTTTGGAGTGACACTCATTAATTCTTCATAATTTTATTTGAGTTCAGCACATGCTACAAATATGAACCTGTACAGGATTGGCAAATTTTAAGCAGTTTGACCAAGGTTTCCCATACCAGATATGTGCCCAAAGCTGAAAGACATCATCCACAAAGCTAAAGAGTTTGCAAAGTTGTCAAAGAAAAACAGTTTTGATGATCTTTTTGGAAACTCAGCATCCTTATTCTTACCTCATGGACACATCTTCCAATTTCTCTTTTCTGGGCTTCTAAAGTCAGATGTTGTTCTATTTGGGTGCTTCTTTTTTTTTCCCCTACTAAGAAGCTGTAATGACTGGTCCAGATTTTGACATTAAGTTTCCTGAACATTGTATGCATACCAGGTATGTTGGAGACCAGGGATAAACCTGACCCCTCTTCAAGTTTCATAAAACATTCATCCTGCGTTCACCCTGCTAATACACAGTGTGAATGAAGAAGTCACCACAGCTGTAACCCAGATCTTGAAGACCATCAAGCATAAACTGAAGTACAGAATGAAAAAAAAAAATAGCAAAGGGATCAAGATAGAAAAAAGATTTTACTTCACGAGTTTTCCAAAGGAATCGCCATTGCTCTCCTTCAATTTAGCAATAAAAACAACACTCAGATCAAATCACTTGGATTTCTAAAAGGCCCAGGATCTGAAGGATGCTTCTTCATTTTCATGGAAGAGTGAAGTGAAACACTAGTGCAGCACTGAATCCAGAGAGATCACAAAACTCATTGGGCAAGGTAGCAAGAACTAAAAAAAAACAAAGCCAAGCAAAATAGAACATATTTGATTCAATTAAGGTGGTGGGTAGAAAGAACCAATGGTAGAGAAAAAACCCCAACTACGGGCACAAAGATAGGCATGACCTATTCCAGTCATCACAATCCACACATGGAGTCTACAGCTTGGATTCTTTCACCAAGAGTTTTCCATTCACTTGGAAGAGACTGCTAAAAACCAATGGTTAGCCAGTTATCTTCCAGTGCTGACTGGAATAGAACAGCCAAATATTTACCACTTCCTAAACTACAGCAGAAGGCCTCTGTGGCAGATTTCAGCATTCCTACTGAACTGATGATCCAAGGCACCACCAAAAGATTGATTTTCCTTTTTTGGTGTTTTTTGAAAAATAAAAGGCAAACAAAACAAGAGAAACCACACTGACAAGCAGACCCCATCCCTACCCCCAGAACACTATGGCAGCATTCCCTGAGGTGTGCTGCAGTTTGCTCCATTCCAAATGGACAGTTCTCACTGAGCGCTGCTCCGCACACAGCCCCAGACCCTGCTGCAGCCTAAATAAACCCTGCTCCAAACACCAAGACAAACACTTCACAAACAGAGATTTTTACATCCACTGCTGAGAATGGATTTTTAGTGCTCTTCCCTTTTGTAATATGGAGGCAAGACATTTCTGCAAGAAATACTCACTACTCTTCATCAGCCCCCTGAGAGCAGCAGTTCTGGACACTGAACACCTCAAACACAGAATTCACAAGCTTTCATTTCAACTGTGATAGGTGTGTATTTCTTGAGACACAGTCTCAAGTTTAGCAAGCCAGAAGAACACAGTGATTATCACTGGAAGAGTTTAAGGGAACAATAATAAATGCACACTGGAGACAAGAAGAGAGCTGGATTGTCCAGGGTAACTACAATCACCTCATGGCTACCACAGCAGAAGAAACATCGGTTCTCTTCCCCCTCTAAGCAGCCCTCTCCATACTACATTAATTACATTTCCGTCATCCTGGTGTTATGTGCCTTAATTAAATCACTATTCTGTGTAACAGTCTCCTCTAAATATCTGTGCAGAACAAGAGATGAGGGGCTACATAAACAAGTATTATGTACTATCACAAACTTGCAGAATAGGGGATACACACATGCAGTTATTCCTCATTTCCACCTGAGCCTTCCATCTACATGGACTGTCTCTTCACAGATCTCCAACCCTCAAATGTTTATCCACTGTCTCTCAAACACAAGCACATGTCCAGTACAACAGACTGTGACTTCTGCAGAGGTGCACTCAGTTAAGTGTTAAGGTATAGATAATGCATGCAATAAATACATATAATAGACACACTGGAGCCCCTGAGCCCACACATGCACAGGGGCTTGTCTACACCACATTAAGTGCTTTTAGTTCGCTGCTGACCTGTCAACACCATTATGAGTGCTAGTTTCAGCAAAAGTTTACCCTAAACGTTAATGGACAATTTACCCAGTGAAACAAACAGAACAAAATAAATAAAAAAAAAAAAGAGCACACTTTACCAGAAACCCTTTAACTGTTCTGTAGCCTCCTTTAATCTGATAATGTTCATAACAGTCACAAATTGCCTCACTTTTACTCACTTTTTAAATTTTCACTAGATGTCACAACTATAAAATACTTCTCTCCATACCTTGAGCAGCAAAGAATCCCCAAAACCTACAACCTGCTCGGGACCCACCTGGGACCCTGGACCCAGTTCATCATCCCTCCCCCACACCGTTGCAACTTTTCATAGCCTCAGCCAAAACCGCCTGTCTCCTGTCTCTATACACAGACCGACTAACTCAGCAATACGAAAACTCCAGTTTCCCTTTTGCACAAATACCATTCCCCTGATACACACATGTATACATAGCCTAACGTCATCTTCACCCTCTATATGCATAATCCACACAAATCCATCCTTCCCCTCATTTTCAAATGTAGCCAAATACCCACCCAATCCCCCTCACTTTCTTATAATCCACAATAATTCCTGAAAATTTACCCACAGGAGTAGTACCTGGATGCCCTAACACACAGAAATTCAGACTGTCTGACACCTGTCACAAATACATATACCTACAGCTCCCCGAAATGGTCACACACCTTTCTCTGAACAGCACTATCATCACCTCAACACGTGGCATTTGCTACACATTTTCCCATTTGTATTTCATGGACCAAAGAACAAATATCCAGCCTCTCCATTTCATCACAGGTGAGGCACTAACCCACAGGTCGTCTGACGTTCCCAGGACACAGACCACGCTGGCTGTCGCTCTAACCCACCTCCACACAGGGGACACAAAGCTCAGTGAGCTGGTGCCAGCCGGGCATCTCTCTCAGCTCCCAGTGAGCAGCAGACAAACCCATGCACAGCAGTAGGAACACGCATGCCTTGCTGTCCACATACCAGCTCATATTACACACGAAGGTCTCCCACATTAAGTCTAACCACACTGACTACCAAACAAAACAAGTTCAAAACCTTGTAGCAACCTGTTACCACCGTGCCTTTAAGTTGTACACAGGCTTACCTACCACCCAAAGCCTCTCTCCTCCACAGCCTTCAGGAGACAGTCAACTTACCACCTTACTTCTCACAACACACATAAGCCTGTTTATCTGTCACTCCTAAATTTATAGGCCTTCATGTACTACTGCTCCCAAATACATGTGGTTTCACCCAACACCTTCACCCCCACGGTATAAACACATCCCTCAACCTACCGCAACACACAAAACACGACGGGCACCGATTTTTCCAGCTGCCTCCAGCCCACCAAAACGACTCCCTCCTTTCGATGGAGATATTATTGTAAATTGTAGTAAAAGATCGCAGAGCCAGCAAGATCCAAACTACGAGAAAGAACTGCCTTCAACTCCTTTCCCCTAAAGGCTCCCCGGCATTGCCCATCTGCCCGTCACTTCATCTCGTCACAAGCACCCAGGCCTCCCGGCAGCTCCTCACCCCGACCCCGGGGCCGTGGCTGCCGCTCGCCCCCTCCCACCACCCGCACCCCGGTCGGTCACACCGGCCCGGACCGACCCTGCCCCGGGCCCAGCCAGTGCCCGTGCGCGGGCCGGGCCCTCGGGC
>JAOXXN010000446.1:27564496-27579646 GCA_026770055.1 Myrmophylax atrothorax
AAAATGAAATAACTGAAACCTGGATATACTATTTCCAGCAATTTGGGAAAAAAATGGGAGGATTTCATAAAACAGTTCAGAGCACCCTCCTTGTGATAAAAGAAAACTTAGTGTTCCTAATGAGATTAGAGGGAATTTGAACTTAAGGAAACACAGAAGTAAAAATAAAGATGTGCAATAATATTGTATGTTAAGGAAGCGATGTTCTGCAAATAAAACGTAAGTAACAAACCAACTCATAGTTTAGTTCCAATTTATTTTTGGAAAAGCTGGTTACAGACTGTACTGAGAAGAGAGTGCTCAGATCATTACAGACCCCGGGTGGAAGGTTTGGAGGTAGCTGGAAAACTCCATATTATCGAAGAGATGGTACTGCGTGGTTACAAAGAAACAATCAGATTAACAATTCTTGGTTAATAGTTTGGGGAATATTTGCTACTTGTAGCTGGGGCCAGATATTCTGGGCTGTGGTAGTCAATTAAATCCTCCTCCAAATTGTCACTGAGCTTGTAAAAATTAAAGCTTTTGGATGGTTCAGGAATATGCCTTCAAAAGCCTGACGGTAAATAATAACCCTGGATGATCACAATATGCATGATGAAAGGTCAAAGAAAATAGAACATTCTCAACTTCAGAAAGGGGAACTATGATAAATGAAGGAACATGGAAATAAAACCAGCTTGTATAATGAAAACAGAAATTTGACTGTGGAAGAAGCCTTAGATATCTTAAAACCAAGACATGGGATCCTGTATCTCAAAGAAGGCAAAAGAGTTTATAGGTAGAGGCTTCAAAGCATAAGTGGAAAAGAAGTGGCATCAAGAGGTAAGACTTATAAGCAGAGAGCACATAGCAAAACAGAAAAAAGGTCTGGCTAGGGAGAGATCTCAAAGGCCAATAAATGTGAGAATGAAGCAAGAATTCATCTGGAAAATCAGCTTGAATTATGGCATATGGTATCTCAAAAACCAGTAAGATGTTATCCAGCTGTGACATAATATTGTAAGAAGGAAGTGACGTTGCTTTCCAATGAGAAAGAAGTGGAATTTAGAGATTGTCTACATCTGATTCTAAAACTAAATGCATATTTTTGCCTCAATTTTCAGTACAGATGGTGATCTTGAACACGGGGTTAGAGGACAGGATGGCTAATAGCTAAGAGGGAAAGAAAATTGCTAGTATTACATATAAGATGAAAATAAAACACAGTCTACAGCTTCTGGGCAGAAAGAACAAATAATGCCTTTTCCAGGACTCAGAAAATCATGTCAAATGAAATCACTTGTCTGGCACTAAGCTTTTTAAAGTAAGTATATCAGGAAATGAGGAAGTGTCATGTTTGTTTACAAAAGGTGGACCTTACCAGATTAAGCTAATATCATCTTTCTTTGATAGTATCATTCAACTTCTAGATAAAGGAGGAGGTGACAGGAATTAACACAGTAGTATCAGAGACTAATGGAGGTGATGGATTATCCATACAGGACAAAGCAAAATCTAATGATCAGAGGTGAGATATCTGAGCAAAGGTTATTCTCTTCCCACCATCACAACCCCCTACACTCCCCCTTCCTTATTCTCCCCCACTCAAGATAAGTTTGGGGCTTAAATAGATAATTTTCCTTAATTATACTGACACAAGAAAGTAGTGCAAAGTAAGTTTGTAAATGACCCAGTGCTCAGGGGTACCAACAGTATGCAAAACTAGGAAATCATACACATTTAAACCGATGGAGAAATAGAATAGCAGTAAGGGTATAAAAGCAAGACCTTTGGGGATTAGTATCAGAAATTTCCTCTAGCTGTTAGGAGCTCTTCGCTTCAAAAAGATGTCAAAGAAGGACAGAATACTCGAGTTTATCACAGTGTTGCCTCTGGTTCCCGTACCTCTTGAACAGAGACACTCTGGAGACAAGTTAATGGAGTAAGATATACAGGGTTTTTATTAGAAGCTTCTATGGACCAAACCCAAGGGGTGTGACCCTCAGACCAGGCAGCTCACAACTTTTATACTCAGTATTAATATCCAATCATTATTCTCATTTCCCCTGAGAGCCCACCCATAGGGGCCTGTCGAACTGCCCCCTATCCATGGCAGGGGCAGTTAGGCCCTCCTCTGTTGTTTTGTCTTCTGTTATCTTGCAGGTGGCCTCTCATAAACATCGTGACCTTGGCTGAGCCTGAGAATAGCACCCAAACTTGTGAGAAAGACAGTTAATATGTGCACTTAGAATTTAAGCAGTTCAGAAGAACTTATATGATTTCAAATCCACCAAAATACATTAAATTCTCAGGCATCAACAGCATGATACGAAATGCCATTCAGCTTCAGCACCAGAATGACAAATGCAATCTTAAGCGTGGCTGGACAACAGGTTAAGTGCCTTCACACAGGCACTTAATTGGCAATGTGGAAGTACTTATTTGGAGCTGCACACAGGCAGCCATGAGCTGGCTTTGGGATGTAACAAACTGGAGGGGTTGATGTGCCATGATTATTTCTGTTGCCTGCATTTGAGCTTTGTTCATGTTGTTAAATTGGGTAGGGACACACAGCCACAAGCTGTCAAGCCAGTTTATAATTAAGCCATGACTTAGCATAGCTTAATAAGTTACTACTCCACAGACAAGCTGTAATAACTGCCTGTGTGCTTGCTCCCAGCTCATCCAGCTGCCGAAGTGAAACGTGTTCATTTAAGCTGCTATACACTGCCACAACATCCTAGCTCAGACACAATAACTCACCTTGGTAACCCAATAACTTAGGAGCATGTGCTCACACTTTCCCTCTCTGCACCAGGAAGCTCAGAATTCATTGCAGTATTGTAAGCAGCATGTCAGACAGATCAGAAGTGCTGGTTTTGGTAACTTCTTGTTGAGAGGTCTCTTATTCACTCTAAAATTTTACTCTTATTTTAGAATCCTTTTTGTTTAGACTACTCTCATCCACCATCCCTAATGTGTCTTTGTCATTTTTACTGCCCTGGTTTGTTGTTCACTGACTATATGGACTTCAGATTATCTTTTCTACCCTTTGACTGAAGTATTTTAAGAGAATTTAAAATATTTTAGGAGAGCTCAAAAGCTTAAGCATATTGACTGTAAAATACTTATGGTCTTATCATCTTTTAATCTTACATTATTGAAGAAGTCAATCAAGTTTGCCCAACAACTTTGCTTTTAGGTTCTGTAAAATAGATGGCTTCTGATAGCAATATCCTCTCCATGTTCAAACATCTTTCAAATGCTGTACAGACACAATGTTATATAGCAGAGACCATTCTAAGGAAAATTTAAAATTAAGCATGACAGTAAATAAAAAAGTCTGAAGAGATTATCATTGAAATATACAGCTATTAACAGAGATCTATTACTGGCAATGCAATTCCATTGTTCCCTTTTGCTGCCCACTTACACTTCTTTCCTAAGCATGTCTGTAATAGCAATCTAATGACAAGTTAACAGCTTCCTACTTAATCTTTGTGATATTTTCATAATTCATTTGGAGTTAGCATTACTGTTAATTCACTATTTTACCCTTCCTTATTGTAACTATGAGAAGTAATTATCTGGGATAGTGGCAAAGGTTGCTTCATAAAATCAGTGACACTTTAAAAATACCTTCTCACATAAAATTAGTGGCACTTTAAAAATACCTTCCCACATTTCCATTCACCATCATCTCTTTTTCTCCTTATTGCTGAGGAAGAACAACAGCTTGGAAACCCAAGTGAGAGTAGGGGCTTGTAGCACACACTGTTCTCATCTACCCATGGATAAGTGAAGTTACCTAGAATGGGGCAAGAAATCGGGCAGAAGCAATCTCATCTGTGTGAGTGGTCTGCATTATTCAAGGATGTTTCTGCTGAGGGCACTCTGTTAAGATCAGACAAGCTGTTAAACTGGAATAGATGTGAGTCATCATTCTTCTGAGGGGAAAAACACCAGCAACCAAACTGTGCACAGTGTGAAGAGTTGCCCTAACACACATTTTAAACATTAACAATGAGAAAAGCAGGTCTTGAGAAGACTGGTTTTTTTCAAGACTAAGGGGGGAAAATGTCTTCTGATGGAAACTTCTTACATATCCAGTAGGTCACTGAACCTTTTCCTAAAGAGCTGAACTGCAGCAAAGCCTGTTGAGTAATTTATACATGCATGTAAACAGATGAATACCAGTTTAAGAAGAAAGGAAAGGTAGCAAGAAATCAATCAAACTAAGAAAAGTAAGCTCACGGCAAGGGAAGGGCCTCTGTTTCTCTAAAATCTTCTAACATCTAAGCACTGCTGTCTGGTAGCCACCCCAGTGGTGCACAACCCCAGAAGAAGGAGCCCAGAAGGCCAGAGTGGCAGACGTGACTGGCTGTGAACTTGCTAATGGGAACACTTGGTGGTGACTCAGTTAAAGAGTCACCAATAGCCAATCCAGCTGGTAAGACCAACATGCTGCACACCAGCTTGCTGGGAGGTAAAGATAATAATCATGATTGGCAGGAGGGATAACACTGATACAAAATAGAGCCCCTCACCAAAAAAAAACCCCAACAATTATTCCTCTCCTTCATTCTTGTAGGGTGGTTTGATAGGTGCTATCCCTGGCCATCAAAGTTGTCCATGTCAGACACTTCGTCACAGTACAGACATTTCAGTTTTGAGCTCTGAGCAAAGAGCTCAGCCTTCTGCACATGAAACCCAGATTGTCTTGCAGCATCCACAGTTGAAAAAGTAACATTATTATTTTCAAAACATATCAGCATGTAAAAGAAAAGCAAAGCAGAATGTAGGCCACATTCCATGCTGTTGTTTATTAACCATTTTTTCAATTAACTGTGGGGTTTTTTTCCCCAGCTATATACTAACAGACAAAACAACAGTTTTAAGTTTCTGCAAGTATTGTTAAATTCTTTGTCTAGTTATGAAATCCCTCCTAAAAAAGAAAATAGCATATTTCTAGCTAGAATATCTACATGAAGACTATTCATGACAAGGGTATTAATTTATATAAGCTATTCTTTTAGATTCTAGAAATTATATTAGTGTCTGGCCAGGAAAAAACCGCCAACAATCAGATACATTCTCACCATGGTGACCTACGAAAGAACTGTCACAACAGAAGCTGCTGTTGCCACTACAATTTCCAGAGCTCCTGCTGTTCGTGTTGCTGCTGAAGGGAAAATCCACTGCCCTTCGGTGCACTTAAAGCTCAGTAAGATCAGATTGCAGCTTAAAGATAATGTTCACATTTTACTGTACATCAGTATCAAAGAGAAAACGACATGATCAAAATATGCCAACCATAATAATAGTGACAACGTTAAGTATGCTGTGTACTTGCTTTGAGGCACCGAGCTCTCTGACTCCCTCCTGTAACAGCAAAGGAAAACGAGCAACATGATCACAGCCTTTGGGTTCAGATCTGCTCACACCAGAGTGCCACCAGTCTTGGTAGGAATACAAGCCAGGTAAGGAGTAGAGGATTGATTCCCCTACAAGGAAAAATAAAATCTTGTGATGTTTTTGAAAAACAAATATCAATTAGTAGTTACAGTTATTAGAGAAAGAATATAAAATAAGAATAGTCATGTTGTCTCTCTGCACAGTGAATGTTATGAACTCTGTTTGCAGACTCCACTAAGGTTAAAATAGGCCTATTGGAAAGGTTCTTCTTGCCAACAGAAGAACTACTAAGTCAGAAAAATGTGTAAAGCATACCTTTTTCTACTTTCAAAGATAACCTAAAGCTAGTGACAGGGTAACATGGAATTTTAAATGTGTTCCACTTTGCAGAAATGAGCAGTTTCATGAATTTTACACTGAGCAGTATGAAAATGAAACAAAACCAGCAAAGTCTTGATGATAGGACTTGACATTTTAAAAGCAGTATTTCTGAAAGTGAAAGGCCCCCAGAAGACCTCTGATTAGCCTGCTCATGATCAAGAAACTCTGGAATAAATAACTCTGAAACTGCTGGGATATCTATAATTAACTATGGCTAAGGGAATTAGAGTTGGAAGTTACTATGATAGTTGTAAAGCTTCTGATAGGATAAAGTGAGGAAGTAAGAGGAATGAAAATTATTTGAGAAAATGCTCCAAATCCTAAATTTATCATAATTATTAGTGGCATCCTATGTCTGAACCCTATGAATAAAGTAATCCATTATTCACAAGCTGCAAAGTTACAGTCTGATGTACAGTTGATAGTTTTATTACATATATAACATATCATCTCTGTAATTTATGAGATCTTAAAAAGGCATGAAAAAAGGATTCATAAAGGAAGTTACACTGTTACACTGTGACCCAAATCAAATTATAATTCAACTGATTTTCTAAGTAGGAAGGTAGATCTGAGTTTGGAAATCAGTGTGTCAAAGGATCACTGTGTATCAGAGATGATTCTGTTTCAGACAAGCGTAAACACATTTCATTCATCTAAACAGCTCTGGTTGGTCAAAACTACAATGCAATACATTAGAATTGTCTTTAAATTGAAGGAAGCAAGGGAAGGGAGATGGTCCAAAGAAATGTTCTGAGGTTCACCCTCCTTTGCAGTAGGGAAGTCCCCCATACTTTGGGTGGAGGCAGGCAAAAACCCAACTCAGAAGTACAGCCTGCAGTGCCCTGTCACTGGCTACCTGACTCCCAGAGACAAGCTCTGAGTGACTGCCAGAACAAGGTACTTACTCAAATTGAATTTTCTTGTTTCTACTTTTGTTTGTGTGTTTAACTTTTTTAATCATACACTTAAGCCTTGCTTTACTAGTATAATCTTTTTTTCCCCCCTATTTAACTTTGCCTTGAAATAACAGTGGTTTCAAGTAACAGTGACAAGCACAAGACATGTTATTTCTGAAGAAGCATCATGTCCAAATAACTGAGTTGGCACACATAATTTAGGATACCCACAGCCTGGGAGGAATTCGTAAAATCAAGGCGTTTCCTAACAAATAGCAAGAGTCCACGTGACACTATGGGCCAAGTCTTTCCGGTGGGGTGTTTATTGAACACAGGAGATTGCACAATTGCAGGTGCTCACCCAAGATTAAATCTTTTGAAGGTCACACAGTGCTCGAGCTCTACCATGGATGCAACAAATCACAGGGAAGGAGGGGTGAGGCAGAAGAACAGCTGGAACTCCAGGAGAGTTAAGTGAGAGTGCCACAGGGTGTATGACTGCCAGGATAAGCCAAGTGAGTATCTTACATCTACGAAAAGATTCAAGAAATGTAAATATTACATTCCATTTCAAAAGGGTGTAAGAACAGCAAAATTCTGAAAGCTGGAAAAGAAAGAATAACAACATAAAGCTGGAGAGCACTACTGTGCAAAGCTCTTAAATGGTAATAATTTCAGCTTTTTCATGAAGTGTTTGAAATAAAAATAATTAAGAAAGGCTCCGTGGCTGAACTGTAATAAGCACAGAAGTAAGTACAAACACACTGCTGGCACTGCCATATCACAGTATGGTACTTAAAACTGGATGCCAGCAGTGCATAAGCTACAGAGATGCAGAAAACTTCAGTGCCAGTTTATTCAGCTAGAGAAGGACCTTTGGACATGGGCTTTGCAATCATATATGTTTATCTCATATAGCCCAGTATTACCTTAAAACACCACAAACTGCTCGTTTGTATTGTTAGATGGAGCTTGGGAATTTTCACTCCTTGAAAAAAATGTTGCTTTTTTCAATTACTAGCACATCACTTTTACATTGTCATTATATGTTTTGCAAATCAGAAGTAAAAGAAAGGAAGATACAGTATTTGCAGAGACATCAAATAGAGCTGGGGCATTCAGTCTGCAGTGGCTATGACCTCTAGGTTTATTTATTCAGTCTGTGGCCCTCTGGAATAGGCTGTAGGCAAGATGACTTAATCTGGTAGTGGCAGTAGCCTATTCCTTACCACCATTTTTTCCAGAGGCCCTTTCCCTGCCCAGCAATAGAACATAGGAAGGACCAGAGTCCCTTGAGAAAGAGGGCTTTTAGAAATGAGCTACTGTCAGAACAATTAATCCAGTAATCACTCTTTTCTCTTCCCAGGTCTGTAGCACTGCTTGGAAAGGAGACCAGCAGTGAGCTGTCTGAATTACTTGGCAATACTAATCTACTCTCAGCTGCTATATTTCTTGAGTACTCATCCACTCAACATGGGAATCTTTCTCCAAGCAACTTGTTGTATATATTCAGCAATTATGGCTCTTTCAGGAAATTGCCATGTCCTGCAGCAAGGGATGGACTGCAGTACCTGGTCCTCTCCTGTCTTTAGAGGAAAGTGTAGCATGTCAAAAGTGCAGAGCATCCATCTCATGGGAGTTCAGCAGAAGAGAGTCCTTTGCATGTGCTTGTTTGATAGAAATTGTGGATGGTCTCAGATCAATTGTAGACTGTGACTAGCAGTGCAACAGCAAGAGGAGGAATGTTAATCAGCAGAACATATGAGGGCTGAGGTAGAAACACCTATTTCAGCTTCTATTCAAGCCTTGTCACACAGCTGTGTGGTTCTCCTTGTATCATGCTCCATTACATACAGAATCTTAGTGACCACTGAGAAAGAAGTTATATTCTATTTTCAAGCACATTTAACTCAATCGACAAACCCAACAGTTTCTGAATTCTAGTGAGAGAATTACAAGAAAGCTCTGTGTGAACAATGATGTGGCAGGAAGATGTGACTAAAGATTTATAGTCTGGGATTTTTGTTTTCCAAAAGCAAAATGAAGGACCGTATGCTGAAAGCACAAGGAAGTCAGGGAAGAAGAAACCACAAGGGATGAAGTGTCCATTCATCCAGCACTTTTAGATCTAGAGGACAGCACAATTTAGTGAATCCCAGAGATGAGAAGACAGAATCATAGACAAATTCTTGCAGATTAGGAATTATGCCTGACAATGCAGGAACAAGAGAAATAAAACACACAGCCTTAAAACACTGACAAAGCTGACATACGTTTGAGAAATGACACAAAATCCCAGCAAAAGAGGGAAGGCTGTGAGCCCTGGGGGCATCGACTGTTCTTTCAGAATATTGGAAAGGTGGAGAAAAGTCTAGAGACCTCGATCAATTTACTGAAGCATTTGATCATTTTTATTTTGGGGAAGACACATGCATCTCATTTTCTGTTGCTTGAACATTCCCTAGTCATTTGTCAGAAGAGTTTAAAAAGGAAATCATGCAGAAGTAGTCCAAACAAAGTATTTTTTTCCCTTCCTTAGTCTGTGTGGTGGGTAAAGAATCCCAGAGTCAGGGTGAGATTACCATAAATCCTGATCTAACAAATATATAAGTCTGTATCAAAGAGTACAAGATTGAAGAGAAGTTTTATTCAGTTCCAGGAGAGAATTTCACTGGTATTCATCTCTTCAATCACTGCAGCTTGTACTGTAACAACAGAAATTACTTTTCAGGCTGCTACATCATATAAGATTTTGACTAGAACTTGGAGAAAAAAGAATAATTGGACTGATCATGTTCTCATTAAAGTCTGCCTTGTAATTCCTATTTACTTGAGAAAACACAACATCATTCTGAAGATATTTGTAGTATCATTCAAGGAATTGCTTTCACACCTAGTTTTATACCACTTAATTCCATTGACTCCAGTGGGGTAATATATGATTTTTCAGTCTTACAAAAAACCCAAACCAAACAGAATCAGGTCAATTTGACTTTAATTTGTCTTTTTATTATTTATTCATTGCCTAAGCCTAGGGACTTACCATAGTTGAGGCGCACAAGGATTGCTTGCTAAAGCTATAGCAGAGAGGCAGTGATTATGTATTAGGCCTTTAGGTCCATGGCATCAGTAGATTCTCACTGCTTCTATATATCTGCAGTGTTTTCAGATAGACCTTCATATCTGGAAAGTACAGTTGTGCTTAGCCACATTATTTTCAAAATCGATTTCAAAAGAATCTGCAAAACATAACCTGAACACACATTCAGCAAGACATAAGAACAAATTAAGGCAACCATTGAAGAAGCGTATCTGTCTCTGTAGTTAAAGCCTACTAAATTAAATTTTAAAGAATTCACTCAGACTGGAAATCATATCACTGTGTGTGGGCACAGAAGGCTCAGTAAATTCTGGCTGGGTGGGTGAGTCAGCATGAGTCATCAGCAGACATACCATCCTATGGTTATACGAATCCGCAAGGTACATTTAGAAACATGTCACAGTAACAAAATAATGCCACCCTCCTGCTTTTTGTCTAGATGACATTGATGACAGCCCCGACTTTCCTAAAATATAGTAGTTCTCAGCTCAACATGTGAAGTCAGAAAAAAAAAATCCCTTTATTTTGGTATTTTCATCAAGCAAAGCTAACACAAATATGAAAAGCTGTTAGGAAAGCCTCAGGTTGTAAATAAAATAATTTACGTAGTTGCATTACACTGATAAAGAGCTGAGCAACATCTGCTTATCAGGTGGATTTCTGATTACTTGATTCAAACATTAGGAGTTTCTTTTTTTCTCTTCCAATTTTAATTGTTTCCATCACTCAAAATATCAAGTGGGTAATAAGCTGCTATGACAAATGAAGTTATGTAGCTGACATCACCAACTGTGTAATAAGCAAAATAGTGTGAATTTTGTTCTGAAGAAGTTTTTAATTGTGGCATCTTACTGAAAGATTGAATGCAAAATAGAAGAGCATTTGTAAGGCTGAAACTATTCCTGTTTCCTTCTCTTTCACTTTTCTTAATTTCCATGGAAAAGTTAAATTCTATACTCTATATTTCATTTTCCCCTGAAACAGTTTTCATTTTCTTCCAGCCTGTAAGTCCATACATGATATATAATTACTCAACATACCCCAGTTTGAATAGCGATGCAGGAAAAGCATTTTTCACTCCTTCTGATGTTAATTTTGGGAGCTCTAATGTTTACTTTTTCTTTAGTTTTGCTAAAGATTAGGGAGATTTCACACGTAATATGTCTGCAGTTATAATGTAGTGAATGGACTGGGATTGCTCATGGGCATATACTTATACAGCTATTTGGCTGACTGACCACCTCACAGCCCAGTCTGGAAACCAAATCCACTGCTATGATTAGTCATCCACTTGGATCTCACTTATTACAGTGATGCCACACAGATGCAGCCAGATTCACATCAGCTAATCTAGTTACAAAACAGAGGCTCTGGTTCTGTCAGATAGGTTTAAATCTGTGTAAATAGAAATGGCTTAACCTCTTAGTTTAGACTGCAGACTCTTGTTTCCTACTCTCCCAATAGCTTGTCAAACACATTCTGAATTTGTTCTTTCATTATTCTTAAGGGGAGGATGTTTCCTGGATTTGCTCCTATGTTTTGGTTTACTAATGAACTCCTTTCCCAGGTTACAGTTATCTCTGTATCATATATCCAGTATTTCTGGCAATTAATACTGCTTTTCTTTTGCTATTGCTATGAGTTAGTAGGCTTAGTAAAAACTTGGTTTGGTTTGGTTTTGTTGTTTATAATTCTGTGAATTACATATTAACTCTGTAACATACATATTAACTGTGTAAAGGAGAGTACCCTGGGCAGTGCTGCTATCTCTCCTATTTTTGTAAGGCTTTAACCAGAGCTGGAAATTGTCTGCTGGCTTGGGCCCTGTCGAATGGAGGAATGCAGCAGTGTCCTTAGGATAGGTAACCTTAGGCACAGCTTGCAGAAGAACATCAGCCCCCTGAAGGTTATGCAAGAAGCTCTGCAGGCAAAGTGTTTTGTCAGTGTCAGAGGCACCTTAACGCTGGACTTGGGCTTCCAGGCTTTGAGTACAAACACAAGGACAAACTCAAAGCCACATTTAACAAACATCAGCGCTGTTTGCTCACTGGTTGAGCATGGTTGCCAGCTTCCCCCACACAGCCCAAAGATTTCAGCACTTAACCCAGGATGTAAATAAGAACAGTTAGCAGCATATCTGTTAATAACGGCTAGCATGTTGTAAACAAAGAACACAAAGAACATCATAAATACTTTTCTTCAACCATGGCCACTCAGTAACACCATACAGTAATAGCTTTACTACACACATTTTACTCAAAATCAAATCTTTTGGGACATTGCTGCTTTTTGACTGCAAACAAGGGAGAGCAGAAAACATTCTCTGCAGAAAAACTCATTATTGAATACTGTCTTCCATGCCTGTCCATGTGCATTAACTTTCCCTGGTGTTCTTTAGTGTGTTTTTGCATAATTTTTCTTACAACACAGATAGATAAATGCTAATCTAAAATATTTTTCCTATAAATATTTGTCCATATTTGGGGCACTGATTGGAGTCATAGAGTGTCTCAGGAGTGGTGAGTTCAGACTTTGGTGAGGCTTCAGCAGAGGGAAGCACTTACATGTCTTGTTTGTAAAGGGTCCCTGATGGACCATGATGGCACTTGGTGTGTTGCATATCACAGGCTACAGGCAGCACCTTAGAGACACCTTGAATTTTACTAGCCACATACATGAAAGACTTGTTGAAGTACATACTCAAAATTTTGGAATATATTCTTGACATGCAGTCTTTCCACAGAAAGTCAATATTCAATATGCTTTTTACATTTTAAGCTGTATGTTATACAGAAATGCCAAGTTGTGTCTATTTTAGTAAACTCTATCAAATGTTGCTGGAAGCAACACCCAGTCTTCTGATAGATTGCTCTCTCTTCACTTTTCCTTATGGTTAAAAGGGGTTGATGAACCAGTGTTTAAATTACTCAAAACGAGGCAGATTCCCCTTTTCCTTATGCTTTCTATAAACTATTGAAATTAACATTTTCTGTAATTTTTGGCGAGTTTATTTCCAAACTAGCTATGAGGAGGAGAAATCCACTCTGGTGACCGTACAACAGGTTCAGAACAAAACATTTTTCTGAGACGATTTAATACTTGGCAGCAGCAGATGACATACCAATAATTCTTGAGTTACCTTTGAGGAAGGATCTCTCTGCCAGCACAGGCCATCAGAGTCTGGGGAAGGTGTATGGAATTTTCTTTTTGTTCACCACAAGCTCTCCCAGAAGAAACCTCAAAACTGAGGTTCAGGGACTCATCATACCTGAAAACTTCCCGTCATACCTACAGAGACAGAGGGCCTGTAAGTGAGTAATCCAGTGAGTATGCCTACAAGAGGGAAAACCACAAGTGTATTTACCTCCTTTCTGCCCTTAAATGCTTTCTGGTGCATTTAAGAGCAAATCCCTGGGCCACATGGAAGAGCCACTGTCGCTGCTCAGCATGTCACCTGCCTGGGCAGGGGAAGCTCCCAAGGCCTGTGGCAGTTTCTGCTCTCTCCCATTCAGGCAGCCTAGAAGACTGGGATGAGTTCACATCCAGGTCTTTGGTATATCTTGGAAAAAGAGCTGCTCCTCACTTCAGCTACACAGCCATCTGAAAAAGCATTTTAGTACCTCAGTCCCTTTGAGACCTCACATAGGTCTCTGAATGGGGAAATTCCAGCTGCTGTAACTGACTGAGTAACAGGATGACTTGGAAGTGTTCAGGAGGGCTTATTCCAGAGGTTTGGGATGTTTCTTCTTAAAATTCTGTATAGCCTTTATAGTGTTTTTCTGATTAAGTAACTCCTGAGTGCACCTACAATATCACTCTCTGTCTAAATAGACAGTGGGTGAATTCATCTAAGGAAATAGATGGTCATTCTATATCATTCTGTAGTCTGTCTTGCTGGAAAGGGTCTAGTAAAGGCTTTTTCTATTTTAGTAACAGGTGGATTTGCTAAAATGAAATTGCTGAGTAATCTTTGTCATTTTCCAGTATATGCTGCTTCATTTAATGTAATTTAGGGCATCTTTTTCCATGGCTATAGCATTTAGGTAATCATTAGCTAAGGGTTGCTGATAGCATCAAACATTGAGCTGTGCCACACAGACCTAGTGCTACATTTTCCAGCTTTGATAAACTGCATGTCAAGATCAGGCACAAGTGCTGCTATTCCAAATGAAGAAGAAAGAAGGAGAGAATGAATAGAAAAATGAAAGGAAGGAATGCAGCTAGCAAGCTCCAGAGACAATCACTGGGCTAAAGTTTTTTGTTAATTATTTTTTTATTTATAATAACTTAACTAACACTCAAATATGTTGAATTATTTTTTCATAATTCTTCAATTTTCTTACTTTATTGAAAAAAGTCAAACAAAGTTTCTAAAAGTAAAACTGAAGCATGACAGAATCAAACTAAGCTTGTTCATTGACAGTGATCCACATACTTCAGTGATGTTCAATACTACTCCAAGGGTTTTGAACAAATATAATGAGAATTTGACTATTATTTAGGGGTATATGTAATTTGTTGACTATATGCACATACATATATTTATGTAATTCTGATAAAAATTAAATATCATAGATTTGACTTAAAACCAGTCAGTGCTAGATGAGTTAATTTCTATGCATAAATTTCCACCTTAAACCTATGAAAATAGCCACGGCTCAGCTCAGGCCACTGCAGCTACAGGCAGCAAGAGTACAGGGCTGGAGTTGTCAGGGCAGCAGAGATTTAGACATGAGATGTGTGGGTGATGATGAGGTCCACAGACCACAGCTGTAAATCAAAAATAGCTAAACAAATGCCAGTTGTTTCATTTTCTGCACACCAATATACAGACTGACTGTGGGCAGTGCCAGTATCTGCAAAAAACATTATGCAAATGGTTAGCTTTTATTTGGTGGGAAAGTGGGAGGCAGTGAGGATGCAGCAGCAGAAATGGTGGATTTTACATGCTTTGGAAAAAATCCCATCAAACGTGCGTGTAAAATCTGCTGTGTGTCAGAGCACATAGTGCTGAGCTAACATTGTTCTGCCCTCTGAATTGATTGGTGCACCGATTTGACTTCTAGCAATGCCAGTCATGGAACATGGTAAGTAATTGTGTAGCAAAAAAAAAAAAAAAATCCAGCAGAGGCAGGGGAAGGGGGAATTCTGGCTACTCAGCATGGTCAGGATAAGGCTAGCTCTGGCTCAGTCAAAGCCACATCTCTGTTTTCCCAGGGAGAGTCTGACAGGGAATTGCTCTGTGGTATAAGCACCATCCTTCCTTAGATGTTACTAATTGTGCAAACCAGCTAATGAAAGACTAGTGTGTGCTGCAATTTTTTGCTTGGAAAGTGCAAGGGCACAGGAAAGTGGAGTAAGAAGATGTCTGTG
>JAOXXN010000446.1:27646502-27668692 GCA_026770055.1 Myrmophylax atrothorax
TTATCCTGATGATACTTAAGTACCAGCAATGCTGGCTAAATTCTCTGGGACCTGAGGTGGAGACTGCTATTATGCACTATTTCTTTAAAGCCCTAGTGTAAACACCTCCCATAACAAACTCCTGGCTTGTTCAGGAATATAGAATGGGGTTTTTGAAAGCAGTAGAATGACCCAGAAGCTTGAGTTACATAAAGTCTATATGCAAATGGCACTTTAAGTTCTTTTAAAGCAATGCATGGTACTACGCCAACACCAACAACCGAGTCCAGGAAAATGTACCAAGTATTTTTAATGCTGGGCTAGCTTTTGGAGGCTTACAAGGATGCTCTCACCCAGGATGTTACTGAATCTTTCCACCATGCCCTGCACTTTTCTTTCCTCTGCGTTCTTCCTCTTTCTACTGTGTACAGAAAGACAAGAAAAAAGCAGAGTTTTTCCACCTGGGGTCTCAGGGAAGGACCAGGAACTGCTTGCTCTGGACAAGTGCTTCTGACTAAGATTTGATGCTGGAATTCAATCGCTGGGGTAATGAGACATATTCAGGAGCTCCTCAGGAGCTGGGACTCATGAGAGCTGTCCCTGGCTGCAGGGAAAGAGTGTTTAGACAGGGATGCAATGCATAGGAAAAGCATGCCCAAAGCTGGAGGGCAAAGTTGAGGCAAACACACCTGGGGCACCCTTGGGAGCTGGCAAAGGGGTGGGGGCCAGCAGTGGCTCGGTGGGCTCAGTTTGGGTGCATCCTTGCCCATGTGGCTGCAGGCAAATGCATCCCACCCTGCAGTAATCCTGCTTCCACCGCAGGTTTAACGACGTGCATTGAAATCCCAGCAGGTCCACAATAAGAGATGCTGTTGGCGGATGGAGTCAGTTTAAAGGGAAATAATAAGTGTTATCCTGCTTTGGGCTGCAAGTGGGGACAGGCTCTGGGCTGCCGGCGGACACCTGCTGGCTTGCCCCTGGCCGGGGTGTGACGATCTGGTGCGGGCAGCTGTGATCTGGCAGCCCCTCTGCCAGCCAGAGTGAGCCCTGCAGCCATCCAGGCACAGGTAGAAGTTTGGGGACCCTCAGACTCCTGGGCTGGCTGGGTGGAGGCTGGTCCCTGCGGATGCCTCCAGCCCCCGCGGCTGCAGATCGCCGGAGGCGAAGGTGTCCTGCGCTCTGCTATTGTGCCGTCCTTTGTCAAATCATGCTGTGCTGGCGGTTTGCAAAGCTGTCTATTATCAGCACGTTAATAACCTTTCACAATGTTTAATTACTTGGAAAGGTAATCGGCCTTGTGGTAGTTCTTTAAAAAGCATGCCCATTTCACTTGCTCTTGGCAGAGACCTCTGCTATTTTGTCTTTCATTCTCGCAATAAATATGTTACAACTGATCCTACTCCCAAAGGCAATACCTATTTGTAAAACAAAGAAGATTGCTCCCTGGCTTTCTGGGTACCAGCCCTGCAGCTGGGTGCCATGCCCCAGATCTCTCCTACCAACACCATCTGATGTTAGGGAACATACAGGAACATTTTAGTTTGATGCAGTCAGATCGTCTTACTTAACAACTAGAGGTAGTGAGCCTCGCAAAAGGCCATTAAGAACTGTGTCAGTGTAAAATTGGACTTTGTGACAATCCTGCACAGATTCAGGGAGACTACCTCTGTTGGTTTGTTGGTTTTTTTTAATGACTTCTCATTTTAAGGTGCCTGGTTTGACATGCACAGCCAGGTACCCAGGGCCAAACTCTTCACTGCCAGAGCTGGCCCCAGTGTTGGCTGCACATAAATAAACAGCCAAGAAACCAGACGCAAGTAGCCTAGTCGCCTCTGCTTAGTCACTGCTGCCCTTTGGTTACCAACAGCAGTGCTTGAACAGGCTCTGACAAGCTACAGTGCCCAAGGCTGGGGCTCCAAGGTGGAAGCAGGAAGACCCAGCAGCTGTAGGAAAAGGACAGGCAGACTGTCCAGGTAGGTGAGAGGCCCCCAGGCTGTCTCCAAGGACAATTAACCGTGACATTGTAAGGAGTAGGGACTCAAGACTGCCACCAGCCACATCTCTGCTGCATGTAGCACCCCAAAGAAGTGTCAGGTTGCTCTCCTTCCATGCAAGGATGCCACCACTTATGACATGAGGCAACTTGTGCACATTGCCTTTGGGCTTGTGACCCTGTGCTGGACTGCAGCAATCACAAAGGTTTGTCCCTCTCCTGAAGTCCATCAGCTGATGGCTCCATTGCACTGAAGTAGCGTGGAACCATTCAATAGGCACCATCAGTTTCCCTGTGGCTGCCCTTTGCCAGCCTGGTGCAGCCTGGAGACCCCGGAGCAAGATGGACAGAGGATCTGCCTTTGCACAAACACCCTGTGTGACTTCTGTGGAGGGCACACATGTGCACACACACACATGCATGTGCACACATGTAGGCACTCATGTGAGCCCATGGGGACCTGGCATGTGAGAACCTGCTCCATCCATGCCAGGGACCAGCTCTGGGGAAGATGCCTGTCAGCCACAGGTTCCCACCAGCCACAAACTCTGCCTGCAGGAGTGGAAAGTATTACACTAGATTGATTAAATATGTCCTTTTCCACTGATGAACACTGTCCTATGAGCCAATGTTTTCCACTTCAGCTGTGGGGGTACCCATTTTTGGGGAGAAAAGCAGTAAATGGTATCAGAAAGAAACATTATTCATGAGAGCTGCAAAAGCCTCTGGCATTTTCTTCCTTTTTCCTTAAGGACGAGCTTGTCAAAGGACTGAATGAAAAGCCCCTGGAAGTTTTCAAAGGCTCTCAGCCTCAAAGTATCCCTATGTGGAGGCATAGTTGGGAGCCTGATCCCAGTCCTGCAGTCCATCCATGCTGGTGTTTTTCTAATTTTCTTGGAAGTCTTGATAGGTTTGCTTTCTTATTTTTTTTTCTTAAAAAAAAGCAGCTTTTAACAGCCCTAGGGCAGAAGGCTCTCACTTGCTAAATCACAAGGTTTGCCACACTGAAATGTAGGGACGTGCCCGCAAACGGGAACTGGCTGTCTTAGCTTTTGTTCTTGACTGTTTGCCAGAATCCTTAAAACAACAGAAGGAGGTTCAGCCACCTAAATATCCCTGTGCTGGCTCACTCAGGGGAGCCTGTGAACACAGGCATTAGCATATCGGACACCATCCCTGTGTTTGCCAGCAATGCAGGCAACTCTGTGCCAGGTGGCTGGGTGGCCATGGGACAAGAAGGAGCAGGAATGCCCGGCAGTGTCAATGATGTGCCCCTCTTGGCAGAGGCACTGGGTTGTGCTGACCTGAGATCCTGTGTCCTTGCAGTGTTTGGTGATTGCAGGTGGGAGAAAAGTGCAAATGTCAGGAAACACCATTAGGAACACAGTTACACTAGATTTTAGAGCAGGTGAGTGATGATCCCCATGCTGCCCTCACCAGAGACATGCTGATAAAGACTGATTTTGTATCAATGTGATGAATGGTTACATTTTTCCTCTCCTAGCTTGTTTGAAGAACAGTTATGGGAAGGGACAGCAAGGAACCAAAACTTGATCAGAATAGATAATTAGCAAAATGCTGCCCTTAAAGAACTAAAAAGCAACCTCTAGCGCAGCCAGTCATGGTAAATGCTTCCTCAGCAAAAACCTAACCTGTAGCTCTCCACGCCATTCCAGAGCTGTATATCCTTATTTAACTTGGATGGCACTTGGATGGCACACCGCAGTCGCCAGCTACAGATATACTGAGATTTCTATTTCAGTCATAAACTTGGAGAGAGATCAGGTGTACACCTCAGACCTTGTCTACAGTCATTCCTTGGCCACGTCACTGTTATGCTAATGTTTATTTAAACTGAGGAGGGGTGGAGCATGACCTAGCAAGGGGTTGAGAAGCTCTCCTAAGGTCTGTCCCTCAGCTTGACTCTCTCAGCCACCTCGCTGTGACATTTAAACCTGGGAGGTCAGTACTGCATCTACCTCCAAGCTCAACCCTGAGGTGCTCAAGGTCCTTCGAGTCCCTTCTGTTGGCTCCACTTTCCTTACTGTTTGTCCCAACCAGCTCACCACAGGGATTTAGAGGGATTTAGGATTTCAATAAACTGTCCCGTTCACCTCAAGTTCTGCAGGGCACAAACTCGACAGCAAGAGTCCTTCATCTGCAGCTCTCAGCATCAGCTTTTCCTTACACTCTCCTCCATAAGTCCATGCAACACCTTTGAATCATGAAGGAGCTCCAAATTTTATCCTTTCTCTGGGCTTTCTACCTTTGCAGGGTCTCCCTGGTAAAGTAGATGGGATACAGCTCAACTCTGCAGCACCTAGACTTTCCCTCTGCTCTTCTTGACCATCTGCTCCTGAATTTCACCATCCCCTGGGTCCCCAGCTGGGAGGCAGCAGTCTCACTCCCCGCACTGCCTCACCCGTATCACTAAGAGGAAAGCTAATGAACATGTGCAGATGGGTGCCCACCCCTGAACCATTTCCTTGAGTCTGCAGGTCCCACGAGGTGGGTGGACCAAACCTTCTTCCCTCACAACGTCATGGTATTAGGTTTTAAAGTTCAGCTTGTCAGTAAGCTGGTCCCACCCACGACTTCTTTCCACATAATTAGGGTTCACGGATATACCAGGAAAAAAGGAGAGCCCCTGCCGGAGATGCTGACGTCTTTTTCCTTTCAGGTTCAATGGCTGCTTTATTGTGGTCGGGTTTTCTTTTTCCTCACTGCCCAGTCTTTCTCTGACTGGAACTGTTCCCCTCTGAAAAACGTGGTGACTTTTGCTGAAAAGCAATTCTGCCACTTCTGTAGCGAGGCAGCACTCACGAATGGCACAGTGGTAGTTACGGGATGTGTGGTTTACCTCAAGACGTCACATCTCCTCCTCCCCAGAGACATCAGAAGGGTTATTGCTCAAATTCGGCTTCGATTTTATAAAGGAAAAAGGCCCTGTGACTTTCACTACTACTTTTAATGTTCTAAGAAACCTTCATATTCCCTTCCCCGGGCTGCTTCAAAGGGCAAATAGCTGGGGCACAAGATGTTGCCTCTTGGTAAACATACGCATACGAAGTGCGGTCTAAAATCCCATGAGTCAATCTGCAGTATTTCCCACCCAGGGAAAGGAATGATTGATTATGTTTGGGGATTTTTTTCCCAGGTGAAGGTTGGTCAGAAGACAGGGCTTTGAATACCAGATTTGCCCTTTCTGTCCTGTAATAATCTTGGAGAGCAACAGGAGTGAAATATCTGGTATGCCACTTGCAGCACCAGAGCTGTGATGCTCGGCTGGAAGATAGTCCCTAAGGAGCCATTGCCGGGCACATCCATGGTCAGTGCAGGGACGGAGCGCACGGTGCTCTGCCAAGGCAAACACCAGCCCATCAAAATCTGGGCATCCTCTCTGTGATGGGAATAGCTGTGAAACAAGCTGTGTTAGTGCATAGTGAGAGAGATGAGAAAGGAAACCAACAACCAGGCTAAAAAACCCCAAAAACCTATGCAGAAGATAAACAACTACCATGTCTGGTGGAAATGCAGCCACTCTCATCAGCTCCACAGAGGCAGTGGGGAATGGCACAGCAGTGCCCAGCCAGGCTGCTGGAGCTGCAGTGAAAGGTGCCAGTGCTGACATGGAGATGCATTGGCAACTCAGGAAGCCCAGCTGCCACTGTCCATCCTGGATTTTGTCCTCTCCGTAGTCTTCTTGGCAAGGACAGCTCCTCTTTTCTAACAAGTCATCCTGAGGTTTTAACAACTTTCCCCCTCTGCAGATCCATGTTGTGCTAAACCAGGACAAGCATGGTGCTGTGACTCCTCAGGGCATGAGGTTTTGCCTGAACAGAAGCTGATGTGTTTTTTGTGAGCTGTTTCAGCCTTGCATGAGCCACAGCGAGTGGGATGTGGGGGCACCACTTCCAAGTGCTGCCCAACCATGATGATGTGGGGAAGGGCAAAGCGTGCAAGGGCAACCTATGCCATAGCCTTTTGCTCATCTCAGCTTTGAGAGTACAACTGTGATGTCTGACCAAAACCATGACCGAGTTCCCCTTCACTGAATTCGTAATTTCTGACTTCCCACGTGGTACCCAAGAATGGGGTCCCCAAGGGAGGCACAGGGTTCCCTTATCTTTATATAGAGGCCCTACACTATGCCTAATGATTGCAGGGTTTACTCATGGGTGTCTTCCTCTGGTGTGCCTTACCACACTGTGACCTGCCCAGGAAATGCAGCTGGTTTCCTGCTGGCGAGCTGGGCAGCACCTCCTTCACTGAAGAGCTCATTCACCTGCCCATCACTCCAGCACCAGCCTCTCGGGCTCCTCTGGGAAGGTTCTCATCTGTGGATGAAAAGTGCTTGCCAAGGGGATGAGCTGTGCTCACAGCCCTCAAGCACAGAGGAAAAGTGACCCTGCCCAGCTCTTACAGTGGGAGCTCAACACCAGCCTCCCCTCTGGCTGGGATGTAGGATGCACACCAGGAAGAAGGAATGACACAACCAGGTGGAAGATGCACGTGTGTGTGTGCATTGCAAGGATATTATCTCCTAACAGGTATGAACAGGGAAGGAGTTCCCTTCAACAAAGCTGCCCCAGTGAGGAGAGGCCAGGGATGGGCACCTTCATTCCCGGCAGTCTGTCTGGGACCAGCAGGTTCCTGGCATGAGCTAATTAACTCTTCAATTGCTGAGGAAGCTTGGAGGACCTTAATCTGACAGTCACCATAAAAGCATTTTTTCTGTCAACAGACTCTTTCATCCAAGGATCTCAAAGTGCTTTACAAGTATTAATTAAGTTCACCAAAGTAAAAATAATTATTGTCATTGAACAACATGGAGAACTGAGGACAAACTTGCCCAAGAGCATCTATCAGGACCCAGGTACTGGAATGGAAGGAGCAATTCTCAGCTGCAGTTGCCAGACTACAAACCCTCCTGAAGAAGAACAGCTTCAGCCTGCACACTGGCCAAGCCTGCCAGGCTCTGCTCAAGGGTGCCCTCCCCTACAAGATCATATTTGAAGAATAGTGGGGAAAACTTTTTATTTTAATTTTGAAATAAAATGCAATTGATGCTACAGTAAAAAATTTAGGCAAAGATGACATGAAAGTATAAACTCCTGTATCAGTGTGTAAGCTTTCTGAGTAACAGAAAAGGAATGCTGTTTCATGTATCCTGTGTCCTGTAGTAGTACCTTCTACTGCTTTATGTGAGATTAATAGTTTCTGAAGGTAATGCATAGTAAATGAGGTGTTGAGAATTAGGGACAGAATTTATGCACTATTTTAAAGCCCAAATGATCAAACTTTTATTTATACAAACTTGCTTATTATTATTATTGTTATGAATCTCAGGGCTTGAAGCACTTTAATTTCCCTATGCCTCTAACCATCTTGTATCAAGGACTCTCAGATTAGGGTTGCTTTGGTTGCAAGTTCAGGTATATTTTTAAAGTGATAAAGACTCACTGTCATCATCCTAGTCTGAACCCTTGCACAGCCCAGCCCAGAGGAATTTAGTTGTTTACTTTGTAGATAGCCTAACTACTTATATCACATTATTTGGTTAATTTTCATGGATATACCTGTAACTGCTGAAGGTCTCTCATTTTCCCTCACCTTTCAAACCCTGCTTCATGCTGTATGGAGAGGCTACAATACTGGGCTTCTTGTTTGCAAATTCCTTACCTACAGGAATGTTGTGGGAACGAATATACAAATATTGTGAGATTTGAAGATATCAGAGCAATGGGGAGGGGAGTCATAAATATACCTCACGCAGATAATAGCAGCTATAAATTCTATTGCCTTGATCTGGCTTGGCACTGGCGCCCTGCAGAACTCCTTGTTGTGCTCGCTGCTCTCCCCATGGCATGCTTCACTGTTTATTACTGATGTAACTATAGCACTATGACAGTTCTGGATAAAAACAGCCTTTTCAGCCTGAAATAAGCACTTTACAGAGCAGTGGCAGCTAAACTGAAGAATATCTGTATGAGCTGTTTTAAGTGGGGTAAGCTGATGACTGGCCATATGCCAGCATAACCTTCCTGTACAATTGTCTTTTAGGCAGCTATTTGGCCTCTGAGTTCAAACCACACTCAACACCTGAGCCACCATAGCTGGGGCTCTGTGCGATGAACATTACTCAGAGTAAAGAAACCAAGTACGTGACTCTTCTTTGTCACAGGGGATCCTCCAGCATGATGGTTGCACTGGAGGTGAGGTGAAGTCCTTCCTCTTCCTCCCCATGCAGAGGGCCATCTGCCCTGTGGCTCTGCTAACCCAGGTGCCCTGGCCTCAGCCTCACCCTGCCTGTCCAGTGTGCAGATGGTGGTGGACCCACAGGGAACTCCTCACCCACACAATTTGGGTCATGTTTCACTGCTGCTGAATCCCTGGGCAGCTTCATATAAAATGGACAGGCAGGGTGTTGGCACAGGTACTGACCAGTTAATTGGGAAGAGGGAGCCTCTTCTTGAGGAGCGCTGGAAACCTCCTCACCCAAGCCATCACAAACTGAGCTCGATGGAGTGTTTCAGATTGGTGCTGCCTGTTTCCAATTACATCTGAGAGCATTTCTTCAGAGAAGAGCCAAGGTCTTGATTTATAGGCTTTTGGGCAAGGGAATGCAATGTTTTTCATTATCTTTATCTCTAAATCTGTTCTTGTTGCTTATAACAAATTTGCAGAGTCTAATGCAAAGGTCTTTTGTTAAGGTTTCCTCCACTCAGACGCTAAAATCCTTCATTAAGCCCAGGCTAATTGCTTCTGCATCAGATAGACAGGCCCATCCATTTCTCCCCACTCTGTGTGCCCTTGGGAGTGGAACACGCAGCATTTTGGGATGCATTCCTTCAGAGGTGGGTGAGCTGGAGGCAAGGCTGAGGCCGAGCCTGAGCAGCCATGCTGCCATCCCACCCCAGCCGGGGCCATCCCACCCCAGCCTGGCCCCGCTGGAGCCTGAGCACTCACTCGCCCCTCACAGGCGCCGTGGATGGTGGGAGAGGCAGTCAGCCTGCTCCTGCACCACTTGCTCTGCACCAGACATTCCTCTGGCTGGATTTTCTGCTGCATTGGCTTCCCACATATTTATCCTGACATCACATGGACTGGGGCCCTTCCCGCCTCTGCCCAGCAGGAGTTTGCTATGTAAAAAAAAAATCGGTTTTAGAAAAAGATGTCTTCTGTGGAAGGAAAAGGCTCAAATGCAGTAAGGAAGAGTTTTATGAGCTAAGCTTCAATCCTTGTTGTGCAACATCCTTATAGGGTTTCATTATTTATGATTTTATCTAACTACAGCCTATGCCTAATAGCTCAGAGGTGCTGTTGATTAATTTTTTCCAGCTCTTTGATGTACCGGCAATAACTTGTCCATGTTGCCCTGTGTCAGTAAAGTGGAAATTGCCATGGCACAGTCAAGGTGTGGTATTATGAGGTGGCCAAAGCTGGAACAACAGCCTGTGTCCACAGTAGGACAAGGTTTCCCCCAGCCACACTCTTCCTGCTTGCATTGGCTGATGGTGCTGTAATGACTTAACTCACTAAAACACAAAAAACCTAACCCAACTGAAAAATGCTGCTTTTTCTTTTTTTTTTTTTAGCTGGGCTAGTGAGTCAAACTAAGTCCATGTGACCAGGTATGTACTGGAGCCAGCACAGAGGACAGAGGGAGCAATCAGGGAGCAAGGAGTGGCAGGAGGAGGAAGAGGAGGGAAAAGGGCAAGTGGGGGCAGGCTGTAAGATCATCTTTTGATACCACACCCTACGTATGGACACTGTCAATCTAATTCCTACCATACTGGTTCCATCCTTGATGTTGTAATCTGTTTCTGTGAATCTTTTCAATTAGGTAGTGATTTATTGGTTAGTTGGGTGGGTTTGGACAACCTCCAGCGACAGACACAAAATCCATTACCACGCTGAGCTCCATTCTATTGCCTGCAACGCAAAGGCATAAAATTTTTTCTCCAGGAAATGATTCTTTTTTAAAGTGATTATAAGATTATATGACTAGACTATCGCGTGATGTAAACTCGTTTGTTTCCAAAAGCTTTGGTATAGTAACACCAATTACAAAAGGATTTGCTTCAAAATTTTTAGCTGTCCCAGCACAATAGTTGCTGGTTAACTGGAGGCCTTCCTGAAAAGAGTGCATTTATCAGCATAAATAGACCTGTTTCTTCCCTTATGTAGAGGTTTTGAGTCTGCCCAAGTTACAGGGTTTGCCAGTTCAAAATTTATTATTTCTTGTCATCAGTTCTCTTATAGTCATCACCTCTCTGGTATTAGTCCAATTCTGTGGATTTGTCAATCACCACCACAAAGAAATCCAGAGCCAAAATAAACCTGGCAACACTTTATTTCTGTATTACAAATGTACTGGCACAAGTGTTGTCCACAAAATCTCCCATTTCAGCAAAGTGCTTGAAATCCCATTGACTTCAATTAGTAAGTTAAGCAAGTGCTTAAATGCTGTGTTTGAACTGGGACCTGAGGACCGTACCTTGGCCAACTGGATACACTGTCCTTCTTTTTAATAGTTATGCAGCTTTTAGAGGAACTTCCACATTTCAGTTGAGTCAAGACATCAAAAACTTGGATGAGATCAAGGAGAATCGAAAGCTGACACTATGTTGTCTTCTGGCATTTTGTTAATTTACAAACTGTAGTCGGTTAAGCATTAAGGATTAAAGAAGAGTGAACAAAAAAGTAAGATGGTCTTCTAGGATACTTCCCTGTTCATAAAATTATGGGCCAAATCTTGGGGGTGGAAAAAAAAGTCTTACTCAGCAAAATGACACAAAAGGCAATTACTAATGTATCAGATAAGGATAAAACGTGGACCACTATGAATAGACTTTACTTCATGGTAGATAATGGTGTCTGGCAATTTTATACTACACACTACTCCTGTTTTCCCTGCATGCAATTACATAGGCATAGCACTGTAATGCATGGTTATTACAAAATAACCACAACGTGCTTGGAAGAATATTTTATGCTTCTTAGTTGGACAAGGCTCATGTGGTCTTAATATTTTTTTTTTCTTCTTAAGGAACATCTTCTATTTTAAGATTTTTCCCATTCAGCCGAAGGAATCTGTGTTAATTTGACCTCTATTAAATAAAATTTTTTCCATTATTCTCTCTGCTGATCAAAGAGCTCTGGAGCAGTTTCCTGACAGACAGGCATACCTTGCTGCTGGAGCAGGACAGCTGAGCAGTGCCATGCAAGTGCTCCCCCACCTTCCTCCTGTTGGGAAAGAGGTTTCCAGTCTGGCCACCTCCGCAGCCGGCTGCTCATCCTCACCCCACATCCACATACTTCCCTTGCCCAAACCTGTTTCTCCCAGGAATGCTTGTGCTGCCCACCGGGAGGGTTTGTGACCGTAGGTGGTAGAGCTATTGGGCACCATCCCTTTTCCCACTGGGTTTGGGCACCTTGCTTGGAGGTAAGGAGGAATCCTCAGGAGCTCTGCCTGCATGGGGGCTCCTGTCAGCCAAGTGGCTGCTGAAGGAGACGGGGTGGTGGCAGGTTTTAATTTGCTTTTGTGTTTTTGACAGGAGTGGCAGGGACTGCTGCCTGATGCAGGGCTCATTCCTGCAGGTGGCTGGGAGGCAGGTACTGAGCACAGCTGGCACCAGTTGGAACCTCTGAAGAGGCTGGGGAAGGAGTGCCCTGGCCCTGGGCTCTGGCATGAGCCACGGTGGGTGAGACCTGCATGGCTGTCAGAGAGCTCCTGGGGAGACCCTGCCTGTTCCCAACCAGTGCCAAGGGACTCCCAGCAATAGTCTAAAGGGCTGAAACCTCGCACCCCACCAGGGCACGGCTATGCTGCGTGAGGAGTGGAGCACTACCCTCAGCCCTGTGCTGTTCCTACACTGCCCTACCAGGTCTGTGCTGCTGCTGGGCTGCAGGATGGGATGCGCCAGCTCAGGCACAGGCTGTGGGAACAGAGGGCAGTGGGAGCCCCTGCACCACCCTTCCTGGCACATCTGCTCCCAGGCCATGCCCATGGGATGTGGCAGGAGAGACCCAGGTTGAGGATGGCTCCATTTCCCAGACTCACACTGAGACTGGACACGGCTTCCTCACGCCCCAGAAAGGGTGGGGGCAGTGCTGCTGGCTCCTGTCCCACCACACAGTGGCCAGGCCACCCTGGCCAAGTCACATCCTTGCTTTCTGCCTCAGTCCCTTGTTTGTAAAATGGACACAAATACTTCACAAGGGTGTTGTGAAACCTAATTAATTAATTAATACCTGTAATGCACTTTGATGTCCTCACATGAGAAGTCCTATATAACTACAAAGCATTTTTAATGTTATAAAGCAAGTACTTCTTGCTGTCTTGCCTTGGCAAAGAGGCTGATTAGATGTTATCATTTCTGCTGCTTACATGCACAGAAACTGCTGCAGTGGAGTTTGGATCCTGGTTCGGTTTTGAAGAGTGACATAGCAAAATGATGGGAAGAGTTAATTTGAGGGTCTGTTCCCTGTGACTTCAGAAGTGACTTTGTAATGTCAATGAAATAAGCTAAATAGCCCTAGAAGGAGAAAAAAAAAAAGCCACACAAACCCCAAACCTAAGGCTGACATACTTGTGCATACAGGTGTGTCCCAATCACACCTGCACTTAACTGTACTGAAAGGCGTTCTAGCTGAGCCTGAGGAAAGAGCTGTACCACAGGAGCACTTAATCCTGCATTTAAAAGATTGCATACTGCTCACATTTCATAGAAGGCAACTGGCTCCTAAATTAAGAGCCTGTTTGGGCCAAGTCTCATTGATTATTCCTCTGTTAAGACTATCCCCTTTGTAGTTTTGCTACTTAAGTGATGAAGACCCAACCTGAAGAGTTGGGCCTGAGGAGCCATAATTTTGCCTCCTGAAATGCACAATACTGTGATACCAAAAGGCACCATTGCAGAGCCTGTGCTTTAATTTGCACTCATTCGATAACTAATGTTAAAACAGGAGGAAGCTGTATAGCCCTTCCCTTAGAAAGTCAGTGATGTCTCTGTGCAGTGGAGGGATGAAAGTGCAACTTTAAATGTAAAATTCCCAACAGACCTGTCCAGCAACTGCATCTAAAGACACACTAATAAGTTAATGACAAAATACAAATGCCATGACTCCTGCAATTTAGAAAACTGGAGCCGAAGGAGTCTTAATAATCCTGTTTTTCTTTCCCAATTAACACTGTTTACTTTCTGCATTTCCTTGACCTTGGAGAGCAATCCTACACAATTCCATGTACTTACCTCCACCTTCAACCCTTACAGCACAAACGCAGCACCCAGACTGTGCATGGCTTGAGCAGCATCACACTTGGTTTAAACTGGATTATAAAACTACAATAGAAGGCCATATAAACATTTACTTCACATTTACAAGAAGTACTCTGCAGTCAGTCCTCCCAGGACAGGATAATTTCCCTGCACTCAGCAGTGCCATTCCAGACCAGTGCTGATAAGCCTCTGCATCCTCCCTCTCTGGCAGCCAGCACTCACTTTCTCTCCCTTCCCTGAAATCTAAAATTGGTTCTATACTTAGACATTATCTTTTTTAACACAAACAGGTAAATACACACATCAAGCACATTGCAAAGGGCTTGGGCTCTCTAGGCTCTCATTTCCAGCAGTCACCTCAAAGCCTGGAGTTGCCCAGAGCTGCCTGCAAGCAATTGCTCACAAGCAGTTTTTTGATCTTTTTTTTTTTTTTAAAATTTTATTTTAATGATAAATTCTCCCAGTGCTCATCTGGACCACACTTGGAGGACAGTGGGATCCTGTGCATGCCACTGCAGCTGGCAGCACTGCAGCTGGGCCTGGTGCTCTCAGTCTGTCCTGCCCAATGGAGTGAGAGGGGAGGGAGCCAAAGTCCAGCTCAGGTATGAGCAGCTGGAGGCAGGAATATGCACAATGACAGGAAACTGGCTACATCGCCTTTGCAAAACCAAATAAACAACACATTTAGAAATAAAAAAAAGCCTCCCCAAAACCAGCTGGGACAAAAGCCTTTCCTTTCCCCATCAACAGAGGGATGCAGAGGCTGAAGCGTTTTCACACCGAAAGCATGGCAGCGTTTGTGAGCTTTCTCTACAGTCTACAAATAAACAAAACCCAGGGAGTGTTTTGCATTCAATAGTTAATCACAGTTGGCTGAGTGTTTTTATTTTTCTTCACTGTAAAGGCATTCTTGGTCCGCCTCCCAAACAGCTTGTTTTGTCTGCGAGATTTAATCTTGAGTGGCAGGACGAGGTGCAAAGACAAACCTCAAAACAATTCTTACTTTTCTGTAGCAAGATGTCAGGATGTAAAAGCGAACTGCCCTGCAAACGGGCCCCTCAGGCTGACATGCACAGGGCTTCGTGCCACAATTGCCAGTCTGCCCGGACACCCTGGCCCACGAAGCAGCTCATTTCACTCGGTTCTAAGGCTTTCCTGTTTGCTCTTCAAATGCTCTAAACAAGTAGAATTCAATGCACGTTGGACCAGTTTCTAGCCCTAGCTCCTCCCTGAAGAAGCATCTTGTTTGTATACGTGGAGCATTGGCTCCAGATGCCCAGCCTACTTTCAAATCCAAACATGGTTTTTCTTCCAGGCAACATCAAGGTACCTTTCATAAAAATGAAGGGATGATGCAACATGTATATAGTGCATCAACAAGTACTCAAGCTGCTTTGCTCAGAATTAGCTTAGGCAGTTCTTAAGAGCACTATGTTGTACAAACAGCAGGGATATTTTTGAAGCCGTCCCTACTAACAAAAGTGAATGACTGAAAAAGTACTGAATTTATTTAATTTTTATGGTTTTGTACTTTTAGGATCTGAAAATGGCTAGAAACAGGGAACTTATGAAATCTCCCCACTCATGCTCTTAAATTTGTTTTCATGTGCTATTGCCTCTGAACAATCTTTAAAGGAGGTAATATCAGGTTGTGCTTAGATCTGTATCACAGGTATTAAAAAAGTTAATAAAACCACGTGCAAGTTGCCTGAGAGGTATGTCTGCAGGTCATTTAGTCCAATACTTGGTTTGAAGCAGAACTATCTCCAGTTGCTAGATAGGACCTCCATGGCTTTGCCTACTCATGTGTCACAGAACTCCAGGGAGATGCCCCAGCCTCTGGGGGCACCTCTTCCACTGCCAGACTGTTTTGTCTTTGTGGAAATGCTCTCTGCTATGGACTTGGTATCTTGAAGTTTTGTGCATTTCATGGTGCTGCTTCTGGTGGCAGAATTTTTGATAAGTCTTCCCCACAAACATAATCCGACTGAGCCTGCAGGAAGGAGTCATGAAACTCCCTGCAAATTCATTTCAACAGCTTCTTGCAGCTCCCTGAATCCTATGTATGTAACATTAGATGTAGGTAGATACTTTAGATGTTTCTCTCATGTATATGCTTTAAAATCAATAGAAGTTCCCAACAAAAACGGGGCCTCTGCAAACAATGTGTTAAGTGATGCTGTAACCTCCAGCACCTCCTGAGTTTTCTCTGAACTGACTTCAAGCACACGGTCTGCTTGTTGAGCCTGCTTGCTCCAAGGTATCTCTGGAGCAGAGAAACTAAGTAACACTTCACACAGTAGAGCTAACGTGGGGACTCCTTTGCCAGAGTGTATCACAGTGCTGAATACGTAGTTCAGTTTTGAAATGGGCCATGCTCCATTTCTAAAGCATCATAATACAAAAAAATGCCCAATTCAACAAAATCACCATTACACATGCAGGAGAAATACTCCTGCCATCTGTAACAAATGTGACAAACCAAGTGATGAGATTATTTTTAAATCTCTTATAAAATACCCCAGCACTGGCCAATGCCAGAGACAGCGAATCAGATTCACCCTAACCAATGTCCTGACAGACAGCACCTCCTCTTCAAACCTCCAAGTGTTGTTTGCAGCCTTGCTTTGAAAAGCCTTTTCCTCATGAGCAGGCATTTACCCAGCTTTGCATGAGCAATCCAGGTCGGTGTTCATGCAGTGGAAGAGAGGAAGGCAGGATCAAGTTGTGGGGGTTTTTCATGCAACCTGCCCATAATTAGCCTCAAGCAGCAGCTGAGTCACTCACAAGAGTCCCGGGTGCTATTAGGACCAGACACGCCACAGCCCAGGGTATAATTATACAGCCACCACTGTGTGGAACTGCTCCATTTAGCTATCTGACCCCATTAGACAGAAGCTGCTATTTCTTCTTGGCTACAAGTGCTGGGCTGCTCTCAAGAAGACAAGCCCAATTCTCACAGCATAAATGCATTCCCCCCAACTCACCTCTTTCTTGCTGAAACCAGCACATGCCATCCTCTTTTCTGGGCCACCTGTGGGCTGTCTGAGAGCTCCCCTGTGATCGAGAGACAGACACTGAGACAAAGCACCTATGGATGCAAGGGACTGGGAGATGAGTGCAGAAAATCTAGGAAACACAACATGCCAAACAGTGACTCTTTCTTCAGAGAGTGATGATAAAACCATTGAAACACACCATGGAACTGAAGAAACAAGCTATTTCTATAATACAGATTTTTATTTGGACATTTTGCTCCCCCTTCTCATAACAAGGATAGTAAAGTTCAGATAGGAAGCTGGTTACTGATAGCCACTGAACTTTTTACGTGCCTCTAGGGTGATGCAAGGAGAAAGTTCTCTGCAGAGTCTTCTCTCTGGTAGAACAGAGACAGAAGAACAGAGAGCAGGCTTGGTTGGTCAAAACACACAAGAAATCACCCCTAGCTGGCAGGGTTGTAGTTGAGTTGCAGCTGGGTTTTGCAGCTGCCTTTTCCTATCAAGGCATTAAGAGGAAACGCCTGGCTTCAGCAGCAGCAGGGTGGCATTCCCCTCTGGCACAGCTCCTGTGTTGGGCACAGAAATGAACCTAGTCTCAGCTGATGAACAACCAAAGCCAGCTTCCTCCTGCAGCTGGGATCTCCCAGGCTACAGCAGAGGCTGTTTCACTGGTCCTCTGAGACAAACCAAAAATCTGTCTGAGTTTTTGTCACTCCTGGTTGTCAGCCTGTCAGACCCAGTTCAAGTGAGGTTTGCTGGGAGGGGTGTGCCACACTGGGGCTGCTGCTGACTCTGCAGTTCAGAGAAGAAACACATGGCTCCAACCTCGAGCTGCTACTCTCACACCAGTGTCACATCCCCTTCGAAAGATGCAAACAACCTCCACGGCTCTGATTTTTAAACAAGTGCTGAAAAGATTTTGCTGAAAGGGACAGTGGAATAAAGGAAACAGGATGTCAAATTAGAATCAGCTTGAATCGTTTCAAATAAACACCACGTAAATAAAATGTACCCTTGTTTGCTGGCAGGCTTGATGGCTTATAAAGTACTTACCCCACCCAAATTAAGGGCTTGAAATGGAGCAGCAGTGGAACAGAACCCCTGACAGCATAAGATTTGCTGTTCCCTGGTACCACGTTGCCATCCTCAGGGATAGAAAAAGCATCATTAGAGTTTAACTAGAGTTTGATGAAAACATGGAGCACCCCAAGGATCAATTTTCACCACAGGCAGCTGCAGCACGAGGCATTATTCCTTCACCCTCGCTGGTGACAGGAGAAACGTGGGGAGCTGTAGGCACAAATAACATTAGATTTTGAATGTGTATTTTGCTTTTCATGCTTGCAATTAAACGCTTGCTTTACTTCCTGTTGTTTAAAACTGCATTTATTCTTTAGCACTGCAAGAAAAACCTCCTCTATTTTTTTAATTTGCACTATGGACACGTTTGAAGGCCCATATTGTGGATCAGCAAATGGCAGGGCAGCTGCCAAACCTTGCCTTCTTTGTTGATTCTTGATGATTTAAGACCTATTTTCACCAGCTGATTCTGCTTTCCCCCCTTGCCTTTTTGCTACCAAACTACCAGTTTAACAAAATGGTGTTTGTGCAGCACCTTGGAACAGAGAACTGAGCTTTTAAACGTAAGACAGGGAATAGAATAAGAAAAGCAGGTCTAAAATCACCTACATGCTTTGGCTTTTCAAGGCACATGCTTAGAAATACATGGCAGAATACTTGAGTTCTTCACAGAATACTTAGACTTCTAGAGTTTTGTTTTCTACATAGCTAAAATTACTTGCATATTTCTGATATTTGTGTTGTTTACCTTCCTCCACCACAAAGTTTTAAATTATTCTCTGAATCTACAGAAACCAGTAAACTAATATATTAAAAAACCCCTGCACTGTTTAGAGATATTGTTCAGACTTAGACTGACTTTCCTCATAGGGGCAAACCCAACTGATGCAAAGTATAAACAGGAAAAGATAGTACCTGATCAATGGTTTATTTAAGTGCAGGCATCCTTCAGAAAAGGACAATACACTTTCCCCCTGCTAATTTGCTAATAAAGCAAATGAAACGATGAATTGGTGCAAAAAATGTATCCAGTGCCATCAGCATGATTATCCTCTCTGCTCTGGTAACAACCAAGCCTTTCCTCAGAATTCTTCTGTTGTGGAAAATATCACAATTGGCTTAATAAATAATAAAGTTTCTATGTATTTTTATGGCAAATAATTTAATTTACATTAAATGTAGGCCCATAAGATGTTGGCATACCCCTTGTTGTCTTTTTAAAATAAAAACCTCAAACTTGGTAGAAAGAGCAATAACCAGTAAGGATGAAACAAAACAGTTCCAGAACAGCACAGACACCTAAAAATAAAAAGTGAAAAGGAGATGACTGAAGGGATTTTCAGTAACATTTAAGAAGTGTAACCTTTAGGTTTAATGAGTGTCACAATACATCAATTACAGAGGCATAAGAAACTTAAGGGAAGAGTGTTCACTGGCAGTCAGTTTGGTCACAGATTTCATTTGCTTCATGGGGCAGGGGCAGCACCCTGTAATTAACAGTCATGGTCAGAAGCTGTGTCCAAAGCTTGTTACCTCCTTGCAGCACACCTTTCTCACAAAGCTGGAAAGGTGAGAAATTCCCCTTCTCCACTGCCAGGGAACTTAGCCCTTCATCTCCATGTATTACTGCTGCACAGACATGGTATTAGAAATTTATTTCAGATCTGCAGGGGTGATCCTCATGTGCTACTACAGGCTTCTACTGCCTGCTAAGTCTACTGGTTGAGGGTACTGACACAGAATATGCCTAAGCAGCAGTCCCTAAACACTGCATAAAGAGGGTTTTGACCCCTGCTAAACCCCCAGCATTGTATTAGGGGACACTGCTCAATGGAGAGCACTCAAGATTGAATCCTCTCTTTCGAGGTAAGAAGTCTCTGTGTAAAACCTCCTGAAGTAAGACAAAGTACTGCACTTCATTGCTAAATCTCATCCACTAACTGATTCACCAAAGATGCTTATTGCCACAGGCACCAGACAGGATGAGAGAAAGGAAACATATAGAGAAACATCCCTAGGGAGGGTTTAACCAGGTACAGGACATCTGTGCTAACTCTAGCAATGATTTCTTCTCAAAGCCTGACTCAAGTTTACTCCCTGCATGAAGGGAGGATGTTTAAGGACAGTGACTATACCAAAACCTGCTGATTCAGCAAATGAAACATGCTGATCAACAAAGGAATGGCCAGCACAACGGAAAGATCAATGAAGGCCAAATGATACGTGATACAGTTTACTTTTATTTATTCTTCCAGCTGCTTGTCCAGTCTTTCCAGCAAGTTCACAAGAAGTCTGACTTTGAATCCATAAGATTTGGTATTACTTCTGGCACAGTGGAATATGTATGCAGATGAGTAAGGGCTTGACAGTACGTTTGCAATTTAAGAACCTTTGAAAAACCATGCATTAATAGGGCTTACTAAGGACAGACTCATTGCATTCTTTCAATCAGAACTATGACACAGTTTAGGCTTTTTGATATGCTTGCAACATTGCTATTTTTCATCTATGTTTTGTGATTCTCATAAACAAAGGAAAATAGCTTAGATCTGACTGCTCCTTTCAATTGCTTATGTCACATAACGGGGAAGGAAGCACTGAGAGTCTCAGTGCCGTTACACTGCCACAATGGAGATTATGATAAAACAGGAGATAACAGAAGTAACTCCAACTTACTAGATCCCAAGTTTTGTGTCTAACTTAAATGCCTTCAACAAATACTTGATTTAATATAAAATTATTCAAAGTAACTCTCTTTTCTGGTATAGTATTTATCTGGTAATCTTCCTCCTGAAGAGAAGCTTTCACTTATTTCAGTGTCTTTCTTTCCAATACCCCATTTGCAGTGCTAACACCCCCAATACTTCTGAGAACTATCAGGAAAGGATCCATAAAATACTGTGCAGGTCAAAGAAAATGTTTATTAAGTGTAACAAAAATGCCTTTTCTTTAATCTAAGAGTTGATAGGCTTTATCCTAAACACAAAGAGTACAGTTTCTCATGCTTTCTACCTTTTTCTTTTTCCTAAAACACTACCAATTGTAGCATGACGTAAAATGAGAATGAAACTACTGGTTTGTTCCCATGTATGTCACTGAAAAGGTGATGAAATTATTGAATTCAACACAAGAAATTGCTAGTTTAGACTTTTTGTACCTACAAAGTATTTTCTTACATGGCTTCTAAAACTGTTAGTCTTTTAATAATAAAACAGTTCTTTGTCAAAAATTACGGGGACTGAGGTGAAGGATGCATTTTTGTTTGAAAATAAATCTAAATTTTGAAGAGTGGATCTCTTTCCAAAACATTTGCAATTGCTAGCCTATGAATCACAGTAATTTCTGAAAAGGTAGAACAAAAAAATACTGGTGCTACTTGGACAATCAAGAATATAAGCACAGGCTGTGTTCATGGAGCAATCACTACAATGCTGAATCAAACACAAGGCTATAAAATGTAAGATTCCAGGAATGTACTGATGCAACTTGAAGGCTTGGTTTTTACCTTTTGAAGATGGCTGGAGATAGTTTCTATCAGATTTTGAACACTGTGAGAACATATGTTTTTCATTAGCCATCCTCCTTCTCCCACCCCATTCACAAGGCTAAGCTTAGTCTGGAATATTAATAATAATTGCCTTTTACCTGGAGAAATGCAAATGTGAGATCATCCCAATGTACTAAACAACGCATGATCTCAGTCTCTTAAGGTTGTTCAGTTATGTTTTGCTATTCACATAAAACCATTATCTTCCACATTTGCTCTAAGCCTTGGTTTGCGTTCAAAAGCCTCATGCAATTCTCCACAGAGGGAATCCAGGCTCAGACTTTGGAACTGTTGGCAGTTCTCAGATAATGCACTGAGAATCACAGATGGGTGGGTCACAGAACAGTGTATACCCCCTCCTCTGTAGAATTACAATAAGGCTCCTGATTTTGTTTGCAGCTAAATTTCCAGCCAAGAACTTTGGTATTAAACATAAATTAAATTTTGTCCATAAACTAGCTAGAAATACCTGTAGTTTCTAGAGGTGACATGTTTGCTTAATTCTTAAGCTTCACTGCTCAAAACACACTGCATTTCCTAGGTGGACATAAACTCTCAAAAGCACTATTTTTCATATAAAATAACAAGTTGCAAAAGGGTAGGAGAATAATACCAGTCAAGTAATTTGATGAGATTTTTGTGTGTGTGTGTGTGATGACCATATAGTACTATAGTGAATAACGGTGCTATAGTGAATAATTTAAAATTAAATATTTTCCAGTTCCACCAAATCATCTTCATACTATTCATTTAGTTCCTCATATTTAGCAGAAGTAGGGCACATTTTCCAGATGCCATTTATAAGCAACATACACTGTTCATTTTATTCCTTACTGGAAAGTACCCATGTCTATTCACAAATTAATTTGGGAAGTGACATTGTGACAGTTAGCCCCAACTTGCACACCTGACACAAGCAGGAAAGAAAGGATGAGTAAGTGGGATTTTGCGTTTGGCATTTCAGAATTAGGGGAGGTAATATTTCCAGTTATACATACTCAAAATTATTTCAGAGAAGACATGTTGAACATAAGCATCAAGCTAAATACAGATGGCCCTACATTATTTCACATTATTTTCCAAGACATTATTCATTCCCTTGTTGAAAGTTTGCTTTTTAGCAGTATCTATCTTATTTGGAAAAATTACATATCTATGAAAGAGCTTTATTTTGTTATACTGATTTATGTAACTAGTTCCTTGCACATTGGTACTAAAGAAGGAGAACTTTTCTGTAATGGCAAGGGGAGTTAATTAAAAAAACACCAAAACTATACAACTGGAAATAAAAACAAAGCATAAAAGCC
>JAOXXN010000446.1:27668716-27696926 GCA_026770055.1 Myrmophylax atrothorax
TTTCAACAGAAATATTAAAGAAACTCAACCCTCAAACACCTTGCCTTATTGACTTCAGACCAACTGGAAAGGCACTAAGAATTGAAGTGTGCAACTCATGTCCCTCTACCTGTGAGAGTAACAACCACAGTGAGACACAAACCGCCAAGGCAGAGTATGGCACTGTACAGTCCATTAGGCATTCCTGGTACATACGGCAGTTTTATGTTTTCTTAGGATAAGCTGAAAAAATATACAAATTACATCATAACTCCGTGGGGAAAAAAATCCAATTTAGACCAACTGAAGACAAGGAAACAAGGCATTACATAGAGGACATTGTTGGCACAGAAAGTGTTATCACATGAAAACACATCCTTTTAAATTTAATCCAGTAGATATATAAAGGAATGGTGGTGGCAGAGGCAAAGGGACAGGACAAATATCAAATAGTCAGCTCTAAGCATGCTACTGAAGTCTTTGTTTCCAAAACTGAAGCTACCAAAACCACTTCAGAGGCAAGAAAGCACCTATCAAGGCAGTCCATCCCATTTCCAGGCATTCTTCTTGAGGGCTGACATGCGCAGACTGAAGGATCTGTCCAGTATCGTTTCCATGCCCAAGGCTGCCTAAAGCTTCCCATTAGCAAATGCTGCCTCCTGGAACTGAGGGACAAATGTTTTGAAATATGCCCTAGTGAAAAAGAAAACAAAACCAGAAAATACATGATTAGGAAGGAGTAAACTTGGAGCATGAATCGATGCAGTTGATATTTGCAATGTTTCTGGGATAATAAGGTTTTGGGATTTTTTTTTCTTCAATGTGGAAAAAACTTCACATATGGTACCAAAGGCCCACTACAGACAAGACAATGGAGCAGGAAAATTGTGAAGAGAAGTCAGAATACGTGCAGGAAATAAGCTCTTTCTGTCTCCTTAGAGAACCTTGACACAATAACATCACTGTTCATGGCAGTAGTTTACATATGATGCAGTGAATAAATATTAACAACTTTGGACAAACTGTAATTGTTTTTATTAAACTCCAGAATTTATAGAATAAAATGTTCTTACTTAAGGTGTGCTTTGTATATTTTGGATCTTAGTCTTTCTTTACGAAGGGTCAGGTGACTCATAAATATGTAAAATGAGCTGACCTTAAGTATCCAAAATTGAATTTGAACTGTACCTTTAAATTTAACGTGCTGAGCTACTCAACCATTTAATAAACATAAAATGTCCCAATGATACCCTTTATTTGCCAGTTATATTAGAAGCTGCTTCATCATTCTGTATTTGGTTTCTGCCTACTGCTTTTTGCACCAAACTTTCACTTTCTCTTCTTTTTTAACGTTTTGCTTTCTGTTCACATCACTGGGCTTTATGAGTTTCTGCGCAAGGAGAATCTTCTTCTGTTCTTCCTAACAAAAAGAAATCTCAAGTGAGAATAGCTGCGATGACATTCATTACACTCCTGATCTCTTTGCTGGTTTACTTCCTGAAGCAAATATATACCAATCAGCTTCACAATCACGACGTGTTTCGTAACTGCGGTAGAAGCCGTGGCGATCACTGAACACCAATCACACCTCCTCACATCTCCAAACGCTTCAAGATCACAGAGAATGCTCCTCTCTGTGAGGTTATGTCTGTCAAATTAATTAACAGACAGCTGCAGTCAGCTTTTGTGCAGAAGCTGTAAACACACATAAGATGCCGTCCAAAGGTTAAAAGAGCAATGGAAAGTAAAAGCATTTCTGGACTGAGGAGCTGATCCCAGAAATGGAAAACAGAAAGAGGACAACCAGCACCCACATTTTATAGCATACACCAATTGCGCTATGTATTTACAGAATATACTTTGGTTTATTGAACCAAAGTTCAGAAAACAACCCTGATAATCATGCCCAGAAACGTGATTGTTCATGCTGGCACACACACTCATAACATAAACCAGCTGAGAAAGTATGCCTGCCACCTGATCTTTATAGCTGAATGCCATTTCTATATTTGTGCTTTATATAGCGTACCTTTCAGACTATAGCCTATGTCCTGGTCAGTTCTATGTGTTTTGCTATCTCAAGGAATATCACCTGCATGTTGTCAATGCCAGGATCTATCATTCTTTTACTTTTTCTTGCATTACGTGTCCCAACATTTAATTACACTTCTCTGCTTGCTTATTTTAAGTAGCTTCTCCCTTCCCTTTTGATAGCTTCTCTGCAGACTCTCTTTTATGCACATGATCTTCTTATTGACTTGATGTTACTTGAAACTTCCCTCTTCCAAAGCTGTAAAAATTCTTAATCATTAACTGGGATATAAACAGAATTTTTTCCCTACATTTTACTTCTTTTCCTTTATAACACTTCCGTGCTTTGTATTAAAACCACACTTACTGCATTATATGCAGCAATTATATATGACTTTTCTGTTAGGTAAATTCCAGAACGAATGCTTCTGATACCACAAACACCCTCCCACACCATCTTCATCTGCACTTGCACCCTTTCTTTTCTCTGACTCCTGCAGTAGAGCTTGTATCCCCTGCTGCAAAACTAAATCTAACACCTCCCTACATTCTGATCAGATGCACTATTTCAAAGAGGATGCTATTTCACTGGTAGTTCATATGAACCTCTTGGCAATGTTCCACACACTACGAAAATTCCTTTAATAGTTCATAAATTTTAAAAGCCCACATTACTCTTCTATACCTCAAAGTACATGCCTGAGTTTGCCCTTATCATTTGTGGTCTTGTCCAGGTTGAAATAAATGCAGTACATGTTTACCTGGGAAATGTTCCTCCATTTCTGCCCCTCTCCAATACACCCTAGGTATCTTAGACTTAGCAAAATCTGAGATAATTATGGTTCATCACACACACAAAAATAAATTAACACCCCCACCTCCCCACCAAACCAAAACAAAAAAGACCCTGCAAAGAGATACAAAAGCACAATACACTTGATAGGACTGTACCAGCTACAGCACATTTAACAGACTGAACAGGAAAGACGGGGAAGTAGGAGAAGGGAGGTTAAACTGCTCAACAAACACTGCATATAGGGAGGGAATGGCAAGTGTTAGTACATGGAAGGAATATGACTTATTTTGAGTGTGTATGAAGCAGTAGAACAGGCAGCAAAGACATTACTCACTACTAGAGCTTGTTGGACATTTTTTTACTTACATGGCTTTTTCAATGGAAAATTACATTTTTACCCAGTTGTGGCAATACTGCTAAGATTCCATCAGTAAAAGAATGAGGTATTTCAGTTTGGCTTGATTCGAAAAGAAATGTTCTGGTTTGTAGAACTAAGCCTAAACAACTGACTTGATATTAACCTTTGTGTTTGTGGCCCAGCATCTTAGACATGACGTATGTTGGCCCACAGACAAGGCCCTGGTGCATCAGAGCAGTCATAAGTATAAACACAACAGCAGAAGCAGTCCCTTCAAAGAACCCAGCCCACAAAGAATGATGGGATAAATCATTAAAATTTCTTCTTTCAGGAGGCTACAGCTAGCAGGTACATTATAGTGTCACATTACCAGCTTTTTTTTCACACATTCCAAGGAAAACTTTTTCTCAACTTTTTCATCTAAAGTTTGGAACAAAACCTTATGTTAAAATACCTGAATTTCCTGGGAAATGGAAATTCCAACGTTTTTTCTCCTGTGCAGAGATTACCAGTAAGGAGGAAAAGAAGTATCAATCACCTTCCAAGTTTCCTTTATCAACCAACTGGCATGGAAGTCAAAGTGTACATGTTCCTGCACTAACAGGACCATGACATGGACTATTATGTCACAACAGATTACATGAAATAACTTTAAGAGAAATATAAAAAATTTCAAAAGGCAATACTCTGCTATAGACTACATGATAAGGACCTCTATCATAGGGAATGCTATTCCTTTTAGCACTCATAATCCAGCATCCTGCACATACAGGCACAGAGGAACAGTGAATATAAACATGAACTTTGGAAAAAGATTAGTTTCTCATATCCTAGTCACACGAACATATTCACATGAATTTACACCCTCAATAACTTTGATCTGTGCTACACCACAGGAATTCACATAAAAATACCTGAAATTTTTTTCAGACACTTTGCCACATGATACTTTCAAGTATCTTGAAACTATTTTGAAATTATTATTTTTTCATCCACTAGATAAGATTTTCAGACCTGGAGAACTGTTATTCAAAAAAACCCACAAGAAATCAGTAGCTTGGGTACCTGTTGAGTTACACTGAAGATGAAGAAAGCTAACTTGACCTATGGTCTCTCACGGCTTTGTCAAATGGTAGAAATCAGCTTTTGATCAATATTTTATCTTTTTTGGGGGAACACAGAGTTCCTTCTTTCTCCTGCTTTCCTCTACCATGTTCTGGTGAGTCTGTATCACATTGACCTTACACCTAGCTCAGAAGAACTGCATAAAATGCTCCTTCAAGTACGAGAAACTAATTTGTACTAAGTTCGCAAATATTTCTTATCTGAGTGTTGAGTACAATCAACACTCATGTAAAGTAAAACACATGTTGAGTGTTGCATCTTTCTCACAATGGTTTAGATCTCAGCTTGAAAAGTGTTTAAAGAGTTGCTTTCCTTTCAGCCTAGAGTGGGTGCCAATCTTCATGCACTTACAGGCACATGTCTAACTCTTTGTTGAGCATCTCACTGTAAGACTCCTTTGTTTTCTATTTGTTTTTGTTCCCTCAAATGGTCATTTTCCAAGTTCAAGGTAGCAAGTTATGAGGTTTCTATGGAAATTTTTCTTCATCACTCCAAACCCCAACACATTTTGCTGTAGTTAACCACTATGTATACTTGACACAGTACATTGAATTTCAGGTGCTATGTTCAAGGACATCTGCTGAGAGTAAAGCTCTTCTCTTTCCTTCACCTTATTATCCAGTGGAAAGAAAGTCTTGCTATTATTGCAAGTGGTAAGTATCTAAAAGAAGGCAGAATTGGCTCACCCACTGTTTACATATTTTCTAGTGATATGAAATGCTGACTGTGGTACAAGGTCTCCAGAAGCCTGTACATGTCTGAATCTCAGGGTGTGGGTTTGCAGTACTTAAAACATACTTGACTCAGAATTCACATGCTTTTGTGAAATTTCATTCTAATTGTAATGGGTTTTTTCCCCAGGATAATTTAGTGCTGGGTTTTTAAATGCAGTCAGTAGAAAATCTGCATTGGCCATTTGATAATACCATTTACCTTCAGATACGTGAAGGCAGTCTTTTTGCTGAAAATCTGCAAAGGTTTTAAACTACGAGTTGCAATCTCCCATCAACAACAATTCATATATATTTATGGTGAAAACATTCTAACACTAACACACTTGCTTTCTGCTGTGGCTTTTGCTGGACTGGTGCTATAGTCAACTATACAATGGTTACTACTCCTGATGTAGTAAAGTTAGAATAGTTGCCTAGGTGTTTCTATTTCTCTTAAAATCTTCACATGGTAGATTTGGAGCAGAACATCAAGATTCCAACTCTGTGAGGAAAAAAGCATACAAAACATTGTACCAACGAGATTTCTCCTTTTTGTGTCTGGGACAGGGACAATCATCATGGGGTGATGAATCATCTTTCCCAAGTCATTCACAAAACAGATTCCCCTCAGACTCCTTGGTTCACGAGTGCCAAGTTTTTCAGCATACTAGCCCTATTTGCACTAATTTGTTTTATTAGTTTCAGCTCAAGATGTGGGAGTTTCAAGTGCCTTTTCCATCAATAGATGATTTGAGGAAAAGGAAGCGGATGAAGTAATCATCATGGTTCACATCAAGAACAGACTTAGCTGTACAGCAACATGTCGACTACCAGCACACTTACTCTGAATTTGCACATTTTTTAGTGGCAAAATAAAGCCTTTTAGCCAAAGTCTTCATCTTTTCATAAAGACACTGAGGCTGTCATTACCCTCTCACTACATCAGGCACATGCATTGTGATCCTTCTCTTCTGAAGACAGACTCAGGTTATCATACTTGGATATTTTTCCTACTATTGGCTTTGAGAGCAACCTTTATTCTCAAATATTATCCCTTACTACAATATTCCACTTAATTCTTGTAAAATGTTTTAGTAAGCACTGTGATTGTGGTTTAATTCTGCAGATTTTTGGCTCCAGTTATAGAACAACTTTCATGTATTCAAAATCATAGTAGCCAGTATATTTGATAAATACATCCTTTTTCTCCTACTCTAGACAAGACATACAGGAAAATGTGAAGTTCTTTTCCTCAACCTCATTTTAAGTTAATAGATCTGACTTGGGCAGGCACTCCCGTAGTCATGGTGATCTCTGAATATTTCTACTTAATCCTTCTGAGTCTCCTGGAGCAAGGTCTGTAGCTGGGATCCCCTTCTCCTCAGTAGTTCTCCATTGTCTGAGTTGTCCAGCAGTAAACTGAGTTTGTTTGAATATGCTGGGACTCAGGTAAGGGCTGAATTGTACCCCTCTCAGCTGTATTAGATACAGCCAAGAATTCGAGGCATTTGCCCCAGCTCCTCTTTGTTTCTTTTAGAGGAGTTGTAACTCTAGGATTTACATTACTTTGCATCCCATATTTCCTTCCTGCTGTACCCTAAAGGAACTGCTGCAAGACATCCACAAGTTTCTTCAAATCCATGGAATCCTGACAGAAAAACATCGACTCCGCAGATGACTGATCTTTGTAAATTAGCTAGAACAGCAATGTTCTCCCCTCTTCCAATTAAATTAGGTGAAAACAGGAATTAAGAAGGGTGTAGGTCAGAGTGAAGGACAGCCTGAGGCTTCTTGAGGGTTTTGACCTATTCCTCTCAGACTAGTATTATTATGCTGACATTTTGCAATAAAATCTTGTTATATAAATTATTTCAACAGCATAGCCATATTAGAATTATAAAAGAGCTTCTCCAGGTTTTATCAACATCACCTGATTCAGGATTCAGTGATTCCGACTCACTTTTGAAGTACAAAGTATTTTTGCATGGATCATACACACATATGCAGTGTGCCTTTGTATTTTTATGTTCCTGTTGCAACTTGTTTTCACACAATGAAAACTTGTTTTGAAAATACTCAACACCTACAACAATACCTTCTGGATGCCAGATGAGAGGATTTGTCCTCCTCTGACTACACAGGCACATCCAGCTGGTTTGGTTCATGTAATCCCTAATAATTAATCTCCTGTATATAAGATATTTACCATGACTTTCCAAACTCTCAAAGATTTGCTGTTTGTTTATGACTGAACAAAATCAAAGATGCCAACCTTTGGCTCGGTGTTTTTCATATAATTGCTTTCCTTCCAAATTCCTTTTGTCAGGAGCTATCTAATACAACATGATTAGTAGTAATTAACCAAAGGAACTTAAATTAATAAATTGTTGCATTAATTCCAATAGAGGGTATGCATTTAGGTCATATTCCATATGACTGCTCATTAGGTCCTCACCCTGTGGCTGTGCCCTCCTCCTGCATCTCTTCGCCTCGCACTGAGCAAACATGTGGAAGTCACTGAAAGCCCATTCTTCCAATAGGCCTCATGCCAACGTTCAAGGCGTAGTTTTTCCCTTGTGGACTCAAGACGTGAGACATTTGAACCTCCTTGCTATTTTTACTATATATAATGAATTAAAAACATACTTCCATTGGGTGAACCATGTTGCCTATTTATTCACAGGCACTTCCAGAGCATTCCTCACCAGGCTAAAGACACATGGGTACTCACAGCAGAGCAGAATAACCCAGTCTCCTGCTTTGGGATGACTATGGGGTAACACATTTATTCTACACTAGACGTTTTAGGACACCTCTATTAGGAGAAAATGATTGCTGTATCATTATCTCCACATCTAAGATGTTACACTAATTGAAGTGACAAATAGTTCTCAGCACTCTAACTTTTGGTTGCCTAGCTGGAACCCGCTGTAGCAGGCAGGCCCACAATCCGGCTGGGTGCCAAGTGGCAAAGGCTCAGGAGCTAACGAAAATCAGGACTATTATGGAATGCACAAGGCACTGAGAAGGCAGCAGCATTCCAAAAACCACCATTCAAACCTGAACATCACTAAAACTTATCCAAGCACAGTGCAGAATGATAAAGGTACCTTTCAGGATTTCCTTCTCACTTCAGATAAACATAATGATACTTGGCACAAACTCATGTTTCTAAACTAAGCTTCTCGGTGGTATGCTCTCTGGGATGTGGTTTATAATTTCCTTACTAGGCAGCTTTATCTATAGCAAATATTTTGCTTTTATGTGAAACACAATGTCTACACAGTTCTCCATTTTACACATATCCAAAACTGGTGATGCCAAGCAAATACCTGAAGTGTTTATACAACAGCAAGACAATAGTTCTTAAATTACTGCTACTGTAACTGGCTAAACACACAAATGTATAAAGCAGTCAGAGCACAATGCCATTATGCTGCTAGCAACCTTTTTCCCCGTGTGCCAAAAAGAAATGCATCACAATGTCTCTTCCTCTTCTAATATTTTATCTCTGTATCTCCTTTTCCTGTGAATTACCTACAAGGAGTTTAGTAAACTTCTTATGCCCATTTCTACCTGCCAGTCTCCGCAAGGCACTCACTGTGCAGCCAGGCTGATGGACAGAATAGTAATAGAGCATCATGAGAACTGGAGGCCTGCAGTGGGCAGCCATCAAAATGCAAGTTTTTAAGAAATACTCTTGTCATCAGCCCAGTTCACAGTATTACATGACAGAAAATTGCCTCCAAAATTACAAACAGACTGAAATATGTGGTATCAAAACCATAACAGGAAATAGAAGTGGCAGAACTAGTGAAACCAAGTACACATCCGAGGTTTAAGCATTAAAATTCACTCATGTCCAAAAGGTGTTTTCTGTATTTTACTAACAATGACTTTTTCCTCCAGAAGTTCTTGTGGAGTTATTACCATTTTTGATTCAAGTCACACAGAAAGGTACCAAAAAATTGTTATATTTAGAAATGTTTTTTAATAGTTTGCTGACTGCAGAATTAACAGGTGGCTTTACTCTATCTGAAGCAAACAGAAATAAAAATTACATTTTCATTTGGTTATACATTTGCATCTGTTCCAAAAACCTATGATATCAATTGATTTTATAAATAAAGTGAAGAATTCGACATAGGTCTGCTGCAAAAATTAAGACGACTTTGCTGCTCAACTTACCATAAAGAAAAATGAATCTTGACAATCTGTTCAAATCACGAAACAACCATAAATATAACAACCTGACTAAAAGCAAAACAGAAAGGAAGGGAGTTCTAGGGAACTGCTGTGGAGCCAGGATTGTAGATCATTATGTAGGCTGGCAATTAATGTTTATTTTAAAAAGCAGCACCATAAGTAGGGTCATCACTTTGCAAAAGATACTACGTTGGTTCCAAGAATATACGTGCTCACAAATGCATGAACCTTTACTGACAATTACAGATAAAAATGGCAGCTACTGGACATAATCAGTGCATATAGACCAAGGCCAGTAACCATGCAAGCAACTTTTTGAATCATCTGGAAATCAAGAGTCTGGGATTTAATCTTTCACAGGTTTCTGATACAGATATTTAGGAATTTACAAAGGTGTATTGCACAGACACAGTGGCTCTAAGAGTCCCAAAGCACAGAGGGCAAAATGAACATCTCATTTTGAAAGAGTTTTACCAATGCTTTCTGCTTGCCACTCAGTTCAAGAGATAAACACTTCACTTCCTTCACCTTCTCCACAATGTACATAAATAGATTCTCTTCAGTCAGATGAAGGCTTGTGGTCTTAGATCATAGCGAATTTTGCTTCTGCTTTCTTAACTTCCATTTTCCCCAGAGGGTAGTGGGTGTCTGTGAAGGGTGCACCGGAATATCTCTGTCATAGCATGGTCATTCCACTTCCTTATCAGTGGATCATGAGAACAATATTCCAAGACCATCATGGAAAAACTCAATCTTTGTATGGTCTTTTTAAATACAATGTTAATATGCAGGAAATTTCCAGTCCTATGAGCTACAGCATGACATGTCTGCTCTGTTTTTCCTAGTTGCTTAAGTGCCATAGCCATACTTTTCCACTCCAGGTAAAGGTTAACTTTTTAAAGAAATACTGTTTATCCAAGACACATGTTATTTCCTCCTATCTAGGCTACATAAACACATACTGAGCTCTACTGCTGGAGAGTAATTATTAAGCAAACTATTTAGTAGGTTTGTAGGAGAGAGGCAGTGCAAGACAAGATGCTACCAGGAACCTCTTCAAAGCATGAAGGACAGGGTAAAGAATATGATGAAATGAGGAGTGGGCAAAGCATGGAAGATATAAATAGTAGGGAAAAGCAGAGGAGACTGGGCAAAAATACATTCAGGAAGGAAGCTTGTAAGGAAAAACAAGTGTAGAGACGCAAGAAGAGAGGATCTCACAGTAGTAATAATAGAATTTGAATAATCTTTAAGAAATTATTGACTCCCTTAATTGTACTTCAGAGCCAGAAATGAGGGGTTGTACCACAGATGCATCCATAACGAGTCTGACAACCAGCACCCCTGAAAACAAAGTTTGCTTGCAGGTGAAAGTACTGATTTCATCATGTCATCCGCTTTGCTTTGCCAGATTGCTTATCAACTGGGGCCGAAGGCAACATACCAAACCATAAAAGAAACCTCCTTGGATATTCATTAGGACAAACCAGTCAGAAGGAAAGGGATGAGACGCCACACATCTGTGATTATATAAAACATATTAAAGAAGTTTTTTGTCTTTGCTATTCAAAAGATATGTATTTGCTATCAGAAGTAAAAGGAAATTCTTAAAGGGTTGGAGACCTATCCAAAGGGGAAAACATAAAGAAACAAACCACAACCCTAACAGGTGAAAGCAGAGAAAAGCAAATAAAAAAGTAAATTTGATGAACAAATTAGCTGTGGCCCTCAAAATAAACACTTGTCAAACAGTACAAAATCTGGTCAAAAAGTAAAAAGAATGATCAGGAGAAATAAAGTCACAAAAGAATAAATGAAATGAAAGTGCTTAAAGAGGCTGCCATACCAGAATCCTGCTTTCCAAGAGATGTACCGAAAGATCTGACTCACGCAGAAATGCCAGCAAAAAGATAATGAACAAATCAACAAAACACAAGCAAATCGGCAGCCCCACATTACATTCACACCCAAGTTCTAGAGAAACTCAAGTGTGAGAAAGTTAAACTCTTAAATAGCTTGTAACCTCATGCTTAAAACAGCTTGGAACTAGAGAAGTGTGATGTCAATTAAAACAATGTCTGGAGGTCTGGAAGGATAGATGGATAGAAGGAACTACAGGCCAGTAAATCTCATCTGTACCTTACAGATTGGTAGAGACTGTTAATAGAAACCATACATTTATAAAAAGTCCAAAATTAGTGGGCTTGAGTAAATACAATATACTGTGTAGGAGCCAAACTTGTGCTTCACGGGTCTCTTATTTTCTTAAGGTATCAAAGCCATGTGGACAACAAAAACTTGAGTGACACATACCGCTCAACTTTCCTACGCATATTTGGGAAGGCTTTTCAAAGGCTTTAAAAAAACTGAATTACCACATCAGGAGAAAAGATCCATGAGGGGATAAATAGCAGGTCAAGATAAGAAGAAAAAGATAGGAATGAATGATGAGTACTATAAAAATGCAGTTACCTGAGAACTGCACAGAAATGGATGTTCTGACCTGTGTTGTTCATATTCTTACATGATATACAAAAGTAAGCAAAAGAAGATGGAAAGGTTCGTTAATGCTAACAATTTAGTCAGGGAGGGAAAAATGAGGCACAATTGCGAGGAACTGCAGATGCTTCTTACAACACTGGGAGACTGGGAGATAACATACCAGGTGAAGTCAGTATTTACAAACATAAGGAAGGAAGGAAAATAAATATTAGAGGAAAAAGACTTAATTTTACATACACAAAAAACACAGGCACTTAAACACAGATAGAAAGGAGAGCTTGGTCCTAAAATGACATTGTAACTAACCCTTAGTTGTATGCAAAAAACAAATCAAATGTTACTAGAACCAGAATAAAGAGCAAACCAGACAACATCACTACTTCACCATATAAATATATGGTGAATGTCTGATGAGCAACATGCAGCTCCCTGTCTCAGAAAGGATATGACAGAAGTAGTAAAGGGAGAAAGAAATGGAACAAGGGCAATCAGAAACATGGAAACGTTCTGGAAAAGGAAGGACTAAGCAGAGCAAGAGAAAAGATGACAGATGTGAAGAGGTTCATAAAACAAAGGTTTTGGAGGGGATCAATGGATTAACTATTTGTTACTCCTTTCATACAAGAGCTAGAGAATAACTGGAGTTAGGAGGAGGCAGGAATGCTGGTATTCACACCACATGTTACCCGTGCAAACTCTTGCCACAGAATTTTGTGATGTTATGATAGGGGTTCAAAAAGCAACCAAACAGAATGAAAGCTACACATGGTTACTGAAGAGAAGAGTGCCAACTCTGGATAAAGAAACTCATGAGGATGGTTGAATATGCAACCAAAACATGACTACATGCTCTGCCATGCTCTTCCCCAGGCATTGGCTACTGCCTAGTGATACAGACATGATAGTGGGCTGAATGAATGTTGAGTTTTACCTGGTATGACTGTTCATTGTGTTTAATGGAGCCATTACAAATATTACACAAAAGACAAGTCAATGGAGCTCATCTACTATTTTCACTTAGCTGTTTATTTTGTAACTGATCAAGCAACACTATTTACCCAAGCTCTTGAAGCTCAGCTCCTTCCAAACCTATGCATTTCTCTCTACCATTTTCCCTCAAAAAAGGGAGGATATTTTTTGCATCCCTTCCTAACTATACTTGCATGCTCTAATATAGATTTAGTAGCTTTGATAAATGCATAATGGAGTTCACTAATAAAGCCAAATCAACAGTGCTTCACAGTGTTTCTAGAATGTCACTTAACCCTGGTTATCCAAGAACCACCTACATTAAATACTAACCTTTAATTCCTACAAAGCAGTCATCTTCCAGCAAAGTGCTATTATATTCCACTTCTACCAAGCCAACTTCTCCAATCTCTTCTGTGCATTTCTCTTGTCAATAAATGAGAGAATACTTTTTTTGCAGAAAGAATATTTACTACATATTGAAACGCACATATGTCCAGTTCACACATATCCATAGTATCTACACAAAACCCCAGAAAAACTAATTGCCTAACAGATTTTATTTCTATGCACTTCCTATAGCACCTATACTCCTTATCTTTAAATAGTTGTTTTTCTTTTCCCACAGCCAAAGCTTTAATGAGAAGTGACCAGAAACAAATACCCAAGCCCTTCTGTCTTGGCTGAAATCCACATAATGCATGACAGCACTGAAGATCCCTGGCAGGCACCTGTCAGAAACTAACATACCATAACTTAAGAGTCAGGCTTAATTATCCAAGGAGACATTTAAAGAAAAGTACATGAAAAATATGACTCAAGAAGTGTAACTACCATGTGTATGCACTGTACTTTGTAGTGCATGCAGACAAACAATATAAAAATTAAGTAATATCCTGGGGAAAATCTAACTAAAAGTTCTATCGACTTTACCTGTTATATCTTAATAACAAAATGATTTTGATTCTAGGTTATGCCGGTAAATCAACTGCAGAACACACTACAAGGACAAATGTAATCATTAATTACTTTAACAAAACATAATTTTTTCCATTTTTATTTCTACTGTTCATATGTAATTCTTATCAGTTGACACTCGCACAGAAAATCAGAGTTTTGATTTAATGGTCTATAAAATCAAATTAACATCTTCCTAAGCTTCACACGTCTGGGTCGCCACATCACTCCTCGTTAAGGCTGTCACAGCATATTGGCCCTTTTGTGTTCTGAAGAGCAGCCCACCGGCGGCAACAAAACGTCAGCCTTACTGGATTCCAAGGCAAGGAAATCACTTCCGTTCAGTTTCCAATGCAAGACTATTGAAAACCAGAGTCAAACAAGCGAGCCAGCCCAGCATCTCAGCCCTTAGTTCGTATTTATCCTGCCGCTCTTCTCCAGAAAGAAACCTTGCAAACTTTCAAACACACGCACATGCGCCAAGGGAAGGAGGATGACCCTGTGTTTTATGCCTCTGCTCCCTACTCTCATTTTTCTGAATTGCTTTTAAAATTTAAGGTAACATGCAACAGACACAAAGACAGCCATGAAAAAAGCTTTATGAGGTGAATATATGTAAATGCAAATAAGGTAGTTTTTGGAAAACTACTCTTTAAAGATGACTAATGTGCATGAAAATCACATAATACATGCAAATATAATTTGTTACTACTATGAATAAGCAGGAAAAAATACTTAAATACAACCCAAATAATAACAAATGATTTATTACCTTAATTACACTTATCAAGGAGAGAAGATTATAAAAAAGGTGCAATATTTACATGCAAACTTTACAGTGAGATTCAAAGTAACAGAGGTGGAAATCAAATGTTTCATGGAAATCGTGAAACTTGCTACTTTAAAAGAATGTGAAATATAGTAATAGATATTCTGCCTAAAATGTGAAAGAAATCTGACTTAATCATAAAAAAATGGATGAGTTGAAACTTATTAACATCAAAATAACAAAAAGAAAATCATTAGGGCACTCAAAATTTACTGAATACAACAGCAAGTCTTTGACATGTAACAACTGAGTTTGTCTAAACAGCAACACAACAACTGTCCCTTTTTAAATATCCTTTCATTAGACTAAAAAATGCAATTTTTAATACATAATTGTAATCACAGAATTACAGAATTGTTTAGGTTGGAAAAGACCTCTAAGTTCATTAAATCCAACCATCTAACTGCTAAGTCCAGCACTAATGCCTGTCCCCAAGTGCCACATCCACATGCTTTTGAAATACCTCCAGGGGTGGTGACTTCATCACTTCCCTGGGCAGCCTTGCTTGACAACGTTTTTGGGGAAGAAATTTTCCCTAATATCCAATCTAAACCTCCCCTGGCACAACTTGAGGCCATTTCTTCTTGTCCTATCGCTTGTTATCTGGGAGAAGAGGCCGAGTCCCATCTGGCTCCAGTCTCCTTTCATGTAGTTGTAGAGAGAGATAAGGTCCTCCCTGGAGCCTCCTTTTCTCCAGGCTGAACAACCCCAGCTCTCCCAGCCGCTCCTCATATGGCTTGTGCTCCAGACCTTTCACCAGCTCCACTGTCCTTCTCTGGACATGTTCCAGCACCTCAATATCTTTCACGTACTGAGGGGCTCAATGATGCACATCATGTAATCTGATGATACTCCAGGAAAAGGTATCAATGAGGCTGAAAATGCTAGGGCCCAGTTCACCATCCTGACACTTTCTAATTACACCGTGCTTCTGCTGGGCACAAACCATAGCTGCAGCTGCGCTGGGGATACATATGTAGCTTGCACAAGATGTGTCTACACATAATCTTAAGATGCACTTGACCCTGTGGCAGAGCAACAGCCAATATACAGTTGAGAGCACTTGAGCCCTTCTAAGCTTTCTGCTCAGAGAACCCTAAGGGATACATAAATTAACACCACGTTCAGCAAACACTGGTGAGTGACCAGGGACGACACTGTTGTTCAAAAACCAGTTTTATCAGCAAACTCAAAAAACCCCAAATATGAACCTCCGCAACAACTTTTTCTTGTGATACCAGTTTACCATCCTCCTGCTATTTTTAATGATAAGTAAATGGATTTATGTAGGCTAAAAGAGTAAACTGAGTCCTGACTTGGGTCTCCCTGAAGTATAATGTAAGTCTACAGAGCAGCAGTGGACCAGACAGAAACTGGGCCAGAGTGCATTTGAGAACTGAACTCCATTCGTATAAACAAACAAGCTTTATTTACAGTATTCCTTCATAAAATCCCAGGCTTCAAGTCTTCATGTTCTTTAAAGACTCCATTTATGTACACTTGAATGCCTATTTAAACAAGAAACGAGAAAGCTTTCCCATGGAAACCGCACAGACATGTTTTACTTCACACATACACCACAAACAGGGCTGCTAACTTTCCATAATTTACTGTATTTTCTTAGGCTTGCCATTGTATTTTAAGACCAAATCTTTTGGAGAAGCTGCTTACGCAGGAGGCCACAGACATATAAATAAATGACCTAAAAGAGGCAAAGCATGAGATATGAACTTAGAGGAAACAGCATGTTAGCAGCTTGTAAGAAAATGTTAATATTTTTGGTCTCCCTGTTTCTCGCTGGAGGAACAGGTTAAAATCTTATGTTTAGTTGAGAAACAAGCAATCTGGAGGCAATTGGAATCACATTATTAAATCAGGACTTGATTCATCCCTTAGAATTAAATCAAGCCAGAGGGCAATCCCTGGGCTAAGACAATAGCAAGCTTCAGTTACCAGATGCTATCTCTCAGCAAGGAATCTAAGTCAGAGGGCTTCAAAGGAGCACAGTGATTTTAAAATCTGCTTGAGAGGACACTGAGAGAGCTCAACTTCTTGGACTTTATCAGACAAACATAAATTGGCCCAATTACTTTGGCAAGAATACGAGCCAATTTTCTCAGTGAATAAAGAATTTTCAGCTAAATTGAATACTCTGATTTGAGAATTTGCCTTTTAGATTTAGGTGATATGTCTCTAAGTGTGAACTCACACAATCTACTTTTATATGTATGCATTGTAGGGTCAAATTTTGCCCCTACCTATAGTTACTACTAATTGTCTCAAGGCTACAGCAAAGGGTTAAGTCCTAATTTCAAAAGAAATGCCTACTTCTGCTGGGGGCCACAAAGATAAGCAAGGATACCAAGACTTTCAAGTTTAGTCCCTTCACTGAAGGAATTGGATGGGCTCACCTGTTTGGGAAAAAAAAAAGCAACAAAGCAAAACAACAACTCTGGGAGAAGGCTAGGCACAAAATCAAAGTCCCTTTGGCATGAACTCATGACAGCTCTGCCCATGAATAAGCAGGCTGTGGTGAGTTGCTGAAAACAGAGGCAGGGCTTGCCAAAATTGAGGATGGGGAAATCTCTGACTGATGCTACTTCAAACTTCATGATGCTTCTACAGTTGGTACAAGAGCAAGAAAAAGCTGTCCTTGATGGTGTCTTTAGCTCCAGTGAGGAAGATGGTGTGCATTGAGCCCTGAGGTATCTGAGAATAAGGGCAGAGAATTTGGATAGATACTGGAAAGTCAAGTGGAAGACCCTGTGGCCCTAGAGCAGTGGCCAGGAAGATAAACAGATGTTTTGTCTCAAAGAATGCCAAGTACTTGGGAGACCATTTGGATAAGAGGGGAAAAGCCTATATATAAGCAAAACCTAACTGAGAGTATGTAGAAACACAAACAAGTTGCCTCTGATACTTCCACTAAGCAGAATGACATTGTTTCTGGAGGGTAAATCATGTACTCTTCTCTTCTGCTTTTATGTGGCGAGTTTTGATGTGGTGCTAGAACTAATATATTTAATTAGAATGCTTTCCTATCTGTCAATATATACTCCAATACAGTTGCTCCATAACTTGTCTGCAGTAAAAATAAAGTAGAATGAAAAGCTATTTTGTTGTGTTGAAACGTATTCCAAGAAGACCTAGCAAATATTTTAAACACTGTTTACATAAGATCCTCAATTGTGTTAAAAGTCTTTCTTAAAATACGTTCACATGTATCATAACATCATACTTTGCCTGATACAGATTTATTTATGGTACCTACTCAGGAATCACTAGCTGTTCCTGCAAGCAAAGCACTTTTAACTAGAGCAGCTTCTCAGCCTCTCTGCAGCTCAATGGTAGCTATTTCAGACATCTCAGCACACTGCCTTCCCCCGCTTCTCATCATCTTTCTCATATTACGTACCCAGTGTAAAACTTCAATGCAGAGGCTCAAACGTAAGAGTGAATAACCTCACCAAACGTACATGTGATAGTAAGGGTACACATTTAGTGCATTTCAAGAGAACTGTTATAATACTTTTAAATTTCAAGTACAGGGCAGAGAAGTCCATTTGTATACACCCACTCATAAGTGAATGCACTTAGCAGACAGCACATAGGTACTTGTAAGCTTTCAGCTGCAAAAGAAATGCATTTTGTAGTATGGTCACAAAAAAGCCACAGTAATGCTTCCAGTTACTGTTTCTTCTTTTTTTTTTTTTTTTTAAATTAAATAAAATACTCATAATATTCTGCTAGAGAAAATAAGGAAGTCCACACACAAAAAACCCCAAACATACCTGATCAAGAAATGCTGCTCCTATAAATTGTAAGATGGCAAAAATAAATACTAGCAAAAATTTTCTATTGCCATGCATCAAAATCCAAAATCAAATGTTACTTGATGTTGTCCATAAAATTTAAATTAGTATAAAAATCTACAAATGCTTAAGTCAATTGTTGTTTGCTTCCATCATTTCCAAATTACAGTCTCTGACCATGCCATTCATTTGATTTACTCAGCTTGAACTATTTTTGTTTCAACTCTTATTTATGCATATTTGCTGATTTAATTTAATCTTCTGACTGTCACTCAAAATGTTCATCCCAACATGCCTTGTTATTTATGCAGTTTGATGCTTTTATGTGCTGAACAACTTATAATCAGCCTGTTTAAATCTCTTGCTGTTCTAACATTTTTACGCTTTGCAAAATCAAAATACTGCTGCAAGGCTGCTGTCCACATTGCTCCATTCAGGTAAAATCTGTTCTGCTTCATGAGAAGATAGGCTTAATATCTAGCTTTGAGGGCACCACTGCCCATGGCAACTTGCCCTTGCAACAGAACCACTCTGGGAGGCTGCCCTGTCACCTTTAACAAGAGAGGATACTCAGGCTAAAGCGGTGACTCCTCAGCCTGAAACAGAGGCTTGCAGGAAAAATGTGGAGGAAAGAGTCAGAGATTCTCTGTTTCCATCCAACAAAAAAAAGCAGTAAAGCAAGAGATACTCAGACTTTCAGGTAACTTTCTCAAGACCTGATAGGACTGTGTCCTATGCTGGATTGGTGGTTAGCTCTACCTCTTTCTGTTCTTCCATGTCTTTTTATCACAGCCAAATTCCCTATCTTTCGGGCTTTTCCTCCTTGCTCATCACTCCATCTCACACGCTTTCCTTCAGGGTCCCCTCAACACCCACACAAAAGCAGGGAGTTACCTGGACTGACTTCTACCATGCAGATTACTCCTGCTGGGGGCAATCTCATCTACTTAAATTGGAAGTCCTTTGGAGCAGAGACTGCCACCACTCTGTGCCCATACAATGCCTAGCAGAAAGAGCCTTCTTTTGATCAGTCCTCTGGCACTAATGCAATGAGCATGATTAGTGAAGTATCTGCCTACTCTCATCTATGGGAACACTGGGACTGTATGAGAACAAAAACAGGTTCACCTTTTGTAACGCTGGAGATGTACAGTTAAATCCATGAAACTTCTATCCACAGAAGCCTGTGTAACAAATGTAATATTTAGCAGGAAATAGCAATCTGACTTACTTTGCTCTCTTGGCCATTTCATTGCCATCCCAGCGTGGGCTGTAAGGGTAATTCTTCTGGGCCTGGGAGTACAGCTGGCCACTGTTAGTGAAGTGGTAGACGGACTGAAATGTTAGGGTTGGTTGGTCTCGTGGAAAGTAAAGGGGTAGGTCAACTGTAATTCAAAAAGAAAAAGAAGTCATAAACCCACACAATTACATTTTCTCTCTTTTTTACTGGGAAAATAACAGTCCCTTCTATGGGTTAAAAGGTGACAGAAAAGGAGAAATTGATGGTTGATAATTAGCTATAAAATATACCTTTGTATATCTCACAAGTAATGATTCCAGCCTATTACTGTATGGGATGCTTTGCTTTATCAAAACACTTCTGTAAAGCACATCATTAAAATAAGTTTAACTAGTGTTAATCATAAAATTTACATCATGATTAAGTTATTTTCCTGTTACAGTGAAATATTCTCTATCAAAGAATCATAAAATGCATTCTGTATCCCATTCAACAATCAAATTTCTTTTTATCTGCTTTAGCCAATGCATTTTAGCACTCCTGTGGACATAAATAGCATTATCATTCTCATTTTATAGCTGCCTGGGTCCTGAAGTGGTTAAATGATTTGATAAAGGATGTAGAAAGATTCAGTCACATGAGTTGGAAAAGATTTCAACTTGCTGTCATCTGCTAGACAAAAAAAACACCCACAAACCCCAAAACACACTGCAAAGTCATTAATACCCAAAATATCTCACTAAAAATAAAAATCAGAACCTCTTAGTTCCCTTTGCTTATCACTGTATCATGATGAGCTAGGTCTGGCAGAACAATAAAATGGTCTACAACAGTTAGAAACTGGTGTATGTTTTCATGGTCAGAAACTGTTTTTTTCACATTTTCATTGTTAGAAGTACAGTTTGTATTTTCTTGGTCTACTTTTAATTTAAGAAGTCTGTAGTTAAATTGAGTTATGACGGCAGACTTGAATCACTAATATGTCTAATACAAAACCAAAATTAACAGAATAAAGTACATTTCTTTTAAAGGTGTAGACTTCATTTATAAAGCACTTATGACTGTACTTTTTGTTATCCTCCAAATCCCAGTTCTTTAATTCTGCACAATGAAAGAACACGGCAATGGAATTGTATTTTAAACACTTCCTGGAGCAGAGATTCCAGCACTTCCTATGAAATCCCTGCATATAGACTGAAATATCAGTGTAAGACAGGTTTTACTTGCCCAATTCCATGCTATTATGCTGTTAGTTCCTTCATTTTCCAGGTTTTCTAATCACAGCTAAATCCTCCAATGTGCATCAGCCACACCGTACCTCCCTTTTCCCTAAATTACCCTTCAAGCTCTAGGAGTAAAAGCGTTTGTAGCCATGAAGTACACAAAACCAAATGTGCCATTCCAGCTGTAGCCTCAAAATACAAGAAATCACTGTGGGTGAAGTGCTTGCTCAGTTCATGACCCAGTGTCTGAGCTACACGTGACAGTGCCGGAGTCCTGGTGACTCAGCCCACACAGCAGCTTCCAGCAGATACTTCAGTGCTAATGACATGGGCAGAGTTCTGCTAATTTGAGGGCAGATCACTGCCTTAACAAAGGTTAGATTCAAGGATTGCTCCATCAAATTCCCCTTTATAACATGATTACTAAATAACAACTCTGAAAAACATCGGTGTAATGTGGCCATTTATCAGCAAGCAAACTGTCTCCTCCCCTCACAACTGGTGTGTGTGCCTCAGTCTCCGAACGACTGCACCCTGGAAGAGGAAAGAAACAAGCAGACTGTTTTTCTGTTTTAATGTTATAAATATACTACTTCAGCTCTGACTGCTTAAACTCTGTTCCTCTGGTGCATCTTTTCCCCTTCTTAAGTACCAATTCCTTAATAGAAAACTCTTTATACTTCTGTATTTTACCACTGTATGAGAGGAATAACAAACTTCAGCAAAGCATTCAAGTAATGGTTTAGCCCTTATACTTAACTTTTTAGTTGAGAATTTCTAATTTACACTAACTTTGAAAACTCTGTGTAACAGGGGCAAGCAGCAACACTTCCTCCTGTTACCTAAAACTAAAGGTTTGCTCTTAACACAAAGTATGTAGCACTAGAAATGCTGTTTAAATGGAGAAACAAAACAGTGCTCTCACTACAGAGATACTTCCATTTGTTATGAGAAGGTACCACCAAAATATAACAGCAAAAAACATCTTGTTCTATTAACCAAAACTTGTACAGGAATTTTCAGAAATTACTTACGTTATAAACTGATCAGATAAATAGATAATCAAATTAGATTCAAAATTGTGCATCCCACATCTGGGCAACAGCAGTATTACCCTGAACTGGAAGCAGTTTTGAAAAAATTTGATCTGCCTTTGATTTCCAACACTACTGTTCACCTAAAATCTTCCAGTTTTCTAACTCAAGTGTTTCCTTAATACACGGTGTGGATGAGTCCAGATCAAGTAAAATAACCTGTCCCTAATTCTGGAACACAACCACACCTAAAAGACCAGTAAACAGGAAATAGCCTTGAGTTGTAAAGTGTTATACATATCTCAAGGTAGCCAGCTATTATTTCAGCAGTAGGAAAGGAAGGCAAGAACTTGCTTCTGTTGCAGTGGATGCCCACCCATTGACACTATTAGTGCATGGAATGCAAAAAAGAACCAAGTATCATTGGTAATTCATGCTGGCAAACTGCATTGGATATAAAAGGTCAAATTCTGCTCAGTCACACAGGTTGATAAAGAAATTTTTTCTTTTTACCTGGTAGTGTATAGGCAGTCTGACTCTCAGTCTGTGCATTAATACAGAATCAGATCTGCCCTCAGGCAATACGTAAGGTACCAAAGGTGTTACCGCAATTACACCCAAGATAACACTTACACTTTGCCGTGAAAAACTCATCACAGTTAAAAACAACAGACCAGTTCTGTAGATCAACACCTGAACTAGCCAAACTGTAAAAGTTTGTGTTGGTCTGGCATGCTAGTTACCTAAGAACTACAGAAACGTATTCATGTTGAATACAAGTACTATTTCCAAATAACAGCTGACTCAGAAGTACCCTGGTGATATGTCTGCAGAAAATAAGCAGATGACTCATGTCTGTAAATTCCTGAAAGTACCAATAGACCCCTTGCTTAGTCATCTTTTGCTTGGATGCTGGATTCACGAGCTCTGTAAACTATAATGAGGGATCTAGCTCTTAGTAGGACTCTCTCTCCCTTTTTTCCTCTCTTCTAAACAGTGCAAATTATCTCCCTAAAAATAACTTCATCTGCGTAAGTGAGTCACTTCAACTAGCAAGCTTATACAAGTCATGCACTTAAGCAGTAATATTTGGTTATGAAGGTAAAAATGCTGCTCTCAAACTCAGATTTAAACCGAAAAGTATGTCAGAGGAAGTCCCATTTACCCCTTCTCTCACAGAAATAGAAACATTTCCTTTGGAAAATTTAAACAATTAGCTCATTCAGGAAAGTCAAGCTTTCCAATTTAGTTCCATGCTCAAAGTAATTTAATACTGATGATTTCTTACTTTGGCTTTCCTAAGCATCACACTGTTAATGTATGAGGAACTCAAAGCAGTAGACTGGAGAAAGAAGCCAATACCACAGTAAAATGCTGCATTCTCCTATGTTACAATTTACAGATCATTTTTTAAAAGTCAATTTTTAGACAGCCATAGTGTGGGGAAAATCATGTCTTTATGCAAGCTCTACATGAGCAGAACTTGGAGGGCTGTTTATGGGTAATTAAGCATTGAGTAAATTCTTCAGTGATTGAACCCTAATTTTCCCACACAGCTCATAAGAAAGCAAAAGAAAAAGGACTTGCTTGTTGAGAATGAGTCATGTTGTAAAGAAACTTAATTACAGTTTATAAATAGTTGAAGTTGCTCTCTTTTTGAAATGTAAGAAACTATCTAGAAGGAACACAGATTTGCTTCTCTTGACTTGTTAGCATTTAATGCATACATATATTCAATGCATAGTTATCTTAAAGCCAAAATCTTGTTTCATTAACAACTAAGAAACTGTGCAATGAATCTGTAAGGTTGAATTGTTAATCTTCTTAAAAAACAACAATCTGAGACCTGGAACAGGCTATCCAGTTTGTTAAGCTTATGTCAACAACTAAAAGTTGATTTTGACTGTCTTAGTAACTTTAAAATAGTATCTTCAGCATCTAATTTTACAACTTTTTAAACAGAATATGAAATGTGAAAGGAATGTGTCGGCAAAAGCATGTCCCAGTGCTGCTACTGGATTTCTGAAGGAAAAATGCTCAGAAGGAAAGGGCAGGTTTATCACATTGCCCTCCTCCCTGCCTTGAAGTACTGGAGAGATGAGATGGGAAAAGAAAACCATGCTTGAAATGCATGCTGACCATTAAAATATTTCAAAACACTTAGATGGTAATATTTACAAATTTTTCCATATACTGTTCTGTTCTACAGAAAAGGTTTATTCATCCTTTGTATGGCACTGGATAAATCTAGATATTTGTTTTCACAAAAGTCAACATTTATTCACTGAATGTTATCTACCATTTTAATGCTTGGGTGCTACTATACTGGTTATCTCAATAACCTTTGGGTTGCTTGAATTTGCTGCAATTTGTTGCACCTGAAATTTGTTTTGCACTCATGAACACTGTCTGATCTGGGTATTTTACCGCTGAGATTTCTACTTCTACAAGGTTTCGTGGTATGCACAACCTTAATTCAATCTGTACTTGCTTTATAGAACAGCCTTCAAACACAACATCACACAGTATTGTTTCCAGTTCAGTTCCTGGGCTGGACAGAGCTGACCAAAGGAGACACTGCTCTGCCTTTCCCCATCTCTCAGACTCTACCGTTCTGCATTTATTTACTGCACAACACTGAAGCCTTGCATATTAAGTCTGTGTTCCTTTCTGCATGAACTTTTCAATGTGATGGTTCTAATTATCCGAAGCATGTCGTTAGCTATATAAAATATTTTAAAAATTGTTTCACAGAACCTTCACAAATTGAGAGTTTCTTTACCAATTCCAGATGAGGAATGAAGGAACAAGGAAGGACAACCTGTCAGCCTGTCTACTGATGCTCAGTGCCAGCCTGTGAGACCCAAGGCTTCCGAGACTTAACAGCAGATAATACTTTATACAGCCAAACACAAGTCCATCCAATGCTGACTGCCACAGTAGGTACTACAGAATCGATGATTACCGGATATCTTGAAGTTTTGTTTAAATTATTTCACCAGAAAAACAAGAAGGGTACAGGAAAGATTTGTTAAACTCAAATCTCCAGAGAACACTGAACAATCTTAGCCTGATACTATCCATTCTCTTCCTGAAATTCCCTGACTCACTCCTTACTTACCATCCAACTTTGGCGAGAGACTGTTTCTGCATTCAAGTACTTCTGATGAAATAAGTAATGGAAACAGGAAACATACTCCCATCTCCAGAGCTGTCTTTCTGTCTCTTATTAGTACATATTCATAATCTTTCTGCTTGTTCTTTTTTGATTCACTGAATTTCACATTCCCTCTGCCTTTACTTGGGCAATTTTGCTCACACTGCTGGGAAAAACAACTTGTGGATTTGAATGCACTGCCTCAAACTGAAAAGTTCCTTGAACTCAGAGCTCTCCAGTGTTAATGTAGATGAGACCCACATGAATTTACAATGCAACTCGGTGGCAACACATATACCCTATTATATAATAACACACACCAAGCTCTATTCTAAAAGAAAATTTCTACTAGATTTTCTGGCATGACTTCTCCTATGAGAAAGCTGTTTCAGACAGCCTGTATGATGGGTGAAAAATCTTCACCTGACTTCAAGGGAACAGAGCTGTCTTCAGTTTTTACATAAATATTCCAGTACCTTCACCTATAGAGAAACCTGAATAGATTTAGCCACAAGCATTTGGGGACTGCAGTGTCTGGCACAAAGCTCTGCAGGGCAGGATGTCAGGCTATTTTGCCTAGTGAATCTTTCCTTGACTCTTGTGAGATGAAGGCCTTTAGCCTACATTCTGCTGGCAAAAAATGAAAGGGTGAATTTGGCTCCAAACACCCAAAGAATTACTAAATGCCACAGCTATCCTGCTTTGGTGTGTGATGACTTATTCTTGCAAGAATGAGAGCAAGGATGACAAATAACATATCAATGGCATTAGTGTGGGACTTTAGGTCAAGAGAGCACACTCACAGGAATTCGAATTTGTTGAATATTATTAGGGTTGACATCCCTTCTGGAGAAAAACAGGATCTTCTTTGCAGGAAGATGCTATTTTGAAATCAACATTTCAAAATTTCAAATCTGAAATGAAAAGCCGTTTATGGAATTTTAGCTGAGACACTTATGGCATTTTGGGTGTGTTGGTAATCACAGCTGGTTTTGAAATAATTAGGTCTGCCCTTGCTACAGGAAATATCCACCCCATCGGCAAAGTCAACACTTGTATAGTAAATGAGTAAGATGACTTATGTACAAAACATTTCCAAATAAATACTATGAAAATGCAAGTAAATACTCTGAAAAAAAGAAATAGCTGTTTTTTTCTTAACTGAATCAGTTCTGTATTAACAGAACATACAATACTAAACAACTAAAGACAAACTGCTGTAGGCAGAATGGAAACAATGAGTTGTGACGGATTAAACTATTCCGACACATTACAGAGTACATTTGTTTAATTAGCTTTCTTTGTTTTGGTTTGTTAGTTGGTTTTGTCTGGTTTTGGTGGTTTTTATTTTATTATAATGTAAGCCATTTTGTTTTGAAGGGGACTACATGACACTGCTGTATCTACCTTGTGGGTCCCATTCCACTGATAGAAGAGTTTAGGCACCAACTGCAACTGGATTTATGATTACAATTGTTTTGATTCTTTCAACATAGGCATATTATACAGTTGTAAAAGTATCTCATGTCTTTATTATAACTTATATTTTTTTAAATCCTTCATCCTTCATACATATCAGTATTTTATTATCATGTGGCAAAAATAGTTTAAATACCTTAAGTTACAGTCATGTACTGCAGACAGAGTATCTAATTCTTTGTTTAATTTTACAGAGGAACTAAATAACAGATCAAATCAAGATATTCTTCAAGCAGTTTCCAGCTAAACAGTCAAAGGCCATGAAAAAGTGATGTAACCCAAAACCAGCCTCATAATGTCTTCTTGCTTTGGAGTGCCATCGTGCCATGGTCATGGATTCAATCACCTATGTGAGCCATTGACTTAAGAGTTGGACTCGATGATCCTTGTGGGTCCCTTCCAACTCAGAATAGTCCATGATTCTGTGATCTAAAATAAGTCTCAGTCTTTTGGACTTCTACAGAAAGACTGGACCACCTCCTAAAAATATCCCATGGAATCCTCAAGATCCTGTATCAAGCCTAAAGAAATGGCATAATTGCCTTACAGGTATTTTCCTTCTCTAATTTTTGTACTCATGATTATCTCAATTAAGAGAAAGGTTTTTTATTTTTACCTCACCAGCTTCAGGTAGGTACTCACATTTTGTTTTATTTTTACTTCAAATTCTCCAAGATCTTCATTCCCTCCTCCTTCCATTTTTATTTCCTTTTATTGTTCCTGCTGTAACAGTTTCTATAGTAACTTCTCTAAGTGCTGATGAGATTGATGCTACTAAAAACTGTCTCTTCTCCATCTGAGTTGTCTGAAGCTTGAAACTTAAACACAGTCGCAGTTGTTATGGATGTAAAAAGCACACTGTGCCCTTTCTTGGTACAGGCTGGAGACCACTGCAAAAAACCTTCCTCTGCTTTCGCAGCAGAGGTGCCCTCCTAATTGCTGAGAAGTTTTCATTACTTTCCAGCCAGGCAGGAAGGCTTCAAAAGCATGTTTTTACCTGAAAAGCAGCTGTGCAAAACCATGGTCCTTTCTCACCAACATTAAGATTATGAGGCTTGCAAAAAAGTTCTTTTTCCTGTTTTAAATGCTGCCTGGGATTTGAAAGGAAACTGATTTACTCCATTCTCATCTGTGATCAGTGTGACATTATCCTGCAGGTCAAGAGGACCCTTTGCTGACACACGTGCTATCCTGTTCCTTCAGCCTTTGCTCCATGCAGGCTTACAGCTTTCAAATCACAATGCAGAGTAATTCTGTCTGGCCCAACCAGCCAACTAAGCCACTCCAGATATTTTTAAAGCTAAACTGAAATCTGCTTTACTTCTATACAGGTGCCAATGCATTTTCCCACTCCTGAACATTACAGTGTATCACTTTTACTCTTCAAACTCCCTTACCCAGTTCTAGAGGCTTATCCATCTTATTGCCTTTTAATGACCTAAAAACTACTTTGTGGAACATATTCTTTCAAGACCTGCTTTCTAGACCACCAGCCATTTTTGGTGGTCTTTTGTGAATACTCCTTTTGAGGATGATGTAAGACAAACAGCAGGATCACACCCCTAAGCTACAGGGACCAGACTTTGGGCTGTTCAGGGATCTTGCTCTTCCCATGGAAGAATCCTATGAGATAATAACCTTGGTGAGAAGAAGGGTCTATGACGACCTCTTCCAAGCCCAAGAATAGTCCATCCCAGTGACCAGAAAGGCAAACAATAGCAGCAGGAGGCCTACGTGGATGAACAAGGAGCCCCTGACAAAACTCAAACATAAAAAAGAAGCACATGAGATGTCGACACT
>JAOXXN010000446.1:27707249-27720082 GCA_026770055.1 Myrmophylax atrothorax
GTCACACAGCCAAAGACCATGTGCAGAAAACAACACTTTGTCCCATGCTACAGAAAATAACGCATCAAAAGAAAACTTACGTTCCAAAGTGACTCAGGAAAGCTGCAATGTACTCTCTTCTCTTATGGTATCCCTGAATAACATACTGTACCTTAAAAAGGAAAGAAGAAAACAAATCCAGAGCTGTAACAAGATAAAAAAAGCCAAAGTCCAGTTTGTCATAGTTCTTGTTAAGGAAGATTTATGTTTGACATTGTAGTAGTTCCAAATCCTACATTTAGCCTGTGTGATTTCCCTAAAGAATCCTAAAATGCCTTTAAAACAAGCCCTGCATCTTGCACATAGAACATCTTGTAGAGAAATCTCTTCACTTAGTTCTGAGTGAAACTTAGCTTTTCACAATAGATTGAAGTGCTGTTTAACTGCATAAGATAGAGTGAAGGAAAGAAATGCTCAGCCTTTCCTAACTGTAGTTTTGAGTAGAAAGCTGTGATAGTCAAATCACAGAAATGACAGTAGGTTGTGTCAAAATAACATTCTGGTTATGAAAGAAAATAAAAGAAAAAGTAAGTATCTTCTACAACTGATCTTGGGTATTTTTTGAAGACTGCACCTCCAACAAATCTTCTGAACACTAAGCTCTCTCACTGGTTCCTTGCTGACTCAGGGAGTCACCTACTTAACTATGAGCATCAATTTCTGAGGCATTCTAGGCTTTGAAAGACTTCCATCCTGGCACAGACAAAATCCAGCAATGCTAAATTTGGAAGACTTAAGGCAAAATTCTCCTTCCACCATGTATGTTTTCTTATTGATTTGAATGGTATTACTTAGGAGAACAGTGTGAACAGGGTTTGACCTGTAACAGAAACAATGCATGTGTCATGAGGCTGCAAGAGCATCTGCTTTACAACTGGTGACTTCAAGTACTTGTGGTGTGGTTGCATGTGTGATATCCTATATAAATTCCTTTGCTTTCCAGAATGAAAACTAGCGTTTTAGAAACCTTTTTTCCTGCACTGAAAGGAACAGGAAGAATATTTTCTTGACTATGGCAATACTAGAATTCCTTGGCTGGCAAATGCTTTCCTAAAATTATTGAAAAAGCCTTGATACAATCATTGCTGAGAGCTATCTTGTATACCTTAAAGTTAAATTCTATTTATACACTGAAACACATTCACTCTATAAAAAAATTACAATTATTTTGAAGGCTTTGTGTAGGATCTGAAATGTTATTTTGGGGAAAAGAAAACATATGACAAGCTTGCTCAAGTGACTTTGTTTCAGAAAGGCTAAAACCAGTCCTGTATACTTGCAGATTTTAAAAACAGAAAGTAATTTTAACAGAAAACCACAACAAAAACAATTCTAAGTATAGATTCCAATATAATTATGGAAACATATTTTTAAGAACTTTTCCTAAAAGACAAAATTATTTTCTCCATTTAGACAATTGAAGGTAAAAATAATATACAAATGAGAAGTCTGTAATAGGTAAATTTCTAGATGTTGGCCCCTAAGTTTTCTTTTGAAAAGTACACTTGAATAATGAAGAAACTTTCAAAGTGCTGTAATTGGTCTTTTTTGTTTAAACAGTGAGCTAACAGGAACACAACCTTTTCAGCAACCCTATGTAGCTATTACTGTATTCAAATAGACTGCTGATTCGGTTTATTGGGATGAAACATCTGAGAAGAAAAATCACTGAAAGTATTCAAAACCTACAGTGATGACTATGGTGTAAGAACTTCCAACTAGAAAAATAATACTCAAACTACACATTTGTATTTGCCAACAAAATAGTATGCAACAATGCAGTGTTGTACAGTATAAAAACATTTTATCCTAAATCAGAATATGTCACATTAGGAAAAAAAAAAACCACTCCACAATGTGATCCCAAACTCACTTGTTTACCTAAAAGAGTCCTTATATTCAGTGTCCTGCCTAGGTGCTCAGCTCTTGTCAAAAAGGTAGTTCAGCTGAACTGTGCCTTGCCTGGACTGCCTGGCAGAAGAATAACAATGTCTGTGGAAATGCAGTACAGAGCATACAGGAAATGAAAAGAGACTTGCCTTTACCAACTCACCTTGTTTGTTAGCAGCTGGCACACTTGGGGTACGTAGTCAATAAGACAACCTCCACCAGGAAAGGCTGGGATGTGAAGGGCAGATGATCCTCCAAGAGCACTAGAAATAGAAGTTAACATAACAGTAAAATCAGGTATGGTCCCTGGGATTTGAAAATGATTTCCATACAGTCCTCTTTCCCTAAGTCAGCAGGCCATGAGGAAGTGTATTTTATGCTGTGGTGATAATAAGAAATATTGAGCCATACCATCTATAAAAACAGGTTATACCATGACCCACTGTAAATAAACCACTTAAATCAAGAGTATCACTAATGTAAAGCATTCTCTCAGGACACAGCTTCTTCATTGTGAAGAGTTCTGTTTCTTAGGCCTCATCAGTAAGATGTGGAGTACTGCAGTTCAGGTATCTTGTTAGGGTGGGAGTAGAGGACTTGAAGTCTTCAATTATTCCAAAAGCCACCTTCAGTCAAAACAGATAAGCATAATCAAAATAATTTGGACTGAGGAGTAATAGATGGCCAGATGCAAATATCAATGATGTCATCGACTCCAGTTTCTGGACCTCCCAATACAACACAGATGTTAACCTACTAGATTAAGAGGGCATTGGGGTCAGAAAGATTATTAGGTATGTGATGATGTAAGAGGGGATGCTGAAAGAAATGGGTTTGTTCAGAGAACACTGAGGAGTGGGGCTGTTGAGGAGAGGAGTTTAAGGCATATTGTTACTGAAGGCATATTGATACTTTTAATTATCTAACTGAAAATTATACAGATGATGGAGCCAGAAGGCTTTCTGAAGTGGTGCTCAAAGCTCAGCTGAAAGACTGCCATGAGCACACTGATCTAAGCTGGCCCTGCTCTGAGGAGTGGCTTGGCCAGAAACCTCCAGATGCACTCTCCAGTCTACATGGTTTCATTATTATATTCCCTGATTCTATGATGTTGTTCATCCCCAGAAGGAAATAATAAAACCAAGGATATTAACTCTGTCCATGCACAGACTGGAAATGGGAGTGGTAAGAATCCACAGAAATAAGATAACTTCAGAGATGTATTTAGGTACCCTAATTATTTGCCTTTATCACAGGACCGAAGACTGAAGCACACCTGCTGTTACTGAGGATAATGGCCCCTCTGGTGTGGAAAGATCTAACACTTATTTAAAGCAGGCTGTATAGGGGAACAATGAGGTAAAGTCCATGCTACTTTCTTTTAGCAGTACTGACCTAAATCTTTCTTATAGTCCTTTACCAGTCAAAAGGAATATGAATTTGCATTACACACTGTGGATTACATCATTCACTAACCATCCACAACCTCATTGGACACCATTAAAAACTTCAAAGCTAAGTAACTGTGTCACCTGCTGTTTACATGTTGTTTCCATGACAATTTAAACTGGTTAAAAAGGAAGCTCTTCCTAAAATAATGCTCATATTCCCCACTGGACCTACCCTTGTATTTTCCTCAGTAGCTGATAAGAAATCACTTTGGTAGGTATAAAGGTGTACAGTCATACTTCCCTTTGAAGGAACAGAGCCCTACATAAATCAAAAAAACCCCAAACTCATAATGAGGTATATGGAAATCTGCTACTCAGGCAAAACAGTCTGGGTTTAGCAGACTGTTCACCACATGGAACAGTTCTGCAGGTCTGGATTTTGCATATGCAAGGATGAAAAAAAAGCTTTGAGTACACCACAGCTACATAAAAAAACAAACAAACTTTTCCAGCAGAAGTAAGACTTGAATGTTGTATTTTTTTTAACTGAATTCAGTTTCCTTGCTGTTACCCTCTTACTAAAATTACTCACATGGGAATATAATTTGGCAACTTGTGGGTGCTTAAAAACAGTGGAGTGTGACTATTTGAAAGTTGGAACATTTCTGAAACAGTAGTTTGCTCTTCAGAAATTGAAAGTATATGAGGTCCATCAGTCTCTACCACTGGAGAATGTATTGCTACCTGTCCCTCCTGGTATATTAGAAGTGGGTCGTGAACCTTACTTTGAGGCCCTGCCTTTCAGTTTATTAAACTCTTTAAATGCTCACATAAATATACCCATAAAAGCCTCCGATCTCATACATGGTGCAACTGGTACTGTCCGTTTTGCATCCTGCTTTGCCTCATTTGACACCAAGTCCAAGCTCCCTTTTAGCACAGAGATACCACTGGAGATGCTCAGATGACTACAACAGGAATTACAGGCTTCTCTCTCAGTTACAATAGCAGGCATGAAATTAAGAGTAATCTCTAACAGATTACACATGCAAAAAAGCTTCCACTCTTGTATTACCAGCTTCTACTACATCTTCCAGACTGAATTATTATGATTTGTCAGTAAGGATTTCCCATTTTACTTGTATCAATCTCTTTAAAGTAACCAACCCATAAAAACTTGGACATAAATGGATATTCAGCCCTTCTCAAATGAAAAACAGACTGCTACAAGGTGTGGTTTCTGAGAAAGAAGTGCCTGCACAGAAAGGAGGCTGGAACTTCCAGTATAATTATCCTCTGAAAACAGAATAAAGCTGTACAATATGTAATTTATATTCTGTAGAAATAATTACAGGTAGGGAAAATTAAGAGTGGACAGGAATCTTTGTTCCCTCTATTGGGTCAGAGAATCTGCTTATTAAATATTTTAATAAAATCCTGCATTTGCACATGACCTTGCCTCTGACCATCTCAAAACTTTCTATGAACCTTTAGCAATTAAGGTTCATCTGCCTTATTAAACTGGTATCTACTTTTTATTTTTAAACACATAAGGAAGCTATTGCTCAGAGTTTGATTTTCTGCTATTCTGTACTGTGATGTCTAAGTCATGTCAAAGGAACAGATTTGCAGTATCTTGCAATCATGAGACAGGGCAAGAGACTGTAATAATCCATTAGATTTATAATAAACATGCAGCTGAAGAAAGAAGTGACACAGTATCAAAGGAGGACCTGCAAAAGGTGCAAGGACATACCTAAAATGGAGACAATTAGGCAAGGGAATTTCAGTATGCAGCTCAGTATCCAATGCCACTTTTTGAGGTACCTCACAGTCCAATCAAAAACAAAAGTGCAAAACAAAGTGCCATAAGAAGCCTTTTATGGTCGAGGACATTCCATTCGCCAAGATATTTCATCAGCACAAGCTAAAGATTGCTGCATTTCAGACCTGCTTTATATAAAGAGAGCTGGGCCTCTTGGAGCACAGACCTTACACCCTTCTGTTTACAATTAAACTGTCCTTCCTGTTGTCCCACTTGAAGACTCCTCACAAAAAACCCCCACTCATTTTATCAATACAACAAAAAAAATATACAAAGGCCATAAAGAGATATGATGAGGAAGTTACTTTTTTTTAAATACAGACAATTAATAATGCTCCCCTTTAGTCAGAGTTAGGCTCGTTTTAGTATAATCAGTTGAATTGTGTTTGATTTTTACAGTTTTTTCCTGCTGCTTTTTAAGGACTAAGGTTCTAACAGTCTGATGGTGGCTTTCTATAATTATCACAATTCACGAAGAAACAGTCTTAGTGGATGTTATTTCATTAGCACTGGTACCAGATGAAGCTAAATACATGTAGATCTACCTGTCCACGAGATAAGGTCGTACAAACATGCTGGAACACAAAGATCTGTTTGCTTCAGCATTTTTTTCACTTGCTCCAAACCTAGTCAGCTCTGCAAACCAACTTCATACACCTCAATTTAAGACAGGGCAGAGACTCCTTTGCAGCAAGTTTCTGTTTTCCTAGGTTTCTGGAGTGTCAGACACAATGTGGTTCTGATCCACGATCAGTGAACTAACTGGATTTTGTGAGGGACTCACCACTGCATTCAGCAAGTGCAGCAGTCAGCCCATATTAATAGAAGTTTTGTTCTGTGACATGCTGAAAGACAAGTGCAGAGAGTGTAGCTGGAATATGTTTACATTTCTGCTGTTGACTGGTGCATTCCAAGTGACTTGCTCTGTCTGTCTCTCAATGGATCTATTTATTCAGGCCCACACACAAAATGCAAAATTCCCATTTCTTGTTAGCTTATAATTACATTAAAATGTCTTTCTCAAGCAATGATCCTTAAAATAAAAAGGCATAGAATTAATTCACAAACATACAGAAGTGACTGGTTTTGTTCTTGAGTATTGATGTGTAAACCAGTTATTTCCCCTTCCTGAAAACCACCCTTTCATTGAAGAAGGGTGCTTCCAAGTCTCAAGCTCAGAAGACTGGGTGCTTTAGCAAGGCAGACTTACAGGCATGTATAGAGATGCTGTTACTCCCTTTCCTACAACTGTCCGCATACTAACTTGGCCCTGCCTAATTGCCCTAAACTCCTTTCATTTACATCACCCCTTCTTGACAATTCAGTTTGCTTCCCCCTTTCTTTGAGCAGAAAAAAAAGGAAGTTTCTCTGGATTGCTGGGAAACTTTTGAGCTGAGTCTGAAAAACGGGTATCATTTTATACTACCCCCACATCACAGTTTATAAAGTAATGTGCTAATATAGGTTATGCTACTACAGCTCAGCACCTGTGCACACGTAATACAGTCTATGTTTTGCAATTCATCCCCCTCCTCCCCTTTACTTGTTCCCATTCCTCATCTCCAAAAATCGTGTAAGTTTTTCTATGAAATGAGTATCACAAAGAAAAGAACATTTACAGAAAAGTTTCATGCTCTTAAGAGGAGGTACCTTACCCAATAGTAGTTTTTTTTTCTCCAAGAAAGGAGGAGTAAAATGTGTATTTGGGGAAGGAGGTCCAACACTGCAAGAAGAATCATCTTATCCCCTGAATTCAGTGTGAACATAACATTACTGAGCTTTATACCAAAAGACGGTGGTAATATTGATGGCACTCAGTATTTCTAATCCAGTATGTTCTTTCTGCAAAACACACATTAAATAGGGAAATGACAATTTCAATGATCGTGAATGATACAGCTGAATCTTTGCCTGGCTTTGAAAATGTAAACAAATAAGAAATTTGCCTCTGCATGGAAAGACCTTTTATACCACTTTAAGGTAACTAAGAGCTTTTTCTCTCAGTGTGGCTGATGTTAAAACATGTTCAAATTTATGTACTAGTGATGGAAAATAAACTTTAGACTTTACAGACTATAGTCCTTTCTTTTACCAAGATACAGCCTTTTTTAACTCTGTAATACCTGCCGTATTTTGAAACTGAAGCAAACTGCAGACCTACATAAGCATTTAAAGAGTTTATTACTCATGATAGCTAAATGCATGAGTAGCCTCAAGCATGTGGAAAGAAATTCCCTTCTTTTTGCTCTTTTTTCCTATTTTGAGAGGCATGTTAAGGGCTTTGATCTCCTTCCCTGTTCTCTTTCTCCTTTGTTGATGAAGTAAATAGTTGACTTTTTTTCTTTTGCAGTTTCATCACTTTAGTACATTACACCATTTGGCAGAGGAGACACAAGGAACCACATCAAATAAAAGCACGTGACCACAAAAGCTGCCTTACCAACCATGATCCCAGATTTGCTGTCAGTTTACCATTTTTCAGGCTTGCTCGACTGTAACCAAATCCTTCCTATCACACAAACAACGTGGTGCTTGGCAGAAGCCCTGGGATACTGCTTCGATCAGCAATATAAAGCCTAACAATAGAATAACAGAACATTACTCTGTACTGAAAAATTGGACAGTCTAGGTTTGTGACAGTATTTTCTTCCCTTTCTTGCAATACTTCATTTAAAGCAAACATAATTAACATGTTGCTTGTCCAGTCAAATCTATTCCAAAGGGAATTGAGCCCCCCCAAAATGTTTCCATTCTATTTTTAAAGAAAAAAAATTACTTTGAATTACTTCTACTTCAACACTGGTAAAAAAGAAATGTATGTTTTCAGAAAACAGATATAATCTGAGTATCTACATTCTTGAATGTACAGGAAAAAAAATTCAACCAAAGTAGACTTAGAGGGAAAACTATGCCAAATCTACTTATTTGGAGAAAGAATCCTGGTCAAACTCAGACTAAGCATCAGGTCATTAGAGCTGAAAGATTAATACCATCTTTTTTTCCTTGACCTACCAGAGGTTCAGAGTAAATGCCTCTGAGCTCCTCCTGACTAGTGACTGGAAAAAATATGAAATAATCACTTTAAAGAGCAAATACTAAAGCCAGAATACAGTTTAGTTTCATAGAATGTGCAGAAAACTGCAAGTCAGACCTACGAGCTTTATTGCAGCTCTTCTGCTGACTTTGTATGTTCTAGCATGCTATTGCAACCAGTCTGTTCCTCTGCCTGCCCCCCTATAATGTCCAGATGTTTATGCTGAAGTACACTGAAGTTTAATAACATGCATAGAACAGCATAAAAGCTGTGGCATGAAGTAATCTCCAAATGCTAATAAATAACTTTGGGATATTCCAACTTCTGTATTCTCCTGAAGGTCAAACTATAAGAAAGAAGCAGTTGTCTGTAATATATTGCCCATTTCAGACTAAGTGGTTATACCAAGGAAATATTTACATTAACTATACAGATTCTAGGTTCCAGCAGACTTTAATCTATCAGTCTTACATGCAAACCATAGCTACAGTCTTTCAATATTGAAAGATGTGTGGGGATAGGAGCTCTGCCCCCAGGATTCTACTCCTCCACAAAGCAAAAAGCCCAAGAAGCATGAGATTAATAGATTGTTAACCCTATAATTAAATTAGAATATGTTTCTTTTCATCCCTTCCTTGACAGTACTCAGAGCAGGAGGGAAGAAAGAACAGATGCTCTTGCAGTATAAAGCTTTTCTTACTGCTACTTCATAGCACTAAAGTCTGAAAATTTCCTTTGCATTGGGTAAATCAGGACTGATGGGATTTTGCCCCTGCGTAATGAGTCTTTACATGCAGAAAGGTTCTGTGTAAAGGGGACTGACAGACTCCCACTGACACGCTGAATGAGTGAAAGCCTGGGCTGCCAATGCTGGAAAAGAGAACTCTCCACCATCCTCAGATCTTGCATTCTCTGAAGAAAGAGAACCAGGGGAGGATAACATTTACTGCTCAGCTGAAGGGACACCTGATGTTACACAGAGTAACACACAAGTATATGAGTACTGTACAGCATACCAGCGCTCTGCCTGCAACAGTCATCATGCTGCTTTACCCTCTGGGTGAGGGGACCCACCTGTATAAACTGACCTGTAGGCAAATAATAATGAGAATCCATAACAAATGACAGAAGAACTGAATTTAGACACACTTCTTACGATATCGAGAAAGTAGATTTGGTGAGTCCCCCCTGCTAAAAGTACTGCTTACTAGTATTAATTCTAACTACTAACAATATTTAAGGGAAACAGATATTAGAAGACCTGAATCAGTTGCTAAATGCCTGAAGTTTAAACAGAAGGGTATGGTTCCTGTCCTAAAGAACTTTCACAGTCCAACATTTCACATTAGCCTGCAGAGGGAGGAACTGAAAGAAGGTAGGAAGAGCATGTATTTTAGCAAGGAGAATAAGACCTTGAACACTTACAATGGAGAAATACATATTTCCAAAGCATTCTGCCAGCAAATTAACAGAAACCTGAGTGAGAAGCCAGTTAAAGAAAAATTTTACAAATAATTTAATGCAATAAGGAAATAACAGTGAATAACCTCTCCAAACAACCAGGAAAAGTTGTAGGAAAGAAACCCAGACAAACAGAGCAGCAGCAAATATCACTGAACAGAAAAAGCAGATAAGATAAGCAGCATGAACTAGATAAGTAAATAAAGAGAGCACTATGCAGTTCTGTTTTGTTTCTACTTCCACAGAAGTAAATTAATTAAGATGCCAAGAGAAAGACCATTCAGCCTAACCTACTTCAATTTTCGTCTTTACAGATCTCAGGAAGAAATGTGAAAGAGGCTGGAGAATTGTCACAACTAAAGTAAAATAAGATTTTGGCTGGAGAAAAAGTAAACTGTAACTGAATTGCAAAACTTTTCCATCAATATAAAATGAGGAATTTATTTAAAATTAAGCACTATCTCCATTTCTCCTTCACGTGGATTGTGAAAGAGGAAAGTTGAATCAGTTATCTGAATTTTTTTTTCAAATTCCTGTTCTTCAGAGAGGTACTTTTAATGGCATTACCCATTTTGCAGATATATTTATAACCACCTTAACTGTGACTATATTGAGGGCCTTCTAATTAGCAACTAAAATAATACTAGGCATTGGCTCTTCTGCTTCAAGGGAAAAACGTAATGACTCAAAGAGCTTGAGGTCTCAAAGGAACTAATAATGGCTTAGCATGAACTATGACTTACAAACTTTTTCATAAAAACCAAAAAGAACACTGCGGTGCTGGTACGCTGTGAGAAGTATTCTCCCTAGAAACAGTAGCACCCAATAAATTAATTAATGAATCCAGGATTTATTATTGTGAGAATCACTGGAAATTCCTCTCTGCACTGAAGCCTGAGTGATATGCTACACAGTGCTGTTAGGACAGCACTGAAGATACTGATCTACTGTTTTATAATCTGCTCTGCTTTAGAGATGAAGATCTCCCAAACAATTCCATTGAACAGAATATTTATCACAAATCCATGTAAATCTTCTCTTACTATCCACTGGCAAAGTGAATAACACAAATTAATAACTGCTCTAAGACGCTATCAGTTATGCTTACAAACATATGCTCCATTTACCCGTAATTTCTCATCACTCTTCCAACACGCATTCAATAGAATCCACCTTACTATATTATGACTGTTCACATGGCAGGTAATTTTCCAGCCCTTGTTTTAAACCCAGCTAACCAGCACTGTCTTCATCACAAAGCAGGAAAATGAGCCTCAAAAACCCACATGACTCTATTGCCTTCCTTGCCTACTGCTCTTGCCTTTTTCTGAAGAACAACAGTCATTTCCTATAACTTGCAGCCTTTTATGCTTTGTGATTGCACTTGCACATATTGTTCGTTATTTTATTTATGTTCCCTAATCTACTTGTCAAATTACAGTAATTATCTCTTATTGTTAATCTTTTCCTGATGTTGCTTAATGCCTAACACTTCCAGTGACATAGTCATTTTGTAAGCATGCTATTTTTTGCCTCTGTGCTAAAATAGCGCTGTGTTATAAACTTCTTCCACATAATAAATTTTTTTCTGTTCTCCTTAGGCCAGACAGTAATCCTCATTTGTGAATCTCATCTATCTGAAGAAACAGTTTGTGTGAAACATCCTGTCCCCTGCATCATCAGCATCACATTTTATTAGCTCACGTGAAGAACGAGAACTACGTACTGAAAGGGTAAGAAAATCTGCAGAAAAATTTCAGAAATTAAGTGAGAGCAACATACTGGAAAACTCGTGGATATGAAGTTGAGCATTTGGGTCATCGATAAGAATGCCCAAGGGAGACAGAAAGTTAGGGGAGGAAAATGTTTTTCTTTCATACATCTGGCTTCTGACACTGATTTCCACGTGTATGCAGCATGATTAAGGGGCATTCTTGCTCAGATCTTGAAATTGGCTTTATCTTATGTTCACAAACGATGTGGAATGCTACAAGTCTGGTCTGGTGCTCCTGCTAAATGCTCCAGGAGGCCGAGTAAGCTCAGCTTTTATGTAAGCCAAATACACATGTGGACGCAAGGCAAGAGAACATCAGTTTTTCATGTAAACACAGCCACTGTGGCTTGACAAGCTAATATGAACCATGTTAAACCCTTACTCATTTAACAAGGTGATATCAATCTGCCTGGATGGTTTTTACAGCCCCTTTCAGAGTCTTTACCACAGGAATTTGTGTAAGTCTGTTCCGTTCCTACAAACACAAATAATTCAAAATTCATCCTCATACAGTCTCTTCAAAACAGAGGGACGCAGAGTGATGTATCACACTGCACAAAGGCAGTCTTTGGTAGGTGGAAAGACCGGGGAAAATTCTCAGAACACTGGCACATTGAAACTCTGACCTTACATCAGAAGTAACAAAGGTTCCTTCTGTAACGAAGCAGACACAGGTCTACTTTTAAAACAAAAAAGGCAGACAATGAACCCACAGGTCTTCATTGTGTTAAAGTGAAGTAGTGACCCCATACATACACAAGAAGCTGGAAATCTCATCCTTTGTAACTTAGAGCAGTGCTCAGTTGGTCAAAAGGTAGATACATGTATTCCCAGGACTTTTTTTACACTGATGCCTGGATTTTGTTCATGGAGCAGTTTCATTATAGCACGTGCTGCAGGGCATAGACTGGAGCAAAAAACCCTTGGCACAAAGATTCAGCTTTTCCCTTAGAGATAATGGAACATACATAGTGGACATACAGACATCAGTCAGGCCATGAGTCAAACATACACACTTGCATTCCCTAAACCTTCTTTAAGGCTGTCACTCTTCCCTTAGAAGAGCAAATACTTACATGGCCACTGAAAGACAAAAATAAGGTTAGTATACCTTATCACCTTTTAAGGATTGGATTAACATTACTTAACATTTAAGGGGTTTAGTGGCAAGATAACGTGGTGGCCTATACAGCATCTGCAAGTAGATGTATTTACAAATACCCACTTTGATAAACTATCCTCTTTAGCTGAAGAATGACATTTTCAGAATGATTGTCAGCTGTTAAATCATTTATATTCAGTCTTTCAGTAAGAATGAAATATTAGGACTCTACATCTAGAATACCTTAGTCTTTTCCTTTTGGAAATTATATTATGGCTCTTGAGTCATACAGATATGTAAAAAGGTTCAGAAGATTA
>JAOXXN010000446.1:27720132-27736883 GCA_026770055.1 Myrmophylax atrothorax
GCTGGCAATTAAGATTCTTTCTTGTTAATGGGAGTGTGTGCTTGAATTGTTACCATTTTTGCTACATACCAAAAATGAAGTAATTCAAATACATTAACATACAATCCTTGATACAATTTATGCCAAGGAATGAATACTAAAGTACGTTAATAAAAGCAAAGTAGAACTCACAACTACTTCAGAAGCTAAGTATGACCAGAATTTCTCAAGCAGGTCCTCAGTATTTTTCAAGGTGAAGTTTACTATTGATTCATTTCAGTTTATCCAGAAATCTGCCTTCCATCAGCTAGAAATACCACAGTGTCAACAAACTCCTTGGATATTAGCTACCCAGGCAGGTAAACTGTTCTCTCATTTTACAAAATGCAAAGAAGACATTGCACTCTGCCTACACTATCTGTCTACAACCACAGAAGCACACTGATTTGTGCTTTGCAACCTTTTTTATTGTGAAGATTTGTCTCTCCCAAAAATTATTTTTGAATTGACTGAAGAATGTAAAAAATGAAACCTTCCATATTATTTAAATCTATAAATAGTACTTTAGAATTCTAGTTTGCCTGCTAACCCTGGGGCAGGAATAGCTGATCTGGGGCTTCTACATGCTTAAGTTATTATTTTGATGTGAAGATAGAAGTTCTCAGATATCATATGCTCTCTGCTTTTTCTTCTTATGCTCTTTGCTTTTTCTTCTATTTCCTGTCTTCAACATACAGGCCATCATTGGATGTTTTAAAGTGAATTATAATCAGCATGTCAGCTTATGAAGATTTTAGGTCTGCTGAAGCTGGAGTGAAAAAGAAAGTAACAAACTGACTCTACAAGGACAAAAAAATACAGTTCTGAATTTAAATATAAACTTTTCTGTATAAAGCCTCTGTTCATTGGGTTTCCTTCTTCCAAATGACTGAAAGCCTTGCCTTTAGTATCTACCACTCTAGTTAGTGCTTCTTTGGCTACTGGTCAATTTTAATTTCTTTATAAATTGCAGGGATTACACTGACAGCAGAGAAATCTGACTCATCTCCCTCTTTCAGATTTTCTATCTTTCACAAAGAACTCAGGGTGATGATGCAATTCCAGGGCACTATACATGCCCCATTTCACTTCAGATCAAGAATCAGATGGGGTTTAAAAAAACCCAGCTGTTTTGTGATGCAAATGAGGGAATGATCTATTTGATCCTCTTTTACTTATCCAGCTTGGTTTAAATTTGTATCCACCTTGGTTTAAAAAACAAGTATTTCTTTTCCCCCTCCAAAACCCCCAAAAGAATCAAAGTTTTGGTTCACACATCTATAGTAATGTGATCCTCTTCCACACATGGTAACAACACAATGTTACCAATGTTAATGCCATACCAATACAGACAGGACCTAATAAAGGTTGATGAATTACTTCTTTATGAGTTTCTAGTATGCAATATCAGCTATAATATTCCAGGAATGTAATCTCTATATTTCATTTATTCCTGAATACCTGCCAGTCAGTGTTTACCAATCTGTATTTGCATGAATCAGGACTATTCACAGGGTAAGAAGGAAGTGCATGAGCAGCACAGTAACAAAGTCTGGTTTCCAGTGGATTTATACAGTGCATTGGACTGACTTTTTAATCGAGTTGTGTTAAAGCCACAGCACAGCATGAGTTCACTCCTTATTAAACATCAGAGAAACCACACAGGAAAGATGTCCTAAATGCCTTTGCCAAATGAAAAGCTTCAAATGCTTCACGCCTTCCAGCATGAGAGAATGTGTTCAGGATTCTTGATGGAAGAGAGGCTTTCTTCACCTGATGTTTAATAAGGCATGAATTATGATTGAAGCACTTCCTAGGATTAGAATATTCATAATTTATTTCTCTCGTATTGATTCTCTGTTTACTGAGTAGAGTTATGGAGGGGCTTCAGCCTTTCCTTCAGGTATCACTACCAGAATCTGCCTCCTCTTAGAAGATATATTCATGAAACTTACAGGAACTTTGTTATTTTGAAGACCCTCCGGACAAATTTTTTCAAATTGGCCAGTGGGCTCAAGGAAGTTTGTAGGACAAAAATGACAGATATCTGTAGGTACAGACAACATGAACATATTAATTCTATATGAAACAAACATAATTTTCTTAGTAAACCAGATTAAAAAACAACTCCGGTTTCCCATCACACAATGTTATCTAGGGAGGAACTGAAGTCCTTGGCAGAGCATACCAGTAGGAACAGAGCCAAAACTTCACTCTGCCTATGCAGAAAACTATAGCAGTTCAAAAGAAATCCCACTGATCAACCTGAAAGCTTAAATAAAAAAGTAAAAATCAAGTGATTAAACTCACACTGAACATGTAATTCAGAGAGAGGAACAGTTTTTCTTCAGACACTTCCTGAATAAGAGCAAGCATAGGAAAGTTCATCCCGTTAGGTAAATCATTTGTTCAAACCACTGTTGCGAGACCTTCTACAAATGCCTTGTTAACCACAACCCCAAGACTGCTAATATAAAACTAATAATCTACTTTCTTTACCATTAGTGCACACAGGTGCATACTCAAAAGATTAAGTTCATATAAAGTTCTCTGAACCTGTGGTGTTGGAGGAGGGTACAACTGCCACAGAAAAAAAAATGATGCCTGTGAGGGATGGGAGTCTGAATTGGTAAGACAAATACTTCAGTCCTAAGGAACAGGATATGTTTGAAGCAGTTTTCTCAGACAGAAAACCTCAGTCCGCGACTGAAAAATTTCGAAATAAAAGAAACAAAAGAAAAATATTTATAATGGAAAATATGAGGCAATTTCCAATTGCAGCAAATTTCCAAGGTTGTTGCTCTCCCAGCTTCCAGCTTTACTGGAAAGCAGGAGTTGCTTAATAGCACTGAAAATATCTGACAAACTTCTTTTAGTCTAAGTTTAGAGATATGACCTTTTTTTCCCCAAAAGCTCCAGACCAGGAATCTATCAGTCTTTATAGTTTCAGACATGTGTATTTATGAACTACTTCTGGGGCAGTACCCACAATGTGAAAGATAAAAGTTTCCATCAGCCAGTTGGTTTTGTTGTTTTTGGGGTTTTTTTTTGGTAAGCTGGGAGTTTGTATTAAAAGAAAAGCCTGTAGGAATTTTTGGTAATTTCACAGTAAGTTTACTAATCTTGCTTAGTGGGTGGCAAAAGAAGGTGAATGAATCAACACAAGCAAAAATATGGTCAAAATACCAGAGGGTGATGGAAACTTGCCTATGTTCACTGGGTAGAGCAGAAAATATGGAAGCTTTACCACCATTTCAGAAGTCAGAAAATGTTTTTGTACTCTGCCCATCTCCTCCAGTATGAACTTGAAAAACTAATAAAAAATGCAAGTGACAGGGAAGGTCCTGTTCTTCCAGACACTAGTTTCTGGCACGTATTATCCAACCTCAATGCTATCTAAAAAAAAACATCGTACAAACTAAGACCTAATGGTACGTGTCCTTGTTATTCTTGTTGCTTCCACCACTTGACTTTTCTGAAAACTCTGAACAGCTTTTTCTGTTTTTATACATCAAAAAGGGAGGTGGTAGGAGTGGGTGGAAATCAACCAGGAACTCTCAGGGAAATCTGTTTAACAAGATTTTCTAGCAAAGGCTACTCACCATTTGATTTGGTACTTATTTACTGTAAAACAATTGCCTGTTACGCAAGGATAGTTAGCTCTTGCAGGACAAAATCCCTCCAGCACAAAGCAGAAATGCTGCTGTTCACACATATTTGAACTGTAACAACTCACTGCAGTTTAAACTATTTCCCTTTTGGTGAGTGTGCAGGATACTCCTGAATATAGTTCTACTCACTCTGTTTTACATTTTCTTTCAGTTTTTCATAAGGATGCTCAAAGACTGGTTGTTCCTTGCTGAAATCCATGCAGGTCAACTCAAGCACCATGCTCTTGCTGAACTGATGATGGGCACCACAAGCGAAAACTCAATGGCAATTTAACATTAACAAACAGTAGCCCAAGAGCTACCTGTACCTGGAGAATCATCACCAGTGGTTTCAAGCACAGCAAAACTAAGGTTTTTCACTCAGATAAAACCAAGTCTAAGGAGGTGGCCATAGAAATGAAAAGTATATGATGAAAACTGGATTTTCTCTTTCTGTGAGAGCTTCCCTAGGTCTTAGGCAAATGAGTAATGTCCTCATTTCAGAACCTCCCTCCCAGCATGTATGCATGCATGGGCACTACATAAAAGCCATACTGATTCCTTTCCAGTTAGGGGTGGTCCTGTCTCTCGCACCTACTGCAGCTCTTCAAAAGAGTCACTAAGAAGCATGATAAGTAATTAGCTCTAACAACAGCAGGGTTAAGTCAGCAGGGGAGGGCGGGCAGTGGTTCCCTAGCGACTTGAGTGTCTTAAAATGTTCCTAAATGACCTGACAAACAGGTGAGCTGCAGGGTGGCAGTCCAGGGACGGCATGTTATGGAGGGTAGTCAAAACAAGCTCCAGCCAGGAAGAGTAATAAACAGGCTTTGAAGCAGGAGAAGTGGAAGATGGTAAGAAGGAGGAAATCTAACACGAGTATGAAGTGATGCAAGTGTCAAAAACAATCCTAACCAAAAATATAAAACAGACACCAAGCTGAACATTCAGCTGATCTTAGGGTTATGACCAAAGTTCAGTTGAAATGTCAGCTCAGCACAAAACAAAAAGCCAAAACAAAAAGAAGCATGCGATTATGAGGAAAGAAGTAGAAAGTCATCTGTAGGACAACTCAGTCTGGAAAACAGACAATGAGGATAGCAGACCGACAACCATTACATGATGAGTGAATAAGCACTGACTTGTTGCTCTCTCTTCCAATAAAAGTGTAGTGCTCAGCATCACACCGAGCTAACAGGAGGTAGATCCTCATACAAGATATAGTGCAGCTATGGAAGTCTCTTGCAATATGTATGCAAAGGGTAGGGGGGACAACTCCGAGAAAGAAATTCACTCAGGGTTACTGAACATACATTAATCAAGTTTCCTCAGCCATCAATGGCTTTGGGCTGGTGAATTCTTGGGGCAAAATATCATATGTGCTAGCCTTGTTTCTATAAACTTCACTGTAATTTTGCACGTGCATGTGATTTTCTAGTGGGGTGGCATATTCAGATGATACTGCAAGGTAAATTACAGTGCCAAATTTTAATCACAAACATGAATCTCTCTAGTAACGTAAAAAAAATAAAAGGATTGTCACAGTATTATGTGATTAAAACAGATATTAATCATTTAAATGATGGTATTTGTTTAAAATTGCAATGAAAGTAGTTGTAAGTGTAACCTGAGCTCATGGGGGAAAAAGGCAGAACTTTAAAGTGCTTATATATTCTTTTCCCTCACCCAGAAAGTTTTAAAGTCAAGTAAAGATTTTTAATTTTGTGATCAGCAAAATGAAAGGTGATATACCTTCAAAAGGTTTCAGATTCAATGAAAAGAATGAAACATTCAAATAAATAAAGATCCTCCTCCTGTGAGTACTTCAGTGGCTGTGCAGCAATGACCTGACTTGTCTGACATGTATTCAGGCAGGGTGGAACATCTGGAAAAGCACCCTATCTGAAAATACAGGACCCTGCCCTCTTCTGCAAGTACAAGTGATATGCCAGGGATCACAATCATTTTAAAAATGCACAGCTCTGCAAAACACACTGTGCTAGCTTCCCCACCCCAGCTTAACATACAATCCCTCTGACAATATCAACAGTTGCCTAACATGACATTTCACATACCACCACGATTTGGATGGCATGAGCTTGAAAGAGAACTTGAAACACTAACAGTTACTGTGATGAGGTTTAAGAGAAGAGTGAAGGAAGTAAACTGAGAATCAAGGTTACAAAATGGTTCTATTCATTCCTCTGTGGGGATGAAACAGTATGAACAAAACAACCAAACCCCAAACACTATTTACTTAGGGAAGCAGGGTATGTCAAACTTCTCGGAGTAGGTGGAGTCATGTAAGGACACAATTAGCCTAAAAACACCACCAGCAAATTGCTGCACACAGCGATACCCTTGTGTTCAGGTATGACGAACTGCAAGATGCCGACAGAGGAGGGCAACCAAATCCCATCCCCCAGACATGTCTGTGATTTAGGGATGCACTGAAGCACTAGTGAAGAGCCTCTTACAGGCAATGCTGGAGTTTTGATTAAAGGTCTCAGAGCAATCTCAAACACAGCTGCTAAGGCTTCTTACACAAATTTTGTAACTAGTCAATGCTGCTGCCCAAATCTATTTGTGTGCTCTTTGTTTTCAAGCCATTCAGTATAGAGTAGAGATGTGGATGATGAGATACAGTTAACTCTATTTAATCTTGGGTTTGAGAGGCAGGGGGAGAGGGAGGGAAGACAACTACAAACACTGCACTTGATGCAACTTTCTTTTCCTTTTTTGCTGTTTGGGAGGTTATAATGCAAACTCAGGTTGATACTTGAGGTAATTTTATTAAAGGGAAGTCAAGTAAAAGAATTATGAAGTGTAAATAGGTAGCTGAAATTATCTGAAGTCTTGCAAATTAGCAAACCTCAATATTGAAATCCACAGCCCATGAAACAGCATTCTATAGGACAGCAACAACAAAAGCGTCTCCATACAAACCCTCCAAACCTGGGATAAAAGCCCACAGGAAGTCCCTCTAAGCATGGGAGGTAAATTCAGCAAAGTGAGCTCTTGGCTATTTCACTAGGAGTTCTAACGAGACTTGTCAGAATAATAGCATAGAAGAGCCAAAGATCTGTTGGTGAGGAAATAAACAAATGTACTTCCAAATTCCCATTCAGTTTCTTTACTACATCCAAATCTGGTAAAAATCGATCATTAAAAGATTTAGCAGCCTTCCCTTTCTTACTAACTTGTTGCCATCCCTGATCACTGTAAAAGCTCATTGAAGTCATGCTATTGTGCTAAGATACAGCCAATGCCTTAGCATTAAGTGATCAGAAATTTCCTATTCTGAAAGAATGCAAGTTGTATTTTTAAGCACAAACAAGTTGAGAAAAAAAAAGGATACTAAAGGGGAAACTTTAAGTTTACAGTTAAAAAAGATCTGAAGGTTGAATTGTCTAAGTTACAGGTGGGGCAGGGGTGTGGTGGCTACCATCTGAGACACATTAGATTTACACTTAACATTGACATTGTGTGTTGTAAGGCTCAAAAATGGCAGAAGCAGGCAAGAAGAAAGGAATTCTCTCAACTGATTTCCATGGTCTGATTTTTCTAACTTTGCAGAATTTCAGAACTGCTTTCCCAAAAGACCTTTGTGGGTCCCTGTGACACAATTCACTGTCCCTGAAAGTATTTAAGAAGAGACTGGATGTGGCACTCATTGCCATGGCCTAGTTGGGTCATAGGCTGGACTCGGTGATCTCACAGGCCTTTTCCAACCTAGTTGATTCTGTAACTTCACCCTCCCAAGCCTTAGCTATTATTGTCACTTCAACACGACTATAAATGCACAGAAAAGGAAATTTAAGTCACAGGCAGATTTTTCACAAGCATTCAATTTCATGGTACAACCCCAAATATACATCCTACTACCCAATATACACTATTTGAGCTCCTTGAAAGGTTATGATGAAGGAACAATTGGAGGTCATTCCCCCTAGCAACACACAACAACAAACATGACGTTCCCTGTGCAGCACTGACTTTGTGATTAAATAAATCTATTAAAAAACATTTTTTTTTAAAAATTATAGTATCCAATGGATAAGCAAACTAACTCTACTTCACAGCTCCATTCCAGGTGTGAATGAAAACACTAACTGGAAATCTTACACTTCCTCAAACTAATTATTTCTTATTTTCAAGCAAAGGCAGTTTGAGAGACTGAAAATGCCACACAGGCAAAAATGATACAGCATTTAAAAAGAAACCCCCCACAGTCAACATACTGGAAGTCATCTCTGAATCATCACTGCCCTTCAGGTTTCCACATACCCTTTTTGACCTCCTTCAGCAGATTTCAGATCTGCCAAATCTGAAAACGGGAAACAAATTCTCCTTTTGTCCTGTAGGATTCAAGAGTTACTCACCTATCTATTTGTTGGTATAATAAAATCAAAATCTGTGTTGAGAAACTTAGCACAAGATCAACTGTAAAATAGTAGTACTACGGTGGCTAACAACAGTTTCTATGCTATTAATCCAATCAGACAGGTCTTTGCCTGTCATCCTTGCCCAGATTTGAACTCCTGTTGCCCAAGAGAATAGAAATTGGTGATGCAGGAAGAAATGCTTAACTGTACAGTATTATTTGCTTGTGGCTCAGCAAGCACTTAACCACATATGTGAAGCTCTGCCAAGATGTCCTCCTACAACAAAAGAACTTAAAAAAATAAAGAGAACACAATCAGTAATTGGCAGATTTTGGGTGGAACACTATTTACCTACTATTTGTTCTTAAAATAGAACCCAGTATTTTTACAGGTTTTAAGAACTGAAGTAAATGAAAAGTCTTTTTTGCTTGCCTTAAGATATAATTATAATTAGCTTGCCAATTGCAATATCTATTTATCTCTGTGTTACTAAGATATTCTGGTGGGGTCAAAGCTCAAAAACATACCAGATTATTAAAAAGATCTTTTTCATGGTGGAAAAAAATGTACATACTTAATTTTTTATTTCGTTTTCTCAGAACACACAGCTCAAATGACACCAGTGGAGATGCCAGAGGAACTTGTATTGTGTATCAATCAGTGCACCTAATTGTGTATAGCCTCAAGGCAGGGCAGTGATCGAGGAGGGTAACTAAGCAAGAAGATGTTTTACCTAAAAAAATTAGACTATGAAAGAAAGTGGAGATTTCTAAGCCAAGCAACACTCATCTGGTACAGAATGAGATTATCAAAGGGAGTCCCTATTTGGTTCTATTTTCCAATCATGAAAACTTTCTGACACACATGGATACATTCACATATCCTGGCAGTATTTGGTACTATAGAAGGGTACCCAGAGGATAAACACATTCAAGCTTGCAAAAACAGATATTTGGATTAAAAGACAGTAAAATATTTTATCAGTGAAAAAGTAGTAAGAAAATTGTGTGTAGTGTATTCCTTGCATCATTTCAGATCAAGCCTGGAAAAAAACCCTAAACATTTAACAAAAAGAATCCCTGCTGATACTGTTATAATTGAGACATTTGAGGGATGACTTGTTGTGAAAACTGAGAAAAGTAAAATGTATTTTAGACATTAGCCACTGTTGTCAATTTGACCACCTCAGCAATGTGAGTTCTCCTCCAGTCCCCAAAAGAGCTGTGGGAGAACCCTATAGAAGACTTTCCCACAAATCTTTTCAGTTTCATTCTGTTACTTAAGAAAATAACTTCATGGCACAAAGTATTAAAGGACTATGCATGTGCAGAAGAAACTTAACCTGTCCATGGTAACCGGGGAAGAAAAGAATATACATACATACAAAAATGCAAAAAGCCACCCCAACCCACCTCCTTTAACAGGCCACCTGTACAAAATAAACTGCTGCTAAACAGTGCACCTAAATATCCTGAACATCCCTATGTTCTTGACTTTAAAGGGAGTCAGCCGTTGGACCTTGTTAGATACTAATTAACAAAAAACAGGGAGTTGCCCTGGTGAAAAGTAAACAACATTCCAGTTGCAGAGTCTGATGTAACATGGGTGGTTGCATATAGACTCTACCATTAAACTATTAAACAAAATATGCTGAACAGATTGGTAGATGAACAGAAATAGAATGCTAGACTTTCACAGCATTAGTATTACAAACAAAATCAGGATAAATCTATCCTTTTTCTAACATTTTAAGTGTACTCTGTTGTATGTGGAAAGTACTCGGCAGTGCCAGTTGCATTGCCAAGATCATTCACTGCTAGTGACTAGTGTTCTATTTCAGGGTGGGTTTTTTGTTTGGTTTTTTATTTTTTTTTTAAATTCTGCTACAGTACATGAAATTTAAGGAAAGAAAACACAAATTAGTATCTGTGTATTGAAAAAACAACTAGAAGCTTTCAGTATTCAGAGTTAAAAAAATAAAGTAAAAGAGATTTGCCTGTATTACGTGCCTTGTCATTGCAAGGCATAACTTAAACATGGTTGTGATAGTACTGATCTAGGCCTTCCCTAGTAACCAGGTGTAACTAGGGAAACGCCCATTTCCCAGGTATTCCACACTTGGGGTTTTTTTTCCCTTCTACGTGACAAGTGAGTATAACAGAGAGAGAGAGATAGGAAGTTGCCGCTCTTCTTCTGGCGAGGGCTGGTGCAGCGAGTTTGCTGTTTCGGTCCCTTGTTGGAGCCATGCAGGAGATCAGAGACAGAATGTTGAGAGGGAGAGAGAGTGTGAAAGGAGCTGGCCTTCTTTTGAGGGTTGTTGGTGGGATTGTGTTGTACTGGTTCAGTTTGGGGGGTGGGTGGAGGTGTCTGATTGTACCTATTTGTTCTGTTTTGTCCCCCTGTTGTCCCTGTTTTCCCTCTCCCTTTCCCTTCCCTTTCCCTTTTCCTTTTCCCCTGAGAGTTTTCCTATTGTGTGTGCAGATTATAATATAATTGTAAACGTTTGGAAATATGCATATATACTCTGTTTTAATTCAGTTTCTTTCAAGTTCTTTTCCCCCCTTTGGTTTTTTTCCCCCCACCTGCTTTGAGGAGCAGAGAGAGAAGAAGGGGCAGCTTGGGGCTGGGAAGCCAAACCAAAACCTAGAAAAATGGTAAGGACCCAAATTATTTAGTATTTGGTTACACTGCTCTAAATTATGTCATGTATCAGCTTGTCCCAAAGGACTATATATTAGTGATTCCTGTCAGAACACACCAAACTCAAACCCTTTCCCCATGCCATGCTTTTACTGTGACATTGGTGAGATAGGAACTTAATTTAACTTTCTACCAGCTCATCATGACCTCCAGCCAAACAATTCCTAGATAGTAATATATATATATCCTTTAGACCTCACCCTTCCATGTTGCTGGAGAGGCAGGATGAAACCAAAGAAAAAAGGCTTTTATGGGGGAAGCAAGCAGTGTTACCACAGCCTCTGTTATTGATTTGGAGCCGAAATGGAAGAGTGGTGGCTCAAGAGTGACGAGTATGTTGCTTCCATAGCACCACAACAAATGGCACACTGTTAACAGCCCCATGTAACACTGCTACAGCCAACTGCACAGCTTCAGTCTGAAGGGACCTTTATGATGTCAAGGACTGGGACAACTGAGGCCTTGGGATGCTCAGACTGGACTTTCACAGGAGGTCCTTCCCTAATGAGAAACAGACCAGTCCCTCAGGGAGCCTGCAGGATCCCCACTGGCAAGTGCTAGGCTGGATGACTGAGAGTTCCTTTCCAACAAGGAGCTCTATGACTCTGATGTGAAATCTACCACTTACTTGCTGCAAAAGAATTTTTTACAAAACCACTGCAGCTATCCTAGGTTAAGGAACTTGATATATTTCATGACTTGATGTGACCTCCAAAATTTTCAGGTAATACTAGAAAAAACAAAGTAAAGAAATTCACAGAAGTGAGAAATACTATCCTTGTTATTGCTGAGACATATACTCTAAATAGAATACTACCACAGAGGGGGAGGAAAAAGTTTGTTCACTTATATGTAATCCAGGCTTTGACTAATACAATATATGGGAATGTTTCTGCTTTCATGGTTGTATAAAAATCCTGAAGGTTTCACTCCTTTCATAAATGGAAACAATCAATTGTAAAGAGAAATAACGTTAAAAGAAATGTAAAATAAATATTTTAAAGTGTTTTAAAAATCTAATGTTAAAATGCATTAAAGTAAAGATAACAAAGGCACCAAAATTGTAGCCAACACTAAAAGACTGTTCTGGACATGCACTGATTCTGTGTATCAGACCACGCAAACGGCCATTAGGCTTTTGTTGATCAACCTCTGCCTAAATTTTCAACAAGACTTTCTTTGTCAGGATCTACATTCATCATTCAACTCTCCTTGCAGTTTCTGTGTCAGCTGCAGGAAAAACTGCTACCTGATGTGCAAAAAAACAGACCCTCACTTCTTGAAAATGAAACACATTTTCAGAGAGGTGTGCAGAGCTAAAAACAGTCAAAACAGAAACCAGAAAATAGAAATGGAACTTAAAGAAATAAAAACGCCCATTGAAGGCAGTATGAGAAACCTAAGTGGTAGGTAAATGAACAAAAATAAGAGTACCAATTGAAAACAACAGGATTTGAGGAGGTAGGAAGCACGTTGCCCAGTCTTCATTACATCTACAAAAGAAACACAGCCTTTGAGCAATGGAACAAATTAAGAGCATCACTATGTAATTACACATACATGCCACCAAACCATCTTCCCGTTACAGAGCAAAAGAAAAAAAAGTAAATCTGGGAAGTAGACCAAAGACATGACCTGCAGGAACTACGTCCACAGAAAGTCCCAGAAGGTCATGCCTGCCCTAGAGAGGAGCTAGAGAAGAGCAGTGTGCTGCTGTTGCTGCTGAGGTACAAGCAGCCTCCCAGGACAGACAGAGGTTGTTGCACAGCTGTTTGGGTTAATATCAAAGGCAACCTCGAAGAAAGGAAAAGGAAAGGAAAGCAAGCAGCAGCCAAGCTGAAGAGCAGAACTGCTTCGCACGCAGTGCTTAACATATGGAATAAACAGTACTGAGGCAACACAAGGGAACAATTAGTCTAAATGGTTTTGTAAATATCTTGGACAAATACCAAAAGAGAAGAATACTGAGGAAGACACTGACTAATTCAGGGGAGGGAAGGGGCCTCGATGGCTTTTCTGGCCTCTTTCTGTCCTTATGTGCCCTGTATTTATATTTGAACACTTGCATTACCCAGCATATAGGCTATTTAAGGTCAGGGAAGCATTGCAGTAGCACAGCTGCCTCCAGCAAGTAGTGCTTGACATCACTAAACCACACAGAAGAGCACAGCCCTTTCATTGGCTTCAGCAGCAAATATCTGCAAGCAGAATTGTTTCGCTCTATTTGTACAGGTTTTTCCACTGCACTGTGGTGTCTGCAACTTCAGTACTAACAGAATTTTGTCCACTGAAATTGTTAAATAGCTGAAGTTTCCTCCTCATGTATCTCAAGTGATCCCTGACAAGAAATCAGCTCTAAGAATTTAGTTTTAAAATCCAACTAAAAAGAATCAACACTTTCATCTTCTAAAGTTTCTGTTCTTGCCAAATTTAACTTGTCTTCCTCCGTGGGATGTTTGACACATACTGCATGCACATATTAAATATCACACTTGAGATCTCTCATTTGAATTCTGTAATATTCTTTGTTGACATACAAGAACGTTTTCCAACCACACATAAAAAGAGTCCCAATATTTTTTTCCATTAACACAATGGCTACATGATTTGTAAAAATCATGAAAGACAGGAATGGTTTATAAACCCACTGAATTGGAAGGATTCAAAACACTGGTACTGAAGGTCATGTTTGAGAAAAGGCTTAAATAAGCATTTCCACATTATCATAGCTAGATCCATCAATGATGAACCTAAAAAATGTCCCACAAACCCAAAAAACTGAAATAACTCGAGGCAGGTGTGTGTCACAGTGTACATCAGAGTTCTGGCTCTTAATCATCCATATCAAAGACCTGTTGGAGCACAGTAGTTCTTCCTTATCTGAGTGCTCAGGGATTCTTCCAACAAAACTCACGGTGAGAAGTGGTACACTGAACATCCAGATCTTCTCCTGACATCAGTTTTGAATTTGATCAGGGTGCAAACCTCAGAGGTGTGTCCCTTCTGTTTAGCTGTTGCCTGTGACAACTCAAAGACAGCAGAAGAATTCACTGATTTGCAATGAAAGAGAGCAGGGAGCAGTAACACTTACTTGAAGTACAGAAGAGGACTACAGGTACAAGAATATTTCTTCTTGATTAAAAAAAAAGCTTCTTTAAACATAAAATGAATATGCAACTCCTTGGATATGAAGCCCATAGGCCAACTCTAACTACCTCTGTGTGCTTCTTTCAGGTTACAGATTAATCAGGTTTTGCTAGTCCTCAAGAAGTGCTGGCTGCAGAGAAATGAAAGATGCAAAACATAAAGATCAGCTTATATGTTTTCCTAAAAGTAAATCTACAAAATAGAGCAAATTCATTCCATTTAAAGAATGTCTTTCCAAGTTGCCTATAATTTGCACTTTCATTTAAAGAAAGTCTAAGTTTAGTATAGTTACAGGATGGCTCTGGTGGGTCTACAGTTCAACAAACCCTTGTGATTTGTTGAGGGTATTCTTCAGAGGAAAGCTCATAGGAAAGAAGTTCTCAATATTCCTGAAGGCAAATCTGTTACTTAAGAAAAGATTATTCAACAAAAAGTCTCACACTTGAATGTCTTTTGTACATTTTCGCCAGGTAAGTCCAATGTGCAAGGTAAGTCAGTAAGCCAGAGTTTCACCTGACATTCCCATGAGCCGAGTAGCTTGTGTAGTTAAGTAGCAGGAGGGACTGTGACTGCCTCATATGCCTTAAATGAAACAAGCAATGCAATGAATCATATTCTTGACTATACCTAGGGAAAAGGAAACCCCCAGAAACTCGGTAGCCACATTGTGAAATCAGCCATCATTTATTTTGGGAAAATGGCATGTTCCTACAATGGATAATTAAGGAGGTATTGAAGTTCCTTTCAAGAAGGCATTAAGTTTAAAATGCCACTGATTATTCGCAGGAAAGATGGAGGCAGAAAGTGAAGGTGAGAGGTGTTACCTGATATTACTGTGGGATCAGGAAACTTGCAGGAAAAAGGCAAGTTGGCAGGGGAATCAGCCCTTTTGGTAAACTCAAAGGATGCACTACAATCCTTCCCTCTATCACACAAATGACAGGGCCAAGATCCCCCCCACTTATAATCTCTCTCCTGCCCATCAGATTCCCTGCAGGGTTGCTCTTCTGCCAAATAACTCAAATTCATGCTCCCTGTACCACCACATTCCCTGCCAAAACATCAGCAACAGGAACGTGGTTCCTAGAGGGTACTGCCAGCTCTCCCCAGTGGAAGGAGGGCAGGTGAAGGGAGAAGACAACACAGACAATCAAAACTGAGGTCTTTCACATACCAGTTAATTCTCTGTTTCACAGTTATCAAAGGTTTTACCTGAAAATCCTCAACTTTTCACTTTCCAGTGATCAGAGATTTGTACCTATTGAATGTGGCCATCTAGAAGCAACCTTTGAACAGTAGCTGACTTTTTGTTAACTGTTTTAAATAATAGGAAAAACCCGAAGACAGAACACTATAACATGCAGATCTCAATCAGAGTGAAATTCTCTGAAAACAAATGATTTAGTCACCATATTCAGAAAGCAAACCACATACCCTAAATATGTAAAAATCAACTTCTAGAAAGTGTACTTTGTTAAGATACCACGTTCTGTAGTGGTGGGTTTGCATTTACATCAAGAACTGGGAAAAATACCCACGCAGCAACAAAAGTGGGTTCAAAGTGTACTCTAGGAAATCTGAGTTTTCATAACTGTTGAGTAAATGTGCCTTTCTATACCCACTGCATTTGCTGCCAAGATTCTAATTAACTCATTTAACTGTTTGACAGTTTTGGCAATTAATATCCAGTTAGAATGAATACAGCAGGAACAACTAAATCTCAGCTTTGATCTGAAAGGAAAACCTTCCATGACCTGCTCATGCCACTCTCCATCCTCTATCAGAAGTCCTGTGTAACTGTGGAGGTTCCAGTTGACTGGAAATTAGCAAATGCAATGCCATCTACAAGAAGGATTGGATGGAGGACCTGGGCAACTACAGACCTATGAGGCTGACCCTGGCGCTGGAGAAGGTCACAGAGCAGATTAGCATGAGTGCCATCACACAGCATGTGCAGGACAATCAGGGAATCAGGCACAACTAGCATGGGTTTATGGAATGTGGTTCTGTTTGACCAACTTGGTCGCCTTCTGTGATAGGGTGACTTGCTTAGTGGATGAGGAAAAGGCTGTGCATGTGGTCATTGACAAGCCTTTGAGACTGTTTCCCATGTGCCCATGGCTTGGATAGGTACACTTTCACTGGGTAAAACACTGGCTGGATGGCCGGGCCCAGAGAATGGTGGTGAACAGAGTTGCATCCAGCTGGTCGCCAGTCACTAGTGGTGTTCTCCAGAGGTCAACACTGGGGCCAGTCCTATTTAATATCTTTACTGATGATATGCATGAGGGTATCAAGTGCCCCCTCTATGAGTTTGCAGATGACACCAAGTTGGGTAGAAATGCTGATCTGCTGGAAGGCAGAAAGGCTCTATAGGGGCATCTCGGCAGGCTGGACTGATGGGCTGAGGCCGAATGTATGCAGTTAAAGGTGAAGCCCTGGGTCCTGCCCAACAACCCTATGCAGTGTTACAGACATGGGGAGCGCTGGCTGAAAAGGAGCCCATTGGAAAAGCACCTGGAGTGCTGGTCAACAGCTGAAAATAAGCCAGTAGTGTGCCCAGGTGGCCAAGAAGGCCAGCGGCATCCTGGCCTGTTTCAGAAAAAGTGTGGCCAGCAGGACTAGGGAAGGGATTCTTACCCTGTACTCGGCACTGGTGAAGCCACACCTTGAGTATTGTGCTCAGTTTTGAGCCCTTCAATTCAGGAAGGACATTGAGGTGCTGGAGTGTCTCCAGAGAAGGGCAATGGAGGTGGTAAAGGGTGTAGAGCACAAGTCTTATGAGGAGTGGCTGAGGGACCTGGGGTTGTTTAGCTTAGAGAGAAGGAGGTTCTGGGAAGACCCTACCTCTCTC
>JAOXXN010000446.1:27748044-27759189 GCA_026770055.1 Myrmophylax atrothorax
TCCAAATAATTTGTTTTTACAGATAGAATCTACATGCATTTTGCAAGCTACAAGGACAATAAACCCCGTATTCAGTTTTGCATTTATGATCAGTGCTTAAGTAGATGTGCACACACACTTGGACACCATGGATAAGACCAGTTTCTAGAATACTATCAGGTGCTTACTGTTTAAAGAAAGTCAAAACAAGGAAAAAGAAGAACCCAATCCAAAACAAACCGGGTGAACACCACTACAGCATCCATTAACACATACAGTAATATTACATTCTATTTTCTACACTCACCAGTGGCTTCTTTAATATGAAGATTCATGCCACTGGAAAAAAAACACACAACCACATAAATCATCACTGTATGTGATTTGCATGTTAAGATGCAGTAAAATTAAGTGTTTAGTAAGAGCAATAAACTGAGACGTGTTCTTTTTTCCATTTACAAAAATAACACACAACAAACACTACTGCAACTCCTGCTGCCAGTAGAGTGCTACATTTTGTTCACACAGCTACTGTCCAGTGCAAATCCAAGTAAAGAAATTGGCATTCTTCTGTAACTACCACTTTTAAATGCATGCATATTTTCATGCCTGAGAAATGAAAACCGTTAACTCCAAAAGGACCCAAACCCCTAGCATTGCTGTAGGTTTTAAAAGATGTGGTGCAATAACACCATGTGCTGCTCAACCTTATTGCTCAGGTGGCTGCAACAGACTCCCTTCTATCTGACACCCACACAGTTTATTCCTTTCAGACTTTGTTACTTTTATTTATGCAAGAATCTACTTGGTAGAACTGCATTCAACGCTAGTATGTCTGTTACAACTGCCGCTTATAAACCTAAACCAAAACCACATGTCTTACAGATAAACTGTGGAAAACTTTTCAACTAATAGACCTTTTTGATGTTGTCTGTGCCAGCAACTCCTTGAGTGACCTCTCTCTTGGTCATCTCCAAAAACTTGTTAGTCAATAGGGGAGAAGCTGGAACCTTCTATCCCCAGGCAATTTGCCCAGAGCAGGGGATGAGATCCTTCCATTACACCAAACTGTCAAAGGCAAAGGTTGTTTTAATGCTCCTTATCAAACTCTGCACAGGCAGCATCTTCCCATTTCTGTGTGTGAATTTATATCAAAGAATAGGCCATATTTAAATAGAGCACCAAAGGAAAAATCTCCTCTATCCTTGTTTTTCGGTTGGCTTCATAAGACAGAATGACATCCAATTGCTTTGCCAATATTATCTCCTTTTAGAAGAAAAAAAAAATAGAGGCTGATGAACTAAAGTCACATCTTATTTTTTAATATTTAAGTAGCCACACTTTTTCTCCTCATAATTTGTATTTAACTCACAAAACGTAATGCAAGATGACTTTATTAAACAAATTACTTTTATTTTCAAGAAAAATTGATTTTGTAAAAATGAAGAATGACAATTTTCTGTACATGTTAGACACCAAAGTTAAAACTGCCATAAGAAGGTGCTATTTTAAACTCACAGACCTTTTTCCCCACAAAACTCTACATAAGGTATTAAGCATTATTAAAATGACTTCTAACTGAACAGAGAACACATCCTGGGCCACAGGAATGTTGAGGTTTAATAACTGAATGTGAAAATGCCTGAGATCATTCGTTAAGCATGTGATAATGCACACCTATTAATTTTCCTGCAACAGTCTTGTGCCTGATAGTAAAAATACCCAACTTCTGGAGCACTACAGTGTAAAAGATCCAACACAGATTTTCATAGTGCCTTTCTGCCACCTCACTACTATCTATTTATTTTCTAAAAAAAATAATCTTTTCCTCATTTCAGAAAATGTCCATTCAAATCAAACAGGAAAAAAATGGATACACCACTTAACACTGAAAATAAATAGTTTTCTTTCTCAAGAACTGCAAGGGGTTTCCTATGTTTACAGAATACTTTGCACAGTGGGGACTCATCCTCGATTAAACTTCCAAAGCAATGTGGTGAGAAAAGAACAGCAAAAAAAAAGCCAAAATTTTCAACCTATAGGTTTTTTTATTATTGTAGAAACCTAGCAATAATTTACAAGAATAACTAAAACCTTCCACAAACAGAAAGCTCATAGTATTTGATTCTAATTTACCCTGTCTGCTTAGTCAGTGCAGATAAAAGGTTCATCAGGTATGTATTTTCAAGTCAAGAACAACACGCCATGTGAAGATATAAATGCAGCACATAACAGATGAAAACGGAGGCTTGAATGCATTTAGATCCCACCCCCCCAAAAATATTTCACGAAAAGACTTCTGGTATTACAAAACCCCACAGAAAAACTTCAAATCCTTCTTCCAGTTGTATCAACACTGTCTAAACAACCATTTGTTAGTTTTCATTCGTATTAATCTCAATTTACAGTCAAATGCATGCTTCAATGTTTACAGCTGCTCCCTTTGCAAGATACTTAATCTTTTTACAAAGTTAGTATGAGTTGTTTATGAAAATTATCATCAAAACCACTTTAAATGCACCATCCAAACGGCATTGTTTTCTCATATCCTACCTACTGTAATTGAAAACTGGGAATTTACTGGAACTGACAACTTATTATGAGTCAGATGGTTGATAGCCAGTCCAACCAAAACATCTGCTCCACACAGTCACAACTGCTATAACCCATTTCCTCTTGTGCCTGGAGTCCAACCAAGTTGTACATTACAGTTCCTTTTCCTTAAAGATGCAGACTCTGGAAAATCAGTCATTACCTTTTCTTAGTTATCAACAAAGAATTGCCTTGCAGCCTCTGATTAAAGTATACTTTTGAGAGGAGGTATTTCTGTATTTAGCACACTAGTGCACCAAATAGTAATGCATAAAGTAGTAGGAAACTCTCGTCTTATCCTGGGCAGTAGCAGGACTCGTCTTTCCATGGAAGTGAAAGACTTAAGAGGGAGCAGGCATGAGACTGGAAGGGGAGCATCCAATGGACTGATGCAGAAATCCAGGACATGGCATTAAGAACCTGGTTTAGCGTGATTAGTTCTAATAAGAATGAGAAGAAAAGAAAGTTAGAATTTGGGAAAAAGGATGGGAAGGTACGTATAGGAAGAGTATTGGCATGCTTTGGAGAGGACAAGCAGCTTCTGGCCTGCAGGACTGTAGGAAATGAGACAAAGAAGTTGTGCTTCTGGTAGGGCTCTTAAGTTTGTACTGTAAGTAAACATAGCAATTGGTTTGGGGATAAAAGTGAGGTAAGAAAGAGAACACAAACAGATCAACCTACTGGATGTTCCTTTAAGAAACGAGATGCCACACAGACAGCTGATATTGCAGATGCCTCCCAACAATAGGAACAGGCCAAATCTGCTTCAGGAGGTTCCCAGCCCCAGCTGACTGCTCCTACCTCTTTATGGAGGTTTCTGACCTCTCATCGCTCACAACTCCTCAATAATTATTTTTGTGGTATGACTTTAATAGAAGGAACAGAAAACTCCAACAAATGGGGAAGGCACTGCTTAAAATAAGCAAAACGTAAACTCAATTTACAACTTACATGAGGTGATGGAGCTTGTGGAAGAAAGTGGAATAGAAAGGCAGAATATGGATGAGAACAGAGTGGACTGAGGAGACTGATCCCAGAATAAGCTGGCTGCAGATGCTAAGTGGATATTTTAACAGACACGTAACTAGACTGTGGTACCTCTCAGGCCCACCAAGTCAGTCAGCTTCACTGAGTGCAAAATTCACATTTCAGGATCCTTTCTACAGAAAGCAAGGTCTCCAGAAGAGAAATGCATGAGAATAACATGCATTCAGAAAGGTAATTTATGTCAGGGTCAAATTTATCCCATGTAATTCCACGTGACACGTACCTGTAACATACTTATGAAAACTTGATCAAAGAAATGAACAACAGAATTTGATTTTGAAGCTGGAATGTGAATTGCACCAGATAAGAATACAGAATTGCATTCACTTTGTTAGTACTACCAGGCTTCTTGCATCACAAGAGTTAGCAAAGTTGGCCTTTTCCCACCCAATGGCAGAGAGCAGTAACATGAAAACCAACTGCCAAATACAGCACAAGAAACTGTTGCAGTTTCACTAGCCAGCTTCAATACAAGCAGTTACACGCTCTCCCAACCTTTTCCTGTATCTAATGTTTGGTTTTTTAAAAAAATAACAAAACACACTAGGGGAAAGCAGGCTAAGGAATGTGGAGTGGCAAATGAGACTGAAAAATCTGCTTCACTCTAGGGAGAATATCTAATTATTCCAGGAAATTCTTTCTCTTGTCTTCCAGGAAACCCACCAGGTCTGATCAAGGACCGCTGATACTTTAAATAGGTTCTTCAATGAAAACAAAGGCAGTTACCTTGTGTGCACTGCTCATGGCATCAAAGCATTCCAAGCACAGCCCCTCTCCCAAGGTAACAGCAAAACACTTGCCTCAATCTGGGCAAAGAGCATGTTTGAGCTCAGTGTCATTGCTATTTCAAAAGTGACATGAAAATTATAGGCTGACAACAACTTTGCAAAATCTGAAAAGCAAGCTTGTAGGGTGATATACTGAGTTTTCTTCATTAAACAAAATAAAGTAATATGTACTGAGCATTAGAATTATCAGCAAGACCTCCAAGTATACAGTTGGGCATAGTTAACTGAACACAAAAACAATGGATATTACACAAATAGTGTAACATCCCAGGTATTTTTTCATTGTCATTGTTCAGAGGGTTTTTTGTTCAATGTTTACATAGGAACCTCTATTGCATTTACTACTTTCTTTTATTATAGTCATGGTACTTTACGTACTTCTACAGTACAATTGACCATTAGAGTTCGGTAACGAATGCTGTTAGAAACCACAAAAGGTTAAAAAGAAATAATAACATTCTTGCCCATGAAAATACACGCTAGATTCACAACTCTCAAGATTAACATAAGGGAAGATGATAAAAATTAATGTAGTTCGACAGTAGAAAAAGTTGCAGTGACACTTCCAGCACAACAATACTGTTTGCTTATGTCTGAAAAACAATCTCAGAAAACAAAGCAGAATTCTTCAAAAGTCAGAAACATGTTTGGGTAAGTTTGGGACCCAATTTTGAAATAAATAATATAGGGGTGGCACAGTATAAAATTGATACTAGGTGTAGTACAGAGTAATATTTTTGAACTAATTTCAAGCAAGCTAAAATTTTCTACACGTTCATTTTTATATGCAAGAGATACAAAACACATTTGCAAGCAAGGATCATTCTATCATATTGACTGAATCTAAGTCCTACTCACTGAACAATTGTATTTATTAGGTATGTTTTGATGATAGTATAGTAGGGAATATTTAATATATTTAAAAGAGTCTGATCCGCAAGATGCTCATGATCTTAAATTTCAATTCATTCAATGAAACTTAAGTACGTTTGTTCCACCTACTCCAATATCAGGTATCACACATTTAGATTAAAATAAGGCTAAACCCCAGCATTTACAGAGTTTGCAATGCATCTACAAATGAATTAAAATTATAAAACCCCACATAAAATAGGAAGAAATATTAGAAATCTAGATCGCTAGGTGGTAATCTGACCTGATTTTTCTCTGCACTCATGAAAAAGCACTTTTCTTTTCTAGGACCTCAATTCATCGAACACTACAGAAGAGTGCTGCCTAATTTTTGTTTTGTTTCCTTCTAATTTCTAAGCAAAATACCTAAGTTATAGTAAAACGCTACAGTTTTACCACTAAAAAAGTGAACTTGAAAGACACACACACCACCCCACCCCACCCCCAATTACTCTGATGAACTTCTGCAGACAGGAAAGAGATTCCAACACTGCCGTATCTTTCCTAGAATCTCACGGAAAGCACCTTGAGGCTGACAGGAGCGCCTGCCTCTGCAAGCACCAGCTGATAACGGGATAAGCCAAGTGTTCAGAGACTGCAAAGCTTAGTTTTCACCTGTTCTTAAGCAGCGAGCAGCTGTGGCACCCACTCCAACCAAGCTACTGTTGCCATGTCTTGACAAATAGCTTTTTGTCTCTAAACCAACAGAATCACAAAAACGGTTCTTAACAATCAACCCTTATTTCTTCTACCAATAAACACTCAAATAAGCTACTTCATTGGCATCAGTGGGGCTACTGGCAGAAGGAAGGGCAGCACAACCTGAGCAATTCCATGAGAATCTGGCTGAAAGGATGATTGAAAGTTGCCATTTATTTATTAGCATGCATCCTATACAAATGACTCTTCAAAGCTTGACTGTAAACAGTGACCAACTTTTTTACGAAAAGGTTCTGTGTATGGTCAGCATGCTCTGAGCTCCTTAAAAAGTCATGTTAGAAAGTTATGGGCAAAGAGCAAGCAAAGAACAAGTGGTATTAAAATTAATACCAAGACAACAACACCAGCATCCTAAATCAGGACTCAATCTGAGCATCTGGGTGAGGCAGAGAGAGTGAAGAAGGAAGCATTTTACCTTGTTCATCTGGGCTTTGCATATTAGCAACAGACACGCCAATTCTGGGCAAGCATTATATTCAGTTATATGGATTTATAGTTCTGTAATGCATTTTCAGTGCATGGACAACTCTTTTTATCAGTGTTTTAAATGTTTGCTACTTCAGATTTTCATTAAAGAACGATTTAAGATTTATGATGTAGTGACAGAATTTATTCTAGGGCTGTTTGAGTACAGACACTATCACCTTGTCATGTGCCAAGGTATTTCCTTGCTAACAACAGTCACTAAAAGACATTTATTTCATACTTCCCTCTGCATTGCTATCTACTCTTTACACTTTGAATACTGAGAACTGTACTAAGAACTAAAAATGCAGATCAGCATCCACCTTTGAAAGATACTCATGTCCAAAGACCATGAGAAAAGATAACTTTTTGTTATCTATCTAGTCTGAATTACTTGAAAACAATGTAAGGTGCATTTCATGTATTTTCAAAGGCAAAAATACACTAACGATGCTATAGAAAAATAGAGCAAACAGAAAAAAAAAAGCACAAAATACTTTCCATTTAGATAACTTATGACAGGTCACCTTTATGTAGTGTCTTTCTCTATAAATCTCCCTAAGTTATCAAACTGCTTTCTCAACATGTACTTATGATATATTTTTTAAGGTAAGCCCCATTTTTAAACTTGGTTTCCCAGAGACAGATTTTTGGGACACATGCAACCTGGAATTCAAATCCTTCATGAGGGTTTCACCAAGGCTCGAATCTCTCCAGCCATCTCTTCAGATGGCTGGACTATAATTTATTTAGAAAGTAATATTTGCATTCTTTTCCTCCCATTTTGCTGATTTCCCATCTCTTTAAAAATAGTAATGTCACTGCAGAGGCCAAAGAACAGTCATCTCATATCCATTGGAACCAAAAATCTCCCTATAAATGCCTAAGTACTTAAACTAGAGGACAAAGAGATCATTAATACAGTTCTAAATAAAATAATTTTCCTGCCAAGTTAACTTCCTTATCGCCAAGTGCAGCTCTTCTATAAATGCATATTTATCTTTTATGTATGTAGATTCATGAAATAGAACAGATCAGTATACAGGGGTCATGATTGAAAGAAGATTCAGAGGTAACCATTGCATTTGGGAAGACTAATGTATTTGTGCAAATAAGGATCTGAGGTACAGAGCTCAGTCTTACAACAACAGTATGAATCTTGTAACAAGGGTATTATTTTAAAGATAATGAAATAACTCATCAATACTATTAATAAATCTCAACTAAAAGAGAAACCAAAAGTTAAAATACTGAAAGAGACATCAATTGTAAGTATTTCTGTAACCATGTTGTGGTTGGAAGTCAGCATAAGCATTTCTTTCTTAAATCAATCCAACTTTTTAATAAAAGCTTTTTCCCCTGCTTTCCACATATTCTTACATGTTCTTGGTTCAGTGAATACCTCTGCAGAATCAGAAATACTATAGATTACATGGGTCACAACAAGAACACCAGAGTAAAGCCATATTCTGAGCTACATCTTCAGTGAACCAGGAAGTACCAACAAGATTTCACAGATGAAGAAGTGAATAATCAACATGGAAGGTAAAAACAAGCAAAGTTAAACTTACTCACTGGTCTTTCACCACTGCAGCTTAGCACTGTTGAATTGACTTAAAAATATGAAACATTTTGTTTTAAAAGAAAGTGCCAGTATTAAAAGTATTAACTGTATGAGTTGTTTTGTCAGTTGCTGTTTCCTGAAAATAACAAGAATGTTACTTATTAAAGTCCACAGGACCTTTGATTCACAAATTGTTATTCTCATTCCCATGTCAAGGGTATAATATTTGTATTTCTTTTCCAAAGAATTCTGTTATCCCCTTTTCTCATTATTACATCTACAGGATCTTAAAATGAGTGTATGTCTGTGCGTGGCATCCTCTACTTTGGACAAAGAATATGGAAGTCAAAGCATCCTGTCCCCTTGAGTCCTATTGACAAACATTAACCTTTCCAATGAACAGGTTCTTGGTGTGCACACAAGTGTAAATATATACAGGTGTTGCAAAGAGTAACAGCACATTAGTGTAATAAAAATCAAACTCCTGTAGCAAGAAGAGAAACACAGCTGTTCTCTTGCATTTGTGTGAAGGTGGATCCTGACAGAGGTGATAAGTAGAACACTGTAATGAGGAATAAAAGCTTTATTAGTCAAAAACCGTTGTCCCAGTGGTCTTTCAAAGTTCACATCTGTACTGGTATGTAAATCAGGTATATAACGTGAGGAAAAATCCATAGAGGCACGCTCTGTTCTATATATAATTTAAAAAGTTACATTCTGTGACAGTTGGTATCAAGAAAAGTCTTTGGAACTTACAGTGTGAGACAGTAACTGCTGTACTTCAGCAGAGTGCTCGGGCTAAGGCTGACTCATCTGTTGTTGTTTACCCTGCCCAAGACAGTGTCTGAAACACAGGGTGTCCAGCTCAGATGTGGTCCCAGTGAATTAAAGTGGTGGTTGCGAGAATAATACATTGTGTATTTCCAGATGAAAGACTGACTCCACCACTGACATTTCCCTGATTACTGACTCAGAAAAGATCACCAGATCTTTCCCCCTATCTGTTCCATCAGTGCATCCATCACCAACTTAGGATAAAGATTTGGAGAAGTATAGTTAAAGAGTTTGACAGTGTCTGGAACTGTATTTCAATGAAAAATATTACGGTTCAAAGGGCATCAATATTGGTATCACCCTTGAATTTTCAAAGTCTTTCCTGACACTTTCTCTCAATCTGTTCCAAGGATCAGAGATAATTTCCTGTAAATGTAATACAACTTTCAAAGCTGTCACAAGGCCCCTGATCCCTTCCATGATCAACAGCTTCAGGAACAGCATCCCAGCATGCACAAATTGACAAAGAAGAATATTCTCTGTTCTTGGTCAGGTATTTAGCTTTCTCACCATAAAACTAAGCAGTATGTTCTTTGGCAAGGCACACACAAGCAAGACTTGGATCACAACAACAGAGTTTGGAACTGGAAGTTTCTTACCCTGTCCTATAGGAGAGCGAATTTAAATGTTTAATTTTACTTCTTTTTTTTTCTTATTTTTATTTTACTACAGTGAATTTAAGAAATTAATGATCACATTCTTTTCAGAAGTTTTCTGAAATAATGCAAATTTGATGTTCAAACTTCACAACTGATGGGATTTGTTGGACAGCTATTCCCTGGGTTCCATCCTGCAATTATGAACAGTGAAGACTGACAGACAACAGTAGCTCTTGTACTTCCCACTTGTTCATGAACCTCAGTTGCCCTACAGGTATCAAATAATGCAGTCTTTCATTTGTGTTGTGTATGCACACCTATAGTTTGGCCTACTATTACACTTCTTTGGGGACAAAATATTAAGAATTTTAAAAAGGGCTTAACAAAGTGCAAACTTGGAAATCCTTCGAAAATAGCTTAAGAAAAGCAAAGTAACTGCCAGCTAAAAAACAGAGAAGTCAGTATTTAAGATGTCATTGTAAAATATCACGTTTAACAGTAATATTTAAACTCCCATGTACATAATTAAACTGTTAAGTCTGAAAGCATCGAGCCTTTTCTATGAAAAAGCTACTTAGAAAACAGTTGTGTTTATCAGTGACAAAACTGCAGTCAATAGCATTTTAAGGATCAAGGGAGAGGGAAGTTTCAAGTCACACACATTCTGGGAATTCTCTAGAATTGCCAAATTCAGGTCAAATTTTCTAATTAATCCTTCTACCATCAGCAAATTGATTTTTGCAAGTCTATGTAAAATTCTACCATATTGATATCGTGTGCAAAATTCACCTTTTTTTACATTTTGGCATTTAACTGGAAATATCATCTTTTAGGGTCCAAACATAATTCCAGAAGCCTATCTTATCTGGCTGTGTTCTGAGTATTAGGAAATTTTGGCACACAGTCTTCGCTTTTTATGCTGCACCTTCACAGCAGCCACCAAACAAAGCCAAATATATTGACATTCTGCCCCAACCCTCACAACCACCCATTTTTGCATCTTTGAAAATTGAAAAATATACTGTGGAATGCATGGAAAATATTTTAAGGTAGATATTGTCTCTAGCTTCAAATAAGTTGAGAAACACTGCTTGAACCATAAATATAGTTCAAATTTTACCCATGAGATAAAGCAGTGTAAAAGTCCACTCTAATTAAGACTGGATACATCAAACAGAATCACTAACTAGTAGCAGTATGTTCCTTTTAAGGTCTACAACAAGTCAGTCACCTGTTAAGAGTCGTAACTGAAATAGCATACAGCATCACACAGGGAATCCCAGAATGAGCTCTAATGTAAGATCTTGTAAAGTACTAGGGAACATGAAAACTTAAACTGTGTTATAACAGAAATAGGCTATTTTAAAAAAAATAAAATTATGAGCTATCCATGAAGCATACCAATATTTTAATTTGTCATCACAATAAGAGGAACTGCTAGGCACCAATAAAGAAATTCAACAACATCTTACTTTTATTTTACAGCTATGCAAAGAATGGACCTTCCTTTGTATTAACTCTACACTTCTGCAGACTACACAGCCACAGAATTAGTCAAAAATTCTGCTAGCAAAGCGATAGCCATATGTTCCTGTTATGTGCGGTTCATTAGCAAAGTAACAACTCATGTTTAAGTGAAAATTTT
>JAOXXN010000446.1:27759289-27775314 GCA_026770055.1 Myrmophylax atrothorax
TAGACTTGATTTCTTCAAATAAATCTATCTGCATTTTCATTTACACTTGTAAAAGCAAGGACAAATAATCCATTCAATGATTTACTTCAAAAATTGTTCTAAATTTATGGTTACACTAAATACTTACCTAGACTTTAAATCCAATAAATGTCACTGCAATCCTAGCATCACTGAAAATAGTAAGTCCTGGAAAACAAATCAGTCTATCTAGAAATACAACCTCTACTCACAGTAGTTTCGTTCTACAACATAAATACAGCTTCAGGGGGTTACATACAATGGGAATGGACTTTCATTTTTAGTTCTGCTGGGTACTTCTTTCAAGGGTGTAGCTATTCTTTACAATAAAACTTAATAGTATCTTGCTTACACTATTTTCAAAAAATGCAAAAAAATAGCACTGACTGCAACCCATGGTAAAGTGTGCCACAGATGAGTATGTTCAAGGATAGTATTTCAAGAGAAGACAACAATTTATTAATCTTCACCTTCCTTCCTTTGCACAATGTTATCTTCGCAATGATAACTCTTCAGACATAGCCATGGCACATACAGGTGCACCTATGCCTATATACGTATACACGTTCTTTTCAAAGAAGTTATGCTCTAGTTACCAGGTGTTCACTGAATTAATTAGCTTAAATGAAACAGAAGCGAAGATCCTTCTATTGTCTCACTTTTTTTGCTGCTTCATTTGGGATTCACACTACAGTCTAGCCAAGTTCTGACCTTTCAGCCCAGACAGTTATTCATGCCATGAACACAAACTTCCCATTAATTGTGAAGCTCAAGACTTTTCCCTCTGCAGGCAGCATCGTTAACTGTTGGGTCTGCAACAGAAGCTACTGCTTCTACTTATACCTGAACCACAGCAATCTTCAGAAAGCTCTGCCTAGACCAAGGCTTCATTTCTCTTGATTGGTCCCCAGACTGTGAGCAATATTAAGTAGAAATTGTTAAATATTCTTTGGAAATATCCACTGTCCTGGCTTCCTGTGAATATGTTTTTTAGCCCCTACAGTCTATGCAAAACTATGAAAACTTCTAGAGTCTTCACAGTTTTCCAGCAGGTCTGCTTCTGAAAGTACTTTGCTGTGCTTTAACACTCTAGCAATGTTATCATTGCAATATTTATACATACATAACAAGAAACTTGCAGTATTTTCCTTCTCCTCCCTAATCAAATTGTGCCATTTCCTTTTGTCTTCCTCCACATTCAACTCCTCACTATCCTAAATTAACTGAAGGACTTCTCAAAGGTTTTTGTTTTGTTTTGAGGTTGCTTTTTTAATACATTTTTAAATTTTATTTCCATGGCATATGCAATCTTTCTGGAAGCAGATGTTTCAATTGCTTAAGCCCCTTTAGCCCAAAGTAGAAGCTGGTTACTAAAAAATCCATCTTGGTTTTCATTCAGGAGAACTACACTCACTTGACACTCGTTCCTCTTAAGGGTACCCTGTGTCCAAACAGATGTGCTTATGATAAGTGCTTGGTTGCTTGTTTTTAACAAACATAGAACAGATATCCTTTCCCATTAGGATGAGTCAACACCTGCAGATTTTTATCTCTTTTTCCCCCCCAATCATTTCATTCATTCTGAGAGAAGTTTAAACCCCATTGCATTAATCAAGGATAGAGTGTTCCCACATTAAGAGACACTCTATTTTTGCATCTATGAAACTGGTTTCCAAGATACTTTACATTAAAACTTTAATCTTCACAAGATTAATATAATTATTAGTTTCACTGTAATAACTGGGTTTGTGGCAACCACAGGCTTGATGCTCTCCTGTCAAAAGAGGAACAGTCCGTTTTATAAGTCTTTGCTATCTGGAAGGCAGATGTAAAAACACACCAGGAAAGTCCAGAAACAAAATTAAACATACCACTTTTTTCCTAATGTTGTTTGCTTTGTATTGTAATTGACACATTTTTAATAGCTCTCACAAAAAATTATCTTAAAACAAGAAAAGGAACTAACTGAAGGGCATTCTTTGTCACAGCCAGTTTCACATGGAACACACTGACATGTGAGGTACAGATATTTGAAACAAAAATGGAGAACAGAACACACTCAGACAATACGATCACTGATGCTACATTTCCTTAGGAAACCGAGTTAAAACTACAGCTAATTGAACAACATGGTTTATCTGAAATATGGTAGAGAAATCCCTGACATAAAAATGTATAAAGAATTCCTTCTTTGAAATGTGTTCAGAGGATGTCAGCAGTACTTCATTCCTTCTAGAGGTTATTCCCAATTGAAAAGCCATTCTTGGGAAAGAAAAATGGAAGTCTCTGTTGTTGTACAGGCAGGTAGATGGCTGGGGTGACTGATGGGTATTTGCAACAAGTCTATGATATGCTGTGCTTAAAGTTCAAGAAGCCTAGAAAGTGGAGGCTCAAGATTGATGGTGAAATGACTGTTGCTTGTATAGCTCCTCAGACAGTCATCCATCCACTTTCTGAGAGAACAGTTTAAGACAAAATGTTTAAAACAAAACAGGAGCTAAGTCTGTAAAAACCCCTCATGTGAGAGAGATCAGAATTTAGTTTTACTTTTGAAAACAGAAAAACTGGACATCTGTAGGGGAAGGAGCTAGTGCTCATCAGTCTATAACGTACTCCTTGAACAAAGCAGGTGAGCTCTTACTGCTTGCTGAATAAAATGGAGATTATACTATTGAAAACTTTATTTAAAACCTACCTACACTGGTGACAACCCAGCCACTTGGAACATTCACTATCTAACTGTAGCAAAGGTAGTACACCTTATATAATATTTCACAGAGTGAACAACTGTCCCTTTGTTTCAGTAAAATGTTTTGGTGCACTGTTCGTTAACATGAACAATATAATTCTTTCTTCAATTCTGAGAAACACTTTGTTTCACTATGCTTACATGAAGAGACCTTCTTTTCCATTGGAACAGGCTCCCCAGGGAAATGGTCACAGCACCAAGCCTGACAGAGTTCAAGAAGTGTTTGGACAACACTCTCGGATACGTGGTGTGACCCATGGGGATGGTTCTGTGCAGGGCCCAGAGTTGGACCCAATGATCCATGTGGGTCCCTTCCAATTTGGCATATTCTCCAATTCTCTAAACACTTAGTGACCTGCTAACTCAATTATACAAAAACCACTGGAGGACTAATTGGCAAGAACATACAAATGTGTTTCCTTCAAAGATCAGAGACGCTATATCAGATTAGATTTTGAAACAGGCAAAATAAGAGGAAATACTCTGCTGAGTTGTCATGGTACAGAAGTTCATTTCTAGTTATAGTCCATGAAATTGCCATCAATTTCATACAAAATATGAATTGATGCCACTCTTCCTTTATATTTTCAATGGCAAAATGTATTATCCAGGACAATAAATGGGACCAAACTGACTGTCTTGACATGGTGGATTAGGCACATAGTGCACTAACTCTTCAAGTATTTTTCAACATTTCAATATTTCAACTCTTTTTCATTCATTCTGTGATGCTCATGGTCAACTACATCAGCTAAGAAAAGGTTTAACCTTAGAAGAATATGTACATTCCCAGTGACCTAAACACTGTTCTTTAGCATTAATAATAATTTTGCTATGTTAAGTCCAATAGGAGATCCTTTTTCTTCGCTGTAATTCTTCAGGGAACTTAGGCAATGGAATGAAAAACTTGAGCTTTAAACAAGCACTGGCACAAACCTAGTTGCAGTAATGAGAGCAACCTTAAGCAGTGTTGTAGTGACCTGACGTCTGCTCACTAGACGATCCTCTTATGAGCTTTAGGCAGTTTGTGAATATATGTATTTTGCATTAATTGCCACTTAAAGTTGGACTTAATTAGATAAACTTGGGATGTTACAGTCCTCACCACAAGTGATATGTAATATTAATCTAACAAAGATGTTTAGTAGATATTTGACAACTTCGACAAAATCCTCATTGTTAGTGGCTATCACACAAATTAAATACTGATCCTGAATTTCACTTATAAATGATGTCACTTCATATATTTTCATAGAATCATAGAATCGAATCATAGAATCAGTTGAATTGGAAGAGACCTCCTAGATCATCAAGTCCAACCCTTTGGAATTGGTGAAAAACTTCTACCTACCTTTGTATTTTCTCAAGACCTGTTTTTTTTTTTTCAAAACAAGGAAAGTTAAGTATCTTCCATATTTCAACAGCTGAAAGAGTAATGAAATGTCCTCTGAAGGTACCCAGCTGTGATACCAAGAAAACTACATTACCTTCATTAATTATTAAAAGAAGTCAACAAGAAAGGTAACAAACTTCTGATACCACTACCAACAGTAAGTTAGGTATGAGTAAGACTCATCTGCTTTAGGACCTATGGTGTTATTCTGTCTGAAAGACAGCACTGAGTTTATAATTAGAAGATAAATTGGCCTTAGACAACACAGAACTTCTCCAGGCATATAGAAATTCCAAGGACTTTGAAAAGAATACTGTAGATAAGATTAAGATACCTTTCAATGCTACTTCTAAAAGTCAAGATGCCTCATTTATTATGTTTTTCACTCAGATTAAATTAATACAGTTTATTAATTAAATAAATTTCATGTAAAGTAGGTTTCGTTCCTATTAATGTACTGGGGGCTTAGCAGGTTCCAGCACAATTCAGAACAGGTCAGGAAGAAGATGAACGCCAATGTCTTTAGGATAGCAAGAAATACTGTGGCACTAACCAATGAGACCACTAGTGCCACAGCTTGAGCTCTGTGTTGAGAAAACTTGGCCAAATAATGACAGGTTTTGCAGTCTTGCCAGAACCAACACTGAAACTATCAGCCATCCAGACACTGGCAACAGGCAACTTAGCACTGGGAGTACCAATGTTTGTGTATTGAATCATGTTGGTAACATAATAAAATTCCAGCAGTAAGTTTCTTTCATAGAGTGATGGATCCCGCATAGGATGGCCAGAGGAAGACAGAAAGAACTGAGCCCATTCCTCAACTCAGTTTGGTTTGGTCAACATGACACCACAACAGTTTGAGCTGCCATTTACATCTAAAGACCTGAATGTTCACTTACCAAGGAAGGCAGGAAGAGAACAACACCTAAGTCTCACCACCGAAAGCCTACTTCATTTTAAATGAATTTATTGCTCAGTGGATAGACTAGAATATAATTTTCACTGTCTTCTGCTTCATTTTGACATATTGAACTGACATTTAATAATTTAAATAAAGCAGCACAGAAGCATTTGTGAGGTATTCCCATTGAAAACATCTGTAATCCTAAATTCATAAATATATGCATTTCAAGCTTCTAGTAGCAATTGAAACAAACACTTAGAATTAATTAAAATGGAATTTAAAAGATAACCTATAACTAAAGCAAAAAATGTTTAAAACAGTCATTTAAAACCTTTTCAGTTTGTTTGAAATTAATAAAATTGCTCATTTCCTCTCTACCTCCAACACTGCTGTATCAAAGACTTAAAAACATCTACTGAATGACAGCTCCCTAAATTGCATAAAGTTCAACCATGATAAACAAATACTCAAATGGACAAAGATTAGCACATGGAACAGCTTGTACTCACCTATTAATAAATATCATACTAAATTTAGGTTGACAGCCACAAATAAATTAGTAGATGAAACAATTATTGTATTTGATCCTCCATGGCTTAAAAATCACAACTACCAGAATCTATTTCTGGTCTGTCACTACATGACTCTAGCACAACTTCATACACCCATCTCCCAGTTTTAAAATGAGGACATGAACACATCTTATTACTGTCATTACAGGGTTTAAGTCTGTACTTCTAAAAATTTAGACTCTGACTGCAAAGTTCTCCATCAGTGCCGCAGAAAGGAACCCCATTAATCTCAATTCTTTTAACTACCAGCAACTGCTTTGTGAACAAGAAGAAATCTCAACTTGCAGAAGCATTTCCAGTATCAGACAGCTATCAGTGACAGCATAAAATTCTTTTATTAGAAAAAGAATGGAAGAGTAATAATAAATCTCTAAAAACAGGATTCACAATATTGATGCAGAAATACGGAGACAAACTCAAAACTATTAATGGTATAAAAGACACCACTTCAAATACTTTACCTGTCTGAACCAGTTTTGCTACTTTGACACACCTACAATTCTTGTATATATTTATCCCTCTGAAACACAGAACAAGCACATAACACAAAGAGGTCTTTATATATAATGCTATATAATTGCCCTTCACATTTCAGATGGTTTGAAAATCTATGTTTATGAACACAGTTCTGTGATCATGATCCTGTTGACTTCAATGAGGGCAGAGTCCACCTCATGGAATAAAAAACACAGTCATCTCTGGCCCAAACTGCACCAAATGGGCCAATTAGACCAGCCTCTCTTAAAGGTATCTGAAATATTTGTTTTTAAAGGATTGCACACAACTAGTTTCATAACAGGGAACATAACATGTCTTGCCTTGATCGCTTTCCAGCATCCTAAACATCTTCTTTTTTCCTAACACAAACACAGGGAAGTGAAGCTACTAGTTAGTCCTTTCCCACAACATGAAGTGCAATGAATATTTCTTTAAAAAACAGTGAAGAAAACCCACCAAGCATAAGGTACACATTTGCTCTTCGCTTCAGCCAAAACTTTAAAGATAGAAATCAACTCTTTTTTATGATAGTTGGATGTATGAGTAAATCCTTGTTTCCAAACGCAAGGAACTCCATTCTCTTCACAGAATAATCAATCACTCTGGGTAATTGCACTATTATTTTCAGTACTTGTGTAAGAAAAACTGAGAAGAAAAATTTAGTGAAGCCACATCATCATTCCAAAAGGTCATATGACAATATACATTCCATACTATGCAATTCTCCATAAATACATTGCTTTGTAGGTGTTATTTTATTGATTGAAATCTATGGTTTACATCTCATATTTGCAACACATCTTTCTGTAGGAAAAATACAACAGAAAGAAGCAAACTTTATACTCTCGTTGTCCTAGCCCTTTAGAGAAAATAATCATAAGAAAGACAAACAAGGAAAAAAATAAACCTTTTACTGCTCTGAAATTACAAACACACATTAAAGCACAAGCACACCTATTGAACAGTTGTCTATCTGCTTTTCAGCATGTAAATGCTTCCAAGACATTGGAATAGCTGTACAACCAATAATGCAGATTTCAGACTGCAATAAAAATCAAAACATTGTATCAATTTACAATTGTATGTCACTAATAAGTTTTAAATATTTCCCCCTCCTTTTATATATCCAAGAGATTATGTGACTTGCTCTCTCAGCATCAAATTGAATCTCTTTAAGAACCTTGGTGGAAACCAGAACAGAATATAAAGTTCATGCTTCCCGATCCTTCATGTTGGCATCTCACCATGAGATAAGGAAAGAGAAGACTCTGATGCTCACTCTGCAAAAGAGGCTTTAAAGATATTAGTATGACTTTTTTTTTACAGAATCTCAGAAACACACCGAGCCTTTACAGCAAATGACTTGTTGCACACTCACGTGTAACACAATCTGAGCAGCACCCATGGAAACAAAAGAGCACAAGGGGCACATACGTGTCAAGCTCATGTCACTTAAAGGTGAGATTGAGATTAAGAATTTTGGTATTACTGCTAAACTTAAAAAGGAAATATACTGTTAAAAATCGAATGCAAATTGAAAAACAGTGGCTGTTCACTTTTGAACTTCTTTTATGATTTCACAATCTTAAAATAAAACGTATTATTTTCCCACCACAAATATCAAGGAATTGGTCATCTTTCTTGAAAGAAATACAAAACACATTAAAGAGCAATAAATAAACATTTTGCTAACAATTACGTTTGTACACTACCAGGAAGGAACTGCTCTGCAAACCTTTGTTCTCTTCACATGCTAATTCCTGGAACACACACACACACTATGAAGTGCATTTACTTTTTATTTTACAGGCAAACTTCTAAACAACTGCAATTGATAACAGTGTCTAAGTATGGGAAGGTAAAAGATAAGGAAAAAAATCAGGGCCAGTATCCAGAGAAAGATTTACACAAATAGATTGAAAATAAGGAGGTGCCTAAAAATTAACTTTTTATGTTTCTATTGTTAGAAAATACCGAATTTGAAATCCAGCATTCATCAAAGCTAGAACATTTATCATTAACAATATGCAGTTCAGACTACTTCTTCATCTGACAACAAAATCTTTTTTCAGGCACAATTTTCCTTCATGTGCTATTTGGAGCGAACCAGGGAAATATTTCTCTGTAATAAAAATTCCTTCTGTATTTTTTTCCCCTCTCTTCCAATTTATACCAAACAAGAAAGCACAACACACACCCTTTTATGGTTAAAAAGATCCTGACCAGGGTACTTAATGTTCTTGGACAAGCAATGCCCACATTACCACAACATTTTCTTGAATTAACACAGTTTGAAGATGAAGATGCCGCCTTACAGGCTCCAGGCTGAATAGATTTGTTAGGAAGACATGTCCTGACAGATACGCTTAAGAGAATAAGGTCATTGATTAATCAAGAAAGGACTCCATTAAAATAATGGAATTAATACATTTGCAGATGGTTACTTAACAGGACACTGTCAAGGTATTTCTGTCAATTTCAGAATATTCCCTTCTCAATCAGCATTAATGAATTATTTGTTCTGTATTTGTGTAGTTTTCACTGTGTTAGACGTTGGCTTGCAATTAATGGTTGCATTTAAAAAAAAAAGTAAGCAGTCCTAAACTATAGTCTATTTAAAAATAATAAATCGAGCATTTCCAAATATTTTGTTTTCCATGTAATAGTTTCCCAAGGATGTGAATGTACTCATGGACAGAAGAAACAGGTAAATATCTGGAGACACAATGTCAGAGTTCCTAACTAGTGCTTTCAAAAGTTTACATGCAGTAAGCTTCCAAAGTATTAATCTCAAGAAGAATCTTTTTCATTGTATTTTTCAATAAGACTTGTTTTCACTCTTTTTCTGTGATTCAAAAAGCACACTAATGTGTTTTGTACAGCTGTAAATATCTTAACTGAAAGTACCTTCCAAAATTGCCTTGATATGGTAATGCAGAGATTATTCATATTTCTCTACAAATTCAGATTCTTGCTTTTTCTGTCCAACCCCAAAATAGCTTTTGCATATTAAATGAGCAGTTAATAGTCTTGATATTGAAAACTTACTACTGAATCTGTAAGTTTACATTATAGGAGACATTTCGTTTTCACACTAACAATGATGATCAGCTCAGTGAGGAAGGAAAAAACCAGCTGTACCCTGACCTACCACAAATGTTCTTGCACTGGTCACTTGACAAAAGACTTATTTTTAAACTGTATAATCCCTTAGATGGGCATTCCCAAATTGATTTAAACAACACTGATAGAGGATTAGGTCGCAGGAAGGAGTTTACAAACAAATTCAACCAAATGTCTCGGTGCTAACCAAGTGTAAATATTCTACTTGGGCATTCATCCCACTTGAGCAAAATCGTTCTAAAACTTTTGAATGACGAAAAGGTTTTCAATGTCAGCAAGTTTTTCATTCTAATACACACACACATTGTAATAATTTTTCTCTCTTTTAATTTGGTTTCATATTCAGTGCATATGTAAGCACTCTTTTCAGATGCCTCCCCACTCTCTTCCCTCCTGTTTTTGGTCTCAGAAGATAATTAAGTTCACAGAAGCCCTACGATCACCTGCAGTTGGGTAGAAGGGAGACACAACTGATCACTCCACCAAATACTGAGACAGGCCAATTCAGTTTGCCATGAAAAGCAGCAACTGAGGAGCCAACCAGTGAAGACACTTCCCTCCTTCTTACTTGATAAATTGCTATGCAGGACACATGGGAGAACAAAATGGAATAGCATAGAGATTCAGGGAGATGAGGGATTAGACCTGCACAAAATGAATCTTCACTGTTTCTACTCCTCATAAACCTGGTTGTTTTACTTAAAACCTACCTCTGTGTGTATGCCAGAAAACTGCTCCAGGAGTCCTACTAAGCACACACTCACTTTCTGCCTTGATGAACCACATAGCAAAATTAATTTTTTCCTTTAAATCCCATTTATATAGACCACTCTTCCAATTTTCCACATTTCCCAGGAAAGTATCCTTCCAAATCTAATATACTATAATTTTTTCAATCTTACATGGATCTTTCCTCTTACTAGGCTTCCAGTGACTCTCAGTTCTTTTCTATTAAAGTATCTTTTTTGTGCTATAGCTTCTTTTTCATTTAGTATTGAAGCACTACGTTAATATACTATTTATTCATCCACAGTTACTTACCTTCTGATAACAGTGACACAACATTTTGATAACTTTCTACACCATTTTTCCAGGATAGATAAATTTAGCCAGCTATATCCACAAAATTCATAAATAAAGAAGCCAAGACAAAATAATTCTGCATACTGCAATGCTGCCTCACATGAGTCAGAGATATAATATATGCCTCCAAGTCGCTTTAACAGGTATAGTCTCCCAAATCTGATACTATCATTGCCTGAAGGCCTGTAAATGGGGCTGCAGTTTGATCACACAACTTTTCAAGAAGGAACTGGCAATATGTGGTAAACAAAAGGAAAAAAAAAAGAAACAAAGAGAATATTTTAGCTATTAAGTCCCTGCCATACAGTAAAACTGATGTTGCAAGAACAACAATCATAAAATGCCAGTCTTGTTTATTACAAATTCAGTTGCACAGCTTCTCATGAAACATTTGCTACTGCAATCAAGAGAATCTCTCTGGTAATTTCATTCCAAAATTTCTTTTGTTTTAGGAAAGCTCATAAAGCATGAAGTTGTAAAGCATCATATTATTAACACCACAGTCCTTTATTTCTACCAAAAAAGTAATATCCACCTAGTAATTTCCACATCTTGAAATACAGTTTCAACGATGATTTCTGATTTTATATTAAATGAAAACTTGAAAAAGCAGTTCGAGTTGCCATGTTAAAATGAGTATTTAATACGAAATAAACTGCCTTTCTGTTCAGTAGCTCTTGTGCAGTCAAGGTTAATTATACAGAACAAAGCCTAGAAATTACTGCCATTTTAATAGCCTTTTACAGACATTGTCAAAACACACAATATGCATAAAAAGAAATGGATACACAAAGAACTCCATTCTACCTAGAGAGCTAAGTGTTCTATTTGTAAACAAAGTTGAAACACAGCATTAAGACTACAAAATTAAAATTGCATTTTAGTTTAAATATTTCTCACAGTCTGCAAGTTGAATAATATGTACTCTGCTCATTGCCACTTATTTGCTTTCCAATTTTTGTTTTTTTAATAAATCAAACAGTTATGGTGCTTCTCTTTCATACAGAACACAGCTCAGTTGTGTGAACCTGAGAAAGCAGGTACAACAGAAGTTCTAAATATCATCAGAGATACGCATCATTTCATCATGTTCTGTAACAAGAGCTCGATCCTGAGGAATATTATATACTTGAATTGAGTTCATTGCCACTGAGGTCAGCAGCATGCAGGGAGCATCTCATTCCTCTCAGAAATGGAAACCAAGTACTTTTCATTGCTTGGACCCATCGCTGGAACTCTGAGCCCTGGTCTTTTTAATGTAAAGGGGAGCTTTGTCATTGTCGCTCAGCTACATAGTTTGGGGGCGAAAGGCAACACACAATTTTCCAGTTGAAAAGGTGACTTATGTGAGTCAATATAACATCTTACAAATTTTTGTCCAGATGTTAAGAGATGTCCAAAATAACCTTAAGACACTCAAGAACAGTAAAGAACGTTATGGAGGCACAACCTAAAAATCCATACTAGTGGAGAAACAGCCTGAGAGAAAAATCTCCAGCAACTCTGAAGTCACACAGCTTTCCCTGTTGACAGGCTAGTTAGTTTTCCTTGAAGAGAAATGTGTCAAAGTGAACTGGACCTAAATGTCTGCTCACTGTAATTGTGATGAATTGTAAAGGTTCTAGAAAGAGAGGGGAGCTGAAGAACACCACTCTGGTTAATGCCTTGGACAAGGACTCTACTCACAGCTCAGGATTCCACTGTGAATTTGTGTACACCTGGCTTGTATACACCTGAAGCAGGCTTCAAGTCCTCTCTGAAAAACAGAGGTGTTTTACCATATGTCACAACCCCTGTGAATAATATATTAAATAAGAACCTGTGAGATGACCAGTTGCTATTTTCAACTAGCCCATGTAGGAAAAAAGAGACAATAGCTACATGCATGTCAAAGTGGTAAGCCGCATCTAATTTGACCTACATTTCAAGAGTTTACCTTATCACTTAACAATAGGAAAATGAAAATGAAGTAAGATTTAGGACTTCAAAAAAGTCATGAGTCTAGGTGAAATGAGATTGAATTAATGATTTGATCTAGGACACACATTATAAATGCTAAATAATGAAAACAGTAATTTGGAATGAGCATGTTTATTCTTTGTTAACCAACACATTGTCCTCAGGGTTTTGCAAATGAGTAGCTGATTATTTACATACCATCAGTCAGTCATCAGTTTTAGTCAAGACATCAGTCATATTTGTCTAATATTTTTCAAGCCCAGAAAAGATGTTACAGTAAAACACTTTCACTGAATATCTGATATCTCCAAATTTTTAAACACATTCAGATATATTTTTAAAAATATATATTTCAGCAGTTTATTACTTAATATAGCTACAATAAGCAAATGACAAAAAATGACAAAAGCGGCAAGAGTTGGAATAGCATTATTAGTTTAACTCTTATTTCACGATTTTCCCTCACCAGAAGTTCTTCCTACTGGCATTACATGGGTATGCCTAAAGATTGTATGTGCACTCCAGACAGTTCATTATTCAACTCAAAACCAACATTTAATTCATGGACATCTTTTTGCCCAAATTTTGATGTACTGGTAACCTGCTAAGGCCTAAGGAGCATACCTAATTGCATCCAGTGAAGCCAAATTAATGCTCCTCCCCACTGCCCCTTCTCTCCCATGGACGTGCTGCTTGCAATGATTACAGGTCCCAGCACATGAAAGACGTGCAAGTTCTAGCATGAACATAAATCATTAGAACAGAGTCAACAGGTCTACGTTTTATTTACTGTTCTTTCAGTGTCTCACCGAGATGCTGCTGGACAAGGCAGTCTTTCCTTTAGCCTTCTCCATCTACAGTCTCTTTCCAAAACACAGACATACACCTTACAAAAACAAGCAACTACTTTCCTAAACTGAAGTTACTATAGAAATTAAATGCTTGATAGAAACATGGCACATTATTTGTTAGCAACGGGTAGACAAAATGCTGTCCATTCTTTGGGTAACATCAAGTAAAATAGCAGACCATCCTAGATATTTCATACTTTTATTTTATGTTTCATGATATAATGTTTAATGACATTGTCAGTATAAATTAGACAAAAATAAAAGTGATAGATTATTCAACCTTCAGAATGTTTACTGCTGACACTTACTGATTCAACACAATCTTTACTTTTTTATTTTTATTTTGGGCTTAAACCTCTAAACCTATGAAACCAAATAAAAGTGAGCAATGTTACACACTACACAGTTATTTTTTAGACACATCTTTTAAAAACTTCAAAACCAAACAAGACCTCCCTTTTAGACCAACTGTCATCAAAAGATTTTGTGTATTTATAAGAAAAAAGTTACCAGTACAAATCACAGTGCAAATCCAAACCAAGAATGACTAAGCATAATATGAAATCATTCATGTTAGTACTATTCTTTCTTAACAAGACAGACACAGTCTAGTAACCGGAAAGCCAGAACAAAACACCCCAAAACACTAAAGCAACCCAGTCACTGTAACAGTAAGTAACTGGCACTTTTTTAAAAAACAAAATTTACTTTAAAACCTCAAAATATAAGCTGCTGTAGGATCTAAGCCCTGATGTGAAGCCTAATAAGAACCCTAATAGTAGAAAGAGGCTGCGGGCTCAGTACTGGAATCCCGCCATGATGCTTTCTGTACTTCTGTATTCGCAAATACAGATTTGCTGGTTGTTGAATTTTACAGATTATTGCTACATTCAAATTCTTTTACAAATTATTGTTACTTTCAAATTCTTGGCTCAACAACTTGTCAAATATTTTTCCTTCAAGAAGAAATGGCAATGGAGAACTAATTAAAAAGTTTTAAGAAATATAGATTAAAGACCCACATCCCAGGTTAAGACCCCTGTACATTGTTCTACATACTCTGGGTGGACCAAAACAGATAAAACAAGCACCATCTTATGTAATAACCTGCAATTATTTTTATGGCTATTGAATTCCATTCTTCCTATGCAATACAAAAAATGCAAATGCAAAGCAATAGTACAAATTACAAGCCCTAACAAGGCAGTAAATCTGAACCAAGTCACGCAACATAACGTGTCTATAGACTTTCCCACCAGATGCAAAAAAGGCTTTTAAATTTCAGAAGCTGTTCTTTTACACTCGTTTTTCTTTTAATTTTTTTAAAGGAAATTAATGAAATTAATTTTTTAAGTCATCTCTGACTAGCAAATTAGTAGTACTATCAAATTAGAGAAAAATTCACAGAAATTGAGATGAATATCCTAAGATTTATCAGGAAATGTGGTGGTCCTTTCCTTTACTATTGCATTATAAAAATATAATGTTTAAATATAAAATAACTGTCATCAGAAATACAGCTGATTGGAGATTATGATTCATATTAAGATCATAACCTATAAAAATCATCAGCTGTGCAGAGTGAGCTGTTCCAGTTGACAGATCTTATTAACAAAATCTTGGAATAAATTACAGTAAAAGCCGATTTAAAAAACTGCTTTTGGCTTTGGATGGAGCTTAAGGTGCTCCTGACCCTAACATGTCTCACCTGGTTTTAGTGACTAGATACTACAAACAAATCACATTGCTGTGGAAAAGTTGTACTAATAAAATGTAGTGAGAATGAAGGAAACTGATCAGTTTGCAGAATTTAAATATAACATGTTCTGATTATAAAACATACTTATACAGAGCTTTGCTTCCCTTGGTTTGTGGGCAGAAGATATTAAGAATAAAGTCATGAAAGGATGACTAATGAAATCATAGTGTCTGTAAGTATTGCTGAAGTTTCACTGAACTACAGCAGTTACCACTTTACTCTTAACTCTCCAATGCCAGAATCAGTAGATTCTGTGACTAAGCAAGAGGGCAGATCAGTTCTGCAAAACTCTGCAAGGTTCATAACACAACTGCAGCAGCTAGACCAGCCAAGGAGTCCAATACAGTGGAATATGTATGGTCTTACATTTTTACCTAGAGCAACAACTGAAACATCCTGCAAAGTAATAACTAAAAAAAAAAGCCAAAACAAAACCCTCAAACCTGACAGATCCTATGTTTTTCAAGCTGTAACAAAAATTTACACACTTCAAATATTTAACCACCAAAAAAAGACACTATTTTTCTGATTCCAAACCTTCCTAAACTGACAGAAACATTTCATGACACGAAGACTTTTTTTCCTCCCATTTTAATTTTTGGCCCAAGTCAATCTGTAAGCTCCACTGCTTGGGAGTTTTGCATGCTTCTGACACCCAGCTGCTACTCTGACACTGGCCAGCATATCGAGGTAAAGGAACACTTCCTCACTGGCACTTCATTTAGTAGTTTTCAATGAAAAAAGCAGGCAGCAAAAGTAAACTGCAGATTACTTCGTGCAGGCTGAAATGAGAGACAAATACCAATGACATCTTTAGCTCACTTGGTTAAAACTTGGTTGTAATAATGCCAAGGTCATGGGTTCAATCCCCTATATGGGCCACTGACTTAAGAGTTGCACTCGATGATCCTTGTGGGTCCCTTCCAACTCTCTGTGATTCTTATTGATACATGTCTTCTGCATCACAGCTCACATTTATTTCCACAGCCTCTAGATCATGCAATTTACTGGCTTCAGCTACTACAAACTATACTGTTTCAAATATTGCCAGTACTAACTTGCACAGACCAACTTCTAATCTAAAATCTCAATGGTTCATTATAATTGTGTGTT
>JAOXXN010000446.1:27806223-27817311 GCA_026770055.1 Myrmophylax atrothorax
GCACGCTGTGCCTCACCTAAAACATCCCCTGCGCAGGCTGGAAGGGCACAGCCACGTGGGGAGAGCCCTGCCCAAAGTTTCCTTCTTGAAGTCTGACCATACATACATACAACAGATGATGAAAATTTAGAGGGGAAAAAAATAGAAATGAGATTACAACCCACTGTATGGGCTACCAAGCATGAATGACAGTAGAGATCCTTGGCAAAGCCTGTTTTTCCAACACAGCCACTAAACTCTGCACTATAACCACAGGCACTGCACACTTTCCAGGAAAAGCATGCCCAAATCCAACTGACAAACAATACCATCAACCCAGAAACAAGGCTGCAAGTCTGCAAAGGCAGCAGAAGAGAGCGGGAAAGTAAATGAAAAAAACACTCTGGGTTTCAAAATGCCTTAATATGGCTTTACTAACTACTAATAAGTTTTGAGAAAAAGTAATCTAAAAGCATAAGCATTGTTAGCATCTTCAAACAATGCTTTAGTACTTGAGGCTGAACTGTTACTAGTGAACAAAATGCTTGGTTTCAAGTTGTGGTGTTTTTAGTTCCATAGTAATAAAATAAGACTGTATAAAAGTATTTTCTCATTGAGTTAATTTTTGGCCTTTCAACCTTTTTAAAAGGCATCTTTTGGTCTGTCTAACACTATGACACACATATGAGCAGATACCTTTCTTTGATGCTGTGATGCCCATAACATACTACCGAGTTCTATCATTTCTCATGAGAAAACAAAAATTGACAATGTTAAATAAAATTATGCTACTTTTTTTTAGAAAAAAATGCATTTTAAAGACACAAATTATCAATAGTTTTTCCTGAGATAGATCTCTTAAGGTGGTCAGATACTAAATAGACATATTTTTTCAGATACTCTGAATAGTTATTATAAAGGTAATATTGTCTTGATTAAAATGTTTTAATATATCTCCCCCTTTATGGATTCAACTTTAAATCACATTAGAGAACAATGTGTTTATACTCACATACAAGTGAGATAACAGCTAGTTTTTTTCTTTATTTTACATTGTTAGAAAATTCCTGTTGCTGAAGCTATTCTGAAAAAGTCAAGTCTCCTTGCATGGCGAAAAATTCTCCAACAGTGTAGTACTTACATGCAAGGCAGAAGGATCTGGCAAAAATTCAGCATCCTCTCCAAAGATAAAATCTGGTGGTAGGTCAGGATAGTGAGCATTGAAAATTATATCCCCTGAAAAGCAATAAATGAAAACACTGTTTGTACTTTTATGTACGTGCTTATAAATAATCACATATGACACACATTTTTAACATAGAACATGATAGCTATATTAAATATATTTCATGTATATATCCATGTAATTTTTACAAAAATTCACATGCAAGATAAGCATCAGATGTTTTGGAGGATGAAGTCAAATTCCTGAGGCACAGCTTCTTCCTCCTCTGCAAGCAATGAAACATGAAACGATTACTGCTTTGTATCTCAAATGGCAACGCAAACACTATTCAGAGTTACCTCAAAACACTGAGTCTGAAAAGAGATCATATTTTAATAATAATACCACATCTAGATGGCTGTGTTTTGTTTATTAAGTTAAAGTCAATCTATTAAGTTAAAGTCCATCCGAAACTACTAAGGTAATGATTTTCAAAATACCAGAGCTTTTAAAACTTAGTAGCACTTACTCCCTCTTCTCCTCACCACCCCCAACTCTTAGAAGAAAGAATACACAGTTCAATAGGAATCATTCCAACTATCCAAATTCTGGCCAAGAGAAATGCAGTACTACATATTTAAATGGAGAGACTAAAATTAACTACAAATATAAAACTTCATCACAGCTTGGCACTGAGTTCTCATCTTGCCAGTGTCACAAGATAAGCAATTAATCACTGATCTGATAGTTTGAAGAAATTTGGGTTGCACTATTTCACTAGCAAACATACTTCAGAGTTCCTGGAGATCAAGAGGTGGTCATATACAGCTGAGCTTTTAAAAACACATCCATAGATCAAGAAAAAAGTTTAAAAAATATAAAAAAATGTTTCTTGTCTTACTTGTCTAGCTCCCAATCATTATTTCCTCTTCATGATGATACAAAAGAATAACTGAGCTTCTGCAGATTTGTGAGGCAGCAGACACCATAAAAAAATAAGACAGTACCTACTATGTCTTACCACTTGTTTGAAATCTACACAGCAAAGTAAAACCAGTGTGTTAAGACTTACAAGCAATTCTGTTCAGAAAAAGTTAAAACCATTTTTTATTTCTTAAAAAAATATGAATGTAGAACTGGAAAAAAGCATTAGATGAACAAATCTTGCAAAGCCACATTGCTGGCTCAGTGATGTCACCCTCTCAAGACATTTAACATGACAGTTTTAATTGCTGATATTCTGTAAACTTATTTTGGCTTTAGCTGGAAGCAAGGGTGCCATAAAGATTAACTGCAGAGGATGAAGGCTCATGACCAAGAAGCCAATGGCCAGTCTGAGGTAGGTATTCTCTACAGTATCGCTCCGAATCACGAATGCTGATCATGCGACTCAGCAGAGCACAGTGTGGGCTCCTCCTGTCCGCACTCCCACCTTCCTTTCACAGCTGTCAGGAGCACGTGCAAGTACAGGGTGCAGAAATAGCAGAGGTCTGCCACTTAAAATTCCCAACACGCTCAGCATCAAAATCACAATATTATTAATTTAAAAGAAGAACTAAACAGGCACCAGTCCTAGAGGAAATGGCACAAAACTGCAACAGGAAATGCGTCTATATTAAGAGAAAATAAATAGAAGATTGCCTAAACTGTAATACAGCAATGAAGAATTCAGAAAATTTGATGTTTACTAGACTGCAACTGAAATGTAATGTACAGGTCCTTAGAAGAACTTCACCAATTTCTACACACAGAGCAATGACTCGAGGTTATGTGCTGAAGGAGATGCACTTTAATATATTTTTTGAGGGAGCTTTGAAAGAGGCACATTATGAATAATTCAGAACACAGCACAATAGAAAAGCTTGGCCTGTGACTTGGGTAACCCAATGCTGAAAGAATTGTACCTGTGTTTTTGCCACTGCTCCTATGTGATGCCAAGTAACTCATTTAACACACTATTTCCATACTGCAGTTGCCAGTTGCATGCTTTTCATTCTCTGCATTCCTGCTTTAAAAGAATTGATGAAATAGAGTGCATACACCACAGGTCAGCTCACTAGGAGCTGCACTCCAACTACACACATACTTCAAAAGGCTGCTTAAAGAAGCATCAAAATAACTGCATTTTTATGTTACACCTCCGTATTTGATTAGTGAAAATCTATTACAGAACCTTATGTCATGAGGTGACTACAAGGCTCTGCTTGAACAGTGAGATTGGTGATAAACTGTATTCACCTCTGCAAGTTCCACAGTATGAGGGGAAGCTCAGGAAAACTGTGGCAGTGGGTGCAACATGGAGGTATTACAGCTTTTACAATTTGGGGTTCAGGTCAGGCGCCTATCCCATGCAGTGATCCCTGCTGATGGGACATTTGGAGAAGGCACCTGCTCTGATGACTCAGGTGTCACACTGCTCTGTGCTCTCCCCTTCCATATACTTTCACTTATGTCTTGCTTAATTTATCATACTAGGACAGAAAAGGTAACACCTTCGACTCCAGAAGGCTTAAGCACTAAGGAAGGAGTTTGCTCTATTTGCAACTATAAGCTATTTTCATAAGTTACACATTCTGGACAAAAATACACTGCAACAAATGAGACTACAGATCAAGGGAAACCATTCTAAATCAGAATTTTGTTTGTTAAATACCACAACTCAGAAATGAAAACTGCAGTTAACAGTTTGCTCGGCAGGGCTATGACGCATAAATAAAAATGCTTCATTACACTCAAATAAAGGTATTTAAACAATCACAACAGCCAACGCAAGTCTGGTTTTATTTCACATAAATATTAACACCAGTCTCTGCAGTGAGCTTACAAAATATAAAGTGCTAAATATTTCGAATCACAAGCTAACAGTTTATGTTGACCTACTAGTAGAAATATCCATCTTTGTAACAAGCACTTTATTTAATACTTGCATGATATTACCTGTGGCTTACCCCTTTCAAGTACAATTCTGTTGGGATAAATAAAACCAGTATTTTTAATCAGTAAAGCCATTTCTAAAATTATTGCGCTCAGAGTTTGAGAATGGGTTACCATTTTAACCTGCGAAGAAAAAAAGCACCAAGAAGAAGATCAATATAGTCCTGCATTCTCTACCCTTCTCACCTGAACGAAACAGATACCATTTTCCTTAAAACTCCAGCACATGAACATGTAGTTTTTCATATGTTTCAACTATGTCTGCCCTTATTCCCTTGACACAAGGCAAACTGTGTGGTGTTCCACAGCACTACTGGCCATTCAGTATAAGAGCAAGGCAAGCAAAACCTTCGCATTCAGACCATACTTATCTCGTATCTGTAGATATACCAGCCAATAATTACTTCAATAGAATTATATTTCCAATTACATACTACTACAGAATTTAAAATTACTTCAAGAAAGTTAAAGCCATCAAATGAAAGATAAATTGAGAAGAAAAAGGATGTATCATACATCTTTTGCTTTTCATTATCCAAAACCATTACTTTCTCTTCCTTTCTTTCTCCTCAGGCAACCAGCATAAAATTTTGAAATATTTTACTTCATAGAATTTCAAAAGAAAAGTTAATATGCTCCCAATAGCCAAAAAGATAGAAATATTAATACTTAAAACTCTAATTTCTTTTAAAACATATGGGCTGTTCTTTTCTCATCTAACAAAGTGCATAAGGAAATCTAACAAAGGAATAAGAATTTACTTCAAGCAAGACAGGCAGGTGTAATCCTTACAATTGCTTCCCACTGGCCTATCCTGCAAACAGTTCCCTCCCCTCCAACCCAGTAACTTCATCTGGGCGGTATTTTTCGTCCCTTGCTGAAGCAAGAGACCAAATCTATGTTCAGAATCAGTTTTGGGAAAATACAGACAATCCTTTTGTTGAATATTAAAAAGAAAAAAAAACAAAAAAAAGATTACAGATACAAAAATAACCAGTTACTCATTACAAGCTGCAGCCAAGATACTAAGTCAGTGCTGTTCTTAGTATGAAAGGATTTAAATGAATTAAACGCAGATCTGACGCCTTGTCACTATGTTCCACCCTGAAGACTTTTGCTTTACAGGCTTTAAGTCCAACATAGTAATATATTACCTGTAGAGCCTCTTATTAATTAGTTGGCAAGAAAGATTAGCTTCTGAAATGACAATACAACTTGTTAAAAATACACTTCTACTACTACTGAAGGAAGATATGTGAGTAATTCTATTTTGGTGTAGTACTGCTGCTACCAGGACATACTCTGCAGAAAAAGATGGTTTTGAGCTTAATTTCTGCCTTCACATGCAGATCATGGTAACAGAAAACAAAGGACAGAGAGGTCAGCATTAAAGACTCAAAACCATTTCATAATAGAGGGACAATTTGAAAGAAAGGTATTTAATTGTAGCAAAAGAACCCCCCACCTTCTCTGTACCTCTGTGACACTCCAGAAGAAATCCTAGCTACTCCACCAAATGCAAAGCTGCAAAAGACCCAGTCTCCATAAACTTGGTTCAGCTGATTAACCAAGTTGTTTAGTGTTATTTGAGGTGCCTCAGGGCACACTCATGGCAGCCATGAGAGCTTTTTCAGGGAGATGAGTGCCCTTTGGGTCAGCTGCTGAAAAGACAAGCAAGCTCCTCTAAGGAACCTCAGTTAGACACCTTTGGTTAGGCTAGTGAATCAAGTCCTAGTTTTCCAGGAAAAGAAAAAATATATAGGAATACAGGTTAATTTGGTCTTGGACAAAGGGTTGCAGGTATGAGTGGATTTTTTTTCTTTAACTTCAACTAAGAACTGCTGCTGTAGGAGGAAAAAAAAAGTACCTAAAGAGAAATTGTGTTCTTTTGCAAAGTGGGCAAATCTGCAAAAGTGGAATAAAAATAAACAAGTTGGCTTCCAAACGGAGCAAGAAGGCATTAGGATGATCTCAGTTACTTTCACCTCTGTAGCTGAGCAACTGCCTTCTCAGAAACGTTAGTACTAGAACTGTAGAGGACAAAGATGAGAACAGATAATACAAGAAGGGATAAGATATGGTAAAAATTAAAGCCAGGCAACACTGGAGAAGTTAAAACAGAGACACAGGATAGGTGAGAAAAGGAAAGGTGAAAGCAAAGGACAGATTCAACGAAATGGACAATAGACCATCACCAGTACATGCAGCCCAAACAGGAGAAAAAAGAACGAAAGAGCAAAGTAGAAAGGCACTACGTCAATACCAATGTGGAGGCCTAATGTAAAATCTTTTAAGCCTCTGTAAGTCCACATTTGTACATAGATACTTCTAAGATTAATTCTCTTGATGCAGAAATACACTATTTAATTCTTACACCTGCAAACACTTCTGCCATTTATTGCTCAAGAGTTCAGTACATAAGGAAAAGTGTATAAAAACCACAAAAAACACAGGTGGAAGGAAAGTGATTATTTAAAAGGGGACAACATTGTAAATTTTGCATGTATTCAAAGAAGAAATAATGAAAAGATTAGACTCTCTTTTGACATTCCCATCAGATACATTCATTGAATAATGAACAGGTTACTGAATGAAAAAGATTTATTCTTCCTGCCATATGAAGCAAAACTCAGATGAACTTTAGAAAACGTATCACCTGGAAAAATATTGGGCACGTTGCATGACCCAGTAAAAAGACACTTACCATACAGGTAAGGATATCACCTAAGTATAATCTGAATTACAGCAACCAAAACTACCACAACTAAACCATAACCTGTGTAAAATAATCTAAAGGTGCACCAAACACTGACATGTGCATTGCAGCAACGTGATTATGAGAATCTTAGATCTTACAATAACCTGCAAAACCATTTTTACAATTGTTTATTGGCACAATAAACAAGTGCTTAGCAAATAAATTTGCAAAGCAGCCTTTAAAAGGACTACAAGGAGGTCAGGGTTCTTCTTTATCATATTTTTTGTTTTTAACTGCTTTCTTAAAACAGAAAGCCACAGGGAGACTGGATGAACTTACTGAAAGAGTTCCCTTACAGGAATAAAAGCAGAAGAAGTTATGTACCATATATTGTGGGCAATATTCTTAGACTAGTTAGGCAGCAAAACTGATTTCCTCCTCTAAGGCCCATAACTAAAATTAATAAGAAACTAACAAGCAGAAATCAGACGTACAAAAATCCCTAAGCTTCAAATGAGACAAAAGAAATGTTCTTTAGGATCAAGGAAAACAAAGTGGTGGGAGTTGAACCCAGACCTATAATCTCAGACCTATAATTTCACATAAAACCAGTGAAAATCAGACAGAAGATGAAAATACTAGAGTTCAAGAGGGCACAGAGAACAGTAGCATCGCAAGGGCAACACATTGTTTAATCACTGTGAAATTCCAGATGACAGCACTCAAGGTCAGAGAGGGAAGGAGGCATCAGTTCCTGAAAAAGAAAATGTAAAGAGCACAGGCAAAAAAAAAAAAAAAAAAGGCCAGACTCTTCTAGCAAGCAGCAATAAAAGACTGAGGGAAAAAGGAAAACCGAAACCAATATATTCCTGGGTTTGCTAGAACAAAATTGTAATTTGACTTTAAATTATGTATTTTAATTATTAATACTATTCAATAAATACTACTGGAGCTTGTAACTGTGCTTATCCTGACAACTTCTACCAGCATCTGCCTCAATTTATCAACCAAGACCAAAATACCTGCAAGAGTTACAGAACACTTCACCTCAAAATACAGAGCTACTTCTCCAGAAAAAATACTGAACTTTACTGAGCAGATACCGCTGCCCAGTTAGCAACAAAGGATAGCCCTGCATACCACACAAAATCAGTTTTGTCCTAGGAACACAGATTCAACCTCTTACAGGATATTACAGTCCTCTGGAAATTCAAGCTCAAATTAAGAGCTTTAAAAAACTCATATATAGAGAAAAGCACCAACTTTAATGCAGCAACATTGCATGCTGCATAACCTAATACAAACTGTATGGCTGTCTCAGATTTTAATTGGCAGTCTAGCAAGAGTAGGCTCAAGTTTTCTAACCATTCTCACCATGAAAATAATAAAAAAATTTCCTTTAGAGATGAAAATAAAGTAAAAGTGTCTCTCTAAAAGCTTCACTTAAAAATTTCTGAAGTGTGATAGAAGACAATTAGCTCAACAAACTAATTTATCTTGAACACTGGCATAATATTTCCCCCCTGTATAAAACTGTGGGTATCTTCGAGGTCCCTGGCTGGAGCTGAGTGACTGTTCAGTGTAACATTCCAGCAGCTCTGAATACATGCAAGAGTGAGGTGAACATGACATGCAAAAAACCAGAAACACTAGAGCCAACAAGCCATTCTTAACTCACAAGATGCTTGCTGTCACTGAAGCTAATAAACAATTATTTTACACAAGAGGTAGTCAGCCCCTGCCTCACCTGCAAGTACTTTCTCTGTTTTCAAGAAAGTGTGAATTTTCTGGTCTTTCAGAAAACAGGACTTTAACTATGCAGTCACACTTCCCTAAAGCTGCACACCAACAGTTTTCAACACACTAGGATACTCCTGGAGTGTTTGTGCAGTGGCAGCAGTTATGATTGATGGTATGTAAAGACCTAATCTGTTGCAAAGAGGATGCAACACAAACCACAAAGGAACTACACACTTGAGGCTGTGTTTGGTTCCACGTACTGAAGCCCAAGCGCTGGAGATCCTGAAGAACATTTTCAGCCAATCTTTTTAGTCTGGCAGATTTCACAACTTTCCTTTACAGCAATATTCTGCCCTTGAAAGATAACGTATCTAGCAACAGCCAACAACAAAGTATCTAAAAGTCTCTGGTTGCACACTACGGCTGTCTTCCCCTGCCCTCGTTACAGATCTAAACACAAAATTATTAAAGCTTTCCTGAATCTGCTCGCATCACTATTTATTCCACATGCTGTGAGACTGAATGATTCACAACATTTTCAAACATTTAACACTGAAACGCGGAGGATTATTATTACTTGGATTCCCTGCTATTATTAGACACTTCTGAAAAAGATACACTTATATACACTACTCTCAGTTGGCTTGTTAAAATACATAACATGGTTAAAATATGTAGTTTGGGGTTTATGAAGGTGAACAGAGCAGTAGCATTCCATTTTTGTTTTGTTCTATTACTTATGTGATACTAAAAATGTAAGAACTAAGGGGAAAAAATAAAAAGCAGATTTCTTGATACTGCAATTTAATGTATGTCCATAATCATATTTCTAGGTATTTTATTTAGCATATTATTATAGTCTGCATGTCTGTGCACTTGCATATGGGCATTTTAATCTATTACTTTTGGTTTATGAATCAGGAACACTTCAAGCCTCTACAAGAAATAAGGAAAGACTTAAAGCTCTCAGAATGTACAAATAGAGGCCTATAAGGCGATAAATAGGACAGACACATAGAAAATATGATACCATTCTCTAAAGCATGCCATCCAATGAAGCTTCTTTCAACTGCATATTGATGATAGTCAAACAACAAGACTCAGGTGGAACCTACGACACATTGCAGAACACATCGAGACTCAACAGGCTGAGCCTGCTCCACAGTGTAACAATTTTAAATAAAGGTTCTACTCCAAAGGGTAGTTGGCTTCATATAGTACAGCCATTACTTACTAAAAATTGTGATTAAATGCAGAGTCACATGTTTTTTCTTAAAATAATTCCTCACTAGAAGTTAATAGTCCATTTTATTTTGTGAGAAAGGACAATTAGTTCTCCTGAGCCATGATTTCATATATTTAGAACAGGCAAAATAGTCATAGTAGGCTGATACACAAGCCTGACTCCTCTCTTGAACACATGAGCAAACTTCCAGATCAGCTTCTCAGAAAGTCAACTTCCCTTATAGGTGCCAACTGGAAGCTTTAAAGAACTTCCAGTATATTAGAAGTTTAATTTTGTTAATTTCTGTTCACAAAGGACTAAGAACTTCCAGAGCATGACATGACAAAACCCCCAAAATTATTGCAGAAGAAATGCAACTACATTCTTAATATTTAAAATGTCTTGGAGGGCTATGACACATGTATGATGCAGTTCAAATGGATACTATCAAAGCAGTATTTTAAATGCTTACCATTTCTGTTCATACCAAGTACTTGCTTCTCCAGATAGCATAATTTCACAGACTCGCATGATAGGCTGGCAGCACTTCTGGAGACTGCCTAGTCCAATCCTTTAGCTCAGAGCAGGGTAAACAAAGGGGATTGCTGAGGGTCATGTCCAGCAGGTTTTTGAGCGTCTCCAAGGATGGATGTATAAAAATTACACAAGCTCTGAGCACAACCTGTTCCACTCTGACCATCCCTGAAAAATAGTTCTTTACTGCATTTGAATGGAATTTTCTGTATTTCAATTTGTGACCATTTCCCTTTAGCGACCACCACTGACAAGAGCCAGACTTCTTCCTTTCCCCCCCTCAGGTGTTTACACACATCAGTAAGACTTGCCCTGAGCCTTTTCTTCTTGAGAAGCCCCAACCATCTTGGCTTCCCCTCATACAACAGATGCTCCAGTTGCTCAGTCATCTTTGTGGTCTTTTGCTCATTCCAATATGTCTGCTAATAGACAGACCAGAGCCGGACATATATTACTGCAGGTGTGGCTTTATTAGATTGGCCCTAAATCTGTAATTGCCAAGCTTTGAATTTCACTTCATCTGAAATTCTTCATCCTCTCTGATATTTCAGTTGTTAGAGATGAAAACAACACAACCATTTTTCAGCAGCTCAAGTGTTTAGAAAACTTTACATTCCAAAAACATACAAAACCAAATTTTATTCTAATCCTTTGAAAGAAAACACAGACTAAGACAAACAAAACCCACACTAAGAGTGGGCAAATGTGCTGGGTATATACAGATCCTCTAAGCATAAGGAGGATTTAATAATACCACTAAAATCAGAAAAATCAAATTCACATTTCTCTAATCTGGTCAATTATACTAATTAC
>JAOXXN010000446.1:27829804-27840358 GCA_026770055.1 Myrmophylax atrothorax
ATTGAACTGCCAGGGGATGGTCCCACTGAGACTGGAACTCAGGTCCTTGGGATTCAGAGTCCAGAGTGCTCTCCTTTGCACCACGGGACCGCCCCTTTGCCAACAAAAGATACTCTTACAACAATAAAACTTCCCTTTCAATTTTTTTACACAGATTTACATAGTGATCGGTGCATTAGAAGAAAAGACCTGTACAGTTTTTTATTTCCCACACCGTTATAGAATGACTGTGTAACTAGGAAATAGTGTACAGATACTGTTTCAAAAAATTAATGGTTTGCTTCCTTCTTTATCACTGACTCACAGAAGGAGTTCAGAAGTAGTTTACAGAATTATTGCCATGGATTTCTGTTGGCTGTAAAGTAACTGTGCCAGAATGAGATCTTCAACACTGTTGCATTCCATTCTGTCAAGATGAAGCCTCTGATAATCTACTATGCTTCTGATGCCCCTAAACCCACCAGACAATGTCTCCAAACCCCCCAAATTCAGCATTATCACAAGTGTATATTAGCTATTTAATGTTGTGCCGTGTATGCATATATGTATATGAGAGTCAGGCATCCAAGATGTATCATTGCATATGTAAGACTGCAAGAATTTACCAGCCAAGTACCCAGCAATAAATACGTCTCTACCAAGCAGAAGAATGTGAAATTAAAAGCCAGCTGTTCTCATCTTCTGGTGAAAAGTAGTAAGTACCCAAGATGCATGTTATGCAGATGTATGTTATGCACCTTGGTCTGTCCAGATCACATTAAACAGTGTGCGTGATGCAAGGGGTTGGAGAAGAAGAAACTGGACCAGGCACCAATTATTAGTTTTAGTTGTCTTTACAACAAAAAGTAAGTCTTAGTAATTTTTTCTCCTGCAGTGACACACAATGCAAAGAAGTAAGACAGACATCCACTACAACAGCAGAAAGACCTGCAACAACATAAGCCCAGTTTTTAAGAAGCATTCAATGAACTTCTAAGACAGAGGTAGCAAAAACACACATTTAAACACCTTGCTAAGGTCCATCTTTTCAACAGCATTTGGCACACTTATTAGTACTACACCATGTGATGCTCTCTTTAAACAAATTAGAAAAGAAACAGTTACCACCTGTATAAAATAGCTTCTCACTTTTATTGAGGCATAAAACTGGTAGCCAGGACATTCACTCTTTTCAAGGTCAGACAAGAGGAAGTTACTCACTGTCCCTGTTTAAAAATATCAGCAAAGACATACTGTGCAGTATTTAAATTGCATTTATCTCAGGAAAATATAGGTAGTCTTTCAGACGAGAGCCTAAGTTACCACAATGACCTAATGCTACCTTTACTTTTTAAAATCCCTTATTTCCTCACAGCACTTGGAACTGACAAATATATGCGCTTTTTTGTGAAATACTTCAAGCACCTTGTTTAAAACTGGTATAAAAAGCATGCCACACTTTGTGGGGAATATTTACAAAACCACTATCAAATGTATGCCCTACACTTAGATCTCCTATCTGACAGACATTTTGCCTTTGTTTTCTCAACATTCAGAAACAAATGCAGGAGAGCCCAACCTTGGGGACAGTCAGTCTTTTTGGACCAGCACAGAAAAATTGCTGTTTGAAGTTCCAAGCGCTGCTCCACAGCACCAACTCTCACCAACTGTCCCATCAGAGCTTCACCCTTTCAAATTTTATTTGAATTACAAGCTTCTAGTAGGAAGATTCTGAGCAGTGAAGGAATATATTTGCTATCAGAAAGTGGAGTGAAACAACCTACTCTGTGACAAAGTTTACGACATCCAATATGGCTGAGGACTAAAGGACTCATGAGACCGTACTGCTGGAACTGCCACATCCTTTCAAGCACACATTTTAAGCAAAACACAATTATTTTTTAAAACAGCCTTTCACAGTAATTGTTTTCAGAACAGTCAGATTCATTTAACTTGATCCATAAGCAAAATCTATGTTAAAAAACCTAAGTACAGACACCAATGTGGATAATGGATGTGAACCTTCCTCAAGTAACCTGGGTAGAATCTTTCTACTTAAATTAATTGAAAGCGAAAGATCGAGCAAACGCTTTAAATAACTGCTCCAGTACTGTAATAGCATTTCACAGCTAAACCCAACATTATTTCCCGAAATACACAAATAAAAATGCATATTTACTTTAAAAAGGGAAATGCCCAAAAGAAAGGGAAATACCAAAGCATATTGCAGTCTGCTTGATAACACAAAAAAGTAAATCATCACTGCTCACTAGGAAGCAGGGCAATAAAATTATAAATATCTTATTACATTTTGATAGCAAATTTGTATGTGAAAATCAACTCCAGATGGAATTACATTGTTTTGACCACTCTTCATACAGGTTTCTTTTAGGAACATAATTAATTGTGCACATAGTTCAGTATCAAGCGGAGAGAACGAAATCAATAGCAAATCAGACAGGTACAAAGAACAGAATATTAACATCAAAATGCTTTACTACAAACCAGTTATATACAAATTTCACAATTAATCACCTCCAATGTATGGAGTAAGTATAACCAAGTAAGTATGGAATTTAAAATTTTGTTGAGCGGATATCTAAAAAAAATAGAATCTTAATATATGCACCTTTAAATCACTGTATTCATTTTGAAATTTTGCCTGGTGGAACACATCAAAGTAATTTAAAAAACAAAATCAAGTTTGTTGAGTAAGAATAGGCTTGCAGCATAATTTGAAGCTCAAGCATGGGCCCTGATGAACAGCTGTAGGGGAAAAAAAAGAGTTCTCAAAGGCAATGACCACCACAATGATGTTTTTCACTCTTGTAAGTCACCATAGGAAAAGCAGCAGTCTCTTAAATAACTGGATTCTACATTATACAACGATTAAACACCCTTCACATAGGAAAATGTCCTCTATTTCTGAATCTACATAATAATCACTTTTCCCTATTCAACATCTTTCCCATGATTATATGTGTAAATGCTAAGAAAAATGCCTCAGCCACAATTCAGTTGGTTATGAGTAGATTTTAATATCTAATTAAGATGGGTCATTATTTCAAAGAGACACCAGTGGAGATTAACTGAATGATACAATATATGGCATTGACTCAATTGGCAGCAGTATTTTCTTTGGGTCTAGAACAAAGTAATATCCTATGCAAGAGTTAAAAATGCTTTGATCCACTCTGTCATCTCAAAGAACGTCTTTTATTAATGCAACAGAGATGCCTGCCAGGGTTTTTTTATCACCAAAATCAATGCTGCTAAAGGTGCTATATTTCAGATGCATCTTAACACTCCGGTTCTCCCTTTGTTCACTGCACAGCCCTTTCTCCAAGGAGACTTGTCCACCTAACTTTTCATTATTATTTCTGTTGAATAGTTTGCTTTTTTCTTTTCATGCCATATTGCTGAATTCAGCTCAGGGGTACTCACATTTCTTTACTCACTCTGCATCAGCAGTGCCCATATAAATCCTGTAAATACTACTTGGTCCTGAATGTCCTACTCACAGATGTAAATGTATGTAAGTGTCTGATGAGACTGGTACTGTCTAGTAAGTTTGTAAAACACACAGACATTATGGAACCGTAACATATTATTATAAAACATTTACATACACAAAGACTGCAAAACAATAGGATTTCCTTACTATGACATATTTCCTTCCCACACTTGCAAGCAAAGCAAATTAACATATCATCATACTTCATACTCTTAATCTAACATCAGCTCTTTAATACAGTTCATAAAACACAAAAAACGAAGTTGTCACTCTCAGCAATAAGTCAGAAAAAGTGCAAAACAAGTTTCTTAATAAAACCATTGTACATATGGATGGACTTTTGAAAAAAAAATTAAAGATTTTATGTGTTTGCCATTTACAAATCAAAATCAACTGACATGATAGGATAAAATCTTGAACTTGATCTTGTACTGGTGAAATAAAAACGAAATTGTTTCCACTTTTGAGAATGTGCAGACTAAGGCTCTGAATGGGCAAGGCCTTAGAGATACTACCCTATTCAGTATGTCGCCATTATTCCTTGTTAACCACAGCTCCAGTTTCTAAAACTTAAGAAATGAGAGTAGGTGGATCTTCCACCTGGACATTTTGTTCTGTTACACATTGTAAAGTACTGGTTTGTCAGGGAAGGGGTGTAACTACAGTACCTCCTGATTTTCTGTAAGAATAACAGTGTGGTACATGACTATGGAGCAGCCATGTAGCTGGCAGATCCTTGACCCATAAGCTTACAGATGGTTATATTTTCAAAGTTAATAGCTATTGAGATGATTACCTTACATATTTTAACATTTTAAATGTTACAGTAAAATTGTATTTATTTATTCTTGAAGGTCTTCCACACAATCTACCAGTTAAAGCATAAAATGCTTGCACATTCTGCAATAAATTCAATCTACTCTTTACAGCCTAGACTAGGGTGTGTACAACTCCTTTCATGTGTCAATAAATGTACAATCGCTATTCATAAGCAAAGTTTCTGAACCAATAGTACTTCCAAAATGGTCATACTCATGAGACTGAGAGCTGCCTTTAATTTGACTTCAAACATTTAATCTGGCACCACTTCCTCATCTGCCCATTCCACTTTATTAGTTTGAAGCCTGATTTCAACCCTTAGAAACTAAAGGGAGTTTTGCGATTAATGTTCTGCACCTCATCCCCATTTCTCTAACAGTTGCTCTCATTTTCCTCCTGTTCAACTTCTATGTTTATGTTCAACTTATATAGCCTCACACTTCTGTTTCTTCACGTGGATATCACCTACATTTACCTCTGCTGTCTATTTCATCTGCTCTGTCATTTTTCCATATTAAAAAAAGCTTAATGAAAGTATACAGGGGTTTGGATAATCACAGGATGCAAGGGCAGAGGACAAGACTAGACCCACGGTCTTCAAACCATTTCTGAGCTCCCAGAGACCTGTGAAGTTTTCCTTTAGAGGCAGTATCCAGCAACAAATTTAAATCTACTGACAACACAGGGTTGGGGAACTTGCTACTTTATCAACTGACACGGAACTCTCAGAAACAGCCTGTGGAGTATCAAAGGCTCCTGTATCAAAGGTTAAGGACCACTCAACTAGATCTTCAGTTATGGAAAGGATTTCCCTATAATACTGTGAGGCATCCATCTTATGTTAATTAATTTTACACTGTGTACCTGTTCAGCAACATCATAAAGCACTAAATCACAAGAACTCTGTATTTCCACAGTGATGCACAAATTCAAAATTTTCTCATAAACTAACAATAAATTACTTCTAACAAATAAAAATCTTTCCTAAAAAACACACATGCATGAAATTTACATTTGAAAGAAATTTCAAGCAATTGCTAATTAATCCTGTCTAAAATAATGCTTTTAACTAACCTAGTTGTAAAAAAAAAAAAAATAAAAAGTAATTCTCAACTAAATGCAGAATATTGATTATCCCAACTCCGCCTCCTAATTATCTCAAGCCAAACAAAGCCCAAAACAAAAATTAGCTTTATTCCTATATTTCAGAACAAGAAAAAACAATCTTGCTAACACATGTATACAGCTGTATATATGTCTTTAAACAAGATAGGAGACAACCTCTGTCAGGTGCCATAGTTGTGTGTTCATTCAACACAGGTACTACACAATTTGAATCACTGGGTTTGGGTGACAGGTGCAGCTGGCAACAAGTTTTTAGTTTTTCAAAGAACAGAGTCTTGGAAAACATTTAGGATTTAACAAAGAAAGATTTTCTGGGTAAGATCGCTGGCCAAAAATGTCAGACACCTTTTAAAAGTACCACTGAAAAGAGTCAGCTAGAAAACACTGTGTTTTATTGCTTCAATCTATTATTTTAAAGGCAAGCAGCATAAGCATTCATTGGGCACAGACCAAACCCCTTATTTACCTCCCAACAACTTCCACCATCGACTATAGCTGTGTTTTCTCTCTACTGTCTTTATATTTCTTTCTCTCAGATTTCAATAGGAAAAATGTACAACAGCTCCCATCTCAGCCTTTTGAGAAGACTAGTTCAAGGGGAAGAAAGGTCTAGCATGAAGTGACAGCAGCAGATGCAGAACTGCTCAGCCCATCTTACGTACCTTGCAAGCCTAAAGGTCAAGCCAGTCAACACTAGTAACAAAGTTATGGCTTCTTAGACCTACAAGCAAATCTGTGCTCTGTCACAGCACTGCACAGGGAGGGAATGGTTCCTTTCAAACTAAACCTAGAATTCAAACCTCCTTCCTGAAAAGGAATGATAACCAAGCACCTGTCAAGCTCTCCATGAAACCATAATAAAACAGCCTACAGAAGCATATTAAACAAAGTTTTCAGTGGAACTAAATTTTAAACAACAGTGATTTGTGGAGGTTCTCAACACCTATTGTGTTAGCATTCATTCCAAGTGGTACACAAAGCAATAGTTTGTACAAAACAGATGACTTGGACACCTTAAGCAAAAGGAATTTCGGGCTCTGATCTCCTGTATAAAAATAAATACCTGAATCAATGGGTGCCATTAGATGCTCAACTCTAAAAGAATAAAGCAATTTCTGACATGTCTCATCTTAAATACTATTTTATCAGCCACCATGGGAGTCTCCCCTCTCTGCACAACCTCTAAACTTTAACCATTTTAACCAATAAAACTTTAACCAATACGTTAATGATTTTACTCTCCCAGTGCACTATTCAGAGAGGTTACACACCAAAGTCTCTTTGTACATCTTTGCTGAATACCAGAATTTTATCACTACCGGAAAACTAATCTGGATCCTTCCAGAATTAAAAATAAAAGGAGTAGATTGGCCTATTTCAAACACTTGCCCTATAGCCACTTGATGTACTGAACTTGAGGGAGGTCAGATAATGGAGAAGTTACTTTTTTTCTCTGTTTTGGCATACTCATGCCTACAGGTAAGGTCATACAAATTTATCATCTATTTTTAATTTACAGAGAAGATCGAGTAAGCAAGTGGTAAACAACAGGAACAGTGTTTATAACTATCTCACAGCTGAAAACCAGCACTATCAAGCAGCAGCAATGAAAGTGTTTTAACAAGATTATTATTGCCAACAATATGACAAATTAAGTCTCCCAAACTACAAAATGGTAGCCAGACAAAAAATAACATAGCTAGTATGTCAGCTCCAGCTACATTCAAAGTGCTGAAATGCACATGAACCTTATGAAATTCAGTTCTGAAAAGACACCTCAACTGTGAGGTGCTGGGTATACTTTTTGGATGAGGAACTCACCCAGATTTCAAGTCTGTAATCCGTAAACAATTAGTAGCATCCAGTCCTACTTTTCCATTTCTGACCACACTGGAAATGAAGGGCGAGAGTGCTGGAGAAATTCTGTTCAAGGCAACTTCAGGTGACATTTTTGTATGTTCCTCCTTCCTTTTGTATGTTCCTCCTTTTTTTTGTCTTGAGCTGCAGGGGAATGGCAAAGGAAAAAATAAAATTAAAAAAATATCCTACTTATCTGATGTAAATTCACGTGCATTCTGCAAACATCAAAAAAAAATAAGCAAAGCACACAAAGGACCAAGAACGTAGAGTAACTGAACTGTGCACAGGTTTATAAATTAAAAATAAGCACAGGTAGATTTTTTTCTCATACCTCTGCAGTATTCAATATCAATATAAACCCAGAATTATGTCCTAGGCTCTTCTAATTACGGTCCTATCCCTCTGAAAAAGAGAAATAAAATTGAAGGCCTCTGACACTTTACAACCTGGACCTTCTTGTGGGCACTTCCATTAGGTCTGTACCTGACAAGCCACGTTTGTTCTGCTTCCACTGAAATCAGTGGGACTTTCATTAATTACAGTGGGGGCCCAAGGGTCTGATTATTTTTCCATATTGTCACATGCAATTTCTAATAGCACAAGTGTACCAATAATCAGTATTGCTCTCACACTATTTCATTAGGACTTCAAAATGCCTTTTAAAGGCTAACACTGCATCTCTTTCAGTGGTGTCACCACAGCCTTTGTAAAGCATCTTCATCTTCCTTCACACAACAGATCAAGAAACTGATGTAAGCACATTTCAAGCACATTTTCAAAAGTGCTTGCAATTGTGTGTCCTTATCATAAATCAGACAGGCCACTAAATTAGCATCCTGTAAGAACCTGCTGCTTTTCAGGTGAAATGCAGAAACTGAGCATGCACACATTTTAACCTAACAGGACCACAAAAAGACTAGAGTATGTGAACAACAACAGACTGTGGTAAGAGAAGTGGGAGAAACGAAGGGTAACCAGACTATTAAAATGTTAACATATTTATTTGTGTTCTTAGTCATAGTTTCATCTGAAAATTAACTAAATTTGGCAATTTTGGAAAATAAGGCTGCAAATAATTGAAGGTAACATAAACATGCCACCAGTAAGTGGGACAGAAGAGCTCATACTTAAACTCTGACCATTAAAAAGTATTTTTTGAAACATCCATTCAATTGAAAAACACCAATACACACTGCATTCACGTCTTACAAAATGCTGCATATAGGCTACTTATTAGTAACTGTTCTATAAAGAGTGTGAACAACTCATGGCAATAATTGTAATTTTCTGTTGTTTCTCACACTCAGTTTATAAGTGTTAGTCAGTAACTAATGGATAGTCTACAAAGTAATAGTTTTCTGTAACTGGGAGAAACACGAATTTTATATTCTGTTCTCATGAAAGTCATTCACACAGGAATAGTACAAAGCAATGCTCAAGAAAGAGTGTTTGTCCTGCTGTTTGCAATGGATCTGAATAAAGCAATGGCCAGGCACTTTAAGGCAAACAGAAAGACTAATAAAGTAAGACTTCCTAAATATAGTAATTATCTTTAATAGACTGGCTCCTACATTTTATAGCTGAAGACTTTAGTATCCATGCCCTGGCATATAATGTGTTCTCTTCACATATATGATTTGCTGTAACTGACAATGGTAACAAAAGTTTGCTGTGCAAACACCTACAGCAACTTTAGGTACTACCTCCTGTTTGGTACTTTTCTACCAAAAATTACTGCCTACCTTACTCTTCCCCAGAGGGAGCGAGGGAACACAAGCCCATAGGCGACCTCTTTCAATGCAAAGTCCAATGGCTTACATTGAACTGATAATAAAAATGAGTTTAAACTGGAACACTTTGCACAAGAGTGGCTAAAACAGGGCACATACTTCAGTCTGCCAGCCCTGCTGTAGGGAAGCAGGGGGCAGATGGACTGATGGAAGTAAAAACTTAAACCTTGACATGCTTAAAAACATGCTATTCTTTTAGCAATGTTAAACACCAGGATCTCAGAAATGGTTCTGATAACAAGACATTTTAAGGGGACTGTAAGTGTTATGATGGTGAAATTGTGAGACATAAGAGATACATGTGGTCATCACAGCTGGACAGATGCACCTTCCAAAACAAACTGCAGAATGAGATTCCTTATCTTTTTGTTAGTAAAATTTGCAGATATTGTCAAAACAAGATATAAATGACTGTTAGGCACTTTTGCTGATTTTATTGCATCATTTTTTTAACCACAATACCTTCTCTATAACAAGCTGGATACACAATACTTAAAGAGTTGGTCTCAATTAAACTCACTGATTTATTTTGTAAACAAAGGGCTTCATAAACCAGAACACAATTTGTACCACTTTCCTAGGATTCAGTTGTCATATACGTTTTTTCCTCCCAGCTTAAGTTTCCCACAGTACTGGAAACCAAACACAAACAAACTCAAGGGTATTAACGAAAACAAAATTCACTGGACTGTTTCCCCTCCCAAAACAAAACATCTGAAGGAAGCAAACAAACTAATGGTTGAATCCTTTTAGATCCAACTGGCTGAATAACTTCGGGCTAATGTTACATATGCTTCACAGTAACCATGAGGACGAGGCACTGCTCAGGGTCCGGACGTGAGACGCTCTGCTCGCCCCTGCCAATGGCACTGTGGGCTAAAGTGAGACTTTAAGAAGGCAAAGGCGAATATTGTGGAGGAGACCTGGAAGACCAAAGGGATGCTTCCTGTCTAACCCTCCTGGCGTGGCTGTCGGCAACCTAGTTGTGTGGTTTTCACTTGAGGGATGGCAGGAACAGTGTCTGGGTGTGAGTGGGGCCAGGAGGGGACCCACCCCCAGCAACACGTCCTGCTGCTGTGCCCGAGCACAGGCACGGAACGCGACCGGCGAGGGGGATGTGCGGAGCTCTGGGGAGCGCCGAAGCCTCCTCAGTCCTGGGACGGGAGAACGCCCGGAATCCCAGAGTGGGTCAGGTTGGAAAGGACCACGCTGGATCACCTGGTCCAGCCTCCCTGCTCAGGCATGGCCACCCTAGAGCGCATGGCACAGGATTGCATCCAGACGCTTCCTGCGTATCTCCAGTAAGGGCAACTCCACACCCTCCCCGGGCAGCCCGTCCCGGTGCGCGGCCACCCGCGCAGCAGAGAACCTCTTCCTCGTATTCAGGTGGAACTTCCTACGCCCCATTTCTCTCCGGGCTGGCCGCGGCCAAGCCCCGCTCCCTCCCCAGCCGGAGCCGCCCCGTGC
>JAOXXN010000446.1:27878552-27891060 GCA_026770055.1 Myrmophylax atrothorax
ATTGAATTTAATACCTGAGTGATTAATAATAAATTTTAATTTGAAGGCACCCATGCCTGAAGGTCTCTAAGTGTTGTAATAGAGATTAAAAAAAGAAAGAAGCTGCAATAAAAGGTGATTTGTGTGTCTGAAGAAAAACAAAAGAATGTTTGGAACCGACTGTAAATGAACCTCACCTAACTTAAACAAACTACAAGAACGAAAAGGATCTCACATGTGCTTTGAGACACTGCTGTGCTTCCGCACGAATAGCTTTGCTTAGACCATTCCACTGGCCAGCTTTAAGTGCAGCATAAGCTGCCACCCACCTTCTTCACTCACTTCTGATAAAGCTTTCCTTAGACATCACCTTTCTGGGTTTTGGTGACAAGCTGCTTCTGTTTTTCATGCTGGTTAGGAGCCATAACTTGAAATGTCTCAGGTAAATGGCACAATCCTGCTTCTCTGAAATCTAAAGAACATGCACAGTTTTCATAGCTGTGTGAAATACTCTTTGTTCCCAGCTGATGCAAAATGTTTGGCATACAAATTCAGTAACCAAATTGATGCTTTTCTCTTCCAAATGCTACTGGAATATTTTAGAAAACTGGAAATATCAGCTTTAGTGTGTATCCCCCATCTCCAGTGTGACTAGCACAGTGCTTCTTTAGAGTTCATAGAAAACACCAAAATAAGACTGGGGAATGCCCATACATGATTTTTCCCAAATAAATATATACTGCATTTGTTGTACAGTGTAACATTCATTGGTCCATTGATCTTTTTGATTATACTCTGAAATTTTTGGATATTTGAAAATGTCAGCAATGCATACATTTTTATGGGAATTTTTTTTTGAAAATAGAATGAAATATTCACCTAAAATATATTGTAAATAAATCAAGGAATTGTTTTCCATACTTTATTTAATGCAAAACCCACAATATCTTCTCTTTAGGACAGAATGTTATTGTCATAGTCCCAGGAGCCAACCTGCTTTTAAATTGTGAAGACCTGAAGAGGGCTTCTGATGTCATCTATAAAGCCAAAGTGCTTGTTTGCCAGCTAGAAATAACCCCTGCTGTTTCTCTTGAAGCCCTGAAAATGGCACGTGCCAGTGGAGGTAATTTGGCATAAGCCATTCTGTCTCTTTCATTTGTGCTGCATGAAAAATACTCTTTAACGTGGTTTCTAAATAAAGATCCTGTGGTCTATTCTGGTTTCTGTCATACTAGTTTTATTTAGAATTGAAACAATAGCCAACAAATTCATGCTATGCTAATGAAAACTGAATTCAGTTTTAAAATTTTGCAGTGTTTACCTTGAATGGCAAATCAACCCATACCCTTATAATCTCCTCGTATATGTCTGATGCTGCCTTTCCACCTATTTTCATGCTGTGACTAAATACAGTATAATGTTGCAAGGTCAGGAGCTGTGGGCCTGACTCTGGTATTATTCCAGAGCAGAACAAGCATAATGAATGCAAGTCAGTAATGTTCCACACACAGTAAAGTGAGTGAAAGGACCTCAAAACCAGACTTACGTCCGTGTTCTCCCAGCATAGCAGTAGGTATGGTTTTCTATACAGTAATTGACATCCTTAAAATAAAATAAAAATGCGTTTTCTTCTCAACCAAAATTCTTAGAGTGTGTGTGGGCACCATGCCATTGAAGAGACACAGTCTGTGAAATTATTAGTAAATTTTTACTGCACTGTACTTTTAAATGTAGGGCATTGTTCATTCAGTGTAGCATATAGGTAGATGAAAGCTGACATTTTACCTGAATAGGATGGGGTTTTGTTACCAACATAATGTTTTTGTTGTTTAAGTGCCTGTAATGCTTTCAGTTACTCAAGCACAATTATCACAGTATTTGAACACTTAAGTAAATAATTATGCAAGTGCAGCATCTATATGAGATTAAAAAAATGTTTTTCCATCTATCCAGAAGATAACACTGGGAGGGGATAGCTCATAGCATGATCAGTCATGCAGCAGATCAGGGATGGAACTGGGATCAGAGGGATCAGAATGAGCTAGCTCCTTGCAGCTGGGCCAAGGCTTGCTACAATAGACCACAGTTTCCTGGGATTGCTGGCTCTTCAGTTCTCCTTCTCCACAATGATCTCCTGTGCACCTGCAGTGATCACTGGTGTTCATGCACTAGTACAGATGCAGCAGAATTTCATGCATCTTGTTTGTATGTTCAGTGCCAATTTAAGCAGCAACGTTAGACGGGAGACTGAGACAGAGGGCCTTGAAACTGTGGTGGAAATTAAGTCATAAACTCTATGAACAGAACCATGCATGGGGAAAAACTACTTTGATCTCTGTTTGAAATGTCAAAACTGGGTTCATGCAAATGTAAATAAAAATTGAAAACTTAAAAAAACTGAATAGCACCTGAAATGCTTAAGATTTCAGGGGCAGGGGAGTGGAAGGAGGGAGGACAGAGACAGAACTTACTATATTTTTTCATTATGTTTTAAGAAAATGGAATAAAGCATTCTTAGTCTGGTGGTTAATGGACTATAATTGAGCCATGAGTAAATATCCATGACTTATTTTGTCTAATTCTAACTCTATGCACAGATTTGGCAAGATGCTTCACACTTTTGTCACCCTCCTATGGCAAGATGCCAGTCTGTGACAGAAGAAAAGATATGATTTTTTTAAAGGCAATTGAAAAATTCAAACCTGATACATGGAACAGGCATGTAAGCATTTGGCAACTGTAGACAGCACAATATATTGAGAAAAGATGATAGTTAACTGTGGGCCAGCTATAGTTCTGTGCTGTCAGCGTGCTATCGTTGTGCAGCTCTTCTATCGGGAAAATTTGGTTGCTTCTGCTTCAAAGCAATAGGCTACACATGTTCAAATGTCATGTGCCATCAAAACTAAGTAAACCACTGAGTTTGTGGCACTGTAAAAGTCTATCTGTAGCCAACAGTAAATTTTTAATGCAGTTTCCTTTCTTTTAGCCTGCAATAACCTCATGTATAATGTAGTACTGCATGTTAGAATGTGCACTTGACTATTTTTGTTTAAAACAGATGCATACCCAGATGCCTCAAACCTCTGTTTCAATGGGGTTTTTTGCTTGTTTTTCTTCATTCTTACTGAAAGAAATAAATGAAAGTGAGAGAGAAAGAAGGAAGGAAGGACTGCGAAGTAGATACAAATTGTAGTGGAATTCTGGCTGGACAATTAGAGGGTTTTAGTGGCTGATGGTGAGAAGCTGCTGCTGCTTCCAGGAGAAGGATCACTTCATTGCTAGGCAAAATGTTATTGTTTATCAAAATCTGTATAGCAGGTTTTGGGCTTCTGTAAAGACAGACTCCTTAAAAGATGGTTGATAATGCTGTACGAGTGGCATATTCATACAGCATATTAATACTGTAGTGAAGAATGAGCTGGAAGCAGCCTCAGTTACTAAGATTCCATGTCATTTGCAAGTAAAGGATCTATTTTTCACGTGCTTCAACTTTTTAATCTTGGGCTGCAGTTTTTCATATCAGCTTTTTGTCTGTCATTAAACTCTTCGTAATTTCTGCCAAAGCATTGCTGCTGCAGAAACCAGGCAATGGAAAATGCCTCCCACCCTACCCCCTTTCAAATTATGAATACTGGCTACCTTAAAATTTACTTAAGACTTGATAGCAAGGGAGATTTCTTTTAAAGATAAAACTTTACAACGGTATGGAAACCTACCTGATTTTAACTGTATTATCTGTCTTTGGAAAATAAGTACCTTTTACATAGACTTCAGAAAATTATTAAGGATTTCCCAACTAATTTACCCCAAGAGTCTGTCCACACAGGTGGTTGTCCATTTGAGCAGCATGAGTTTCAGTATAATTCCTGAATCTGGTTTTAAGCAACTTCTTTCGTACTATTGAAGATCTGTTGTAGGCCCAGGAAGCACAGAGCAGGAGCTTGCTTGATTTAAATACAGAGGAGACAAAGCTGGATGGGAATGCTGAGGAGAAAGAGTAGATTTCAGAGAAGGGAAATATGGGAGAGATTGGCTTCATTTATGGGGGTGGCAGAGGAAGAAGGAAGGGAGAAGCTGAAAGGGCAACAAAACTGGAACAGAAATTAGGATTTGTTGAATAGAGATTGGAATATGGATATAGACGCAGGGGCTTGGCTGTGGGCACTGGAAGTGGGAAAAAGAAAAAGCAGAGAGGGGGCGCAAAGAGATACAATGTGGTGAAAGTTGAGTGACAAAGGTTACAATTGCCTAGTACCGATGCAAGGAGGCATAAAATATCAAATGAATTTGAGAATGGGTCTTGGAAAAGGGAGGGAGAGGATGAGCTTGAGAAGTGGCCCATGGGAATCTCATGCAGTTTAATTTAATAAGATCAAGTGCAAGGTAGGGCAACCCCTGGTATCAGCACAGGCTGGGGATGAACAGACCAAGAGCATCCCTGCTGAGGAGGAGTTGGAGGTGCTGATGGATGAGAGGATGGACATGACCCAGCAAGGTTCACTTGCAGCCCACAAAGTCACCTGTGTCCTGGGCTGCATCCAAAGCAGCGTGACCTGCAGTGCTGCATCCAGCCCTGGGGTTCCCAAAACAGGGAGGACATTGACCTGGTGGAGTGAGTCCAGAGAAGGGCCTCCAAGATGATTAGAGGAATGGAGTATCTCTGCTATGAGGAAAGACTGAGGGAATTGCGATTGTTCAGCCTGGAAAAGAGACGGCTTAGAGGTGACCTCATTGCAGCCTTCCAGTACCTGAAGGTGGCCTACAAGAGAGATGGAGAGAAACTTTTTACAAGAGCATGTAGTGACAGGTGAAGGGGGAATGGCCATCCAACCCAGGCCATTCTATGATTCTGTGATTCTGTGAAAGAATTTGGGCAGAAGATAATTTGGTGTTCCTCAGGAAAACCAAACAGATTACCGCCTTCTTCACAGCCTGAAAGAGGATTTCAGGATTCCTCTATCTCCCACTGTTCATCAGGTATTAAATATGGGAGAAAACTAATAGTAGTGTATTATACCCTGTTTATGATGAGTATTACCTAAGACCCAAGTTGGAACACTTCCAGTGCTGCTCCTGACCCACATAAATGTCAGTATGATATCACATGACGGAGTTTGTTTTCCAGTATGTACTGTTTGTTTGTTTTACCTAGGAAGGTATACCTTAAAGATTTGTATTTAAGAAAACTTCATTAGGGTTGCAGTTCAGAAAATAAGAAATGCAAGAGTTAAGGTTGCCTGTGAAACCTTAATTTGTCTTCTTTCTGCATATGTATTATGTTGCAGTCTTTAATTATGTGATCACATGCTGTTTTTCAGTGGTATGTGATCATATAATTAAAGAGTTTATTATAATACATACTGTATTGTAATAATATAAGAGAGCCAAATTAAGATTTCATTGGAATTCCTAATCCTGGCATTTTCCAACTTCTGAGTAAAAGTCTGTGTTGCTTTAATACTCTTTTTAACAAGGCAGCTAGAGAGGCATGATAAAGTTGTATAGTCAAAGGCTAAAGCTTGCAGAGTGTTGATCACCTAGGTTCTAAACTTTCTGATACTCAGATTTCGGACGTCTCTGTGCATCTTTGTCTTTTAGGCATTAACTGGGATTGAGAAGCATTCAGGGTGTCTGACAATTACATGTTGTAACTTATGGTCTAAATATGTGTTCAGGACTGAAAATTTATGCATCCAAATTGGAAGATTTGATCACTTACTCTAAGGAATATTTCTGAAGCAAGAGTGTGTGCTTTATTTAAAAATTATGGCCTTGTGGTTAAGACACAAGTATTAATCATAACGTTGGCAAAGTGAGGATCCAAGGCTGCAGACTTCCTGTGTTAACAGTGAGTAAGTCACTTACACTGTCCTCATGACAAACCTTTTCTGGTGTTACAAAGGGCCTTAGGCTACTACAGTTTAAAGTTAGATTAACTAACATAGTCAACCACATGTTAAGTTTAGGTCTAGCTTTGCCAGATAGCGTATTAAAAATATACAGTGCCTTGTCCACGCTACAGTTTTATAATATGGCAGTTTGAACAAGTTAGGTAACACATTCAGAAGCACGTTTAACTCCTTGTCTGGACATGCCCTTCATTACTCCATAACCCATGATTCTTCATGTACACAACTCAGATAACCACACTGAAAAAATTCTAGAACTACATCAGTTCTTGTAGAACTTATCAATATCCTGGAAGAAGCATCATCAGTTAAACAAATTGCATTATTGTATAAGGCTTTTTACTCCTTTTTTTTTAATTTAATAATGTCTTGGATATTTTTTCTGTTACTCTTCTGTCATGTTCCCATCATGACAGGTGCCTGCACATGAGTTAGAATGGAACTTTAATATAAACAAAGCTTTTAGCTGTTGTATAAAACGAGGACACAGAAACTGAGTCATTCCTGTGTTAATAATAAACACCAGGGGCCGTGAATTAAACACAATGGTATTTCAAGTGATGGTTTATGAATCTAAAACCTAACAGATTTACACTTTCTTTTTTCTTTTTTTCTTTTTTTCAGTAAAGACTGTATTTAATCCAGCTCCAGCCCTTGCTGACCTAGATCCACAGTTTTATACCTATTCTGATATCTTCTGCTGCAATGAAACTGAGGTAATGGTCATATGTCATATTAAAGGAGGAGTCTTAAGCAGTAAAATTCCAGAGGGCTACTCTTCTTAGGAATGCAACATAGGGAGCAGGAAAATTGAGCTGTACTTCTCTTACATAGGACTTTAGGAAGTGATGGATTTGATTCCTGATGTAACCAAGAAAGAAGAGTATTCTAGAATACCTTTAGCTTGCACTCAAAATTAAATTAGTTGTTTACAGTAGGAAAGTTGGGTCCAAACTTCCTTATAAGTAGATTAGCAAAACAAATCCATGAAAGAATACTTTTAGAATGTTATCACTGTGTGGTAAATATTAAAATAGTTCCTTGTTCTTCAGTCTCTTAATATGATTAGCAGAAATATACTAGCCATAGTGTTCAGACAGTTTTGAACTCACTTGCCAGGAGGTGATGCATGCATGCTGCACTTGATGGTAAATAGTAGCTTCATAAGCCTCTTCCTGTCAGATCTGTTTCCAATGAATCTGTTTCTCTGGCCTTCAGTTGTATGTTTTCCTTTTTAGAGGGTTTTTTCCCCCCTCCTTTCCCTCTCTTTTCTAATTCAAGTGCGTTATTTCTCCCAAAGGAAATTATTTTTGTCACAAGAGACAAATTAAGTTAATCTCATAAGGCCTTTGTTTAAATTTCCTATTAGCATTAGGCATGCTGTGTTCCTTCCCCTCACCCTCTCTTTATATAAACAGGAATGTAGGAGAAGCAACCTAGTACATAGATGATGTGCCTTGGTCATAAAGTTATCTCCAAGAAATACCATTTCTGAAATAAACATGATACCTTTAGTAGAGAGGATGGCAAAGAGCTGAGAGAAAACATGGCCCTGCTTACTTAACAGCATTTTTTGCCTGATGACAATGTCTGTCAGAGTAAGTTCTTCTTAATTGCCCTCTTTTGAAATTTCTGTTAAACCCCATGACAAGCCATACCAGAAGTTCTCAGTCCGTAGGTCTTCTAACATTTAAGGGGCAGTCTAAGTAACCCAAAAGGACATCTGAATTTTATTCTGGGATGTTTTGTTATGTGTCTGCAATTTCAGATACTACAGAGAATTCAGGAATTAGCAAAACAGCAAGGTGGAAGATGTCACATCATCTCGGTATCTGGAAGCCAAAGTTTCCAGGATAACCGGCAGTGATAAAATTTGCAGCTCAGACACTGTCCAACTGCAATCAGAACTCAATTCTATGTGAGGAAAAGAATGCTAAGGCAAATATTTATTCTTGTTCAGGGGACTTGAAGACCATCAATATGGTGTTTTCTTCATGTTTTGAGAAAGTCCTTATGCCTGGACTATGCCTCTGGATTGGCTAAATAGTGCAGTGGCTCATATATTGGGCTGAGAAGAACACCCATACACTCCCAATATTTAGTAAATGTCATTCATTGTTTGCTTTTTTCATAATGCCACTAGTTAATTTCTCTTCCCCTGTGAAAACTTATCCCCATATGTTAGAAACAAAACTTTGTTTTTCATTACTTGTCTATTCCTGACTTTTCTCTCATTGCTCTTTGCAACACACATGTTAAAGCTTTTGCCTTGTTCTACTTCACTGCTAGATGACAGTCTTGAAAGAGACGTTCTTTGAGAAGTGTAGCTTGCTAGAGCCAGGGTGTAATATTATTATTATTACCATCACATGGGGAAAAGAAAATTACTTCTATTTGGAGAACAAGAAATACAGGTGTATAATTATAATAGATCCCTGCTCACTCATCTACCTTTCCTGCAGAACTGGGGGTACAGTTTGCATTCTTTTCAGCTATTTTCTTTTAAAAAATAATTACCATGTGAAGATAGATGGGAACACTGTATGCAAGTGAGGCACAGAAATATGCTCTTTACTGTCAAGGAGGCTCTTGTCTTCCGAATTTATGGAAATGCTAGACCTATGGAAGTTCCTGCCAGCCATATCATGGGAGCACAGATCCAAGTATAGGACTCCTAGAGCATATCCTGAGAACAAGAATGGCACATAAATACCTTTGCTTTTAGCAATAACCTTTTCTAACTTTACAGTGTAATCAATTACATTAGCATGGATGTAATAGTCAATTTTGTTTGATTTCATTCTCTTTGTGTGTCCGTTTTGTATTGAATTGATTTTCAGAGATGAACTATTGCCATTTTTCCTTTCTTTTTGCTGAGAGAAGAGGAAAAATGAAGCATTTGTTTTCCCTATGTCACAAGTTTGAATGTTATTTTTCTAGTAATGGTTACATGTTCATATGCCATCTGTTTTCTGTTTTCTTTCATGACTTGCTTCAATTTCAGATTTCTATAATGAATACACTTGAGAAGTTTGATATGGAGATAAATGTTTACATACCCAAATAAAGATTACCAGTCACATCTCTGTATGGCACTTAAAAGCAACAAGTTAATTCTACAAGTGTTAAAGATAATTCTATTTTTTTCAACTTTATCCATTCAACCAACTACGTATGCATTTCCTTCGTCTTCTTAAATCAGGAAGTACCTAAGACTTCGATGATCCCAAACATATACTGGAAAAAGATATTTTTTTTTAATTTCCCTCTATCTATCAGCAGTCACAGTTATGAAAGAGCATTTGGGTAAGATAGACTTCTGCTCTGAGCCACTATGTTTATTCTTCTGGATTTTTAAAAATTATTATTCTCTATGGCAAAATTTGTTAAATGTCGTGCTTACAGCTGCCTTCCTGAGATTCCCTGTTCCAGCTTCATTGCCTCTCCTGCTTGGTATTTCTAAGTCTCAAATAGCTTCCTTCTAGCCAAAATCCTATATATGTTCCTTCCTTACACCTTTTGGGATCTTTCATTTTTTATTTGGGATTTTAAGGTACTATCAGAAAAAAAGAGTGTTTCTTCTTTATCTTTACTAACTATTTTAAATAGTTAATAAATCATCCTGGGTTTAAAGACTAACTCTTTAGAGCTATCCAGTTCAACTGCTTCTAAGACATTTGTTTGAACTCATCCATGTGCTAAGACAAGATTAAATCTACATCGATTTTTTCTGTTGATTGGTTTGCCTTTGTTTAGTAATTTACCTCTACAAATATTCATCACAATTCTACCAAAGCGTCCCTATCTTTCTTGTTCACCAAGAACTACTTTTAAATTATAAAATCCTGTGGCTTGCAGATAATATGTGAATAGTATGTTTGTAGCAGATATTGTGTTGGCTGTAGAACAGAAGACCAGCCATTTAGCTTAAGATATTTCATATACTATGTGGAGTGTTTGTATTATTAAAGATGAGAAAAAGGGGGTAGCACTTGTGATTAGCTGAATTACTACTGACTCAGTAGTTTCTGTTATTTGCAGCCATGAAGGTCAGGGAGTTTGATCTGCAATGCCTTTGTCAAGGAATAAAAGTTTAAACATGTCAGCTGTAGTGTCCGCCATGGGATGTTGGCTCCCAAATATGCAAATAACAAAATCAATACTTTATACTCCATCTTTCATTAAATGCTTTAGGATTTAATGAAATCACATGTGGTATCTGGTATAACAGCACAGCTTGTTCTTATGGATTTATGTGCTAGAGAGAAGCAAACAAAATTACACTATCAGTGAGTTATCTACCATTAGTTTGTCTAGAAGGCTCTTCACAAGCTGTTCTTTTCACTCTTGCTTGTTGCAATAACAATTTTCTTTATGTCTGACATTACTTTCTTTTTATGTGGTTCATGAACAAAAAAAGTCAGAACAAATCTTGCAAGGTTATCAGTTCTTTCTTTGCTTAGCCTGTAGTTCAGTTTTATCTTTTCCCAGAAAGATCAAACTTGTTGAGACTAGTTTGTTAATTCCCAGATGTAGCACAGCCTAATCCCTGAGGTTTGTGCAGGAATGTGCTAGTTCTCCATTCCCTTAATTCTTCTAATGAAAAATAAATGTATCCAATGTCATCTTGGTAAAACCTAATGGTTGTTCTTTTCAGTCCTCTATAAATGTTGAAAATGAGACAACCCTACACAAGATGAGCTCTTTGGAATACTTACCATTTTTTTCCCACGTATTTGTGTGATTCCTTGCTGCAGATGGCTCTAGGCATAACCACAATGTCAATACAGTTCATGTGTTGTTTTTCTTATTTAGTGTGTGCATGCAGTTACACAGCCCTGCAGGTTAGGAACCAAAATACATTTCACATCAGCAATTTCAATTTCATCCTAAACATTTTGAAGAACAGCTGCTTCTCTGTTCAAAGAATACTGAGGAGCCCTCCAGGAGAAGGAAAACTCCTAAATGGTTGCAGCAAATGGTGTCAAGTTTGTTGAATTATTTTTAATGCAAAACTGGGAACTTCTTTCTCCCTAATGTAAAATGGGCATCAGACTTGTAATCTAAAGAAGGCCTAGCAAAGATTTAATTAAAAGCTTTGGAGCTTCAAGAGTAGAAAGCAGCACAACTAAATGTAAATTAATTGCTAATTTAGTTAAACAAAGCTGCAAGATGTAAAAAAAAAAAAAGAAAAATAGATACTTTCCTACTGTTTCCTTTTCAGTGTTATTGTCTATTACCAGAGGCTAGATCATTTTTTTTGTAGAAATATTAATAAAGGAAATTTTTGTTAGCGTGTCCAAAATCAAGACAATATTGACTTCTGCAAGATTCAGAGAATATCAGATTTATAAAACTCTATCTGTAGTCTGGGATAAGGACATTTAAGATGACTGCTTGTTAGTATAGAGATGAATACTAAGGATAATCCTTTTTAAGAAAATATTGATATTTCTAGAAGTCAAACTAAACCAAAGTCCTTTTATAAAGTATTATAAATAAAATATTTCACAATATCTCCTGAATTTGCCTTTTCTGTTTTAAGTAATGGAGAGCTACTATTCTGCCATTACATAGAATTTGCCAGCAATTCATAGTATATTTTAATTCCAACTTTGTTCCAAACCTGATTTTATCAGTTGCTGGAAACTATGAAATTTCCCATATTTAGTCTAAAATGAAAGATGTTACTTTTGGTAGGGAAAGAAATAGCTTCAGGCCAATTCATTTCAATCAGTTTTTAATTATTCTAGCACGATAAGTATTTCTGTCTGTATGTATGTAAAAATTTTATAATTTGAAACAACTGGAACTAGCTTGGCTTGTGGCCTGATCTTGCAATTGGTTATACACCAAATCTGTTATACTACTTCTTTGGGACTGTTCACATGTGTTAGAATTCATGAGATGGAGTTCTTGTTTTGTCATTCTCAAAGAAATCTGCTAAGGTACAAGCCAAGTTTATAGCCAACTGGTGTACTGTGTTTAAATATTTGCATTTAAAAATATTTTAAATTATCATATGTAGTTTTAGGTGGATTAGCCTTAAAACTGGAACAGTTTCCCTGTTATTATTTATTATTTCTCTTCCAGCAGTACCTGGCAACATTTGCAGAGTTGTTACTGTGCTAGGTGTACAAAAACCAGGCCAAATGACAGACTGCTTCCCAAAGAATTAACACTTCTTGTTATTTCACCAGTTTATACTTGCTGAGGATCATAGGATTGTAGAGGTTAGGAACAGGCCTCTGGATGTCTCTAATCCAATAATGCGGTGAAGCATGTCCACTTTAGGTCAGATTGCTCAGGACTTTGTCCAGTCAAGTTCTGAATCTCCAAGGCTGGAGACTGCATGACCTCTGAGCACCTGTTTCACTGCTTCATCACCCTTGTGGTGAAAAAGCTTGTCCTACTACTGGAATTTCCCGTGTTCCAGTTTGTGCTTGTTGTCTCTAGCCCTATCCCTGTGTGCCTTCAAGAAGACTCTGGCTTCATTTTCTCTATACCCACCTATTAAATTCCTGCAGAGAGCAATTAGATCTCCCCTTAGCTATGATTTCTTAAGGCTGAACAAGTCTGCTTCTCCCAGCTTGCTCTTGCATGTTCTGGTCTCTGGT
>JAOXXN010000446.1:27901757-27915908 GCA_026770055.1 Myrmophylax atrothorax
TTTCTTTTTCTTTTTCTTTTTCTTTTTCTTTTTCTTTTTCTTTTTCTTTTTCTTTTTCTTTTTCTTTTTCTTCTTTTCTTTTTCTATTTCTCTTCCTTTTTCATTCTTTTTATTTTTCCTTCAGTTTTTCTTTTTCTCTTCCTTTTTCTTTTTTCTTTCACTTTTTCCTTTTCTTCTTTTTCTTTTCCCCTCTTTCTTTTTTTCTTTTTTCCTTCCTTTTTTAATATCTTTTTCCTTTTTTTCTTTTTTTTCTTATTTTTTTCTCCTCTTCCCTTTCATTTTTCAAGGAAAGAGAAAGAAGTTACTACCGGGCAAATAGCTTATTTATCAGTGGAGTTTATTCACACACCAACACAGAGTAATTATGCCCAGAGCTCTCATTAACATCCCACAAACTGACAGCATAATAGCTTCCTTTCTTTAACATGCAACCCAAATAGGTTAATAAATAAGTTTAGTTCCAGTCATAGCCCGCTTTCTGACTTAGCCTTCTGCATTCCCTCTTTTGCAAATATGGAATCCATTGAATTTTGGAACAGAAAAACCTTGAGGAATAAGTTAATCCGCCAGGCACTCCAATCAGTGATCTGCACTGTAAATCTATTTAAAGCTGCATTTATTATGTTCTGAAGTTCAGCTGAACTGTGACAGAGCACATGACTGAAATCACTGCATTTGAGTTGACTCACAGTTAAGTCTAGGTGGGACTTGCTTGGCTCCTCACAAGTTTCTGTTTCTGATTCAGGCCTTCTAAAGACATTCAGTTTTTGAAGGGTTGGTCAGTGGCCTGAGGGAATACAGGTATCCAGTGACAACAGGGGTTGCAAGAATTGCATCCCCCTGCATTGGCAGTCAGCTGGGAAAAGGTGGGGGAAGCTGGATGCGCTCTTTCCCCCTGGAGGGCAGAAAGCTGTATTATTACCCCTTTACAAATATAGGAAAAATGCTACAAAAATGTTAGTGATTGGATACACTGAAGCACAAGCTAAAAATGTCCTACTCCAAGTTATATGGGGAGCTGGGGTGATGCAGCCAAAAATGAAGCACAGGGGTATATTGTCCCATGATACTCTTAACTTCTAGACAACATTGTCATGGAAGGAAATGCTGTTTATCTGCCTAGTAACTGTCTATTTTAATCTGCAAGAACAAACAATGTAAACAAAATGAGCAAACAGAAGCAGGCTTGTACAGAACAATTTGCAGCCTTGTTTTCCAGTGGAAGATTCCACGGACCACCCAGACTTTGCTCTAGTCCTTTTCTCAACCACGGAGCATCTAATTAAATCCCTTTCCATTCCTGACTCTAAGTGGAAGAGAGCCTACAGTCCTGTACAGTTTCTTTCCAGATGGAAATGCATAATTTAACAGAGATACAGCTGACAGGGAGAAGCAGTATTAGCATTTGCCACAAATTGCATTAAATTACAAGGGATACTTAATGAAGCCATATTATAAAAAAGAAGATTTAAGCCAATATTTAGTTTTCTAGGCCCCTTCTAAGTTTGTAGAGTGCCAGCCAACAAAAATATCATAGTAAAACTGGATTTCTATCTCAGTAACTTTTGTGATACCAAGAGTTGTTTGATTTTGCTACACACAATCAGTCAAAGGTCATGACATTGTGTCCTACAGCTTCATTCCATACACATGTATACACATACAAAAAGTTGCTGAGCACCTTACATTATTTACTACTTGGGTACTTACAACATGAGGTGAAATACTGTTAATACTGTTGTTTTGTAAACAGGAGCAAAAGCAGACAGAGACTGGCTTGTCATTTGCAAGTGAACCTGCTTCCCTTGTTTAACCATAATTCCTTCTCTCTGCTTCTCTTAAAAAAAAAGTTAGGACCGGAGGAAATGCTGTCAGCTATCAGATGTCTCATTTTTAGAACTGAACATCATTGTAGATGTCCACATAAATGAGAAAGTGCATAGCAATGCAGAGTTGCTTTGCACTGCATGCTTCTTGAAGAGGCTGTAAGGGGTTTATGTAAGTATGCTGCAAGGACAAGTGCTCTGGCTCCAGTACTGGCATATACTGAGAAATATTCCAGTTTGGAGATTAACCTAATTGATTGGTCTGGACATAAAAAGGTAGGGATGCTGGTAGCAGTTATGCAGCAACTCAAATGATTACATTGTGATGAGGTCTAGGGAAGCTGAGTTCAGAAATCTTAAAGCTGTCTTTGTGCCATCTCACTTCTGGGATATTTTAGTAAATGAAACAATGAAATGAAATAATCTGACTTTTTTATTGTTTCTCTTGGGCTAACTATGGCTTGCAATGCAAGTAAAAATCATTGCAGTAAAACATGCTGTGTTCCCTTTTCTTGATCTGCTCTTCTGCCCTTGCCTTTATGATGAAGCCAGCACAGGCTCCGCTCCGAGAGGATGTTCAGTCCTGGTATGTCGCTCACCCTGTGTTGGAGCAGATACTGGTCTGCCAATGCCTGCACACAGAAGGCCAGTAATGGTACATAGCACTCTGGGATTTCTAAGTTGCAGAGGATGAAGAGGAAGGAAGACCAACTGTGTGCAGCCATCCTTCTAATTAAATTCCTGCAGTTAAAAATAGCTAGTGGAAGCTGGCGCTTCTGGCACATCCAGAGCGTCACCTTCCCAAGTATCTTTTTCTGGCCTGAGCCGTAGGAAGTTGCAAATGTGATCCACTGTGTAATAGTGCAGCATATTCCTGGCCAAACTCCTCATCATTTTTTCCCTCTTTATGGTTAGCTTACAAATGTCATATGCCTCCTTTTCTTCTTTAAAGCTATTCTCTGCAGAACCAGGTATCATCCAGGCTTTGTGCAAGACAACTTACTCTTCTCAGTTTCTTCACATAAGTTCTGGCCATGGTGAGGGAGAAGGCAAACCTGGCTCTGGAGCCCTTTGCCTTCTTAGTTGCCCAGAAGTGCCAGTTGCAGTAATGTTGATGTTGAACAATATCAGATTTCCTGATTTCCCCCAACAGAGTTTTCATTGCCAAGTAATTCTGGTCACTACAGAAACCAGAAAGGTTTGAGTTGGATCAGTGATATTGCATAATTAGGTTTTCAAAAGAACAAGAACAGAGAAATGAGAATAGTGGGGAAATCAGGCTTCTTTCTTTTGCAAATTCTAACCACAGAAAATGCCAGAAGTTGTATTTCTTATCAAGAATAAAGGAATTAAACTTTAGTAGCCTGTCCCATGGACAGAATATATTTTTCAGCTTTCACTAGAGAAATGGAAGGAAAAAAGCAGCTAAGTTTTCATGAGTGGTTGCAGGAACCTATAACGGTGTCTTTAATAACCAGTTTGCAGTTGAGTGTGATGCTTTTGTCACTTTCCTCAGGTTTTCTTTTGTGTCTATGTGTGTAGAGATAGACATACAGACATAAAACAGCTTATTCTAGAACAACTCAGCTGCAGAAAAGCAGATTCCCAAATTCTGGCAGCAATGTTTGTCAACTGCCCAAATGGCTATAAGGAGTATTTGGTTTGTTAATTTCAGAGCACAAATAGACACAGAAATACAGAAAAAAGGTAAGAAAGCTCTTTGGAAGCTCATGCCTCATTGCTATTGTCTAAGATTTTGTTATTGAAATCATTAAGCAGGCAGTGTGTTCCTTGGAAAGATCCATTTTACAGGGAATCCCACAGAGAAAGCCTTTCTGTCAGAAGCAGTGCCTTGGTGCTCACCTACTTCTGAAGACCATGAGCGAGGTGCAGGAGCCCTGTTTTCTGCACACCTGCTCCACAGATTAAGGACAACAAAATGGGTGGGTAGCAGAGAACAATACTCTTGAGCAGAGCAGGAGTTGTGGCTTGTAAGTCACATGTAACTGAACTTTGAGAGAGAGAGATACAGCTTGAGTACTCATCAAAACGATTACACAAATTCAGTTGGGAGAAAAATGCAGGGAGCTGGCAAGAGGACAAAGCTAGGGTGAGCTCAGACTTCAGAAAAAACCTCCTGAAGTTTGGTGGGCTTTTTTCCTTCCAGGATGTGTAGTTCAGAGGTAGGCAGAAGCAGTGGCCAGCCAACCAAAGCTAGATACTGTGGTTTTGAAAGAGGCACTCGAGCATATGGAGCTTTCGTGCAAAAAAAGAATGTTTTTTTGATCAATTCCAGGCGAGATGGCAGTTGTGTCATTCTGAGTGCTTCTCATCAGATTAGATGGGATCACTGAGAGTCTTTTGGCATTTTCAGTCTGAGAGAAAAAAAACCACATGTGGCTAGTGAAATGGCCCAGCACTGAGATTTCCCTCTTCTTACTTGGCTGTTAGATTATGGGGTCCTGAAGCCATGTCAGCCTCATATATGATACTGGGTGACACAGTTGGTGACAATCTGGCCAGTTCTCTCCTGGTAGGGAAGCTCACTGTTTGGAAGGGAACCCCACTGCCAGAATTTGCAGTGCACTATCAAAATACTGTGATATATTCTGAGCAGAGCTTCAGCTCTAGTTTCATTTGTTCATTAAATGAAACTTGTGAATTAACATGTAAGCGTAAGCTTTGTTAGGACAAATTCACAATTTGGTGCAAGTGTGACGTGAATAATGAAAGGAGTGAAGTACTGCTCAAGGAAATGAGATAAGTGAAGCTTTTGATTAGAGTAGGAGAGTAGCTGCATGTTTTTGAGGCTTGATAAACCAGTTTGAGAAGTACAAATCTGAGGAGCTATATTTAGTGCCTGGCTTCAGCTGCAACTCTTGATTCCATGCAAGTTCAAACTCTGGGAAAGGAAGATACAGCTCCTGTAGCATTTTCAACTGAAAGTCCATTTTATATCTGTTAGTGGTGATGTCCACGTGCTTCCCTGTTGCTGCCACATTGGGGTATATATGCCGTACTTTTCAGGAATGCCACTGCAGAGTTTTGTGCTCAGCTGAAGCACAATGACGATTTTCCAGTACTATGTTTTGTATGTCATATGGTTTTTTGTATGAACTCCAGAAAAAAAAAACAACACAAAAAACCAAACCAAACCAAACCAGGTGTGGAGGGTTTCTTCTGCTGTTTCCGAGTTTCTCTGTGAGATATGAACTTTTGGTCAAATGAAAGAACATAGCTCAAGTGTGAAACCAGGAAAGAGGCCGGTATAGAGGCAAAAGCTGACTGAATCTTAAACAGAAAATTTACACAGTAGTGTATCCCAAGTGGAAATTCTCCTTGCTGAAATATCTGTTGTATTGCTCTGTTAGTGCAGAAATCAGAGAAGTGGTGAATTGTTTGGTTGATGGGAATCTCACAGGTTCAGCAACATGGATCCATTGTTTTCAGAATGGCATGTGGAATTCCTGGTTCAGTGCTCTTACTCCATTGTGTAAGAAAGAAATAAATTCATCACCTCTCATTAATGCTATCTGGAGTTGAAAGGAGTTTATATGAGCATCATCACACTGAATTGTCTCGATGATTCAGAAAACAGAGTGCTCCCTGTGGGTGAATACTTTGTTGGCTTTCTAGGGTTAGACTAATAGTCTGTAACACCAAATAACTTTGTTCCCCAGTATTAAACAGCATACTGGAGTATTATTACCCACCAGAACGAAGTTCTATGCGCCTTCCCAGATTTCTTCAGTGTGCACTAAGAGAAAGCCATCACCTCACAGACAACTTGCAGTATTTTTCTTTTAAATAGTGAGGTGGGAGCTACTCAGTTCCGATTCTGATTGAGAGTCCAGCAGAGCTGTGGAGGTCCACTTACTAATTTTGCATATCTCAGTTTTGGAGTTCCCAAGCTGTGCCTCACTTTCAAAGGATGGGTAGCTGATTTGATTCCTGTTAGTCCATGAAAGATCTGGAGCTCTGGATTCAGCCCACAGATGTCTCAAAGTGGGTGTTCTTAACATCCTTGATCTTATGCTGGGTTTTTTTCCCATCATGTGAAGCGAGAGCACTATTACCTGCCTTCAAAGCAGATGCTGTGTAGGGGCTTTGAAATGTAAAGCAGATACTTTCATCTGTGTTTTTTAGATGACATACAAATTAAAAATTGCAGAGTTGTGAATGTTGTATATTTTATCTACAATATTCACCACAAACCAAACATTTCAGGGGAATTCATGCATCTGCAATGCTTGTCACTGATCTTTTCAGAAACAGTGCATAACTTAATACAGTAGGATGTTTCAGAAAGCAAAGAAATTGCATGCAGGAGGCCTTGTACTGAGATTAATCTCTCAGGAATGCAGGGGGTTAACGGTCAGGCTGATTAATCACTGTTAATGAACCATCAGGAAATCTGTCAGGAAGTGGGTAGAAATTCCTGATGGCTGATGTGAAGCCTTGTGTGGTGTGCTTTGGTTTTGGTGTTTCCCAACTGGTAGTCTACAGTGGATGTAGTTTAGTTACCTCTCAGTTCTCAGGACAGCTGAAGGACCAGATCATATGTTGCCTTTGTTCAACCTGAGTAAGTCAGGAAGAACTTTCCCCACTCGTGGCTGTGAAAGTATATGTCACAACATAAATGCAAGAAAGTCATGGATTGCTCCTTCCCCGAACAGAGTCTGGTAAAGATACAGAAAGGAAGCATGGTCATTCCCTCATTCCTCTGGCCCAAGCCCACAGGGTATAGGGGAAGACTGGAACAGGCAGTTTTCCCTGCATGAACACAAAGCCAGAGTATTAGGACGTGGACATACAACTGAGTTAATGAATTGCCTGGTGTTGACCAAGGGCGAGGTTTCACAGTTGGCTCAAGCTGATCCAAGATCAGGCTGAAAGGACTGGTTTTGACCTCCTTCTCCTTTGCTTTGGACTAGCTGTCATGTGGTGATGCAGCAACTTGCTGATCTGGGTGGAAACTATTGTTGCTTGGTCTATGTTGTCTGACAGTCTTCAGAAGGATCAGAGAACTGATCGGCCTCACTGCCTGGCTGCAGAGTGCTAGATCTGATGTAGAGGAGGGCGTGGGAACATGAGACAAGGATAAAAACATGAGCACGGACTGAGCCTTTCAGCAAAAGCATAACCATGGATTGGCTTAAACCTATTATGAAACTGCAGTCTGAATCACTGGAATTAGGAGTGCACTGTCAACCTACAGGGAATGCAAATTAAAATGTGTTAGCTTACACCTCCTGCTGCTGTTAAACAGTGGCTGAGCACAGCCATTCTGCACGTGGCTGGGAGGAAGGAGAGCAAGGGGGGCAGCAGCATAACAGTTCCCCAGGACTTGGTCAGGAGTGTGCAGACAACGTCAGACATCATTGGGGTGTGTGTGGGGAAGGCAGAGGGAAAGAAGAAAGGAAGAAACAAGCACCACCACTGTGATTCTCTCTACGTATTTTCCTTTGGATTAGGGTAACATGTTCTACTTCATTTTTGTGACAAGACTGCAGAAACACTTAGTTACCAGAGCACAGATTAAGCACATTAATGCATCTGCAGACCCAGATTCTAAAGGTCTGTGGTAACACTGATTCTCCTAGTACTTCTTTATTTTCAACCCAAGTATCTTTTTCAGTGTTCTTTAGTCAGCACTGAAAGCCTGGGACCTAAAAAGGGGAGCCCTGCTATTTCATTCAAGCTCATTTGGTTTTTATTGCAAAATTTGGTAGTTCCATGTTAATAAATTATAATTTTGTTCTAGCTCATAATTCCATGCAAAGATACAGGAACAACTGTATCTTCATAATTTTGAAATATTTCCTGTTTTAGAGGCTTGTAACAAAAGATCTGCTCCTGTAAGCACAGCCATACAGAGCCACGCCAGTATCTGTAGGGTGCCCTACAAAGACAGCAAATGTTTCCACACAGGATCAGCAACCCCAAACATTATGGCAGTAGTCACCTTTGTTAGGTCCTGAGCTTAGGAAATAGTTTGAAGACAGTCAAATTAGTTTAATTTCAGGAGAGTTCCAAGATAGTGGAGTTAGTTTAATTTAAATACTTAATGTCTTTAAATACTTAAATATCTTAATTGAAACTGCCAAAATATCTCTCCAGTAAGACATAAGGAAAAATGTGGGCAGAAAAAAATTAACCTCCCCCAAAAAATAATTACAAAAGGTATTCCACAGACAAAAAAATGCAAATGTAAAAAAACCCCAGCCAGTAACATTTCCAGAAATAAACCATTCTCCATCACATAGAGGATAAACATGGGCTCCTTCAGGGAGAAGGAAACAATTATGACCAAAAAAGTGCTTTGTAACTGATTCAACCACTGTGTATGGGATTTGCATGGCAAGGTTTTGGTAGTGGGGGACTATAGGGGTGGCTTCTGTGAGAAGCTGCTGGAAGCTTCCCTCATATCCGATAGAGTCAATGCTCCAACATGGACCCACCATTGGCTAAGGCTGAGCCCTTCAGTGGTGGTGCTAGTGCCTTTGGGATAAAGCAGGTAAGAAGCGGGGAAAATACTGCTGTGCTACAACAGCTGAAGAGAGGAGTGAGAATATGTGAGAGAAGCATCTGTGCAGATACCAAGGGTGCTGGAGAAGGAGGGGAAGGAGGTGCTCCAGCCACTGAAGCAGAGATTGCCCAGCAGCCCATGGTGCACACTACAGTGAGGCAGGCTGTCCACCTGCAGCCCGTGGAGGAGACCCACGCGGAAGCAGGCGGGTGCTCAAGGGAGTGTGTGACCCCATGGGAAGTCCATGCTGGAGCAGGCTCCTTTAGAACCTATGGAGAGAGAAGCCCACGCTAGAGCAGACTTGCTGGCAGAACTTGTGACTCTGTGGGGGACCTATACTGGAGCAGCCTGTTCCTGAAGGACTGAACCATGTGGAATGGACCTGCACTAGAGCAGTTCAGGAAAGACTGTAGCCCGTGGGACGCACTCACATTGGAGAAGTTCATGAAGGAGTCTCTTGTGGCAGGGACTCAATGCTGGAGCAGGGGAAGAGTGTGAGGAGTCCCCCTGAGGAGGAAGGAGTGACAGAGGCAACGTAGAATGAACGAACTGACTGCAGGCCCCATTCCCCGTCCCTCTGCACTGCTGCAGGGGGAGGAGGTAGAGAAATTGGAAGTGAAGTTAAACTTGGGAAGAATGAAGGGTAGGGAAAGGTGTTTTTTATTTTTATTTCTCATTATCCTACTCTGATGTGCTTGGTAATAAATTAATTTCCCCAAGTCAAGTCCATTTTGCATGTGGTAGTAATTGCTCCCTGCTCTTGTTTCAACCCACAAACCTTTCATTTTATTTTCTCACCCCTGTCCAGCTGAGAAGGGGAGTGACAAGAGTGGCTTTGGTGGGCACCTGGCACCCAGCCAGAGTCAATCCTCCACTGTCACCAAAGAGTATTTTACTCCCTGAGCATTTCAGCTGAAATTATCTCATAGCTGAGACATAGATCCTCTTGGCACAAGAGTTTCTGAATATATCCGAAGGCTGGAAATGTTTCTCCAGTTCCACTAGTAACCTTTTATCAAAGCATAGCCCAGGGATTCTTGTAGGGAGACATAGGCTTTCCCAACTTCTGAGGAATGGATAGTGAGCATCTTCGCTGACAGCTATTTTTGTGTTACATAGGGCTAATTTGCAGTTTGGGTACAGAGTAGGCAGGGGTACAGCAAGGAATGCTGAACAGATGTGACAGAGTGATAACATCCTTAGCAGAATCCAGTATCACACAGTTGTGGAGTGCTATAAATACAACAGGAATTCTCCAAGGCCCAATTCCTTCACAGAATTGGGCATCTCTGCATTGCCATGGATTTAGACAGCACTATATCAGTGTAATCCTCAGGCTTCGTTCACTTGTGCACTGCTGTGACTGCTCCTGGGAGACTATCAGCATCATTGAGGGCAGTGTCGTTGGTTCTACATTATAAGGCAGTTTTTGACAGCTGTTGGACTGATGTTTTGATTTATTCACTAAATGAAGAATTTATCATCACAGGCAAAACATTTCTCTTGTACTGGAATACAATTTCTTAGGGTGTTCCTTAGTAACACACGCTTACAATGTAATTAATGGAATGAATCCCTGTAATACCCAGAGAACACAGGGACGGTGACTTCTTGAAAAATCACATGAGAAAAGTTTTCTGAGGTTTGGTAACAATGTCAGGCTTCAGAAGCTAGAGCCCCCTTCTGTTCTTACATGGTTGCCATTGCCCTTGCCTGGGAGGGTGAAGGCTGAGCAAGAGGTTGCCCTGGAACAAGGCAGTGCAACTCCTGCTGCTCTGTGAACTGTAGCGTCTGGCCTTTTGGCCTCCAAATTTTTTTGGTGAGCAAGTCATCGTATTGTGAAACACATTATTCTGTGCATGATGGATTGAAAAAGGCTTTACTTGCTGGTAAGGCTGTTGAACAATATAGTTTCCACTTATAAAGCACTTTCCTTAGAAAGCTTTTCAGAGCAGCATCATATAAAAATAGTTATACTAAAGTTGTGAACCAGCCTCTGACAAATCAGGAATAACAAAAGCTAAGGTATAAATAGATGTGTTTTCATGGGTTTTCTCTTCTCTTCTCTAGAGACACAGAATCCGGATTGTAAGAAACAAAAATGCCCTTTTCCAGACACACAGGAAAACAAGGACCTTCCAGACTAGTGGCACAGAATATAAATAGGTTTTCAAAACTGCTTCAAAACCATAAAGCTTAGTCAAAACCATGACATTTGCATTTTAGAATGAGCCACACCATATAAGACAACTTTTTTTATCCAATTCTTTGTTTTATTTCATACAAACTAGAGTCTCCTGGTTTACAGAAAGGTTAAATAACTTATACTTTTATAATTATGGAATGGATTGTCTCCAGGCACTCAAGAATATGAGGATTATCTCAAAGTCTGCAGTATGGTAGCATTCCTGGAAGACAAATGCAGAAGAATGCAAAATATTACATACTCTGTGTTTATGTTTTATCAGTGGGCAGAATAAATGCACCTTACTTTTCAAATTCATTATTTTTGTGAAATAAGTTAGAACTATTTTTCTTATAGCAGGTTTTGAAACAGCTAAATGTAAAGCTACTATTTGTTGTTCCAGTGTTTGGATAATCTTGATTTTATTCTGAGCCTGTTCCTTCTTCTGCTCTGTGCCGACCTTCTCTGAATGTACCAAACCCCACATCGTTTAATCCACAATACCAAAGAAGGAAGGTCTGTTTCTGTAAGCCAAAAATAGTTTTTACTGCAGTTAACCTTGCAGCTGAATCAGTTCTGCTATTGCTCTTTAAGTCATGTTTGACCAGTCATGTCTGCACGGACCAGAAGCAAGGCTGAACAGGGTATCTACATAATCAGTCTGATGCGTGATGCTGCTTTCAGTGCAGCAGCTCCTGTATTGAAAACACTCCCCTCAAAAAACGTTTACATACCAACAACTGAATTTATGATACCCTTGGGGTCTGTAGTAGCTGAGCTTTAGAGATACTGACTGCTTCAGTCTATGCATGGGAAGTAAGGATTTCAGCAAAATTTTACTGGCATCAAATCCTTCTGTATATTCTCCAATCACCCCATAATCTTTCCTCTTGCTGAAAAATGCTAGGGGGCCTTTTCCTACTGTGCATGCAAGTCCACTGTCCTCCCAGTTTTTTGTTTTTAAAGTTATTTATCATTATGCAGCCCCATCAAAAGGGAGATCTACAGCCGTCTCACAACCTCAGAGCATCAGCCATAAGCAGGGAGGCACAGTAACATTGCAGGGAGAACTTGCATTCCATTTCACTGTTGGACTAAGACCTGGGTGACATCTTCTTGCTCCAGTAGCCAACAGTGCAGCAATTATTAAAAAAAAAATCAGAAAGACTGTATTCTGCTCCATGCTGCTGTCGAGTAATAGTTTCTGTAATTTGGCACCAGATATTCTGAGTATTCCTCACTGAAATATTTGGCCACTTCCATTTCCCAATGATCACTGTGTGAAAGATATTTGATGTAAAAATGACGAGTTCTTCCTGCTAGAGCTACAGCAGAACAGATCTGCCTGCTGAAATTCTACTTCTGTCTGTAACAACAGCAGCAAAATACCTTTAATAATTAATCATGCACTGATTAGATTACAAATTCTGAGATGGACTGGAGATTTTTGTGTTATACATCAGACAAAAGACACTGGCAATGCTTAACTAGCAGTCGCCTGCTCTTGCTCCACCTGCCATTGTGGGAGCACTCCGGAAACCAGAAGGGAGACAAAGGCCCAACAGAAATTGATAAAAACCTTCACCTGTTCCTGGTATGTTCAGGAATACAGAACTGTTGAAACAGGTGCTGCTACAGCTGCACGCTGGGGCACAGCTTCGCTTATTAACTTCTCATTTACCAGGCAATGTGCTGCACTGTACCCCAACAGAAGAGCATCCAAACTCCAGGCTAAGAGAGTGTTAAGCAGGGAGTTTCCTGACTGGGAACACCAATGTAAACAACCACTGTGGAAGGGCTAGGCAAGGAGAGGCCAGGCATGGGGTAGGTGCCCCTCTCCTGCACTCACCGCTTTAGTGTTCCCTTGCAGTGGCCACACTGCTGTGCCCTGCCCAGCTGTTTGTAATGTTATGAACACATTTCTGTGGAAGTGGCATTGTTTTGCCAGAATGATATCATATGCAGCTGATTTTAGGGTAAGTAGGAGTTTAAGACAGAACCAATGGTGCTCAAAACTGGATAATTACTTTGTAGCCTTAACTTCCATTAGAAATTTTGCTCAGCTGTTTTAACTAAGTTTTTCCAGGCCCTTTGCTCTTGTTCCATGACTCTTGGGGCCTATTTATTACAACTACAAAGGCAAAACCCCTCAGAGGAGGTAGTCCCTATGCTGTTTCTGGAAGGAAATAAGATACTATTAGTGTATCCAGTGTAATGCTTTTATTGGTATGATTAGAAAAGGGGACCTTAGGAGCAGTTTTATGGTACGAACAAGAATTTGAAGACCAAGTCTGGTCTTAGAAACCAATCCAGTGTTAGGGGAGGAGGGGGAAGGGACATTGTGGACTGAAATGAGCAAATCAAGTTAAAAATTATAATCAATCAAGTTAAGTTTTGCCAGTTGTTGGGGCACTGAATATCACAAAACAAGAGTTACTATTAACAAGCACTGTGGAGGCAAACAGCTGTTACTCCCTGCTGACCAGAGCAGACCCCGTGGTATCTGGGCAAGAGGGTCAGAGCCAAGCCAGGGCTGGTCACTGTGACTGGGGTGCAAGTGAACTCCCTTGTTTCCCAGGGGCTTCCAAGAGGCAGGCAGGGCACAGCCTGGGGATGATGGCTAGCTCAAGAGGGCCACAGCTGCCAGAGCTGCAAGGGAATGTCACTATCCTTCAGCCCCATGGTCAATCTGAGCACAGGTGGCAAAACTTGCCCCATGTGACACACACAGCATACACCTTTGTTAGTGGGACCTTTTTAGTGAACAACAGCTAAGTTGGGAGCATCAAAATGTATTGTTCTGCTATGGACACCACAAGCTGTATGGCTTATCTTTTTTCCCATTTGTCTGCCCTTTCTACAACTGACCTTTATGAAAAACAGAAGTTAAAAGGGAAAAAATAGCTTTAATGAAGCATTCAGGTTGAGAAATCAAAATCAGACACTCCAACAACAGGAAGTTTCGAAAGCAGTGTTTGCACCAGCATCTTGCTGAACTTTAAGAACACTTGCTATTCTTTAAGTTTTAAACCATGTTATAAGTGTGCACCTTGACTCAGCAGCTGGGCACAGTACTGTGGCATTAGTTTAACTCTGCAGAATTTCCTAGGCATAGAATAGTGAATTTAACTCAGCCTCTGAACAATTTCCTGATTCCTGCAATCAGTGCTGCAACTTCTGTTTTTCTGGTAAAGGCATCTGAACTGTTTCCCTGTGCAAATACATTTAAGCTTGTTTGTTATTTTATTCTAGGGAGCTGGAGACAGTTTTGTGGGAGCACTGGCCTTCTACCTGGCTTCCTATCCCAAGTTATCCATGGAGGAAATGATCAGGAAGTCTAACTGCATCGCATCAGTGAGCGTCCAAGCATCAGGGACACAATCTTCATATCCTTACAGGAAAGACTTGCCTCAGGACCTTTTCTAATTGATTGTCTAGCTCACTGTACTGATTTTATCTCATACCAGACAGCATTATTCTCCTGACCGCACTAAGGTTCTTCTCTGCTGACTGGAAATGCCAGAACTCTCTTTGTTTCTTCTTATTTCAGGAATCCTGTATTCCTATTCTACAGCAGTAAGATGGGGTGGGGGTGGTGGGTCTTTCAAACA
>JAOXXN010000446.1:27926033-27941261 GCA_026770055.1 Myrmophylax atrothorax
CAGGCTGGAAGGGCACAGCCACGTGGGGAGAGCCCTGCCCAAAGCTGCGTTCGCCAAGTCTGGCCATACATACATACGTACATATACATAGCATCCAACCTTAGACACTCAAAGTCCCATCCACTGCAATTGTCAACTAGGGTAATGTGCTACTCCAGGGAGCAGATGAAATTGTATCTCTTTCCATAGCAGTAGTCTGGCATGAGAACTATAGGTCTTTCAGTTAAGTGCCTTACATTAAGCAGTCCTCCTGTGTGGTCTCAAGTGGTTAATTTTCTGTGTACCTCTTGGCATCCTTTAGATAAGGACAGTTTTATCTTCCTGTGCATAAAAAAGTTGGAGGTCTTTGCAAAGAAGAGAAGTGATTATACTTCAGCAAAGCAAACCCACTGTCAAAGGAATCCACACACATGGACTTCTGTTTCTTCACCAGTCCCTCTCTTCTCTTCCAGTACAACCACATTACCACATTACCAACTGCGTCAAACATCCTAACCATTGTGCATTCATATTTATTTCAGCTCCAACTAATGTTCAGTCCAGATGCTAAGAGCTCTCTGAAAGATTGGTTTCAAGTAGATACATAAAGAAGGCAGCTGACCAGGGCGCCTGTTTCCCTTCTAGCGGCCTTTGTTTGATTGTAGATGTGAAATTCACTAATGGGGTGGAGACTGAACTGATGTGCTGAACTGCCTTGTTCAATGATTTGAAAACCTCCTCTCTTACAATGAATTGGACCAAGCCCTTATGACTTTATACCATGATCCAAAGAGTGATTCACATTTGGTCACAAGAAGAGCAACATTTTTATTTTTTTAGCTACATGGAACTGGGAATAGTGACTGAACAAATGATACACAGTCATGACTGAAGGAACTTTTTTCCCTGTGAGTTGCTAGATCAAGCACTCTTGTCTAATCCTTGTTCTAGCCTTTAAAGTCAGGACACTTTTAATTTTTTTTTTTTAATTCTCTGCCAAAATCTATTTTTGAAGTTGTTATTGCAGTAGATGCCAGATATGAGTAGGCAAGTGCCTGCCCCCATTTGTCTAAGAGAATAAATGAGTGGGATCACACAAGAATAGACTGAATCTCCCATATGAGTCTCCTAAAGCACTGTGCAATCAGTAGCAAGTTAAACCTCACAAATCCTTCCTGAGTTAGCGCTAAGTCCCTTTCACTGGTGGAAGGCAGAGAGAGACAGGTATGGCAAGGGGGAAAAGGCAACTGCAAAGAGGATTTTTCTCCTTGAACAAAGTGATGTGTCGTGTAAATAGTGATTTACTCAAGGTGATGTCACTAGGAGTCTTTCTATTGGTCCCCTGAGTCATTGCAAACATCATAGAGCCTGCTGAATAACATGGACAAATGGTGTATCTGTAGGTTCAGCAGCTTAGCTTCTTTCACGTCTCTTCCAACCTAAATGATGCTGTGAGTCTACAATTCTGCTATCAGTTTTGAGTATCTTTCTTGTTGGTTCAGAGATTGCAAAGTAGGAAGGAGCCAGTGGCATCATTAGTCTGATCTCCTGCATACCATAGATTGCAGGATCACAATGAATTGCTTTTTTCTCAGAAATACAGAGTAACTCTCAGGGAAATTTTATTATTTTAAAATATTGCTAATGAATGGAGAAATCCACCAGAAGCCTTACGTAAACTGACTAATTACTCTTGCTTCTAAAAAAATTTTTTTTTTCTAGCCAGACTTCATCCAACTTCAGTTTAAACAGCCCTCGTTATCAATCCTCTGTTTTCATGTCAGCACTGAGAGATTGTGATCAAGTCAACCCTTCACCTGATCTTTGTTCAAGCAGACTGAACTCCTGGAGTCTTTCACTGTAAGGCGTATTTTCTATACTTTAATCAGCCCAGTATCTCTCTCTGTACTTCTTCCAATGTGTTATCATCCTTCTGGAATTATTCACAAATAACCTTTTCATTAGTCAAGCCGTTCTTCAGATGGTTGAATAATATTTGCCTGATGAATTTACAGTAACATTCCTATTGGTTGGTTGTACTATTTGTGAGTTGTTAACATGAACAACTGCAGAGGTCTCTTCTCCTACAGCTTAACTGGTCATAGAAGACATTTTCATGTGTTGTTACTCCTTCTTCTGGACAAGCCCCTATGCCATCTGCCATTGAGCTTAGCTGCGTCACAGTGAGACACCAACATGTTATGTGTAAAAATGTTCCCATGTCTCAGGATGGAAAGGGACATAAAAAAACAGCCACTCTTGGGTTAGCTCAGCCCTTCTCCTTGTTTCCAGCAGATTGCCAGAATCTTTTGGTATGCAAGAAATTCCAAGAGAGAGATACTTATACATCAGCTGTATGCCTGAAAGAAGGACATGTTTATCACCCCAAGGAGCTTCTTAAGTGTCTGCTTCAACTGATGCCAGTTACTGTATTTAATGCATCCTAACCTCTCAGTCTTAGTGATTTATCCAAATTATCAGACTCCATGGTAAGTGATTGACATGCTGGGTTATTTGTGAATGAACAGAAGGCTGGTGTGACTTCTGGGCAAAGTTTCAACGCTGTAGAAGGTTATCCTCCCTTCAGAGTGTCCTCAGCCATTCTCATCCACATTTTAAAGAGGTAGTGTCCATAAGAAAACTGTATCTATGTAGCAATGACACAAATTTTAGCTCAGCAGAGTATCAAGTCCCTTCTTAATTTCATATTAATCTGATTCCCTTCACCTTGGCCGCAATGCTTTGCCATCATTTTCTGCTGTGAAACAGACTGTGGAACTTCCCCTTTAGTTTTTCATCAGAAAGCCACTTGTTCAATTTCATGTTCTAGGCTTCATATGAACTCTTCTTTCTTGCCAGCTCATGCTTCCATTGAACACACAGCTTGGTGAAGAAATAGCCCCTTCCCTATCCTGCAGCCTCCACTGACCCAGCTTCAAACAGACAGGCAGTTGTGGTTGTGTTTGCTCTTGACCTCTGAAGCCATCAAGGTACTACAGTCGAAAGTCTCTTCCCCTGGTACATGACACTGGAATCCCACTAACATCTTTCCCTCCAACAGAAAGTCAGGGTGATGGGAAAGGTTCCCTCTTCTCTTTCTGCAGTTTTGGACTCTTGAAAGCAGCCCTCAGTCTCGTCAGCATTTTAAGAAAAAAACCTCTCTCTGCTACTTTCAGCTAGAAGTTCAGAAAGCTACAGCCACCTCCAGGCTTCGATCTTGAGCCAAAGCCAAAGCCAACCTCCTTTGTTCCCCAGACTTTTTAGTTTTGCTTTGACAGACATAAGTGTTCTTCTCTGTTCTTTCCTTCTTCTCTCTGTTCCCCATTTTCAACCCCCTACACTCCCCAGGCCTTGGCTGGAAGTCTGCAACCTTATCACCCCTGTGGGAGAAGGTGTGTATGAACTCCTGCTTCACAGATTGCCAAGACAATGCTGGACCAAGGGGGAGCCTAGGTGATTTGGCCCCGGATGTTAAGACAATGGGCTTTCCTGCCATTGTTTTCTGTCAGTCTGTTTCGCTTCAGGAGGCGATGCACACTGTCCTGGTGACTAAAAATGCCCAAGAGTGAAAGGGAAGGGCCATAGCAGATATCTGAGGCCAAAAAAGGAGAAATTTGTTAACCATGTGTAGCCACAAATGAAGCTTGGAATGAGGAGGGGACTGCAAATAGCAAACTATTTTCAGTTGTTCGAAGCCAATTCAAACATGCCACCTACTGCACCTGAGCTTGGAGCCTTGATAGAGAAGGGGCAGGTGGCACTGAAGAGCCAGGGAAGATGAGTTGCCACACTCTCTCTTCTGGTCTCTGGACTTTATGATCAATGTCCTCAACTCCACTCTGCAGAAAGGATTCATATGGCCAAAACCTGAAGAGAGCAAGGCAGAGGGCATGCAGAATTTCCCAGGTAGCTCTATGTGAATAGTCTTTCTTGTATTGTTTTGCAGAAGGAGCAATAAAAGTACAGGCTTTTTAATGTGGAAATACTGAGTCTGCCCTCCTCTGCTAGAGCCTCCTTCATGAGATGCTGAGCAAGTAGGGCACATGTTTAAGTGCACCTCAGGGTCTGGGATGCTCCAACTTTAAACGTAGTGGCTGGCCTGTGGTTAAGAGGTACTGAGCAATCTTCAGAGTCATTAGTTTCAAAATTTTGGATGGTCATCACTTCTCAGTTTCTTGACCTCTGAGGAAACCTTAGGAGTGATGACAGAGAGGATGGTGAGCCATTTGCCCTGGATAGGGAAGGTAGAAAAGTCTGTGACTCATTACCTTCCTACACATCTCAAGGTAGTGCAAGTCACTGCTAAGTGAGCTGCAAGTGAGCTGTTAGCCCTTAGGAACTTTGTGTTCTGATGGAACTGAAGGAGGTAGAATTGAGGGGCACATCTGAAGTACTGCCATGAACCTCTCTGTTTCTCTAAGCTTTTGTAGGAAATGAAGTCAAAGAGAAACCCACCTAATGCCAAGGCAGGTAAATGATCTTTCTTGTTTCTTAAGTGCCACTAAGCACAAAGCTCTATCATTGCAAAACCAGTTGCTATTTCTCTAAACTGTTCCCTAACATTTGTGGTAGATCACTTTGGTCATTTACATTCCATTTCTTCCCTAAAGCTTTGTCACAGGGATTTAGGCAGGAGTTCAATTACCTGGCAGCTGGAACCATGACCCTGCTAAGCCACCTAAACACTGACATTCCATGCCTCCCCTCATGGAGAAGAGCCTTGGTCCCCTAACTGAGCTTCAGCATCCTGAGTACAAAGGCTGTCAGATTTCATTGTTAACAAGTGAGGAAGTAAATTGGCTCTAATTATTCTATGAAGAGCTTAGATGGAATTTTACAGGAAAGAAGCTTTGTCTAGAGATTATAAGAGGAGACTCTGAGCCAGGATTCCCAGGTTTTATTTCTAGTTCTGCCCCTCATTCACTGAGTGGCCCTGAATGAATGTTATATCTTGTTTTTCCCCCCTCCTCCCATCTGTAAAAAAGGGGTGATGATATCAAACTTCCTGGCATAAGTGTTTCTAGGCTTAATTAATTAACAGCAGTGAAGCAATCTGAGTTTTCAGTTGGAAGATGCTATAGTAATAATCAAGGAAATATTCCTAGCTGCTTTGGTATTTGGCATTCTTACTCTTTTTCATATATAGAAGACAGCTCTCAGCTTTCAATCTACTAACTGGTGACTGGGCATTAAGGAAAACTGGTGTTTAACTGGGTCATAGATTCACTGAAATTTCATTTTTTCTCAGGCTGTGAAGAATAGATAGACTTTTGCTCAACTATTTGTTAGTCTAAAATTTTCAATTGATTATTTTATGGAAACAAAGCTTTTTGCAAGTGGTTCAGTGTGACTTTTGTTTGAGTAGTTTCTACTCTTGCAGAGTGATTGGCCAATCAATTCACATGGTATTGTGTCTGCTCCTTAAGTGGTTGCTCAGGATCCCAAATACCTTACAAACACAGAATTGCTCAGGTTGGAAGGGACTTTAGGAAGTCTTTAGTTTTATCTGCAGTTCAAAAAAGGAGAAGGTCAGCTATAAGATTAGGACAGGTTGCTCAGGGCTTTCAGCAGCTGGATACTGAAACCCATCAAGAATGGGAACTGCGTAATCTCTTTGGGCAATGTGTGTCTATCCTCTGTGAAAAGGCCTTTCCTTAAAGCTGGTTTAAATGTCTTCCATTTTAGTTTATGTTCATTGTTGCTTGCCCACCCAGCATGCCTTGTGTTGAAAAGCCTGGCTCCACCTACTTGATAACCTCCTTTAGGAACTGTCAGGCTGTTGATTGTCTCCTACAAAGCCTTCTCTTCTCTAGTTCCAAGCCTCTTGGTGGTGTCTGCTGAACTTGCTCCAATGTGTCTGTTTTTCTTGCATTGGGGATCCAAAACTGAGTTCAGTACTCCAGTGCCATCTGAGTACCTAGGGAAGGGGGATAAACACATTTGTCACCCTCCTGGCTGTTCTGTTAATACAGGCCAGAATGCCTTTGGATGCCTTTTCTGCCAAGGCATACTGCTGGCTCATGTCCAGCCTGTTCTCTGCCTGGATACCCAGATCCTTTCCTTCAGAGCTGCTCTGCCCAGCCTGTACTGCTGTGGGTACTCTTCCTTCCCAAGTCCAGGATTTTGCATTTGTCCTTGCTGAATTTCATAAGGTTCCTCTCAGCCCACTCCTCCAGCCTGTCCAGGGCCCTCTGAATGGCAGCCGTGACCTCAAGCATATCCACTGCCTCCTGATACTTTGATGTTGTCTGCGAACATGATGAGCAAGCACCATTGCCTCATCCAGACAGCTGCTAAAACTGCTAATAGCAAGACAGGCCCCAGAATTAGACCCCTACAGTACCTGACTTGTTATCAGCTTCTGGGTAGAGATCCACTTCTCTCCAAGCCTGACCATCTGGACCATTTTTTTTACCTTCTGCTAGTCCACCCATCCATACCATAACATCCTAACTTGAATAGAAGAATATTGTGGTAGACAGCATCATGCATTGTTAAAGTCATGGTAAAATGCCTGCCAAGAAATCATGTATGAATAACAGCTGCTTATATTATATTTACCTATATGTGTGTGTATGTGCAGGCACTTTTTTTGAACACAGACTGGTGAATTGCTTTGCAGTCACAGTCTAAAAGCCAGTCAGCATGGTAGTGAATTGAATTTGTGTCTTAGAGTTCAATTTCTTAAACATGTGCTCTCTTGCTTTCCACTTTATGGTTTTCCATGTTACCTTTGACTGGGAATTTTTAAAGCAACCATCCTTGTCCTTACGTCCGACTCCAGCCATGACTCAAACGGGTTTCTTCATCTGAAGGATGAGCTACTTCTAGCAGTAAGTAATTCTCTAAAGTTTTTCCTTCTCCTGACTTCAAAAGGAGTTCTAATCTTTTTAACTGCTGCATTCCCCAGTAATGTCAAACATATAGTCTACAGGAGATAGGGACCACCAATAAAATCATGGTAAGCTCATGGGCTGAGAGAATGGATGTGAGTGAGACACTCCAAGAGAACAGGATTTAATCCATGCCTGGCCTGTGTAGGATAAGCGGTATGGATCTCAGGGACTCTGTGTATATGGAGTCTTTAAATTTAAACCAAATCCCCAGCTTCAAGCACCACATCATTGCTACTGATCTTCAGCTCTGTCCTATGCCTGTAATCTCACCTCCTGTTGTCTGGAGATGTGGCACAAAGAGCTTTCCCTGGCAATTGGAAAATCAAAGCTGTGTGTGCTCATCATCATCTCTTCTTGCTAGCAACATGATTTTCTTAATGAAGTTAAGGATATGCTCTGGGAGCTTCAGGGTGCAGAGTGAGGCCATGCATAGAGGAAGGGGAGATGTGTGGCCATTTTTTGACTGAGTTGAGGAGTTCACTCCCTCTGGAAACTTTAGGCCATTGAAGGAGAATGGTGTCTCAATGAGCTGCTCTGATGCAAAATTAGAGCCATCCTCTGCAGTACTTCAGTGGGTGCTACTGAACTTGTGTGCAGTCATACTCAAGACTGTTGTCCATAATGGACAGTGCAATACCACTTATGCCATGCCATGCTGAAGTGTGTATTGATCTATCCCTAGCTGCAGAGGAGACTTTCTGAACCTCTGGTCCTGCATCTCTTGGAGATCTCCTATCCGGGTATCCAGTGGCTAAAAAAGTTAAACAGAAAGGCTGGTGGTGGAGCAGCCAGGACTGGTGCCAGAAGGCAGGCCTCCCCTCTCTTTACAGTACACATATTTCCAAAAGCCCATGTTTGGGCAATTCTTGTAGCTTGTCCTCCCTGGACAATATTAGGTATGTAATGATACTTTCCCAGATAACTTAGAGGGAATTGTTTTTTGACTGGCCTGTCAACTTGTGCCATGTTGGGCAGTGTGCTGGAGATGCACATGCCCACAAGTCAGGCAGAACTAAAGCAATGAAATAAAGCAGGGGAAAATTACCATGTGTGAAAAGTGCAGAGGCTGGTGTTTGTGTCTGGAACAGCCAGTGCAGCCTGGGTGAGCGGATGTCTGGATGTTGTTTCTGGCTGATGTCCCACCCAAAGTGCAACCAAGGACCTTTGTTTGGGAGCTACCTCCTCCCAACAGTACTCCTGTGAATGTTGTGGTTATCATTTTTTCCATTTGCCAAGAGATGAAGTAACTAGCCTAACTGTGACAAAGCCTAATCTTATGATTCCTAGACCCCTAAATTTTCTGTGAAATTAAAGACAGAAATTTGTCCTTTACCAGCTCCATGACAGCCCTTGGTAACAATCAGGCAATTGCCTGAATGGTGTAATGAGCCCTCTAAAGCCCCGGAGGAAATGGTTGAACTTACTGTTGGATTTTCCCACCTTTTTTTGGCACACAGAAAATCCAGTCTGTTCTGATGATCTTAACTGTGAATGTAGCTACCACAGCCTGATTTTTATGCCGGGGGTTTTTACCAAAATTGGGTCCTGTTGGAGTAGGAAGAGAGGCAATCTCTTTGTGTAGCCTTCCTACCCACGCAAGAATGTATTTGTGTGATGTAATCACTACTTTGAACCAGCTAATCCTCCTTCCCTTCCAGGATGGCATCTGCAACCCTAATTCAGAGATACTGTTTTGCCAACAGCTGCTGGTGTTTTCCTTTTCTCCTGTTTGGGGAAAGGTCCTGTTCTTTACAGGGTGGGGCCTGCCAATGCTGTCTTTGCTGCTGCTGTGAAGTCAATGTTGTGTAGCTCTTGGACATTCAGGCTGCCCTGAGAAGCCACAGGTGCTTGGATGTGCTGTAGCACCAGCAGAATTTGCCCACAGCAGGAGGGAGAAAAGCCCCCTGTGCCCTGGCGCTCTGCAGCATGTCTGCAACACACAGCCCTGCTGGTGTTGCCATGGACACACTGTCCACACTGGACCCACGAGTTCTGATCACTTCAGTGAATATAATTTGGTGCATTCAGTGGAGAAGTGGGGTTTGCACTTACCACCCCCACCTGCACAGATACACATGTTCCTGCAGCGATCTTCTTTGTGCCATGGTTTTAGTAAGCGAGCAGACAAAGACTGCTTGAAAGAAACAGCAGTGTGTCAGCCAGCAGAGATGGTTACAAACATGGCTTGCTCCGGCTCTGCTCAACAAGACCTCTTCCTGCTGCTTGGAGCAATGTGTTGTTACCACAACATGACATCTAGTTCAGAAAAGAAAGCCAAGCACGATCCACCCAAACTTCAAAACTTTCCTCTTCCCTTCAACAACAGATTTTTCTTGTCAGGTTCAAATTATTTGCCAGTGAGTGATGGGAAAAGTCATTGCTCCAGTTTGGCCTTATTTATTTGCTGCACCAAATCAACAGAAGTTATTTCTGGGAAGTGAATGTCAGGGGTTGCAAGTAAATGACATTGGCCTGGCCTAATTTACTAATTAAGGCTAGCTTCTTCAAGAGTTGGGCCATGGTGGTGGGTATTTCATACTACTCCATTGTGGCTCCTCTTCCTGAGCAGATGTGTTCAGGCTGCATGCTGTAATTTCTGGGTTTGGTGAACTGAGAGCAAAATCTCAGAAACCACAGGCATCATCACTCAGCCTCAGTGGGAGGCAGGCTGGCTGGGTCACCTCTCCACATCCCAGCCCATACCTGAGGTACGTCAGGAGAGCACAGAGATAGGCACTTTGTGCTTGCTCTTACTTATTGTTTTGAGGAAGTCTGCTACATGTTTGCAATGGAGCCAGGTAGTAGATGGATGTTGTACAGAACTTCAGTCTCCCAGTCTGTCAAGCTTGAAAGTTTTTCCAGCTTTCAATTTTGTCTAGAGTTTCTTTCTTAAGACTCCCCCCTTCTTCAAACAGAGCCTCAACTCTGGCTGGGTCCCAGAGATAGATACCAAATGGTGCTTTTTTCCCTTTCTTTTGCTCTTTCTTCCTTCTCGTGAAGCTGGCAGACTCTCCAAACACACATCCAACCAACGCACAGTGCATTCGAAAACAGGCCATCTGGCTGAGCACTCCTTGAGAATGAGAAGACAAGAAAAACAACGCTCTTGGAGCTGGCAGCTGAAAGGCAGGCAGCCCGTACGTGGACTTGATCTCGTGGTGCAATCCAAGAGCCATCCAATCCAAGGGCATTGCAAAAAAGCTCTTTCCTAATGAGCAGAATACGGCTGTCTCCAGAAGCAGCTCCAAGTCAACAATTTGAGTGGGATGCTGTAACTCTCCTCACTGCACATGTGCTCATTAATTAAAGCCACTTTGGAAGATGCCCTGGACACCCCCGCCAGGGCTGCCAGCCTACCCTCTCCGAAATCCTGCTTGCTGCTTTGCAGCCCCCTGCTGGGCCTGGATCTGCAGAGCCCCATGAGAAGGACAGAGCCATCAGCATCCAGCTCTTCACCGCAAAATGGACCCGCTGCGTCACCAGTGAACAGCTGTGTGGGGTGCACAGCCCTGGAAGGAAGTTGCACTCCATTTGCTTTGCCATTATTTTTCTCCCCTGAGTTTGATAAGAGCCAGAGTGCCCCAGGCACAGAACCACTCTGGGCAGGTCAGCAGGTGTCAAGGATGGCAGTGAGCTGAGCAACCCAGTATTGCAATGCTTTGCTATTTTTCTCATGGCTAAGGACTGGATTCACTAAATCAGGGTGGCTGAGGCAAATGCAGAGCCATTAGTAGCCAAATCTCTCCACATCAGAGCAAGGAGCACTCAGTGAAATGAGCAGGAGATGAGTTTAAAACAGCTTAAAGAAATTGCGTTACATTAGGTAACTTCTGGAAGTTGCTGGCCTAGAAGGCTGCAAAGACAGACAGCACCAGTGGGTTCAAAATGGGATTAGACAAATTTGCAGGCTACAGGTCTGTAAAATGACACTAAAAGAAAAGGCAAAATCTACAATCTAATAGCCCAATCCAACAAAGGTGAATGCTGAGGAAGCAGAAGGAAGAGGGAAGTGTCCAGGCCTGCATGCGCTCCCTGGACAAGCTCTTACCTTGCCCTAGTTGGGAGCAGAGCACTGTGTGGGGAGGACCACTGCTCTTGTCCTGAAGGGCCATTCTTCAGTTTTTACAGAGGGATTCAGTTCCTGTATCCGCCTTATCTGAAGGTCATACAAACAGATTGTTGCCTCTTTAAATTACCAGAAGGAAGCTAGAATCCAATTTTTCTTGGAAAGCTGAATTTGTGGAACACGTTTCAGTGAATGTTAACAGTCACAAGCCCTGGCTTAATCTGTTTGCTCTCCCAATCGTTACATTTCATACAGTGACAGGGTGATTCATTTGACCCTTTATCTTCTTACTTGGGATCTCCTTATTTCTGTATCTGCCCCTTTAGTACTGCTGGGAGCACGGACAGCTCATAGCTACATCTCAGCTATGTGTGTGTGGGTTTACAATGGTTAGTTACAGCTCTGCATCTCCAGATGGCAGTTCCTCAGTTTTCTGCCATGGCTTCTTCCATGCAGTTGTGTTTCAAAGGCGAGGGACTAAAACTCTTGATCTTTTAATTTTATTAACTCGAGGGTAGGGTTCTGTGAGTGAAAAATTGCTTACTTATCTTGAAAAATTATGACAAAGGATACACTGTATTTCTTGCAACTGTTATTAGAGATATTCTGATAAAGGAAGTGCCTGTTCCTTCTATCGACACACAATTTAGTTGTCCCCAACCAACAAAAGTGAGGTCTAAAATTGAGATTTTGCATTATTTTCTTTCTAAACTCACTGCTTTATAAGCTTTAACAATTCCAATCAGATGTTCCTAAACCGAGGAGTAAAACACCGCGATTTGATGAAGTCTGATATGCCCCTTCTTTGGTGCTGACTGAATTCAAACATAGGTGGGTAGTTCAGAAAATCCTGGGAGTGACAGGAGATAGGGACCTGTACTAAATCAGAATGAAGTGCAGCAGTGCAACTGCTAAATCATACCAGAGAGAATGTAAAGAGTAACTGGGAAGCTTCAGTGTGGAAAAAAAAACAGGGAAAGGGGCACAATTAATTAAAAGAGTTCTCTGGGTCATGGAATCGACTCCTTTGCTGTCATGTTATCCAAAAACTGATAAAGATCTGTCTTCAAACAGTTAACCTTTTTATTCCCATTGCTTCTCTTTGGAGGTCATTCTGAATTTCACTCTGCTGCTGTTTTGAAAGTTTCTGCAAGTTTGCAGACTCAGTTTATTTATGACCAGTGTGTGCCCGTTTTAAGATCTTTCCTTTTATAAACTCTAACCTACTATTAGCCACATTTAGTAAAAGTTTTAGGGCGCAACTCATCTCCTACAAATATGCATGCTCTGTTATGCTAACATTGTCCCTTTTCTTCTTTATTTTGAACTTACAGGAAAGCAGAATAATACACAAAACCAAGATGAAACAGATGTATCAGGTCTACATTATGATTCAGACAGAAATGTAGATCAGCTGAAGACATCAGAACAAAATGCTTTGTAAGTGTTTCTGTGCTATCAGTTACTCAAGGGATAGTTACAGGTAACATGCCTTTCAGTGCATATTGCTTCCTTTCCAGCCTTTGATGTGATCTTGTGAAAGGTAGGTTCCCTTCAGGAATGTTCTCTGAGGTCTGAGGCAAGTCAGCTGGAGCTCTGGGAGTGTAGTGTCTCTAGAGACCAGGTTCCAAACTTGCTTGAGGTGTTTGTGTGAACAGCACTGTTGACAAAGAAAGAATATCAGAGTATAGTCTCATGATACTGAGAAGACCAAGTAAATATCGATTGTGTTGTGAGAGTGTAATTTGTGCCTTATATTCCAATAAAATGAATTAAATTTTCTTCAGGTCTATTCCAAAATTAGATGTAGAGAGTGTCCAAACCATCACCAGTGAAAATGATGCCAGTTGGAACACTTTTCTAATGAAAAAATTGGTTTTGAGAGAACAGATATTTTCATAGAAAGTGTTCACTGATCTCCAAATGTGTCCCCCCCTGCCTCCATAAACCCAAAAGCCATAAAAGCAAAAGAGTTTGTTGGCAGTTTGGGGATTATTCCCCTCCCTTTCCCCCAGCATTTTCCAATGGAAAATATTCAGGGTTTGGGTTTTCAGCCCTTTGCTGAAATGTCAACATTTTCCAAAAGGGTGAAGGAGGGGGAAAGAGAAGAAAAGAAAAACATGTTCTGACCAGCTCCAGTCAGAGCCAAATGGCTCAGTCTTGGATTTGGTCAGGGAAGTATGCTGGAGGGGAGAAAATGGGAGTGTCTCGGTTCCACACATAGCCTGGCTGGGCTGAGGGCTGTATCACGATCCATTTGTATGAGTCATTATGGTCGACATTTCACCAGGAGAGTGTGTGTAGTAGCTTTTAAGCACTTCAGGTCAATATGTTCGTTGCAAGCACTGCTGTGCTGCTTGCCACGGCCACTTTGGCTCTGTGTGTGTGTGTGTGGGATGCACACAGGTACACGCTGTTCAAATCTTCCAGTCCTCCAATTTCCATGACGTCTTTAACTCACAGAGACAACAGTAACCCCTGGCACCCACCGAGACGTGACAATTCAACTCTCTCCCATTCATAAAAGAGGAGAAAGGAGAAAAATGGCATGTGCCTGGAAACATACATGATTGTCCGAGTCCTCTGCCCAGGTGACACTGTCTTGGGCTGTGCAATGCCTGCAATTTAGCCTTTGAAATACCAGGCCAACTATGGACCAGCTGGCTCTAGGCAGGGAGAAATGTTGGAAGAGCCAACATAAAGGCTGCTAACCTGCACATGCACATACATGCGCCATCTTGCATCTCTGGGGGAAAAGGAATGGCTTTGTTTCCCAAGTATTGCTGATCCCCAGCTGTGTGCTCAGCCTCTGGAAAGGTGTCCCAGTAGCTGGACACCTTCAAACCCGAGAAAGACCAGGGGCCTCTCTGCTGCTGCCTCTCCAAGGTGTCTCCCGCAGCTGCAGTGGGGGAACTGGTAGATGAATGCATACCCAGGCTAGGTCTTTGTCCCCCTCTAGTGACTCAACTGCAACAGAAGTTTTACGAGTCCAAGCAAGATGGTCGGTTTTCTAGGCTAGGATGTTGAATAGTTTCCCTTTTGAAGGCCAGTAGGACATCTAAACACCACTGGTAGGTCATATATTTATACACACTCAGACATTATCCATTACAAATGTAAACAGTAATTTAGGAGCCTGACTTTCTGTTCTTTCTTTCCACGTGTGCCTGCTTTCTTCCCAGGGAAGATGGCAGACACTGGCTTCAGATGACAGCCCATGCCTGGTCCAGGAGACCCAGCTAGGGCCACTGTTACCAGTCAAAAGCACATGCTCCCAATCTCTTTTAACCAAACACATGCTGAGTCACAGCTCAGTCACCCGTACGCTTAGCAAGTCGCGTCACCATCTGTCACCAGCACATCCTCCTCACCATTCTGTGACTGTGGGGAAAACAACAGGAGGCAGATTGCATTCGGCTGAGGAGCCAGGCTCTTGTGCGTCTTGCCTCTGAGTAACCTCTGGATTGCCTCCTAGCCAGTGGTGAGGCCTTTGGCTCCTCTTAATTTGGCCCTTTGCCAGGGAAGAAAGTGACATTCAGGTTCAAACACTGGAAGCTTTGCCTGACTAATGAGTGACTCCAAATGAAACCGACTCAGACAAAGACATGGATGGCATTGTGCAGTATGTCCCTTCTACAGACAGATCATCTACACGGGCCTCCACACCAGTGTTCTTCTCCAACTGGTGTTTAAAAAACAGCACAAAAATATAGGGTGCCCTGTTTCTTAAGGCCTTTTCCCACCTACTGTGTAAGCTAAAAGCTGCAAGAGCAACCTTGCCATGTCTCTGATCCTAATGAACACCCATGTTTCCTGGGGTTCAGCCACAAGCTAGAGGTGCAGCCCTGGCAGGCACCGCCCAAAAAGACTGGATTGCTTCCTGCCATGTGCCTGCCTTACCCACTGGATGAGGCACTGCCCAGGTAGAGGAACCAGACTGGGGTTATGTAAGCATCTTGGAGTAGAGATCCACAGGGGGTTTCACAAACCTTTCCCCAGGTACAGCCTTCCCAGCCAGGGCTCCCCAGCCTCCTCTGTCATGTGCTTGAAAGTCTGTTTTCCCTGTCAGCTCCTTGAGGGACAAATCACCCACACCAGCAGTCTGACCATCCTACTTTATCCTAAGGCAACGAAAGAGTGCAGAGTGGACGTGGCCTTTTTGTTCTGGAGGAAAAAAGTGAACTCAATGCCAGGCACAGATCCCAGGCTGTGTAGTTCAAATCGTGCTCAGAGCACATAATTCCCATTTGTGTTTGTGTGCACGCAGGGCAAGGGTGGGGGCTGGCG
>JAOXXN010000446.1:27946466-27963429 GCA_026770055.1 Myrmophylax atrothorax
GACTGTGGTTGGAGGCTGCAGATGCAGTTCAGGAGATGCGGGGACTGAGGTTTGTGGGAGCTTCTCAGAAACCTCCAAAAAAGCAACAACAAGCATCTCAGTACCAGAAAGGTCAAAGAATATGTTATTTGAACATTCCTGCCCATCTCATGGTGTGAACTCACAGCAAGAGAAGGGTCATGTGTACAAAGCAGATTCCAGGAACTAGTACAGAAAAAAAAGACAGAAGCCAAAATAAAATTGGCTGTCTTCTAGTCACTTAACAAACTGGGCTAACTCCATCTCTGATGACACTCCTGTGACTCAAATTTGGCCTGAAATGACAGTTGTCATGATGTGCTGCTTAGAAGAGGGCAATATACTTGGAGTAGAGGTTTTATTTTTAAGAGATGTTTTATTACTTATCTGTGCTGCTGCATTTGAAGAATGCCTTCAGGCTATCCCAGAATGCTAAACTCAAGGTGCAGGGAGTTTTAATCAAGGTGGGGTAAAATTCCAAATGCATTCATACTTGTTCTCAAAAAACCTGGTCTTGCACATTTCTTGGCTAGTGGCAGGTTCTATTGTTAGACCCAACCCTGTGTCAGCACAGGGCATGGATCATGGCTTAGACTTGGTACCTTGGGAGTTCTGATATCTTGGGAGTCCTGATATCTTGGGAGTCCTGGTATCTTGGGAGTCCTGGTATCTTGGGGCCTTGAGTCCTGCATCTTCTTGGTCCAGCAGTTGAACTGCCTTGTCTGCAGGGGTTGTTGGGGTATGGGACATGCTGTTTGGGGGGCTGGTAGGGAGGGTTGGAACCATCCTGCCTTCCTTTATGGAGACTTGCTGTATTTTCTATGGAAACATGGGAAAAGTCAATATTCCCTGGATCAGTGTTTCTAGAAAACTAGTACTGGTAACAAAACTGCTCTGTATTGTTTCACTTGTTTCTACAACTGCCCGTCTCATGGCTGCAGGGATGGATGTGGTTACAGCACAGAGAGGAAAATCCATTGAGACGTGTGCTTATCTATCAATTGTACCAGCTGTTTCTGGTATGCAGCAACTGACTGACCACAGTAAGGAAACGAGGATGTAATCAGTTAGCAAAGTGCTCCTTTCTCAGCAAGGACGATAAGGATTGTTGGCAAACCCACAGAGAGTTACGGGAATAGAGGAATTGGTGTGCTGAAGTCACTTCCTATCACCCGGGAATCCCTGTGCTTAGACCATTGTGTTTGCTTTCCTAGTAAGGATCTTGGTGGTTTTCTGCATTAGTTCAGATGTATAAGTGAACTTTGTCCCAGCCCACTCAGAGAGATTGCCTATATAGTCTTCTATCTACTTTTGTGTGAAGGATTCAGACTGGCTGTGAGTGGAGGGAGTGATTCTTTACCACATCTTTACACCAGCAAAACACCTTACTGCAGAGACATTTGCATAGCCAGGCACGACTTAATCAATTCAGGGAAAGAGCACATGCCAACAGAAACACTCTTTTGCCAACACAAACTGTGCTGCCACTAGAGGAGTATCGGGAATCCCACTATTGTCAGCGTGGGGCCTCCGCTTCACTGATTAGGTAGGTGCTGTACAGGTGGACAGCACAGGAGGTTCCCAGCCAGTGAGGTCAGTGCTGAGGTGAGCTCTGCTCCCTCATCTCAAGAGGAAGTGGCTGCTATTTCAGCTGCACCTGTATCAACAGAGAATTGACAGAAACTGGAGGTGAGCTTCAGAATGCTCAGCTGTTGCAGTCTGCAACTTGCTGTTGCAGTCCATAGATGAGGAAATGGTCCACTCCACTGTTATGGGGTCAACAGAGATCCGATGATACCTTGGGAGTGTCTGGTGACTTCTCTGAGGTCTTGACAGCCAGCACAGGGATGGCTCCTGCTGCAGCCCTGCGTGCAGCTAATTGCAGCCTAGCCACGAGGTTAGGAGAATGCCACTAGATCAAAGCTTCCTTACCAGGAAGGCTGAAGAGCCTGGAAAAGGATAAGGCAGATCCAGTGCCAAAAAGCATTGTGTTGCCCTGGTGTCAGGATTTCAGGCCAAAAAGTGTAACTGGTAAAAGCAGGCGAAACAAAAGGTGAGTGCTACCTGCACTGCATCCTGTTTAGCCCCGATTTACTTGAGCTTTGGGGATATAGGAATTAAATGCCCACAACAGAAGGGAAAAAAAAGACTTCTATTTTTTGCAGATTTATTAGGTGGGATGCGTATGTGAAATTGAGCTCCCAGTACACAGTATTTTAGACAGAATATATTTGTTCTGAATGTGTTTGTAAATATCTGTCTATATTTTTAAGATGTACCACTGTAAGAGACCCAAGATGATCTGTGATTTCTGCAATCTCATCAGAGAGAGCAAGTGAATGATTCCATGCGGTGGAGACATACAGCCCATGACTCACAGCCCTGAGTCACAGCATTGGGACACTTCAGCATTCAGAAACACTAGTAGTGACAGAAATCAGGATGATGAGCAAGCAGCTGTTACTCATTCTCAGCTGGACACCCTAAGCATGTTTGTACCAGTCAGTGTGGCTTTGGCTCTTCTTTGTTTCCTCCTGCAGACCTGCAGTCATCTGGATAGCATGGTGACATAGCTCACTTAACATTTGCCTCTGGGCAAGGGATGATCAGGTCTGGGCTCTGGCTCCTAAAGTGTCCTGCTTGACTCTATTAGGCTCAGCATAGAGTTTTCATGGCAGTTTTCACTTTAGATTACTTCCTTCATCTCTGGAGATCAGCTCATGTTACAAACACAAATGTATTGATCATCACACGGGGTTAGAAAGTGTATTGATCATCACACGGGGTTAGAAAGTGTAACCCTATTTACAGCCGTGGAGGGGGTTGGTAGGGTGGGCTGATGCATTAAGCAGGTAGGCAGCTTGCTCCTAATGACAAAAGAGGTTTCTAGCAGAGCCAGGACAAAAACACAGGAGCCTTAAACTACCTCTCCTAATCTCTTAACAACTGAACCGTGTGCTCCATTGCATTCATCACTTCCTCCTGAGGTGGCAGTTTGGATGAGAACAAGTGCCCAGGAAGTCACCCTGTTTATTCTGTCTCAACCTCTTAATGCCTGTGGAACATTTTTATTGAATTCTTTTCATGGCCATCAGCTTTGGTAAGGGAAATGATTCCAAGAGACAAAGACTCGGTTGTGTGTGTGCACGTGTGTGTGTGGTTGTGAGGGGGGAAGAATAAAAAATCCATTTCCAGATGGTTGGAAGGATGCATACCACTTTGCTATTGGCAAAAACAACCTCTTTCATTTTCAGGATGTGTAAGTCACGGAATTGCAGCTGGAAAAAAATCGGTAGAAAGGGAGGCAGCAGGGTAGAAATAAGAATTACTAATGAAAAACAACCCAGATGATATATGAAAATCTAAGCGCTTCATTTTTATGTAGACAAAGGGGGAAACGTGCTTGTTGAGGAGGATCTGTATAGAGCAGGTTCAAATATGTATAATCTCATTTTCTTGTCAGCTTCTTTTCTTTGCATTCCCAACTGTAGCCTCACAGGAAATTCAGTCCCTGGCAAACTTCGGCTCCAGACAGGAAACGTTCTGAGGAATTTCTTCCATACAGGTACTAAATTTGCTTAGAGGGATAACATGGTGGAGATATTTACCACGGCTGGATTTAACTACCAGGATATTATGCATGTTGATGGAGTTGCTGGGAGTGTTCTCTGTCTGCAGCCACCAGCATGCCATGTTTAAACAAATCGTGCTGCTCTGCCTGCCTGTGGGAAGATTTGCATGAGATCTGGGCCAGATTCTCCTTCCTCTGACAGCAGCACAGCCCAGCTTATGTCAAAGATACTTGCTGATGTCAGGGAATATCAGGATCAGGCCCGTGCAGCAGGTTTTTATCACACAACAAACCTGGTCTTACGCTATTTGCATGTACAGATACTTGCAAGCAGGTATTTCACTAGGAGTGACTGGAGCAGGGGCAGACATGCTGTGTGTGCACGTAGGTGAAGGATGGTCTTTGCTCACTGAGGGAACCAAACACTGTAGCAGCACACTGCCTTTCAGATGAGTGGGAGGTGCTGATTGTGGCCAGCTGAGACGAAAGTTTCCTGCACCCCTTGGGATGCTTTCCTACCTTTCACTGCAAGTTCAGAGCAGGGCTTGTTCTGCTTATTAGTCCAGAGGAGATCACAGCAGTCTGAAAAACAAGTGCCATAAGTCTGGCAGCCACTTTGCTAGGTAACTTCTGCATCATCAGTGAATAGTGATGTGGTGGGTTGAACAGTTATTGATGCACCTGAGAACAATATCCCTTTCTTATCAAAACACATGACTGATTTTGAGTCTTTAATGCAGTTCTCAGGATACAAGGTGTGAACAGAAAGAGTGATCAGTCTGAATCATTGTCTTGCAAAAGAAACGTGAGGGTTTAAGTACATGGCTGGGAACAACCCTGTGCTGGCAAGGAAATGGATTGCATGACCCATCTCAGAGATCTATGATTCACTTGAAATACAGAGAATGAGCATGCAAATGTGTAGTAACATGTAGTGGTACCTTGCCTGCTTATTATAGCGCAGCCTCCAGCCAGAGACAACCCAACCATGTTTACAGGTGTGCTCTGGGAACAGACTTTTTCTCTGGGGAGCTGTGAAAGGCAGCAGAATGGCTTCAAAGCCTTAAAGGTCTCTGTGCCACCATGCCAAGCTGTGGAAGTGTAACTGCATGTGCAGGGCTGAAGCATGGATTTTTTTTTTTAAGATTTTTTTTTTGTTTCTGAGGCAGGAAGCACAAGTGCAGATCCTCCCATTTAATGCTATGGGGGGAAGAAAAGATTCACAGACTCCCCTGCAGTGTTAGTGAAAATACAGCTTTGGCCTTTAGTGCCCTTTGTTACATAAATACAAGTAGCGTAGACATATTAATCACCCTGCCATTGAGGGAGGAACAGAGCAGCAACCTCAAATGCCACCCACTCCCCATTCCCGCTCCCATTTGATGTTGCTATTTTAAGCCACACATTATTTCCTGCTGTGATTTTATTTTTTTTACCCAGCTTCTAATTCTGGCTCTGAGGTAAGCTGTGACATACGTATCCCTCCTCTCCCCCTCCCCGCCTTCCTCCTCCCCCTGCACCCACGTCCTCTTCATTGCTGTCTTTTAGAAATTTTCTCTCTTGTAAGCAGCCGGGTCCCAGGGGTTAGTTAGTGAATGCCTGCAAAAGATGTGAAGAGGCTGATCTTCTTCCTGCTTTTGGACTTCAGTGCAAACAATATCGAGGTCATGGTTTGCAGGGCAGATTGCTTTAAAAGTGCTATTCCCCTGCTCCTGCCTCCTCAGAGAGGTTAGTGTTGTGGAGAGGATACGCTGGCTGGGAAGGAAGGCTGCTGCTCAGCAGATAATGATGAGCCATGACCAGTGTACTCATCTGCCAAGAAGGGTATTACACCAGTGGCATGTGCTTTGTGGTGTAGAGGAGACAGGACAGAGCTCAACTGCTTGACAAGGGTTTTCTCTCCTGTGTCTGCTTCTCTGTAAAGGCAATCAGCAGATTTCTAACCCCCAAGCAGTTTCCCCCACCAGCAATTTCCTCATCCTGCCTGTACCAGAACACAGCTTCTGTGTGTCTGGTTCTAATGCATCCACGTGTCTCCTGTGGCTTTGAGCTGCCACCGGGTCAGCCCTGAGCAAGGCTATAACTGCATCAGTTTAGGGCATAAAAAGAATGGGGCCTGCAGTCCCAGGAAGGGGCTGGTGCACCAGGCAGCTGTAGCTCAACCCCTATGTGAGAGCATGACTGAGTACTGATAAGAGCTCTGCCAAGGTAAGTTTGAGCCCTAGGAGGAAATCTGAGGCCTGCTTCTGCACTGCAATTCAGGAACATTACAGGTTTATCCTCTTCCACGCCCGCCTGCCCCTTCCCTCTCTGCCAAGCAACCTGTCCTGAAAATCTCCTCTGACTGGGTGTTTGCTGCTGCAGACGAGTCAATGCTAGCATAAGAGAGCAGGCTGGGTGGCAGCAGGCTGCTAGCAAAACCTTGGGCCTTCCTTCTACACCCAGGGAAACAGAGGTCTGGCCTGCCCTCAGCTAGCCCTGGTGTATATATTTCACACAAACAATCTCACGCCTTTCCCTTCCTGTGAATTGCTTTTGGAGCTGCTGCACGTGGCTCTTGTCTGTGTGGTACGAGCAATAGCTGTAGGAAATGCCAAGCTGAGTGTTTACGTGTTCTTTATCCTCCCCTTCCCCAGATGGGGATTCCAGTTATGCCCTTTCTGAGGTTCCCGAGAGTGGGTGCGGCAGAGGGAGTGAGAGCAAGAAGCCCTTTGCCAAGTGGTTTAATGTTAGTTACAGCCACTGGAAAGTCTTTGCTGTGCTGTCACCAGGATTGTTACTTTTATTTTCACAGTTGGGTTTCCATGTGAGTCCCCAGAGAAGGCTGGGGAGTTACATCCCTTCCCAAGAGCAGGCTATACACTAGCTTTGCACACTCTGCTGCTTGTTTGAGGCAGTGAGGAGAGCTGGGCAGCTGTCCTGTCGCAGGCCAAACCATGGCCCTCTCAGCCTTGCCTGCAAAGAGCTTGCAGCTGAATTGAGTGAGCTCATTTCCAGTGGATGGGAGGGAGGGGAAAGAGCCGGGCTCATGAATTGGTGTGATCGCACCAGAACAAAATGACTGTTTTTCCACCATGCTTTGTCCCTGTGGGCATCTATTTTAAAAGTTTTTGTAGAAGGGCTTCTCCCACAACAGCCATGCTGGAGAGTTTCCCGTTCAAGAGGTGGGGGGAAAAAGGACCTGAAAAAGGATTTGAGTGAATTGTCTTTGCAGAAAATGACCCTGCTCTCAAGTCTCACACCCAGTGCTGCACAGCAGGAGCCTGCCAGCAGCAGACAGGTGTCTGGTGTCCTGCACGGGATGAGGACAGCTCTCCAAGGACTGAAGTCCACATGATAGCTGGTACTGCCACCCTTGCTGGCAAAGACTTGCAGCATCTTGGTGGGGGTCTGTACAGTGGAGGGAAGAGCTGACTGGGCATGGGGGCTCAAGGAGGACAAGAACTCAGTTTACGCTGAGTGCATATGTGCAGTTTATGCTGAGTCCCCATCTGCTTGCCAGGACCATCCACCCGAGGCCAATGCTGTATAGGCTCTGGTGGTCACTGGAACAATAGAAGTACTGGCAAAGATCTGTGGTTTACAGATAAAATGGCTATGGGGTAGGGCTAGCTTAGGGCCTCTGGAGCAATAGGCCATATGTGTCACGGCATTTGAAGTATGTGATAAATAACCCATTTTTAAGTTTGGTCAGTGAGTAGTGCAGAAACAACAAACAAAACAACAAAGAAGTTAAAAAGCCCGAATAATCCTGAATACCCATAGTTTGGCATCAGGGAATGGCACAAGATGGCAGAGATTTCAGAGCCTGTGGACTGGCTGATACCATCCATGCAACCCCAAACTCTTTTCTTGCAGACCTGGCCTTTATGGGCAGCCTTTCTGTGTGCTCCCTGGCAAAGCAGTGTCCAGAGAGGCCCAGCTCATGGGTGGTGGATCTGGCAGGACCCCTGACTGCCTGGAGAGCCCCCTTGCTGCAGACCTGCCATATTGTTCCCTGTCCCGTCAGCTCACACATAGCTCATCTAGGTCAAGAAAGGCAGCTCAAGACATTCCGTGCAAGCTCTGATGAGATCTGCTCCTCCCAGGGCCCTTCAGCTGGGCTTGCTGCTTTTTCTCATTCCACACACGGTTTAAAAGTCTGTGTTTGTAAACACCAGTCTCCGACTCTCTGCCTCTGGGGCTCTGGGCAGAAGGCCAGGGAGGGATCTAAGAGGCAGCAGACAGTTTTAAGAGGCAGTGGCGTCCGATTGCTGCGGTGGAGAGGACACACCTTGCACTTAATAGCCACGGTGGTGGGAGTCACTTGCAGTACCAGCAGGTCTCAGCATTATTTCATGGTTTCCTGTGGCTGAGGTTTTACTGAAATGACCTCTTCACATGCCAAGGTAAATGCTGTGTCTCTGAAGCCAGCTCTACCAGAATCAGAGGGGAGTTGGGTTGCCTCAAGTGTATGTACAAGATTAATGCCCTATGATGACAAACACCACAGTGGACATATGTTTGCATTTGACACTGCATTGGTTAAATATTCACTCTGTCCCCCTCTCCTTCCCACAGATCGTTCTGGAGACCTTGGCCATGTACCTGGACTTGGGCACTCCCATCTTACTAGGCAGACAAGAGCCTGCTGTGGCATAGCACCTGCTTATTGAACACGAGCCAGATGACCTACAGCCCAAGCCTTGCAGTCTCCTTTTGCTTTATTCCTTTTAAAAAATCGCTTAACAAGTGCCATTGTTTGGCATTCTGACATTGTGGAGCAGTGACAAAACTGCTGTTGAGGGAAGACTAGAGCTGGAGAGAGGCAGAGCTGTGTCCAGCTCTTCCCACCAGCTGCAGTGTTTGGTGGGCAAGGCAGGCAAGGAGAGATCTTCACCTGAGCACAAGTATGAGCTTGTCTGTATGTCCAGAATTGCTTCTGTCCACACACTTCACCAGCAGGCACATCCATGCATTTATTTATCTGGAGCTGCAAAGCTCCCAGGGAGGTGAGATCCAGTTTCGGGCAGAGCATGGAGCATTAGCAGCCTGAGCACACATGGATATCTAGTGCAGAACTAAAGCTGGGAAGCAGCCAGTGGACCAGGCGGGCTGTGCATTGGCTGTAGGGTTGGTCTTTGGGTCCGTACCTGAGCTCACACCTCACTGCACAAATGCAACCTCTGTGCCCTGCATCCTGAAGGCCTGGAGCTGGGATGGAGTTCCTGTTTTCCCCATGCAGGTACCTCTGCACTGGGCTCCCAAGGCTTCACACTATGTGTGACAGCTTGTACTTGGGTCACGCATTGGGCCTGTGCCAAGGACTCCACTGCTCCCATGGGAACAATGTGGGAGGTCAGGTCTGGCTGGCGGAGCTGAGAGAGGAAGAAAAAAGCTAGTGGCTCCTTTAAGGGAGGAAGGCGACCGGACTGCAGGGAAGGAGCTCTGGAAGCTGTGTTTTTCTCTCAGTGCCTCAGGGGCTGGTTACTAAATTTGGTTACTGGGCTTAAATAATGCAGCGTGGCAGAGCCCAGTGGGTTTGAACATTGTCATATCCACATAATCCTCTCCTAGGTGGCAGAGATCTCTTGTTCTCTGCTGCTGCTATCTGCACAGGAGCTTGAATGTGATGTGAAACATCATCATAAATAATTTTAACTAGCAGAGAAGAGCCAAAGCTGCAAAGTCCCATCTATTTCCACTATGCTCTGTCTATCTATGTAATTTCTAAGGTGCCAATCACCAAAGCATCCAAGCACTGTCTAATCTGGATCTGAATTCCCTTGGTACTCATAGAGGCTTGAATCTTAGCATTTTGTGTAAGCCCATCTCTAGCAAGCATAGGGACAGAGCTGCATTCTTTGAGCAAAGAAACCTCCTATTGCTTCATGATTTACTGACCAAATGTCCTTTTGGGTTGTAGAAGTCAGGTCATCAAGGTCACCTCTGTCCCAGGAAGCATTAAATCCTCTTTCTGTTATTTCAGCGGAAGGCAGGACAGGTTTACCAAGAGAGAGCAGGGAGTCACAGTCCCCTGCCCAGTGTGTTGCCTGCTGTCCAGGTCACACAGTGTGGAAGTAGGGACAGAATTTGTACAGCCAACTCAGCCTGTACACCAAGGCTGCATCCAGCTCAGGGGCAAGAAGGCCCTCTGCCACCCCTCGCTGTAGGTACAAGTGTCCCCATGCAGAGACAAGGGAGAACCACACAACAGGAGCCGGTGACCTGGCTTTGCACCACGCAGAAGGAGGAAGAACATGGTGCACCCAGCTGCCCTCTCAGCTGCCCCATTGCCCCACACTTCCTGCAGACTTTGTGAAACAGATTAAAACCTGCCAGATGATCACTCAGGGCTAACACAGTGAGTGTTAACAGTGACAGAGGGACTTGGTATACTGGACGTACTCACTGGAGTGAAATGAGATTAAACTTTTCCTTCATTACCAGGGAAACAGTATTTGCTTTTAGTGAGAGCCTGCCAGGTTCAGGCAATGCCTTAACAGTGCAATTACTTTCTGTCCATGGGGCTGTACTTAGGAGAAGGGTCTCTCTTAGCCTCTTGGTCTTCCCGATTTTACATGACACTTGACAGCAGGTTTTCAGGCAGAGGATACTTAGCAGCTACTGGGAGCGAACTTTTCCAAATCTTGTCTATAAGCATCGCATTTCAGTCTTTACAAAAGTGCAGGTCCTCCCCACCCTCCCCCATGGGTCAGCCCTATCCTTTTCCCCCACAATTGCTGGAGTATTTTTAGTGACATTGAATAAATACATGTTAAATCTGTCTCAATTTGTGACATGTCAGAAATTAAAATGGCATTAGCTGTAAAGCCTGCAGCAAAGCCAGCTTCATTTAGGGCACATGCAAATGGTTGCCCAAGAGACAGGTGCAACAGTACCAGCACTGGTTTTCCTCTGATCTATCCTTAGTCTCTGCACATCCTTTCTACCCTTACTCGTCCAGAAATAATAATGGCACCTTTGGTTGCTGTTAACTTACACACTATCCCCCAGACTCCCAACCTTATACCTAGGAAAAGTCTTCAGGTTACAAGTTTTATTCTCTAAGGGGACATGCTAGACATGTCCTCTCCAGACATCATGTCAGAGATTTCTCAGGCCCCATTGCAAAAACCTCTTGAATTCATTTGGCCATGGGTAAGGCCACTGTATAGCAACTCCAGAACTGCTTCCACAGCTAGGACTTGGCAGGTAGGAATAAGTATGTCAACTAGATTTTCCATCCATACCACATCTGCCGCCTTCTACATGATCTCCACTCTTTCACATACAGTAGCTCCTTCATGTCTGACTCTAAGCCATGCCCACTCTGCCAGTCACCCACTCCTTCATTTCAAATCCTGTTTCTGGCTAAACATCCTGCCTCTCCCCCACTGCCTTTGTTGCTTCAGCTTTCCCCTGCCTTACGTTTCCCCTAGTCCTCCTGACTACCTACCAGATCCCCTTCCTTCCCTATTCCCCTTTTCAGTCTACATGCTTCCCAGTCTAATCCACCTTCCTCAATCAAAGATGGACATCTCTGCTGTCTCTGGTGGTTCAGGCAAATAGCTTGCATCTTTTCTGAGTTGCCCAAGGCAGGAGCTTGCTCTCCTTTGCTACTGCTCCTTCAGGTACATGACATGGATCAGTTTGGCCTCCAGAGCTTGAAGAAGTCTACACAGCTCACAGCTCGTGTAGCTTAACAGAAGATCAGTTCAGAAACTCTGCCACAAAGGAGCGATGGATAATGGATGAGGTGAAGCTTGAGGTGAAAGACGCTGAAATGCTACAGCTACCAAGCAAGCCAAAATATTTATAGCTGTGATTTGCACGGTGGCTGATTGTGCAGGGCAGGGAAAAGCCTACCATTGCCTGCCATTAAGGAAGAGGGAAATTGCAAAACAAACATCCCCTTTGGATATTTAGTAGCACGCCCTAAAGATTAACATTGATTATATCTCGCTATTAAGAAGCAAGATACTGGCTGCTTTAATTAACAAGGTGGGTTCTCAATCCTCAATTGCCTCTTTGCAAGTATCAGGTGAGACATCAGGGCTGGTGTTCCCAGTGACACGAAGTTAGGCTCTTCTGGTTAGCCGCATAATCCTGAGGCTCTGCTCTTCAAAGGTATTTAGGTTTCAGGCAGCTGATGTTATTTAGATGCTTAAATCTTTTAAGGCTCCGAGCCTTAGGAGCTAGACTACCAAAGTCCAGATTGTCTGGTTTAAGTCTAGTCAGTGTCTTAACTGATGGATGGATAGATGTTACTGTTAGGTATCTGCATGTTGTCAGGTCTCTCCCTGAGGCTGGGTCATTCTGCAGTTGCCTGATGTAGCCTCTTTGTGCCTTTTGTTTCTGAAGGAGGGGGTGATAGCCAGTGTCAGGCTCCTGATAATGGCTTTGAAAGACCTGTGTAGAACTCAGGTTGTTTTACAGCTATTAATTCATTCAGACAAGCAAGCCTGCTGCTTGATGGGTGCTTTGTTTCACTGTTTCACTAAGAGGGAGGGGGGTGCTGTGAGGGGGGAGAACACAGGGAGAATTGGTGCCTTTCCCAGACTTGCACAATAGCAGGGCTGGAAATGGGCCTTGTGCAAATTCAATTACTCTGAGTTGCAAGCATTAACTGCTGGGCTGCCCGCTTTTCATTCTAGCCGTGGAAGGAGGTGCAGAGAGCAAACTGGCTGCTGTGGTTTGGATGTGATAATGATGCTGTCAAATTTTAGCAGTTCAGTGACCTTTTGTAACAGTTCCTAAAGTCACAGCTTTCCCAACACTTGGCAATAGGTAAGGGTTGTGCACAGGTAAGGGCTTTTGTTTCATGGTGCAAGAAGTCTATTGAGACAGGAGCAGGAGGGAGAGATTGAAGAGATTACTTTCTCCACCAGCCTCCTGCTTAATTACCTCATGAAGAATGACATTGAACTCAGACCCTTAGTCCAGGTCAAAGGCTTCCCGGAGGGAAGGGAGATATCTTAATAATGGAGTAGACTCCTTCACCAGACTTGCAACCAGCCCTTTGTTAATGGTAGGATCCTCCCCTCCCTCTCGGTTGAGCACCTTTAATCTCTCTGGAGTCAAACCAAGCTCCTTAGATCTAGGAAAGCAAAGAGGTCGGGTTTCCCTAGCAAATCTTTGAGCCAGGAAAAACAACAGCTCTGATACTGCAGCTTTTCCCATCATTTTGCGCCAAAAGCATTCTACCATCAACATGTGAGCCAAACTTCTGCGGGGAAACCAGGCTGTGTCCTTCTGCCTCGTACATCTCATTTAAGAACGGTGGGCAGTTTGGCCAGAGATTCTTCAACCAGGATAAGACCAGACCACACTCTAACTACCTGGAGGCATTAAAAAGCCTCAAGTGCTATCAGCTTTTCTTATCGTCCTGGGCTTGCTATACTTCTCCTAGCCATCCAAGTGTCCAAGGGCTCCCACTGGTCCAGTTCTCCATAGCTCACAAATACAGTGGAGAAAAGGGCAACTACAGAGCTTGCTCTTATACTGTGAGGCCTTCTCAGACAAGGAGGAGTCCTGAGGTTCCAACAGTGCACAGAAAATGCCAAAACTGGAGCAGAATTTACTTAGGGGTGATGAGTGGGGCTGTGGGGATGACTTCTTGCAGAAAAGTTTCAGAGGTGGGAGTAGGGGCTTTGAATCCTTCTACATCCTGCCCAGGTTTTGTTGTGTGTGTTGTGCTACAGGGGACTCTGAATTGTGTGGCAAGAACTGAATGTTTTAAAAGCCATTGAGAAGCATACCAGGGTATCCCCATATGTGTATCTTTGCTGGAGTTACGGAGAGAAGGCACATTTCCTAACTGACTTTCCAGTTTGCACCACTAGGGTACCATAGAGAGCTGGCTTGCTGCCTGCTCTTTTGGTTGTGAAGATACAGTGCAGCTGGACAGCATCACTTAATGGTTCTCATGTGTTAGGTCAGTGAGGGTCTGCTAGGTACAGAAAGCAGCCGAGATGTGACTAAATCTGGTGACTTTTGTCCTCAGAATGGCCAAAACCAAAGAAGTCTTAAGCAAGGTTTTGTATCTTGGTAGGTCTGGTGAGACAGGCAGTGGTGGCGTGTGTGTGTGTGTGTGTGGGGGGGTGTTGACTTCTGCTGCAGTTGTGGGCAAAGAAAGCAGCACTTGCCTCAAGGGTTCATGTAAGGCTGCTGGGGAAAGCCATCATGGGGAGAAGACTCTAGTTGACTGAGGAACAAGTAATGAAAGGAGCTGGCATGAACTGAAGAGCCTAAAGACTATACATTATATACAAAAAAACCCCCAATGCCTCATTCCCTGGGGAAAAGCTCCAAGATAGTTGTCAGTCTGGCTGGCCCCTGCCCTTTAATCTGCATGTGTCCAAATGGGCCAGGGGCTTTATTTTTGCATTATTGCATTGTCTTCCTCCCACTCACTTGTGCTTTCCTCTCAGATGCCTGTGGCTGCTTTTGATGATTCTCTCCCCTGTTTTGGCCTCTCTGTTGGGCAAACTTTGTGGTTTGCCACCTTTTCTTGCTCCTTTTTCTATGTCTTTGATGGTACAAGAAAGCTTCTGGTTGTTTCTCTGTTTGCATTTCACTCTCTGTAAGGTTGTGTCTTATGTGCTAAGACGAGAACATCTGAGTCCTTCTGAGTTTTGTCTAGAAGGCAATGCTCACCAAGAGAATGCAAAGCACAGTGTAAAAAGAGGTTGTTCATTCCTTATATTTCTCAGTGTTATAAAGACAAAGATATTTCCTACTTACTTCATGATAAAGCTATCGGCCATATTTACTTTGTTCTTGTCTGACATGCTTTATCTGGCAACTTTCAAGAACCTTGCCAGTGTTATTTGTATAAATAAATCTCACATTGCTTCTGTGTGATAGGCATTTTGCCTCATTTTGTCATTTAGGGAGCCAAGGCATTTAAAGATTAATTGGCTTGTGCAGAACTACAGAATAATCCAACCTTAAGAAAGAGATCAAGAACCTCACAATTCTGCCTTCCTTGTCTTCATTAATGGAGTGTTCTCCACCTCTAGCTAATAGGCAGTCTGTTTTTTCTTCAGGTCATGATCATAAAAAAGATCCAGTTGTCACTGTAAACATATAATTAAAGTGCCTTCCTATACAGTGACCTTCATCAGAAAGCACCAGCCACTGCACAGGTGGGTAGGATGGTGCTATATTGAAAATTATGAGGCTTAGAGAGATTAAGAAATGTGACCAAAGGATTTGGAAAATGAAAGATCACCCTGTAGTACAGAAATTTGGATTCTTATTGTTCTGAGTCTTAGACATGGTTTCCTTAGGGGTTTTGGGGTTGCTTGGTTTTTTTGGCTGTTTTTGTTGTGGTGGTGTTGTTTGTTTTTTTGGCTAGTGCTGCCCCATCCTGTCAGTGTATCCCCCAAATTTCCCAAGGTTTGCAGAGTGGAGGAGACACTCACTAGGCAATCTGCACACCTGCTGGCTTGTCACCACGAAGTGACAGAGCTGGCATTGGTGGCTGGAGTGGGTTTTACACGGACCAGATCGGCCAGCTTGGCTGTGTCCAGGAGCCTGGTGAACACAGGTCCACCAAATTTTATTTATTTATTGCCTTTCTAGTAGCTTGTGCTGTTGAAATAGGTTACCGCCCCTTTTCAGTAAGGAAGAAGAAGCAGTTTCAAGTGGCAAAGAAGTCGGGAATGACTGTGATTGTGTTATGCGCCTTTCCTGGAAAAATCCCTTTAAGTGTGATAGGTGGCCTGAAGACAGTAGTACATTCGGGACTGCAGCTTTTCCAGTAACCCAGCAGGATTTGGTGGGTGGAGGAAGGGGAAGGAACTCGGTGAGCTGTGACAATGGGAAAATCTTGGCAGGGACTTGCACACGCAGTCTTGCAGCCGGCCTCAATGTCCCAACTGTTCCCAGAAGGGATTGCACCGTGGTGAGGAAAGCTCCGAAAAGGGTGTGTGAAGGCAGCTGCTAACCCGGACCCTGGAGCCGTGCGTTGGGATAAGGAGGCGGCCGAGGCCACGCTCCCCTTGGGCTCAATGCCACCGCCCTAGTGTCGTGACAGGAAACCTGGAGACGCTCCATCCCCGCCAGGGGAGAAGGAGACAGGGGTGGCTTTGATGTCGCGCCGGTGCGCGCGCCGCTGCTGCCCCCTGCCGGGAGCGGCGGGAGGGAGCGGGACAGGAATCCACCCGGAGCTCAGGGATGAGCCGGGCGTCCCTCACCCTGCTCCTGCCCCCCTGCTCCCGGAGCCCTCCCTGCCGCCAGGCATTGTTCCAGAACGCCTTGCCAAGGCCGTGCCTGCGTGTGACTCCATCCCTGCAGCACTTCCTGCAGGGATATCTCAGGCTGGGTCATTTCCTTTTGACTCAGCGGCATCAATCAAGGAGTATATTGCTCTGGCTTCTGGCTCAGGCCTCCAGCTGTGAGGATGTGCTCTCCCTCTCACACACGGGCTGTGGGCAGTGTGGAGGTGAGCCCCGGGCTTTGGTTCTGCGGGTCCCTTGGCACTGTCTGCACTGACTGCCGCTGTCAGGGTGCTATTCCTCAGCCTCTCCATAGTATATCCCCAGTTTAAAGGTGTTGGCATGGCTCATGGGCCACGCCAGTCAGCACTAGGGTCCTGCTGAGCAGGCATTCCAAACTCAGTCTGCCATGCCAGCCTGGAAAATCTGCAGCACAGAGCAAAAGGCTTCTGTTACTATCCCAGCGTTGCACACTGTGCACAGTCAGGTGTTAGGGCAGGGAGTTTGAGCTTGTGCTGATTCAGACACCTGTGCTACAGTGAAACGTAGTCTAAGTCCAGATATTGTCCAGACTGTTCAGAGGCTGTCCTCTGCACCTCAGATGTACACGGTATAAGGTTTTATATGAACAATTTATATGATACAATTTATATGAACAAGTTGATGTGAATGAAAGGCTTCCTTTTTTACAGCACAGGATTTTGACTTTGAAGAGGAGGCTCTTTCCTGTAGAAGTGAAGACCAGCTACTGGCCATGTTGCACTGCTGGAGCAAAATCATTGCATGGACAGGGGATGCCGTTCTACCCATGGATAAGCAGGAGTGGTCTGAAGGCTAAGCCTGTAAATAAATACCCTATGCCTGCACATGACCTGTCTGGAGTAGTTTTAGGGAACACCAGCTATTACTGTTAGGGAAAATCAAAGTGTACTTTGTAGTTTGGGATGCACTCAAGGTCCTGTACAGGAATGGTCCCACAATTGCTGTGCCGGTCCCACCATCCCTGTGTGTCCTGTTTGTCCCTGCAAAATGACATTGAGTGCCTGATGTCAGGCAGACAGGACAGAGCAATGGCTTCCAGCTCTGAAGAGCAGGAGGGTTGTTTACCATGAGGAGCAGGTAGAGCTGGCAGTTCAGGTTCCCTCCTGTCAAGGTGGATATGTGGTGCTCA
>JAOXXN010000446.1:27963855-27973924 GCA_026770055.1 Myrmophylax atrothorax
TGGGCTTTATGCTGGGAAGTGCCACATTATGTATAGGATAGACCTGAGACAGTGTTAGAGATTGACAGCAAGCTTCAAGAGCAAAGGCAATCTGCAGACAAACACTTCTAAGCATGGATGAATAGACACTCCAGTTGGGAAAATAAATGTGAAAATTGCCCCCAAATGTTTCCAGTTATTCAGAATAAAATTGCAGTCTCTGGGAAGCTAGAAATTCAAGCTAACCTGGAAGGGAGGTATGAAGATGCTTGAAAGCATCTCTGAAAGTAAGGACTGCTGATGGTTGGTCAACCAGCACAATAAACACCCATCTGCCACACTTTTGCCAAGAAATGCTTCCTATGCAGACTAAACTTGATAGTTGTAAGTATAGGCTAAAAGGGCAAAATATTCTACATAAATATATATTATACAGATAAATATATACATACTATATCCATATATAGAGATAATACATGTGCACACAATAGGGGTTTAGGGTTGTGTCTGTATCAGCAAATCTGTATTTGGGGCACTACAATTCCATAGTCTAGAAATTAATAGCTGATTCCTGTTAATTTATTCCTGCCATGGTTTTGGCCTTTGCCAGTTACCACTTTTCCAGACAATTACCAGGCACGACTGAGGGAGTTACTGTGGGCCAGGGGCTGTTTCAAACAACCACTTGGATCCAAATAGCCTTGCTTGTAGGATAAAAGAGTTTAATGTTATTGGTGAAAACAATCCTGTGCCAGGGCTCTCAGTGCCAGAGAACAGTCCTGGGCACGTTTAATTTACTGGTATAGACATAGTCTATGAGCCCAAGGGATTAGGCAAGGTTTTAAGGGCTGCATGCCTGGACTTAGATACTTGATTTCTCCCAAGATCCATTTTATGGAACCTTGTTTTTTTTCTGGACATGGGCCTTGAGCCTTTAAACCTTTTAACACCTTGGCTAAAACACCTTGCCTTCTGGTGTTAGTGACCCTCTCATATTTTCCCTAAATAGTAAAAATCTGGTAGAACGTAAAGTAGGTTGTAATTATGCACTTTCATTATTGCTGTTTTCATGACAGTGGCATATAACAATAGAGAGCTCTGTGTTTAATTAACACATTTGAAGTTTTTTATATTTTTGAAGGCAAAGTCATAGAAAACATAAGAGGAGAAAAATAAACCCACACAAACCAGCAATTTTTCAAAGCCTGGCTAATTTTCATCAGGCTTTGTAGAAAACAACTTCCTTTGTCTTCAGGTAAAACCTGGAGATTTTAAGATTACACTAATTTTGCTATATGAAATTATGGAGGGACTGATTAGATTTTGAAGGGAACATCCCTGTAGGTGTATTCAGTTATACTGATCCCTGTGGTATAACACCTCTTGGGAATGGTGGTGTCAAGTTTCCAGTACATGAATGTACTTGACCTTGGGCTTTTCTATGTCCTCTGAAGAACAGCACAGAATGGTGTCTGACTGACAGCAGCAAACCTGCATTGATATTAAGGGACAAAACTCCTTTGGTCAGAATGCTAATGACAGTGCTTCCAGTCACATACTTCTCCTGATCTGTCAGTCTGGTCTAATCATAGCTGTTTCTCCTAACTCTTCCAGGCTGTTACCTGCTTAGACTGACTTTTACAGACTTCAGCTTCATTTCTGTCAATGCAGCCACCACACTAGCATCAGGATACACAGGCCAGGACTGAGAGATGAACACTGACATAATGAGTGTCTCTTCTTATCTGTGACTTGGTTGATCTGATGGGGCTGCCGCTCTAGTATGCAATATGTGACCTGAGTATCTAACCATCCCAGCCACAGCCTGTGTTGGGACAGGTCTGATACTGTGATGATGATACAGAATGCTAATGATAGTGGCGAGGAACTGGGCAGAAGTGTACCCAACCCCCATTTATCTGCTGGTATGATGAGTGTCTGCCATAAAGGAGCAAATTAAGGTGGCTCTTCAGAAGTCATCCCTTGGGTTTACAAGACAGAAAATAGGAGGGCTGAGGAGTGATGAGATGAACATCTGATCCTTTAGACTGAGTCTGTTTTTTCTGGTTTTCTTACAACTTGCCACGCAGGTCATGCAGAGATGGAATCCCACACACCGGCTCTATGTTCTTCTTTGTGATGTGTGAGCAGCTGTATTTGAGGGATTTGATGCTGTGTGTCTGGGCCCACTACCCATCTATAGAGAGGAGCCAGAATACATCTGAGTAGATCTGACTGACAAAGAGGAGAGTGTTTTCAAAAACAGGCTCTAGAAAATTACTTGTTAATGCCTTTAGCAATACTGGCTGTGGTGTAGAAACGAAGGCAGAGAATTTGTCTCTGTGTTGCCTCCTTAGGTGTGTGGACCACAGTTTGGTTTGCCTTGGAGGGCTGGCAGACTGATGTGGGGGTGTAACCTGTGTCAGTCTCTAGTGTCCACCTCTCAAGCACTTGGATGAGGAGAGGTTATCCTAGCGTGAGATTCGGAGGCAAGCCTGGTGCTCTCTTGCCTGCTGCACTGTCCTCGAGATTAAGCACTGAGAAGGGAGTGTGTAGAGCCTGGGATCAGCAACTTGGCTGGCTGCGCGTGCAGAGGCAGAACCTGGGATCGGCAGCCTGGCTGGCTATGTGTGATATACCCATACCTCTGGCTACTACAGCACGATTTCCTGCTTGAGCATGTGCTCTTCAACATAAAGCAGCTTGTTGCTGCTGCGTGGTATTGCAGGTTCTGCCCTCAGCCCATATGGGAGAACACACAGGCCGGCAGAGCTGGGGAAGCCCGAGGGCTCCTGCATCCCGCAGTCCCTTCTGACGGCAGCGCTCCGGGACAGGGGAGCCGGAGAGGGGCCAAGCCGCGGTCTGTTGCGCCCCCTGGGGTCGGCGGGGGGTACTGCAGCCCCAGGATGTGTCGGTACGATTCAGGTGGGGCTTTTCACGAGGCCAGAAACAAAGAGACATATGGGAGTGATGTACCGTAAGATCTCCAAGAAAATACCTCATCCCCACCCTTTATCAACCCTTTGTCTTAGTCCATCTTTTGGACCCCCCTTTTGGACCATTTGTAGAGCTGATGTGTCTGCATGCAGAACTCACAGTTAACTTCTTCCAAATTTAATTCCTCCCTCCCAAGGCTCTTTTGATCCTTCTTTACACAGCCATGATGCCTGGAGAGCGGTTTCAAGTGGAATTTTTGGTGGATAGCTAACTGTCCTTAGATGTGAGAAATGGATAAAGGTTTCATCCTTTGGTCTTAGCCTCTGTAAGAGTCAGTGAGGATGTACAGGTGCAAGTGCATTCACAGAGTTTAGAAAGTGAGGATTAAATGACATAGTTGTGATTTATTCTCATTACAAGATATTCTAAGGTTGCTCCTCCCTTGGCCAGTCTAGCAATCTGATCTTTTGAGGCAGAGGCTTGTGAAGACAAGTTGTCTTGTTCTGTTCCTCACAGCACACTTTCATTGGATCCTTGGACCCCTTCCATTGGCTTTATGGCTGGTTTATTGGCCACAAATCCTCAGTCATTTTCAGTTCTACAGTTATTTTAAGGGCTGTATATTTTACCTGCAAGCCTTTCTCTGAGAATTCTGCTGTGCTGTCACTCCCACAAAGGCCTTAGACACTACCCATGTTGCCCTCCCTGCCTTTCCTGCTGCGTTAAGAGCAGCTCAGTAGCACAGGTTCATGCACTGACTTCGGTGGACCCAGAACTGTCTTCTCCTCCCCAGTGATGAAGTGGAGCCCGGCAGCAGCAGGAGCTGAGGTGCAGTGAGGCGCATGGGAGTCCTAACAGTTCTGTGAAACATTACCCGTGCCTGGTTGGTGTTTTCTGACCATCTGATGTCAGTCTGAGACATCTGGCCAGGCTCACACTGGGGCACTGTGGCCAGCAGTCCCCCCAGCTGCTGGCCCAGCCAGGGTACAGCGTGGGTGTGGCCTGGCTGTTGCCCTCCACATCCACACATTGAGCCCACGGTAAGGCATCAAGTTCAAACTTGCACCTCCTTCAAATTCATCCTGGAATTTCATTCCCTGGTGATACTAACCTGGCTCTTTTTTCACTTCCCTTAGAAGCACTGAAACTGCTCACAAATACAGATTTAGATGAGGTGCCCAACTACAGAGGAACTGGGAAACCTCTTTGATGTTGAAAGCTGTGTTTTATTTATACACTTGGGATAAGCCCAGAGGCTGTCTGGGCAGCCAGGAAGTTCCAGAAAGGAATTTCCCCCCATCAAACCAGCAACCACAATAATATTTTCTCTTTTCCTCTGCAGAGACTGTGTGCTCTCATTTCCTAGTACTTTTGCTTAAGAAATTTCCCACTTTTGCAAGATCCTGGGCCCTTTCTCTCTGATGCTGCTCTTCGAAGCATTGTAGTTTGAGGTTTCTTGTCCTTGACTTAAAGACCTTAAGTCCTCAAGTCTTTGAGGCAGATGATGAGCTGGTAGGCTCTTTCTGTGGGGGTAGTCTGGCTGGTTCTTTCATCTTTGGACTGACTGCTTGTGGCTAGCTACATGGCAGGGCTCAGAAACACTGTGTGATCCCAGCTGAGGGCTGTTATCAAGAATACATTTGAAAAGGAAGAGGTCTGAGTGAGTTGCAGTGACTGCATTTGAAGGAAAGAACATCAGAGAACCTTTAGCCAGGTGAGACAATTCCTCTTCTCCAGGGGTTACAAGGAAGAAGCTATCCACAACAGAAATCATCACTTTTCTTTGCTTGCATTTCTGAGGAGCCAGGCTGTCCAGCTGCCCTGGAGCTTGTGGCTGGCCAGGTTAAACTGCTGGCCCTGTGAGTGCTGTCCCAGCAGCCTGTTACCAAGTGGTTCTGGTGGGGCCCCTTCCAGGGCCTTTTGCAGAGGAACAAATGTCTGCAGTACCAGCAGGAGAAGCACAGTGTAAATGGCCGTGGTAATCCTGCTCTCCCTGGTTCTCGGTGTATTAGCCACATGCTGACTTTCCAATTGGCCCTAGCAATTTGCAAGGAGAGAATGGGCAGCAAGGGAATTATAACAGAGATGAGTCTGCCCAGCAGCGCTGTTAAGAGGATCATCTCTTTTCCTTATGTCTGTCATGTGGCCTATGCTGGCATATTCATTGTTTCTCTACCAAATAGCAGGGTTTTCTGAACACCTTTCTCTTCAGTTTTCTTTCTGCTTCTTTTCCTCTTTTCATGGCAGTCCAAAACTGCAAAAAACATATATCTTAGGCAGTTCATTGCTCAGATGTGCCTAAAAGAGATGTATCTAAAAGAGAACAGGTAGCTGTCAGCCTCAGCCTTCTCTGACCAGCCCTTCCTGATTCTTCTGAATGTTCAAAGTGTTTGCATGACAGCAGCTGGCTCAGTTCTGGGACAGTTTGTAGCCTTTAAGGTAAAGTTGGGCAGTTCTCACCTTTGGTTATATCCTTAGCAAAGGGCTCCTGTGTGTGTGTGATGTTTCCCAACTGCCTGCCCCACATCCCTGATACAAAGACGACACAGCAAGAGCACTTGTGTGCGCTGCAACTTCACCCCTGCTGCTGGGTCAGGGGTTGTGTTTATGGTTTGTGTGGTGGGGACTCGGCTTAGTTTGGCCTGTGTCAGGGCAGACATCACACAGAGGCAAAGTCAGAGGTGATCCCTTTCTGAGGAGCCTACAAGCTCAGCAGATCACACACTGGGAGGAGAAATGCCCTGGGGTACCTGCTAGAAGAGATTGGTGGCTGGCTCAGGGACAGACCTTGGCATCCTTTGTCTGTTTTGTCACTCATTCTCTTCTGGGAGCAATTCTCTTTGTTTTTGTGGACTTCCCTTCTCCTCTGCTTGTATCTACATATATTGGCCTGTGGTTGAATCAGTTGGTGGATGGCCCTGCCCTGTGGCACCATTTTAGATGTGCCTGGTTTTGGGCCCACATCTCCCTCCAAGAAAGCTCCAGCCTCAGCTTTCATCCTGCTTCTGCCTTGCTATTCTCTTTTCGCATTTGTCCTTGGCAGATGGATGCTCCTTCCATGCCTGGCACTGGCTGTAGATCCAGTGTCTGTCTCGGAAATCACCCAGTTAAGGTCATAAGCAAGAAGGGATGGAAGGGGTTTTCCCAGCTCATCCTTGTGTCTCCCTCGGTGTAATGAGGGGAGATCCCCAATAGATGGCACTTGAACCTCTTCCCTGGCTGGTTTTTTGCCTCCAGTCTTGGGATGTTCAGCTCAGTGTATGCACAGATGCAATACGATCCTGTTACGGCACAGTGGGTGATAAAAAGAGACCAAACACTAGTTCAATGTGTAAGAATGACCTAAAAGATACCCAGGTGGCTTCAAAGGGTGAAAACAGAATCTCTTTCCTTATAAGAAGGCTTGGCCAGGCCTGCCTAATGAGGCCTTCTGCACCCACACACATTCCTGTTCTTGCATCTGGCAGTGTCAGTGGTACACCTTGGGCAGGATAAACTGCAAAAGGCATTAGCTTGTCCTCCAAGCACAACAGGAAACACAGCCCAGAGGGAATCTGTGCATTAAACTAATCCTCACTGCATTGTCTTCATACCTACTGCTTGCCTTCCCTATTGTACTGTTTGGCCAGGATTCCCACATAGGAATGTCTTCTAGGGAAAATAAAATGGCACACCAGACATCCAGGAATGTCTTCCCCATGGCAGCAGCAGGCAGGAACATGGGTATTGTGGAAGTGAACCAGGGACATGCATCTGTTCACAGCCCCCTGCCCTCTCCATGTCACCACAATGCCATGGGTTCTTGCAGGGGAAACTTGCCACTTGCTTTAATTCTGCTCCTGGTCTGGCCATGCATGAGGAATTTAAAGAGATCTTCAAGCAATGCTGGAACAGTGTGGGCGTACCCTAAATGTTATGTGATGCATCTTTCATGCTTCTATCATGTGACCAGAGGAAACGTGGCCTAGGTTTGAGATTTAGATTTGATTTGAACCCAGTAGGCAGATCAAAACTCCATGGGTGAGAAACCCACAGGAACCAAAGCCAAAGCAAAGTGATCACATGAGCTGCTTGGGAAGTGAAACCACTGAATTTTGCTTAGCTCCAGCACTGTGATCTAGTAACAGACTATATTACAGTCTGGGAGCATATGGTTAGGGGCCAGAATACCACTTCTATTCTTGGATCTTCCACAGCTTTTTGCAGTGACCTTCAGAAAGTCAAGTAACCTTCCTCTGACTTAGATTTCTCCTCTGGGTGTAATACTGTTACTTACCGCTGGAAAATACATTGCTATCCTTGTTACTTGGTAGTGTTCTGCAACCTGTATGCGTGTGTACCCCTCAGGAAATTTTCTTTTCAGTATGTGATGCAGCAGAGTGCCTTGTCACCTACTGGGAACCTATCTAGCCTGTCAAGTCTTGCCCTCGGGGTACAGGTCACATAAGAGTTGCAGCAGTAGGGTGCAGCTCTGCATTCTGCAAGGATTTCTTTTCCTCTTGGGGTCTGCTAAATTGTTTGTTGCTTGTTGCAGCAGTATGTCACTGTGCCTCATTCAGAGCTGATGCTGGATACTGTGGGTCAACAGAGAGATTGTGATCTGCCAACCCATTGCTTCTGCACTGCAGTTGGGGACCAAGAGAGAGGGCATGGTACTTTACCAATGCGAGGCACAAGGTTTGCTGGAGAGGGACTTCAGGGTGTGAGTTCCTCCTGACCCTGTCAGAACACAGAGATAGTCATGGATACACAGTCTGAGAAAACACTTGGAGCAGGTGTGTATAACCAGACCCCCAGAAGACCTGGGTGTACCTGAAGTTGGTGTTCCTGGCTATTCTGGTTATACGAAATACAAAGCAAGAAAGAAATAGCTGTTCTGCAGTATCTGCTGAAATGCACGTAGGTAAAGTTTGCAGAAGCAGAATTTGTCGTATTAGTTCCTTTCACATCACAAGTGCCATGGCAAAGCCTCATTGGCACTTGTTTTTGCAGACCTGCCTCTGCAGTGGGTTTGGAGGCCTAGCACAAACTCTCCACCAGACTGTGTCCCTTCTGCTGTTCTGTGCCTTAGTGGGGTGGTGTGAGCTCAGGTAGAGGCTGTGAGGTGTTGCAAATGGGATGACAGATTCTGCACTTCTCTGTTTCAGGGAACTTTTTCATCTTCATATGTTGTGAGGCAAACAACTGGGCTCTGGCATGTGCCTGTCCCAGTGCTTGAACTCCAAGAGCTCAAATATGGGAAAGCAGTCATACCCAGTGATTTAAGCTGACTGTGGCTAATGGGTCATACCTTACAGACCATGAAGAGGAAAGCCAGCAGCTCCAGCTCTGGAATAAGTAATGAATAATGGCTTGGGGAAATTTGCTTTATATGAAAAAAAAGAAAGAAAGAAAGAAAAGAAGAAATTAAAAGAGAGTCTCAGTTGTTGGGCTTTGGGATATAACTTGATTTTTGGTTAGAGATCAGGAGTAATTCTTATCTAACATTAGATATATTATTTCATGTCTATATGGAGGATTTCTGCTTTCATTTGGCATTATACCCTCTCCTGCTGGATGCAGGATGCCAAACTAGCAATCTACTCATGTGCAGTATTCCCCGTTTTATTGTATTCATGCAGTAAAGAAAGCAGAAGTACCTATAACAACGTGGTGACTTAGAGACATAAAATGGGGAAAAATAGGTGAAAACAAGTCCACAGTGTGAATGCAAACTCACAAAGCAAGTATGGTTTAATAGCTGAGATAGTTTCCTATTGCAGACATCTTCTAAGAAGGCACTATCTGAAAAGCAGAAATACTGCTTTCTGGCTCAGACTCTTGTACTCCTTCAAGAAAAAATACATTGCTAACTGGAGCTGAACAGAGGCCCTTTCCCCTGCAGCGAAGACGTTCACTTTCTTTTCCACAGTCAGCACTTTATGAGTGCTCTTTCCTTATCTTGTTACAGGCCTGCTGGCTGAGAACGGGAACCAATATGCTAACCAGCCTGTGCTCCTCTGGAATTTGTACACAAGCAGAGACCCAGTGCTTCCCAACTGGTCCCAGGAGGAAGGTTGGGACAAAAGGCTCTACTGGCCCCAAGGGGCTGGCAATGGGCAAAAGGGACCTTTCACCTAGACGTGGGGAATTTATTGCTGGTACGGAGTTGGCAGTGGGTGAAAGCCCTTTGTTACTGTTGCCAAATGTGTCGGCAGCTTCCTGCGGGTTCAAAGTGGCTGGGAGCCTATCAGTCAGCCCCCGATAACTTTCCTGCCTGCTTTGCCAAGGAGGTGCTGGAGGACTGGCCATGGAAACGGAGCACCTTGCTTGCACGCGAGGGCAGCTGGTGCAGAGGGAGCTGGTGCTGTTCTGGCCCTGGGCTTGCCTTCACCGTGAGGAGAGGCGGTGTCGTGCTTCCCTGCTGCTGCAGGCCCCTTGCAAGCTCCCGGCGTGGCTCAGGGGACTCGAGACGGGACACATGAGCCCTCTCTGTGGATCTGAATGCTCTGAATCGGAGGACAGGACAGACAGGTCACGGCATCCCGTTACCCTCCTGGTGCGGGCGGGCTGCGAGCCAGGACGCGGCAGCGCACAGGCAGCTGGCAGCTGCCAGTCTGCTACATCCCGAGCAGAGCCCGCCCCGGTCGGGCATCCAGAGAACGCCACCCGGGCAGGGCCGGTGACCCTTTAAGTCGAGTCCCCGCCCCGTCCCGCCCCGTCCCGCCCCGTCGGGCCAATGTGCTCCGCGGCTGCCGCGCCGTTTGTTACAAGTTTCCCGTCGCGGCGGTGCGGGAGGGACCGCGGGGCGGCGGCGCCCGGCGGCGGCAGCAGCAGCGGGACGGGATGCGATGCCATCCCCTCCCGGGGCTGGCCCGGAGGGAGCACTGCCATGAGCGGAACCCGGCGCCTCGGCCGGGGAGCTCTGCCGTCCGGCAATGAGCGCTCTGAGCCCCGTGTCTCTTGTCCCCTACAGCACGCTGCCCGCTGGTACCTCCCTCCCTTCTGAAGCGTAACTGGGGAGGGGGTGGAAGGCGAAGGAAGTTTGGTGTTTATTTTTTTTTCTTTAGGCTTTGGAGAGGAATTCCCTCAGCCCCCCGCCGGCGAGGGCTGTGGGACAAAGTGCGGTGTGGGAGAGGGAAGGGGCGCAGCTGGGAGTGGCTGTCCGGAGCCG
>JAOXXN010000446.1:27974255-27995702 GCA_026770055.1 Myrmophylax atrothorax
AGCCGCCCCCCCCGGCGCCGCGTACCTGGGTGCTTCGTGCGGGCTCTGCGGAGCTCTCCCGAGCCGAGCGGCAGCGGCTCGGCAGATGTAGATGCGTGCGTGTGTGTATGCTTAACCCTTTCCTGGCTCTTCGGATTTGTACCATGCTGAAGATCCTCACCAAAAAGCTCAGGAACCAGAGTTTGAACGAAATTCAACCTTTCCAGCTAAAGGTAAGAATAGCCGGTTTTGACTCTTTTTTTTTTTTTTTTTTGGAACCCCTCAGGTAGCTACTAACGGGGCCCTGAGAAGTTGGAAACTTGCAGTGTTTATTATGCTGGGTCAGTTTCCTCTCAGCCAGTGTGCTCAGGAGGAACTGGCCTAGGCTGTATTCCTGTTACTTAAAAGTCCCGTTCCTTTGCACTCAGAATTATCCTGCACAATTCAGATAATTCAGAAAGGTGTATAAAGACAGATATATCTGTCTGTTCTTTAGGACTTTTTGTTTTTGACGGGATTCACGTTTAACTACGTAGGGATTTGCCTGGTTACCTTTGTATGTATGCAATCTGTAGTCTCCCAGCCCTTGCCAGGCTAGAACCCTTCTGTGCTAGGTACTGTACAAATGTGGTTTACCTAAAATGCCTTTCAGCTACTTATTTGCATTTCTCTTCCTTTTGGTCCTGAAGGCCAGAATCTGAGCTGAAGTTTGCAGACTGGCTCATTGCATTGACCCATGACTTTCCAGAGTCTTCCTAAGTCCTTTTTTAGTGTTCACAATAAAACAGGATCACAGATTCAGGGTAAGGACTCTGTAAGCCCCTCCTGCTAAATACAAGCAGGATTTTTTGAGCCATATACAATGGGATAAAAATGGAGCCATGATGGATGAGTTAAAAAAACTCCAGCTCCTGATTTGTCAAAATTGTTGTGAACCAAGGGATACCCCATGAAATCAGTAGAGTTACTCTGGATTGGCACCAATACTGTGGGAAGTGTAGCACCTGGCCCTAAATTAAAGAAGGGATCTGGGAAAAGTGGCAGCCCTCGTTGCCTGAGTTGGGGGCTGGGGATCTGTATACCAGACTCTAGTGGAGTCTTTTGTATGTGTTACACAGAGGCGCATTGCCGTGTGGCTGCACTTCTGCGCAGTCACTCTGGACAGGCTGATGGCAACTTGGTTAGAAACAGTGCTGATGTTTCATCAAAGTTTGCTGTACTTCTTCCTCTAGGGATTGCACATTCTGTGGTTCTTGGGGGAAGCAGAGTTATATTTTATTTTTGGAAGTAAAATAAGGGCAATACTTTTGGTTGTAGTGGATTGATTCAGTGCAGAGTATCTCTGCAGAGGCAGTGGGGGATTTTTGTTTCTGGGCCTTGTGGCTGTGATCACCTCCTTTAGCTTTATTGTTTGTCTCTTGGAGCCTCAGGTTGTGAAACAGTGAGAATTTTTGGAAAGAGCTCTCAGAAGTAGATACAGCCTTCAGGATGCTTGGAGGCATGCAGGAAAATGTGCAGGAGTGGGTATCTGCAGCCATTTTGTTGATATTAGTGCCAAGGTTTTGTGGTTCGTACAGGTGGTCTGCATTTTAACAGGTTTAGTGGAGAAAGTTAAGCTTGCACTGCTCCTTGTAAGGCTAATGTGTAGCCCATCAGAGGTGTCTTTGCAGCCTGCAGTGGGTAGTGGTACAATGACTGGTACACATGTGTATGGGCAGAAAGCCAGACTTGCAAACTCTGGGTTTAAATATGTTTTGTAGGCCTTTGGGGACCATGTGCAGCTGGCTGGTCTTGCTTGAGCCTTGTACTGGCATACTGATTGCTTAACGGAGTGTGCAGGGCTCTGTCTTAACTGTTGGACCAGAGCTCCTTGCAGGTATGGACCAAGGATAGGTGTCCCAGGTGGTGAGCGGCATGGAAGCTTTCTGTGGCTGCACTGTGCATGGACCCTGTGTCAAGGCTAAGTGTCCTGGACCATCTCGCTCCAATGCCCTCCAAGGATGTGGGGCTGCCAGGCACAGACCAGACTTCTGCCTTCTCACCATAGGTCTGTGTCTAAGCAGGTCTGTGTATATTCTGGCTTGTATGCTACATGCATTATTTAAAAAGTTAAGTGTGCTATCACTGAAACCTTGTGAAAAGTTAGTTAGGTGTAAGCACAGAATCAGGTCTCTAGTCCTGTAAGTGGACAATGAGCTTAAAGTTTGGGCAGAGTAAGAATTGATCTGCATCCACCACCCAAACAAAGAGCTTTCTGAGCTTTAAAACCAGTATGCTTAGCTGCTCTTCTCCTTCATTAGCTACTTGCTTTTGCGCTTTATAACCTTTGTGGGAAGTTCCCAAATTCAAGGGATAACAAGCTGCTGTTGTGTTTCCTAGCTTACAACTGTACTGCCATTAGGCAAAGTCCCAGGAGACTGTCCTTGGGTGAATTGTCAGCTAACTTTTAGAAGTTTGGAAGATTTAGCCAACCTTGGATTGGCATCCAAGCTTTGGGAACCTTTTCAGGATGAAATTTCTGCCTGCGGTAAAGATCTCATTTTTGTACCATGTGTCCTGAATTGGTTTCACTGTGTCTGTGATAGGTCCTTATAGTCTTTTTCCACTTGGAGAAGCTGAGGGGCTGCCATTTTCTGCTGTAAGTGAAACCAGGAAATATGCAGGCTTTGGGGGTTGACATAATGGACTTCTCTTTTCCCTACTAAAATTGGTCTTTAGGCAGTTGACAACTGGGGTTACTCAGAGGACTGTGACTCAAGAGATTTTCTGGGGTTCCTCAGAAAGGTAATGTGCCTTTATTGCCCTTTCACCACAAGTCACCTTGGTGGGAAGGGAGGAATTGATGGGCATTTCACCTGCTATTGGGTTAGCATGCTCAGCCAGCAGTTTCTGATAGGGTTGGCTGGGCTGTGAAGTGTTATAGGAAACAAATTTGAGCCCCTAGCCTTGGAGGACTGCTGATCTTGCTATCTTCACAGAATCCCAGAATGAGTAAGGTTGGAAAGGACCACAGTGGGTCATCTGGTCCAATGTATCTGCTCAAGCAGGGTCATCTTAGAGCATATGGCACAGGATTGCTCCCAGGCAGTTGTTGCATGTCTCCCATGAAGGAGACCCCACAACCTTTCTAAACAGCCTGTTTGAGTGCATGCTCACCTGCACAGTAAAGAAGTTCTTCCTCATGTTCAGGTGGAACCTTTTGCCCATTGCCTCTTGTGCTATGCTTGGGACCACCAAGAAGAGCCTGGCTCCATTCTCTGGGCACCTGCCCCTCAGGTATTTTTACACATTGAGGAGTTTCCTTCTCAGTTGTCAAGTCTTGAGGCTTGGTCCAGCTCCATCTGCCTTTCCTTATAAGAGAGATGCTTCTGTTCCTTAATAATCTTTGTTGCCCTCTGCTGGACCTGCACCAGGAGCTCCATGTCTCTCTTGTGCTGAGGAACCCAGAACTGGACACTCCAGCACTGGATCACTCCAGATGTGGCCTCATTAGGGCTGAGTAGAGGAGCAGAATCGTCTCCCTTGACCTTCTGGCAATGCTCTTCCTGATACACCTCAGGATTCCATTGGCTTTCTTGGCTCCAGGGCACACTGCTGGCTCATGGACAGCTTGTTGTCCATCAGGATCAAAAGGTCCTTGTCTGCAGAGCTGTTTTCTAGCAGGTCAGCCCCCAACCTGTTCTAGTACATGGAGTTATTCTCCTCCAGGTGCAGGACCCTGCATCTGCCCTTGTTGAATTTCTGATAGATCTTCTCTGTCCATATCTCCAACCTGTCAAGGTCCCTCTGAAGGGCTGCACAGCCCTCTGGGGTATCGGCCACTCCTCCCAGCTTTGTCATCAGCAAACTTGCCGAGGAAGCCTCTGCCCCTTTATCCAAGTAATTAATGAGTGAGTTAAACAATACTGGATACAGTGTTGAATCTTGGGGGACACCACTAGTGACTGGGATCCAACTAGACTCTGTGCCACTGATTGCAGCCTTCAGTCAGTTCTCAATCCCACTTGCTATCTACTCATCCAGTCCATACTTCCCGAGTTTGCCTGTGAGGATATTGTGAGCGACAGTGTTGAAAGCCTTGCTGAAGTTGACAATGTCCACTGCTCTCCCCTCATCCTGCAGGTAGTTGTGTCATTGTAGAAGGCAACCAGGTTTGTCAGATGTGATTTCTTTACTTCTAGTGAATTAATGTTGACTACTCCTGATCACCACTTTATCATCCATGTGGGTAGGCATGGCCTGCAGAATGATCTGTTCCATCACCTTTCCAGGATCTGAGGTGAGGCTGACTGGCCAGTAGTTCCCAGAGTCCTATTCTTGCCTCTTTTGAAGACTGGGATAACTTTTGCTTTCTTCCAGTCCTCAGGCACATCTCCTGATCTCTGTGACCTTTCAAAGATGATTGTGAGAGGCCTAGTTGTAGTGTCTTTCTTCCAGCTCTCTCAACATTTGCGGATGCATCCCATCAGGGCCTGTGGACTTGCAGATGTCAAATTTTCCTAGATGTCTTCCCACTGGACACTTGTGCTGCTGTAGCAGGGGCAGTGTGCCCATTCCTGAGCTGTTGTAGTTCATAGTCCAGCCCATTGGCTTAAGAGTTTCAGCTGTTCAACCTTCAGCTTCTGTGGCAAAATCCAGGAAAGGAAGAATTAGAAGTATTCTCCAACCAGCCCTGTGAGCTTTCTTCAAATCAAATGTCCTGTTCATCCCCACAGCTTGGGGTAGGGGTTTCTCACACAAATGTGTTTCTTCCAAATTTCTTTTTAACTCTTGTGGCCTTGCATATTTATGTAGTGGCTAAAGTGTGGGTGTTTCCTGAGCTTTGCTTGCAAGCAAGCTCCTTGGGGCAGGGAGCATCTGGCTGGAACAAGTCTGTGCATTGCCAGTCAAACTAAGCCCTTAATTAGTGGCCCTAGGTGTTATCAGAATGAAACAGTTGGATTGTGGTGTGTTTAAAAAATTAACTGGCTGGAACATGCAGCTGAAGAAAACTGAGCACTTTAAAGGTGGCAATTTCATTCCAACTTTGCTGTTGACATGAACCACTTTGGAGGTGATGCAATTGATTTTCTAATCCACAAAAGTTGTTAAATTACTTATGTACTTGGCATATTCATATTTGTCATGGACAGAGATAATTCAGACATGTTTGTCGCTTCCTTAATTTTGATCAATGATATGAAGTCGTATGTGAGTGTTCTGATGACAGAGAACTGCATTGCCCCGCTATGAAATTTTAGCCTTGCACTTGCTTCCACAGGAGTTGTGGACTAAGCACTGACAAAGCTCTTCTCATGTGCCTTTGCAGCTTGTGTGTGTGCATGCACAGTGCTGGGGAGCGGAAAGTCATGTCAGTTATTTTCTCCTGCCATCTGTATGTGGAATCAGCTATGAGACTCTTGTCTGGTTGGCCAATTGGGAATCATCCTGATCCTTCTTACATGAAGGAGGTTCAGCTGGCTATGCAAAGTGAACCTTAAGCTTGCAGGCTTAAGGTTGATGTCCCAGTCGTAGCTAGTTATTCTGCAGAGCCAGGAGTGTTATTTTTTTCCCTCCTTAGACCAAGAAAGAGTGGAGTAACATTGTTACTGATGCAGAGTGGGTGTGCTTTCAGGGATCTGTATAAGGGTTCATGCCTAGTCTGAGAATGAGGACACACTAATTTCTGCCTTACTTTGCACTGTCTGCTTGCCATGTGTCACAGGTCTTCAGGCTGGCTGAAGACAGTGTGGCACACTGAAAACTTATCTTTGACTCACTGCTGTTGTGTATGCAAGTTTTTTTCTCCCTTGCTCTTGTAGGTTTTTCAGCAGATCCCACCAAACAGATTCACTCCTCTAGGACTGAAGGACTCTGTTTTACATGGAAACTTTACTTTTTCTTCCTATTAACAGCTGATATCATTAGAGGCTTCTGGTTTGTCTTAACCTCACTCAGGAAAGGCACAAGCACCTGCATGCATGTAAGTTTTTAAGTACAATTGTGACTATTGGTGTATCTATGAATATGCATAAAAAATATGTTAGGGGGTTAGAAATGCTGTGATAGATACTTAGCCAAGGCAAAGAATAGAACAGGCAATCCCAGCTACTTTAAGCCTTAAATTTTTGAGACTTCTGCCTCAGGCATTGTAAAATAATAGGTTTGCAATTCTTTCTACTTGGTTTCAAAGGTCTGAATCTTCAAGGGTTGTGCAGGCATCCAGTACTGATAATCTGCTGTAATGACTTAATTCCAGAGAGTGATACATCAGACAAATTGCAGATATTGCAAATACAGCATGATGGAGCATTCATTGATGTTGGGGAAGTTCATTGACAAAACCTCTCAGCTGGTCTTTATGACTGATAGGAAAATATGGACTAGATTAAAAAAAAAGTCCACCTCCCAGTGTCATAAAGAACTTGTATTTCCCAATTCTTGATTTTTATTTGAATGAAAAATTGAATTCTGAAAATGCAGTACTATGTGTTTAATCTGTTTTCACTGAAATACCAATCTATTTTGCTTTGCTGGATAGTGCAGTTCTTCATTTCCTGTTGTCATGCATTGTCCTACAAGTCCTGAATTTGCTGTGCTGTTTGGAATGCTACAAGTTTTCCTGCTCAGGAAAAGAGCTTATATTCGAGATGAAAATAGAAAGCAGAACCAGGTCAACATTAATTATGGCTTTTTCAAAGAGTGGGTTCACCCTTCTTTAAAGTAAAAAGTAAGGCTTTTATCTGCTTGGGACGTCTATATGGAGTTGTGGGTGGCACCACTCTGCTGAAATGTGCCAGTCTGGCCAGCTTCCCTGGCTGTTCCTGGAGCATGCTTGAGGTCACAGAAGTGTTGTTGGGATGCCTCAGTATGGGAACCAAGGGCTGTATTCCCTTTTCAGTTGGAAATACACTCCCACCCACATTGTAGGCAGCGCCAAGCCCTCCTACCCCCGTGCCTTTATCTGTAGCCCCTCTTCTCCTGTTCAGTGGGATTCAGGTTGCCAAGTGACCCAACTCTTCCTAGCAACCAGCATCACAGGTATGTGTGCTCTCAGGGCTGTTTTCTGCTGCAGTAACTGTTGTACGTGGCCGTGGGCAGAGCCTGTTTGTCCTCTTGCCACCATTGACCAGCAGAGTCAGCCAGCTAAGCTGTTTTTGAATAGGCACCAGCACCACCCACAACTACTCAGCATGAACACTCAGGCAAGGATTTAGAGGAAAGCCAATTAGTTGTGACCTTTATCTGCACTGAAAGCATTCCCTGTGTGGTGTGAAGTCTGCTGTGACCCAGGCCTAAAAGTTGATGTAAAGGACATATGGCCCAATGTGACCTATGCAGAGCTGTCTCCATGCCAGTCTGGGCACAGCCCAAGCTGTAGGGGCTGCAACACCACAGGCAAAGCACAGTTCAAGAAAGGTTTCTTCTGGACCAGCATGGTCACTCCTTGGGCGTGGACAGCTCAGGGTGCCTCTTGGCATTTCTCCTCTCTTGCTATGTTTTTCTTGCTTTTTGCACCCATTATAACCTCCTCTGTTCCATGGGTTGGCCTGTTTGGACACTGACTTAGCCTCCATATGTACCTCAGTCTATATGTCACACCAAATTGTTCAGTTGCTATAGGACAGGTGTTTTGGGACTGGGGCATCTTGGTTGATTGGTTGGGGTTTTTTTCTCCTCTGTAATCACTGCAGCACACCAAATGCTCAGCCAGGTAAACTGCTGCTGTTCTCTTTTTGAGACAGTTCTAGCAGAATGGGAGTGCCATGGCAGAGTACCCCTGTGAGGATACATCATGGGAAAAGCTTGTATTGTTGCCTCTCTAGTCCAGCCTTGATGGATTCAGGGAGTGTGAAACTTGTGGCTACTTACGGAAACCTCCAGTTGGACCTGGATGTAAGAAGGTATCTTGCTTGGAAGATTTGCATGGAAGCTGCCACATAGTTTGCTCGTGCAGTAATCCAAATCCTGATTATTTCTAGTTGTTCAGTGTTAGCATGGCAGAATGTCATCCAGGGGTGGCAGGAGCTAAAAGCCCAAAGAAGGTTCTGTGAGTGAATATCAAGGAACAGTCTTTGTTTCCAGTCCTCTCCTCCCCCAGCACTCTTAGCTTGGCAACTCACTATCCAGGCTCAGTCCTGCTGCAGAGCCAGCCACTTCAGCTTGCCAAGGCTTGAGTTGTGGTGCTGGGAACAGATCAATGCCTGTGCCCCACTGGCATGTGCCTTTTAAATGAATGTGGTTGGCAAGGAGATGTGGTGAAATCTGGGGAGTTGTTCCCTTGGCATGGTAGACTGTGAGGCTGCGGGTTGCCTTCCTCTAATGATGTGACTGCGTTGGTTGTTGTACCCAGCAAACGCACCTGAGAAAAGCCCTCTACAGCTTTGCTTGGAATCACCTCCCAACCCTTGTTCCAGCCCATATGAGAAGACCTAAGAGGGCTTGAAACACTTTCCAGGGGAAAAAAGGGAAACCAGTGCCTGAGTTTAGGTGTCCTGAGGAGGTTTTTGTTAGGCATGTCTCCCATTTCATGGATGGGTTCACCTGAAGTTTGTTACCTGACTGCAAGGTAGGTGGTCCTTATCTGAATTTACATTTGTGAAGGGACTGGAGATGCCTGGATTAAAAATTCCCAAATACCCCAATATTAATAAATGTTCACACTGAGAGTAGGTGAACCTTGGTTTCTGATATTTCTAGGGACCAAACTATTGATTGACCTTGGGTAGCTGATTAATTGATTTGTCTGAGCTACAAACCTGTTTTTGAGCCACAGATCTCAAGGAGATGACAAAATTCAAGTTGCGGATAGCATAAAGATCCTATCCCCTCACACTTACTGTGTTCAGAAATCTGTCTCATCTTACTCCTTCCTCATGGGGTCACATTGTTTCCATGATGTATGCTATTTTTTGTTTAACTGGTGATGTCCTTACTACTTGGCATAAGAGCCCACAATCCACCCATCTCTATACGGGCATAAGATGAGAATAAAATTTCCTTTGGTTGAACAGGGAATTTCCCATCTTGAGGAAAGGTACCAGACATGCAGCTAGGTTCCCCAGTTAGCTGGGAGTGTGTCTGGATGTAAGCTGGAAAAATATAAAATAATCCTTCCATATCCTGTCACCCAGTTATTATACACAAAGCCAAGTGGCTGTTCCAGACAGTTGTCTGCAGCCAGATTGTATTTTTATGTGTGTTTCTTTTTTCCTTTATAATTCTTTATTCCTAGGACTTGGTTATTCCAAAGTAATAAATGTTCTTTGGCCAATGGCTAATTAATAGGAGAGAACAGTGGTATTTGGTGTGGAGCATATGAAGGGAAAGAATTTAGAGGCTTGAAAAATCAGCAGCTTCCCTGTATATAGTTTTGTTCTCAGAAACCCTTTTTTTTCTGGCTTGGACAGAACAAATCATTCTTGAGAAACCCCTCAGTGGTATTTTAGAGAGGGCAGCAATGCAGTGCAACTTTTCCCAGCTTGCTTCTGAAATGATATGTGGGCATGCCAATTTAGGTTGTGATGCTTGGATGCTGTCTTAGTAGCATTCTGTGTTAGAAGAGGTGAGCTGGATCTGGAAGAACAGAGTTTGTTCTGTGCATCCCCTTAGATTGTGACACTGCAAATAAATGCATGTGTTCTGTGTCCCGCTTCCATGAATGGGGCTTAGGAGCACCCATCCTGTGGTTAGACCTACAGTTTCCCCAGTATCCTATCTTCTGCAGGCACTAGAGGTGGGCATCTGTGGGAATCACCATATATTTTGATCTTGGGTTCTTCTTGAGACAGAACTGCTGTTTGTCCATGAGTAGCCCAGTTGACTTCTTTTACCTAAACCTACTCATTTTACCCAACCACATCTATGTAGGGTCTTTACACCAACATCATCCTGTGGCAAAATGTTTCAAACCTTACCTACACGTTGCTGAAGGATCACATGTTTGTTTAGGACCTGTCTCACACTAATCTAATTTTGTGCCTTTGCATCATATATTGGAGAAGAGAGTAAATGTTCAAATTCTGTCTTTGTGCTGCTTATCTCTGTCCCATCCCTCCGTGTTCAGGATTATCTGAGAACCCCTTTGTCAGATTTTCCCCTAGGGACCACTTGGAATCACACAATGCTTACCAGGAAAGGATCTGGTGCAGTGAGAGCATGTTTTTGCATGCTTCGAACTCTTACTTTAAAGATGCCTGACCAGGTGGATCAAAGATCTGGTCTGAAAGGATTATCCTATATTACTGGCTTGCTCCCTGATAAAACAGAAGAAGTTTAGTGTAAATCCATGGAAAGCTGCTTGCACTCAGAAGGGTTAATGTAGGATTTTGAGAGGAGAAGCCTGAAATGTCTCATGTGCTCCAAATGCATTTTCCAGCCTGACTGTAAGGCATTGTTCCTTGTGTTTGCAAATCTGGCTAATGTAGTTCTTTATGGCTGAGCAGAGGTGAGTGTCGAGTGAGGTCTCCCAACACAAGCAGCTTCTCCTCAGCTAAGGAAGTATCTCAGGGCAAAGGCAGCTGCCCTCTCTGGGCCTTTTGAGTAGGGAATGGAAAAACTGTTACCAGATGTGTTGTTTATGCCAGCTGCTGTCAGCCATACTTCCCTGGTTGACAGGACTCATGGAATGCCGAGGAGTTGTTATAAGCAGTCAGAGAAACTGGCCTGTGCAAAGAGACCTTTTCTCATCACAGCAATGTAATGACTGAGCTGGGCCAGTGGGGCTGGGGTATGAGTCAGGAGGGGCACGTTTAAATCCCTGTGGCCAAGGCAGGAATGGTTGGCAGTGGTGTGAGCAGCCATCTCCCATCCTCCCTTCTCTCAGTAAATGCATTACAGATAAGATTAGCTATTATAGGTGCCTCTCCAATTCTAGGTGTCCCTTTACTGTCTTCCTCTTATGTCTGAAAGCGTTGTCAGCCTGTGATAAATAGCGCTGCTTTTAATCTGACTGGAGCTGAGTTTCGGCAGCAAATGGGCTGTAAATTACAGATGGAGCTAAGTCACTGTATCTTAATGCAGGGTGGATGAGGCCCTGTAATGAAGATCTTTAATCCCTCAGGCTCCTTTTTGTCTTTCTGGACTGCTGTGCATTGTGGTGTCAACACTGCTGAATAACACTCCTCCTGGCAGGTGCGAGCCAGGGGGATGCCAGGGCTCCAGGCTGTGAGCTGTCCCTTGCAAAGGAATCTCTGCAGCACAGCTATTTTATGGGTTCCTGCTTCTTTCTGATGGGTGCTTCCCAACACTTTGCCACCTTTTCCTTTGTTAATTCTCTTCTGAAAGATGCTATCTCCCCACATGGAATGAAAAAGTTTAACAGGGAAATGCTAGCCTTCATGAGAATCCTTGAAACTTTGGTACGAATGAGATGTAACTCTCTTACAGGTGACTGCCAGCTGAGGCCAGGCTGTGCTGGGTGTTAGTACTGAGTAGAAGTTGAGTGATGGGAGTAGGGATAGGAGATTTGTGGGAAACCTACTGGGAAGTGGCATATTTGTGAGCTTTACTTGCAGGTTGAAGTGGAGTTGCAGGAGTGTATGGTTTCTGTCACCACAGTAAGAGCTATAAACCTTAACCAGCCTCTTAGGCTAACAACATACGGATAGTTTGAGAATTTTGTAAAAATTCTTACTGCCAGAGAGAATGATACACATCCCAGCATGGAGCTGTACCGTTCCCCAGGCTTCTGTATTGCAGAAGCAGTTGTGTTTTGTAACGTAGTGGTCTGAGAAGTCAAGGAGGAAATTGAAGGATTAAAGATTCTACTTCCGTGATAACACCTTTGTTACCAGTCCCCATCCACCTGCTGAGTGAAGGCTGTAGTGGCTTAGTTCTATCTGTAATTTTAACATGGGAAATTTATAACCTGTGAAATTATGGCCCCAAACATGACTGCAGCTATGTTTAATCAGAGGGATTCTTGTTCTCATAGTGGCATTGAGGATAAATAAACTGAATGGGGTTTTCTCAGATTTGGAGTATTTTGGGTGCCAAGGCCCAGAGTCTGGGTGTTTTCTGTCTAGGAGGCCTTTTAAAGACTAATTTTTTAGTTGATAGGCTTTGTCTTATGTCTTCTGTTGCCACCCAGGTTTAATGGCTGATGGGAGAAGTGTGTGCCTCTATATGGGTGCCTATACCACTGATAGAACTCAGTCTGTTCTAGTCTCTTTGCAAGTACTTACTTCTATCTTGAGTGGAATTTAAAAGGGTGATACTGGTTTTCCTCTTGTAATTATGTTTGCCCACAGTTTTTGAGAACAGACCCAGGGTGGATAGGAGTTGCAGTTGTGGGCATCAGGTGCATTCACTTTCCTGTGATTGGGGAACATCAGGTGCCTGCTCTTTCTGGTGAGTCCATTAATTAATGATGAAGCACTGGGACTTAGTGTGGTTTTTTTTGTTTGTTTGGTTTTTGTTTTGCAAAACCTCCTGGTGTTTTTATCTTTAGTCTTATCCTGCGAAATCATGTCAACTTAGCCCTGGGAAGAGCAGGGAAAGATTTAGAGAAAGAGATTTGATGCACACTCTGTCTGCTGCAAAGAGAAATGGGGTAGGGCCCATGAGAGAGTGCAGAGGGTCAGCTGTGTTCTGTGGGTTTGGCCTGAACCATGTTTTGACCAGACTCTCTGTGCCCCTTCCCAGTGCTGAAGCCAACCCCACTGCACTTGTCTCTGCATAAAGTCCTCCAGTTTACTCTACTTGCACATGAGGATCTCCAAGATTAGGGAAGTGCCCTATCTTTGCTGTAGTTTTACTCAGGTTTGGCCACAGATGTAAATTCTTTCCAGAAGCTGTATACAGTAGATAAATATAATCTCACGATGTAAATAATCTGGCCAAAGCACTCCTATGTGTGTGTGAAACTGCAGACAGATGAGGAAGAGGACTTAAAACAGTAAGAGGACCACACATGTGCCTCCTCACACCCACCTACCACTCACATCCTTGCTGTTCTGTGTAAGCCTAGTGCTTTCCTCTCATGATCTAGGTAACTCAACTTAAGCCTATGCCTCTGGAAATCAAGCTCAGTCATTGTTCCTTGGAGAAGCTCAGTTTACATGTTCTTTGATTAATGACTCCTACCACTTGTACCCTGAGAGCTGCCAGTCACTGTTTGCCTGTGTCTGTGTATAGTAAGCACTGAACAAAATTGGAAATTTGGCTACCTGGAGTGTCTCTTTGCTTCCCTCGAATCTGTGAACCCTCTGATGGTTAAGCAGACTCCAGGCTCATGCAGACGATGACATGTCTGACTAAATGTGCAGCATTCCTACCACAATGGGAATTTTGCTGTCTTTGTCATGGGGCAGGCCTGGAAAACAAGGGCCTTGAGGAGTGCTGTGTCCCACTGGCCCATCCCAGCTTTCTCTGACCCAGACAGCTGCTCAGTCAAGCAGGACCATGTTCAAAGGTTATGAACCCTGGGTTTGAGTTGTAGCCATTTGCAAGGAAATGGAGAAAGGAGTTTGAAGGAAGACCTATTACGAAAATTAAAAAGGAAAATTATAACAATGTGAGGGGGAAAAAGAGTTTAGAAAAGCATTTCCAAACCAGAACTGTTCTGGCTGGAAGTTTAGCTGTTGCAGGACCCCAGCTGTAAACCCCAGATCTAATCTGAACAATCATATGTCACTTGTGGATGTTTGATTCTGCTACTTTTCTTGAGGGGAGAGCAAGGCTGTTGTACTAGCATAAATGTTCCCTGTAATGCTGAATATCCCTCAAAAAAAGATTAGAGGAGATCTTGGGAAAGGAGTTATATGTTAATTTGAAAGTCTGTTTGACTCATTCCTTCCTTCCTCATGCTGTTCCATGGCTCAAAACTGCCTTTCAATGTCTCATCATCTCCCTTGTTCTCCAACTCTCTCTAATTCAGAGTTTCGTGTAATTGGGAGGATGGTCCCTCCCTCCTTTAAGATCAGGTGGTGTCCCATGGCAACAGCACCAATTGTTGTCCTGGAAAAGTCACACTGGGGATATTTAGTAAAATGCTTTTGCTAAAGCCAAGAAGTGGGGGTGGAAAAGAGCCAGCAGCAGACCCCTGTGCTGTAGGTTACGCATGTCTGTAGCAGCTGCTTTGTAGGCAGTGTGGCAGGGAAGAGGGTAGCTGAGCACTCCTTTCATTTCTCCAGTCTGAAATCTGAAGAAATGGAAATCAGTTCCCCATAGCAGAGATACCAGTAGTCATTGGTGAGCTCATCATCCCTTTCTGTTTCTGTGCCAGGAACCACTGTCTGAGACCAATTCAGCAGTCTCTTTTTAGGGCACTTGGATGGGTCTCTAGTTAGTTGTAGAGATTCCCTGGAGTGGGCAGCCTGGAACGAACGAGCCTGTATCACAGACAGCCTTTTATGTGGCAGCACAGGCAGTATTGACCTCTGCTGGGGAAACCACCTCCCTGGAGGTAAACTTCTTCCCCTCTTTCCCTCCCAGAAGAATATTGGGAATGATGCCCTTCAGGCTGTGTGCATTCTTGATTCAAGCTGGAAACAAGGGGTTGCCTGTGGTCAGTTGTATCTTTGTATTATCTCTTCCTCTCAAATAAACCCTCCACTGCATCAAACCATGCTGTGGTGTTACAGGTTTTTAGGAGAATGCAGCCTTTGAGTGAAGCCTGGGGTGAGAGTTTTATTCTGCCTTAGAAGTGAGATTCCTTCTCTGTAAACTCACAGATGATTCTTAATGTCACTACTTTTGATTGTATGATGTTGGTTGCTTTCTCTTCTGTAAGCAAAGCCAAGAGGAGCTCCACTTTAACAGGATGAGGCTTTTTTATTGTCTGGTGTATTTCAGGGTTTTAGATTTTAAGGGTAATGGGATCCTTTAGGACCTGGGCAATTCCAGCTGCAGCTAGTTATCATTACTTGGTTGACTAGCAGCAACGTGATAAGACATTTTTCTGTCTCTAGTTTTTTCTTTTATCTGCTAGTTTGTCTTTCGTGTTGAAACTCCCTCAATGTTCTAAGCTTTACACTCAGTTCTTCTTAAATACCATCTGGTTATTTTACACAAACTCGTTTCCCCTTACTGGAGAGGAATGCAAAGTCAAATGCATGGGAAGGTTTGTTAATGTTTCCATCTGACATGGAAGGAGTCCTTAGCCAGACAGAAGGCATGTCAGGTGCTGGAGTGAAAGGACTCAGGTGTAAGACTGAGATCCTCATCAACAGGAGACTGCTATCTGCTGCTGTGTTTCCTGAAGGACTGAAGGGTGAATGAGGCCCTGTGGTTTGTTTTCTAGCTTGTTTTGTGCCATGGCTGTGAACATTCAAGTATGTGAATTGAAGGTTTTAATTTCTCTTTAATTTTGCATGTTAAGGTACAGAGTGTATTGGGCACAGTCCTGACAACCTGTTCCAGTTGTCTCAGCTTGAGCAAGAACTTGGACTATATGATACTAAGAGGTGTCTTTAAATCTAAACAGTTTGGCAATGTATATTGGTACATGCTGTGAATGAAACCATGGTCTGGTGGGATCTTTGTCATGGAGGTCAAGCTTTGTGTTATAGCAGTGCCACAGTTCTGAGTTTGTGAGGAAAATGAGGCTGTGCTGCCATGGACAAAAGTAATGTGTAGCTAATATAAGACAGGAACTGTGCAAGGGAGCCTGGAGGCTCAATAACTGCTATGTTTAGTGGAATAGTTTTTGAGAATAGGAAAATGTTGCTGTTAAAGCCTGGGAAGAGTCAAGGGAGAGAGCATTTTGTCTCTAGCTACTCAGAGCGTTAGTCTTTGATTCCGTATATCTTTATAGTTTTTTGGAAAGAGAATCCTTTTTTTTTAATCTTCCATTAATCTTTGCCTATCTGGTGTGTTGTGGGAAGGAGTTTCATATGTGTAATTTCAATACTGCAAGATTAATGGTTAGCCTACTGTGAATCATGTTTCTCTGTTAGTGAACATGGGAGCTAGAGTCTCATATATAGGAGCTTGGGAGACATCTGTTAGCACAACCAGGATATAATTTGCATAAGAATTTACTAATAAAAGGCGAAAGTGACAATACTAATATAGAAGACCTTACTAAATGACAGTTGGGAGGAAAATGATGATGTCTGAGTGAAAAGCATGAAGACCAAGCAGGAGCATATTTACATGTATGTAACCCACACAAAATCAGAGATGAGATGACTTCTGAAGGACAGTGCGGGTCATAGAACGTCAGAGGCAATGTATAGTCTATGTACTTTCCTAATGCACAAGATGCACAATTAATGGACTTTAAAGCTTTTATTACAGTTAGTTGATGTTGTATATTAAGTAACTATTTTAATTTCTGAGGGTATTGTCTAGAACAAGGGTACATTGACACTAGTAGGAATATTGGGAGAAATCAAGTTTGAATGTTGAGAGAAAAGTGTTACCGATATGATGCTCTTTCAAAGGATAAGGTGGGTGCCAGGAATAGTAGTTCAATAGGTGACTCTGATTGCCTGGATTCTGAAAAGCGTTTGATGTGTTTCTCATAAAATTTGTAGTCAGTTAAGAAGCAGGTGCTTACTTTTCCATGGCTGACATCAGGGAGATAATTAACAAGACTGCAAATCCCTTTTTTCCATTAAGTGTTTCACATTGTCCTACGAGATATACTATGGGACCAAATCCACACACTCAGTATCTTCTTGTTTGAAAGAGATTTCTCTTTTCTTACAGGTGCTCTGAAGAAAGCCTCTGGCTAAGTGTTCGAGGCAACTCACAAGGATTAGGCTTGGATTGCCTGTGGGACTGGGGAGGACTTAGCAGAGGAAAGTTACCAATATGAGACTAGGGGCTAGCAAAATTGCACTTGTACAAGGAGGAGTGATTATTTTGGAAGCCCAGGCCTAGTAGACACAAAGACCTTCAAAATGTCTATCACAGACTCAAATCCAGCTCCTGTTTTAAGCATCTCAAGCCAGCAGGGTTGTGCAGTAGCTGTTTGAGCTGCATGTGCTAGATGTCATTGCCTTCTCTTTGGAAGCAGTGCCAGGCCATATATTGACATTTACATAGTGCCAAAACTGAAGCTGATCGATTTCCCACGCAGAGCCGCTAAACCTCACTGGAAACCTTCCTGTGTCCAAATGAAAGGTTTATATTTGGGAATGAGCCACAGACTAAGGTCAGTACCTCTTGAGCTGCAGTGGGAGCCTTAGCTTTTGTAATGAAGACAGGACCTCTGTCTGTCTGTACAGCAGCTTGCACAATGGCACCTCAGTGTCAGCTGTCCCCTCTGTGAACTACCGTGGTACAAACAAGGTATTATACCTGCTCTGGGGACAGCTAGAAGTCTCTGTATTTGGCAGCATTCCTCGGTTCCAGCTGCCTTTATTAAATGATGCATGTGCAAATACATACAATAAAATTGTAGTTGTGGTTGGGAAAACAACTCCCTGCATTTATTTCAAGAATATAAGCAATGGGGATAAAACGGTGCCACTTGCTCAATTCATCGTTTGACAGCTGTGAAAGTAGTTTAAAAGCTAGCAAGGAAGGAAAATAATTTTTATTTCTTGAATGGCATTGTAAATATAGAAGGGAAAAAGGTAGCTTTAAAAAAGGAGGCAAAAAAAGGTGTCAGTATGCTTCTGGGGAAACAAAACCCCCAAACACAATCCTGGAGGATGGTCACAAAATACGTGTATTGACTTTACAGCTGTCAAATTCAGTATCAGCCACAATTTCTCCACTATTATCATTTCTCTGCATCACCTGTATGTGTGTTCTGTAGGCACCTAGTTGAATGTAGCTGCTCTTTTGGGTCTCTGGGAGGCTGAAAGACTCCAAGGATGTTTCCCTAGGATTGGGGTGGTGAAATGGGTCCATATCAGTGTAATGTTTGCATGCTGCCTCATCTTCTATAAAAGTCAAGCACAACATATGAAACATTTAAAATGGAAACACAGCATGTAACCTTTAGAAACCAATTGCCACTGGATTCTGTTATAAGCAAGTAGCTTGTGAGACAGCTAAGAATGATGGCAATGTTTGTTGTTATTGTGCATAAAAAGGTGTAAGGAATAGTGAAGTTCATCTTGTAGTGATCACCCAGAACTGTTTCTTGTAAAGGCTTCTTTTAAGTATTGCATTTTCCTTTGACTCCTTTGGGTTTGGCTGTTGCCAGACACACTGAGCTGTGTAACTCAGGGGTTTGATCTAATAACTTCCAGGTATGCTCTATGCAACCAAACAAAAGTTACTTTAGGAACAAGGTTGGTAAGGATTTCTTCTGCTTAGAAAACTCTGTAGCAGTGCAATCTGTCTGACTTACAGAAGCTTGGTTTCAGATCTCTCAGCCCTCTCAAGAGTCAACTACCAAGTTTGTTCAGTGTTAGAACACAGATTAAGTGAGTATTTGTGTATACAGCAAAGGGTTTGAATTCCACTGGCTGATGGTCCAGAAAAATCTTGACAGACAAAATATGTGAGTTGCCAGTACTCTTGGACCATTTAAGGGTGTTCAGTGGTACTGTAAGATTCTGTCCTGGAGGGGATGGCATAATGGCATTATTTGCATTTCTGTGAAATCCTGTTTCTTTTATTTCTATTACATTATTCAGGGTTGTCTTGTAGGAAAGCAAGCTGAGTCTGTTCTGTGGTGGCTTGTGTGTGAACCTTCAAGGGGGAAGTGTGGGTATGTACACAGGATGGCCAAAGTTAACGTGCCGCTTCCATTTGTGGGTGCCGTGCAAGATGATAGTGCTGTTGACAGGATGTCTTTATTTCGACAGTGGAGATTTTGGAGATTCAGTTATCCACGTGATGTGGATGTGGTAAGCTGTGATGGTTACAGGCCTCATGTCTGGGAAGGAAAGGACTGGATATTTTCATTGTGCTTGGGAAAGAGTTGGTGGTGCACTAAGGTGGAAATAGTGGTGGGTTGTGTGTTTTTTGTTGCTGTAAATAAGAGGATACGATGGGAGTTTGAGATTGGGAGATGAGGATGTGTGTACAGGGAGGTGCTGTGGCTGGGTGCGAGTGGTTAGGTGGGATGGTTGCTGGCAGGATATCAGAGTGGGAGGGTGCGGGAAATGGCTTGGGCAGCAGTAGGGGAACGTTCAGTGTTCACAATGAAGCCTTTTCTTTCTCCTTGTCCTCTAGATCTCCTATCCCCCAAGTGATGAGGACAGCGACGACTCTGAGGGAGAGAACCAGGAACTTGCTCAGATCGACAGAGGTAAAGGGATGAGATAGGAGGATCCTGGGATACTACAGCTGAAGTCTGTTTTGCTTTTCACTTGTGCTCTTGCATGTGCCTCCTTCTCAGTCCCCAGTGTCCCACAACCAGATGCATTAAATCAGTCACCTTGAAGCCTTTGGAACCTCACAAGGACAAGCTAGTGTTATCAGATGCTGCAGTCACATTTTTATTACCAGACACAGACATTATTAACCATGTGTTAAGGTCCCAGTGCTGCAGAGATGGTCCACAATTGTGCTAGCAGAGAGCTGGGACTAAAAATTATTTGCTATTCCATGCTTTTTGACGCGTGTTGTCTTTGCCCTTGGTTTCCTCATCCTTGCCATTTTGAGTTTTGACCTTCAGTATCCTCATTCCCCTGATGAGCTCTCTCCATTCCTTCTGTGTTGTTGGTATTGGGCAGCCCTATTCTTACAACTAGCTAAGGGTGTTTGGTAGTGTTTGATATTGTTTTTGGACCTGGTATGAAGTAGCATAGAGATGCAGGTGAAATCTGTAGTAAATGCATTTCTTGAGCTATGCTAAGTCTCTTCTGTTCGTGCATGCCCTGTTTCAAAGTTCAAGTGGCTTCTACTGCAAAGGCAGAAGAAGTTAAATTCGTGACCCACAGGACATGTCCTGTCAAAATTCAAATCCCTGCTCCATGTGCTTAATGTAGAAAGAATTCATCAGAACAAGTGAAGAGTGCCCAGCTTATCACTGAAGGCAGGCTCTCTCATGTGACAACTCTTGCAATAGAGGACTTGTATCTCAGAAACCAAATCTCTGATATTTGAGCCACAAAGGTGACACTTAAAATAATGTGACTTACTGGCCTCTTCTGCCCTGAAAATTGGTCACTAGAACTGAATGTTTTTAACTGGAGGCAAGTGCTGAGCAACACATTTGTAAGATCACATCTTCTCCATCTTGAGGAGATGAGGTGGGTACAGGTCCATGTTTTTGCTCTGAAACTAGCCTTCCAGGGGACAGCTTGAAAGGGGATGTCAAGCAGTCTGATCTGAACAAAGGTCTGGAAACTTCCAAAGGGAAGCATTCAGCTAGGGGTGTTTCATCTGGGGAAGAGAAAGTGGGAAAACAGCTTAAGAGTTTACCTGGGAGGAGATGTAAACAACAGGTCAGGAGAAAACAGGCCTGATTTGTTAGAGTGTGGGACACAGATCTGCTCTGCCACTCCTGTGTCTCCTCCTCCCACTAGAGAGAAGACGGAATTGTGCCTTGACTCCTCTGGCCACCAACCAGCTCCAGAACCAGGAGAACCAATGCTGCAAGGTTCGGGCCCTCTTCCATGCCAACCTTGACCGCCACAGCTCAGAAGAGGAGCTGGAGCGCATCAACCGGGAGTTTGCGGCTGAGAAGCGCAAGTGGTCGCAGGTCAGCCGCCTTGCCTGCTGCAGCGACGGCAGCAACACCTCCTCCAGTGACGAAGAAGTGAAGAACTTGTGCGCCATGTCCTTCCGGCCGGTGGCAGAGCAGACCGATGGGCTGCACGCCAGCCCGAGCCCTGTGCTGTTCAGTGCCTCCCCTCCCAAGAGACTCCAGCCCCCAGTGCGGAGCCCAGCCTCCAGACCTTTAATCTTCACAAGCGTGGGGGCAGGCCTGGAGCAAGTCATGCCTTGTAAGAGACATCGACAAGGATACGGGGATAAGGTCAGCAGGCCCAGCCTTGACCTGGAAAAAATGCAGCAGGTAAGGCAGAACTTCACATGAGGAAAGCAGCATCACTTGAAAAGGAGGTGTTGCAAGCAAAGACAGAAAAGCATTATTGAGGCAGGGCTCAGTAAATTCATAGGGTTGCTTCTTGTGGTTGTGTCTCCAGGGGCTTATCTGGTACTTCGGCTGTCTGTCTAGGATAAACCAGGACTGAGTGTGGATACCTGTCTTGCAAGGTAAAACCACCGGTATTTGAGTGGGCCCTACTACAGCTGGGCTGTTCTCTTGCTACCCCTGTTAGGAAGGCAGCACTCACGATCTCTGGTTCATTGCATGGCACAGGAACGATATCACTGGAGTTTGCTTTGTTCAAGTTAGCCCTGCTGCCATAATCTGGCCTATGTCACTTCCTCCAAAATAAATGAATTGCTTAGAGATATATAAAAAAAGCATTGGATGAAAGTGGCTGTAGACTTGATGGTGATAGATATTTCCACACTGTTAACTTCTTTTGGCCCAGGTCTCTTTGTGCCTCTTAGGAGTTTTACAGCAATGTAAAACAGTGCTTTTTACCACCTTAACACTTCACAAACACAAACTGTTTGCAGTTTGCTCTAGATGTAGTTACTCCTGATTTTGCAGGACTTTTAGAT
>JAOXXN010000446.1:27995712-28016831 GCA_026770055.1 Myrmophylax atrothorax
ACTTTTGGTGGGGCCTAGGGTTGATGTGTGGAAATGCTAGGAGTTTGCTTCGTCTCTGCAGAGCCTAGGAAATGGGGCATGCCTGGTACTGCTGTGCAGTTCCCAACTGGTGCCCCTCTTTCAAAGGCCCTTGCTGTAGAGTTTGTATTTCAGCTCTCTTCATTATTTGTTTTTCTTTTTGCACTGGTATAGTGTCAGTTTGAAAGCCTATCTGCAGACATCTGTTGGCTCTGGTAAATTGCACTAGGTTAAAAGCAATTATTTTCAGTTCTGAATTTGCTATCATTAGGGAAGAATTTCACTGCCTCTGGTTGGTTGGATGCACTAGTTTTAACCTTGCTAACAACACCCCCTTTAAGCCTGTAAGATGAACCCACTAAATGACTATGTATTTATTTTCTGAGATCTCTAAAATGAGACTTCTCCATTTCCCCATTACATTGCTGCTTGTTCTCAGTCCTGCTGGCAGCATACATCCCATGAATACATAATGCAGAGACTTGTGTTTTCAGTACAGTTTTCCTCACCCCCTCTTCACCCCTCTAGCCAAGTTTCTGCTCATAGAACATTCAAAAGGCCCAGTCTTGCATTTCACATCACCCAAATCTTCTACTGATACTGACAGACTTTAATTAATCTCACATCCTTATGAGAGAAGAAAGCTAGTAAGCCTGTGCCCAGCACTTTTTTCTTTTTTTTTTTTTTTCCCAGAGTGTATGTGAGTAAATGGGGAAATGTTCTTTTTGGACAAGGTGATTTCTTTGATTTGGATCCCAGGCATAGCATCTGCCTGCTCTGCCTTAAAATCTTTTCAGCACTGTGTTTGGGAGTGTTTTGGTGAAGGCTAGGAGCTAATTTAAATAAGCTCTCTAAACTGTTGTGTTTTTTTTCTGGGGAAACCTTATGAGAACAAATTGTTTCCTAGTCCGTCTGCTCTCTATACTTCTGGAGTGATTGTGGCAAAAATTTTTGCAAAAGAATTTGAAAGATTTTTACAAAAGACTTTGAAATCTGGAGTGGAGGTGGTGGTGTTTTTTAAATAATATTTTTACTGTAGATGTCCTTAGCATTTCAGGTTGTGGAAGTCACGTTATGAAGAAAGGATAGTTGGTGTTTTTGATTTGAAAGAAAGTGTACTGGCAGGGGTGATATGACATCCTGAAACTTTTTGATGACTTCTTACTCATTGCCTGTACTTATTTCTCCTGTGAAAAATCATTCAGGACCTCCATTCCTCACTTACCAAATGGGACCAGATTGTTTCTTTTTTGGTCTGTTTGTATTTTCCAACAGAAGTGATTCTCATTAACTATCTGGACAGCACTTGGCATCATGCGTTTTTTAGTCAGGTAAACAATGCCAGTGAGGAATGGTATGAGGCTTCATCTGGCTCTGAACATCAAGCCATTCTTGCTTTGTGATTCTTTTCCTTGGTATCCTTGGTATCATGTGCTTGCCCATGAGAATGCAGCTGAAAATTCTTTTTATCAGATCGGCATTTTTTTGAGCAGCAGATATGTCTTTCACTCTTATCCCTGAGCCTTACTTCCCATTTCTGCAGCTCATGTGTGGCTGACATGACCAAGGGCATCAGGCAAAATTAATTTGTGCCAGAAGCAAATGTGTTCTGAGACAAGATGACACACTAATGTGGTATGGGTAACTCAAGGGTGGATGAAGAGATGCAGAATGCTCTGCATCAAATTCTGATTATGTTGGATGGTGATGGAACATGGGTCCAAAGAGTTGTGGTGTGGAGTGGCTCTTTGTTGGGATGCTTTAGCTATTCTTAGGGTTGAACAGACCAGGACAGCTTTTGCAGGAAGGCCATGGATCAGTGGCATGTGGTGTCCAAATGTCTCTATGTTCTAGTGAATTTGGTGCTGTTTGGTAAGAAAGAGGAGCAAATTTGGGAGAGATAAGTGGGTTGGGAGCAATCTGAGTGCTTTTAAGGGGTTAGGGAATGCTGTGCATTCATGACCTGTGAATAAATGGAAGTCTCCATCATCCATGCCTTTCAGTTCAGCCTCCTGCAGCAGGGAAGGCTGCACAGGACCGGGTTTAAAAAGTCCTGTTTTGCTTAGGTGTCCAGCTATACCTTTCTAGCTTCACAGAGTAAAGTATTCTGCCTTTCTGTGTCCCAGACATGAGTTTGAACAGTTGGCAGGTGTACTTCCCACCCTGGCTGGCCAGTCAGCTGGTCACCAGTCTCTCCCTGCTGAGGCTGAGTGAGGACATTTAAATGCTCGCTTTTCTTCTCTTCTTCAAAGGCCTCAAAATTAGCTTAGAAGGCTTCTATTCTTTCCCTTAATTGGGCAGAAATACCTTGGCTTGTGCAGACACCCACATTGCTGCAGTGAATGCTCTCCCAGCATGGACTTGATCATGGTCCGTGGGCAGACACGTCCTTGCATGCAGACTGCTGCCAACCACTTGCTGTGTAATGAGGGCTGTGGGTGTCCTAAAAGACTGTGGCTGCTGCCACCTGTTAACTTCAGCATATCTGGCTTTTTCGGCACTGCTGAGAGCACAAGGTCAAGGAGAGCAGTGCCATCCTTTGATCTTTCAAGGTGAAGGCACCAGGGGATGCAACAGTCAGCTGAGGTGTGAGGAAGTCCAGGGTGTCACACAGGCTTCTTGGAGCTGCTGAGCTTATTCTCAGGGGACTAATTGGTCTTGGCAGGTTGTGTAAACAGATAGAGAGGAAGTAATGGATCCATCCTCCTGTGTTTTTCAGTGGGACTGCCTGGACCACCTTTGAAATCTGCTTACAGAAGCTTGGTAAGTCAAAGTGTAGCATTTTCAGGGAGAAAGATCTCTTGGATGGAGGAGAGCAGCTTTGAGGTGGTACAGTGAGCAGTCCAAATTGTCCTCATTTATATGTGGATAGCTGGCTGATATGAAAGCATCATTTTAAAGTACAAGGCAGAGGGTTTGGGTACATGGGTGTATTTCCAGTTACACTATGAGGTCACCAAATAGGTTTCACAACTTGTTCTGAGCTTTCTGCTGTGGTTTGCCTGTTTGTATGAGTAGATAAATTGTAGATTCATAGAATACCCTGAGTTAGAAGGAACCCACAAGGATCATTGAAGTCCAGCTCCTAGTCTTGCAAAGGACAGTCCCAAGAGTCACACCATTGTCTAAGTATTCCTTGAACTCTGTCAGGCTTGGTGCTGTGACCCGTTCCCTGGGAAGCCTATCCCAGTGCTTTTGGGAGAAGAACCTTTTCCTAATATCCAGCCTAAACCTCCCCTGACACAGTTTTGGGGCATCCCCTCAGATCTGGTCACTGATCATTACAGAGAAGAGACCAGTGCTTGTTCTTTTGCTTTCCCTTGTGAGGAAGTTGCAGGCTGCTATGAGGTCTCACTCTCCTCTTCTCTGAACAAGCCAAGTGATTGTTCAGCTGCTCCTCATTTCGCTTCCCTTCTAGAGTATCAATAACACTTTCTTATGGAGGCTTAGTGCATTATTTAAAATACATTGACATGCTGGGATGGAAAAGGCCACAGAAGAGAAAAATACATCCTGTGCTAACATTTGGATTGTTCACTGCAGACACTGCACCCTTTCGTGGGTGACTAGTTTCAGTGCATGACAAGTGAGTGGAACGTCATCATGACTTGACACTGAAAGTAGCCTGGGTATAGTGCATGCCCTGGTCTGGGCTTAGCTGTCTAATATCAAGACCATCTTTACTTCTGTTATATATTTGAATACTGGCATTTGGGTTGGACTGGGCACTCGTGGGGCCACCAGCACTGAAAGCTTTCCTTGGGCCAATACTGGTTGCACAGAGGCTGCAGAACAGCACTTGCCACACGTGACCAAGGACCAGTGTGTGACCCCTGGTACATTGGGGTCTGGTCTTTGGGCTGTTAATGGCTCCAGGGTGAGATTTCCATATCCTTACCACAGCTGGGTTTTGCCCTTGTCTGTCTCTTCAGTACTTGAAAAATAGCTTTCAGATAGCTTCCACGTGTGAGCTCGTGAGTCCTTTTCACCTCTTGGCCTCCCAGTTGAATCCAGGCCTTCTCAGTTCCTGAGAATTGTTACCATCTGTTTGCCCATCTGAGCTTCTCTCTGTGATGAGCAAGTGCTGGAAAATCTACTGCTGGTGCTGGTGGTAGTTTCATTGCAGTCTCTGCCCTGGGCCTTGCTCTTCAGGGTGACTGAACAGAGTTCAGGGGCCTGTGCTGAGCATAAGGGCTTACACCATTTCCTGAGGGGCCCAGTGGCAGAACTTGTCTCTCAAGTAGGGGGGAAGTTGGGCCATAGCAGTTCTTTGTCCCTGGATGCAGTAGAGAGCTTGTTGAAGCAATATAATAAAGAAACTGTTGCAGAAACTGATTGTACGAGTGCAGAATGAAAGAATCTGCTTCTGGTAACTTCCTGCAATTTTGCTTTTATTTTTCATCCCCAGAAATATGCTGCAGCTTCTGTTCTTCCAGCATAGAAGCCTTTGTGTATCTCACCCCTGCCAGTGTCTGGCATGGCAGTAGCCAGCAAACAAATGCTGTCTGGCTGCTGCAAGGCAATCCTAGCATGACCAAGTTTGTGGCTGAACGTGATTGATGAGATAGTCTGGTCTTCTTGCCTGCAAGGATGTAGTTCTGTGGCAGGAGGCTCTGGGGTCCCTGGACATGGACCGTCTGGGTGGGTGATGGGTCACGGTAGTGGTGTCTTGTTCTTTGTGTCTTTGGAGGAGCTGAGGAGATGTTCTCTTCTGGTTTGATCCCTGTTATAAAGACTGGCTCAGGGCACCCAACTGATGTCTGGTTTGCTGATTAAGGCACTGGTAGTTTGACAGGGGCGGAGAGGGGAAGAAAGTGTGCTGCCTGGGAGGTAGAGGCTCAGTAGCAAGGGAAGGCAGGAGGAACCCCACCCAGCCCCAGGGAGGTGATTATGACTCTACCTGGCAGTAGATACCTCTGTCACTCTATGTCTCTTAAGTGTTCCCTGGATGGCTATCTAGTTCATGCAAAAACATTAGGACATACCTGTGTGCTGCTGCACCTGGATGAATCGGAGCGTAAGAGAGCAGTAGTGCATGTAGAACTTGGCTTGGCTGCTTTCTAGAAAGTGTAATGGTTTCTGCTTCTTTCCTGAAGGAGGCAAGTGAGTTGACTATGTCTTTGTTTCACTGATGGTGAGGTTCATCTGCTGTCAGCTTGTAAATGCCAAAGGGAAGGCAGGCAGGATAATCTAGGCCTATTCCTAAGATTTCAGCATCAATTGGTGTTCCAGAGGATAGAGCATTCTCACAGAGTGGTTGAGATTGAAAAGGACCTCTAGGAGTTACGTTATTGAACCTCTTTGCTCAGGCAGGTTTACCTGGAGCTCATATAGCCTGTCCATCAACAGCTTCCCTATGAGGATCTATGCTCTCTGCACAGTGCTGAAACACAGAATTAATTTCACTGCAAATCCATTCCAGTTCTGCCCTGCCCCATGATATCTGTTGATACTTATCCATGTTTCAAGTGTGCTCCTAGCAGACTTCCATTGTGATCACACATATCTCCTTGGACCTCTTCCATTGTTGGGCTGCTGCTGACACAGAATGTGTTGGCTTGTCCATTCTCAGGGCCAAACACTTCTGTTCTTCTCCCTTAATGTTTTCCTTCCTTGTTTTGCCCGAGAGTGTTTTTGATCTGGCTTTGTAACCTGTGCAAAGGCAACAGTTCGAGGGGGAGGTGGAAAAGTGAGCTTCCATCTGGAAGAACTTACTGACCTCTTTTTCCCTTGGTATCTGCCCATGTAACTTTGGGGCTTTTTCCCAGAAGCTTGCATGGTGGTGAATGTAGCCATTTCAACTACCTTGAGAGCATGATCCAGTAGCTAGAATTTCTGCTGAAACATCTGAAATGGGGTTTCTTGAGGTGCTCCTGTGAATCGTGAAAGAGTAGGGAGGGATTAGGTTGGTCAGGGTGATTTGGAGCACACCAGAGCTTGGCTGAGCTAAAGGCTGATGAGGGAAGGATATTAGATGGGACTAAAGTTTGGGAGAGTACATGTTGAAGGCGGTAGAGATCTGTGGAATAGGAAAGTTAGGAATGGTGAAGACAGAGCTGTAGAGAGTAATTTTGTTGCATTAAGATTCACAAAGGGACAATAATAGCACCTGGCACCAGTAGCAGTAAATTATGAGCCCGAGGTTAAAGCCAAAGGCTTATCATTTAGATTGGCAGGCTTGCTGGCTACCTTCCCAACCCTGCTGGTTTTTCCTTTTTCTCAAAGCTCTAAAGCCTGGTAAGAAGGTATTAAACTAGAGCTGATTCTTTGGCTGTAGACCAGAGAGAAGAGATCAGATGGGCATATGGGCACCACTGGCATGTGACTTAGGGAGAAGTGAGTGATGCTGATGATACTGTGTAGAGCTTGAACTCTTGGTCTGACTCTGTGGGCTGGGTAGGCCTGGGAGGAGCAAATACGGGGGGTAAAATACCCGAACGTGGCTGCCAGAAACTGCATGTGAATGGATGAAGCTGAGCTTTTGACCTTTTGTATTTTGCTCTCAAAGCACCACGGAGAAGAATTTCTACTGAACTAGGAGAAGGAAAAGCCCAGTCTCCCATATCTACTGGCAGTGTTTTATGGTGGGCTGCCAGCTGGCCCCAGAAAATGTCACTCAGCAAAACCAAGAGATCCTAACTGCAGCAACAACACAAGTGGTTAAAATGTGATCGGAGGTGGGGTGAATGAGTCTCAGAGTGGGTGTCAAGTTGGATCCCCAAGGGCAGCCATCCTCCAGCATATCCCTGTTCTGCCTGTCCTGTGTTAACTGTTGTAGGTCCTTTTATAAGAAGGTTTTCTGAAGGATATTTTGTTTCTCGTTTTGACACAGCACAGTGCAGAAGGATAATGCTGGCATATTCTCTTTCCCACTTCCTGAGTTCAGCCCAATAGCCTCAAGGGCCTGGCAGATTAAGAAGTTTAGTTGCAACCTGTTTATATTTTCCAGCAACACCAGTTTGGAGATGTTGCTTGGAAGGGAAGGTCAGGACCTTCTCTACAGTGCTCTTCTCCTCTGCAGTAGGGCTGGATTGCCCTCGCCTCCCCCAGCCTTGATGTGTCTGGTGGACGGGAAAGGCTGCCTGGGTCCGGTTCCAATGCGACTGTTGTGTTGGCCAGATACCTCTCCCTGCCCACTCCTCCCTCAGCATGTGGCTCATTGTGATACAAATATCTCACCCTTGCCTGGGGAGAAAAGGAGTTTCAAGTGGCTCCACCATATGCTGTCACTGCCCAAGTTGTATTTGGTGTGCAGATGAATGGATCTCTCTTCAGGCATGATAAATTCTGTCTTTCGCTTATGGTAGTATCCTCTGAAAAGGAGAAAGCCTTACAGTTTAGTTCTTTGGAGAGCCTGTGAAGTAGCTTGAGGAAACTGGGAAGGGTGAATGGCTATTTAGAACCAATCGGGTTATTCCACATGTAGTTCAGAGAGCATCTGATGTTGGTGGCAGTTTTCTGCTTACTTTTCTGACTTTATTATATAGATTAAGAAACTGAAAAGAACAGAAATAGATTAAGGTTTTTTAACTTTGTTCCTACCCCCTACCACCACTAAGCATTGAATTTCCTTAGAATTCAGTAGCCATAAGATAACAGGGACTGCTATGGCTTAAAAATCAGATGGTAAGAGACCGGTTCAAAGCACTACACAGAAGAGATGGTAGCATGGAATGGAAAGCAAGAGCTTGCTTTTCCTTTGCTTTTCACTGGCATTGCTTAGCCCTGTGTCTGTGAAGTAGGATACCCTCCTTGCTCGGCATTGCTTGGCACTGGTGTCTGAGAGGTGACATGGGAGTGCTTTGCATCCTGTGGTCTCCCCATGACGCACTGCCTGTGAGAGAGAAGGAAGGAGAGAGGTGGTAGTGTAGGTCTGGAAACAGCAGAAAAAGGGCAGCCATGTGATGGTGCAGATTAATAGTTAATGCTGGGTGTTTGTGCTCCAGTTTTGTCACCACAAACAGAAAGAAAGCAGCTTGTTCTGGGCATGTCTGAGACTTCAAAATGCAGCAGCCATTGCTGTTCAATAGGCAGAAGCTGGCTGAGCTTTTAAGGCCAAGCCCGTGACTAGAGTAAACACTCTAGGAAATGCTATTTTTGAGACAAGCTTTGGCATGGTAGAATAGCCAGCCTGGCTGTCAACAACACAGCTGTCCTTGGCGTGGGCTGGGATTTAGCTCTGATTTTCTGCCTTAGCTCTGAATAGCCTCTCCATTGTTGGCTCACATGAGAACCACACTGCTGGGCTCTGCTCATACTTTCTTTTGGCCTGTTGATGTCAATGGGAGTTTTGGGCATTAGTCCACAACTCATCTCACAGGAGGAGGCACTCAATAGAGGCGTCTACTTCCCATGTAGATGGAGACTGAGTTAAACCAGAGCAGATTCACTTGTGAAACTCACTGCCCTTTTCCACGGCTGCAATTGGTTTTGAAGAAATGATGTCTGATAAGAAAGAGACAAACCTTCCCCCTTCAAGCCAAGAAATATGTGATTACATTTTTTGTGAATTCAAGCTTTTAAAAACATTAATGTCCTGGAGGCCACAGGTAAATTTGAAAAGCACAAATGAAGGTACTTAAGAGAAACGGTATGAAGTTTGCTGGTTTTCCTCATTGAAAATGATCTTTTTGGTCTCCTATTGGACTTCGCTTGCTTGTACAAAGCAATTTCCATAGCAATGAATTTGCAGAACTGAGGATACTTTACAGTATTAGGAACTTAATGTAAGTAAAGTCTCTGGTCATGTCTATACTAAAGTAAATTATATTCTTAATTCAAAAATGTGCTTGTGTTTCAAAATCATGCCATATCCTTGCAAGCTGTATTTTCACTTTTGATTATGGAAAATACAGGTTGATCAGTTGTAGAAAGGATAAAATCCTGAAAAGCTTTGCAAGTTACTTTGCAAACTTATTGTAAGCATGCTATTTTGGACAGCATAAGTAAAATATACCTTTTGTCTACCTGTGGAGGAACTCAGTATCTTGCATATCACTTTAGAGGCTCATCAAATAGTCTTATAGATTCTGCCATGATGGCATGTGGGCATATTATGATTAAGAAACAAAGAACAGTTTAAAAAATCATTTTCCAAACTGCAAAGCTAGTGGATCTGTACAGTTCCTTGTATAGGTAGAAATATGCTTAAAAGAGAGCTAGTCAGATGTCTGGTTTTCTCACTTCAATAAACCTGTTCCTTGTTTCATTAGAGGTGATATGGTTTGCAATTGGGGAAGCCACTGTAGGTCAGGGAATGCCCTGAGTTTGTTCAGGAAAGTTTGTTACTGCTACTGTTTGCTGTATGTGCAGGAAAGACTGACAAACCTCACACAAGAATGTGGTGTACCTGACTACATGATAAGACTGTATATTGTGCATACCCTAGCAAAAGTCTTAGTCTATGCCGCGGTGCTTTGTTCGGAGCTCTGATGGCAATAGCACAGTGAGTTGACGCTATGTTTATTTTCATTGTAGTACTGAATTTGGTGTGCTATAAAATCAAGCTCTTAACTAATTTTCAACTTAATATAATTTCTTGTCAGCCTCTGAGTAACACAGCCAGCTGTATTAGTTTCTAATTACTGTTATTGTAATGAGTGTAATTATGAGCACTAGAAGTGGTACTCTTGTAAAGTATTTTCTGAGCAGAAAGATTTATAGTGCAACTATTTTAGTATTCTTGTATGTTCTCTTTCATAATACACCAGTGTTCTGTTCAAGCCTGACTGCTACAAGAAGTGGAAGAGGCTTTTTTTGCTGTGCTAATTCTTCCCGTTTGCATGTTGGAGCCTCTTACTGTGGGCAGTTACGCTGAGCAGTCTATGGCCTCTCTCTAGGGCTGAGTGAAATGATAAACCACAAGAAGCTGAGAAAAGCCAGATTGCTATCTTGCCATGTGGCTGCTGGTAGGGTTAGAGGTAGAAAGCAGCTGTAACTACTGCTGCAACTGTGAAACTTGCCTATATTGCTCAGGCCACTGTATAAAACTCTAGACTGAGTTGAGACACTGGTTCCTTTTCTTTCCAGATGCAAGCATCCAAATAATTCAAACATCCTCAAAACTATTCATATAAATGTGGTATGAACTTTTGCTTTTATTATCAAGTTTTCTCTGCACAGAAGATCTTAATCTTGGCTTTGAGACCTTTGGGTATCTTTTTTTAATGAGTTAATCTCGACTTTTGCTCTTCTGCAGTGTGGTGGGTGAATGAGCCATCTTGATCCTAGGACTTGACCATTTCATAGGTGTGAGATGGGCCAAAATCCTGAACTGAAAGAAGGAAACACTAAAATGTTTTGTGCATTAAAATTGATGCATGTGTTATGAGCACTGACATGTATTTTACACGCTCTGATATGGATCTTGCAAGCTATTGAGTGGAAGGTTTATTTGCATCTGTTTGGAAAGTGGATCTTGATGCAGACAATGGAGTGGTATCCATGAGGTCAGCAGTTCTCCAACTAGTTGTTCATGGACAGCTTTGGGCACAGCTCGAGGGGTTGGTGTGCCCTACTAACACCTGTTTAGGAGGGCAGTGGCCCTGACATACAGAGTTTCAAAAAGTTGGCAGGAGTAACATGTATCCATGGGCAAGTAGAGATGATGAAGTTCACTGAGCACATTGAAGTGTTCAGGGAAAAACACTGTTTGCTGAATTGGTTGTATTGTTTCTTGCATTGGGGAGGGTTCCCTGGACCAGCCTTGTGCCATCTCAAGCCATGTGCAGCTGTGAAGAGGTGAACAAAGGGATGGTGAACATGGTATCAGAATCTGGAAATGCTAATCACCTGCTCTGAAGGGGGGGCCATATGCCTGCTTAAGCAGAAAGACAATGCACCAGACAGGGCATACTGGCTCCTCTGAAATATTTGCAAGCTGTTCACAGGGTTAGAGGCCTAGGGCAGCCCTTTCAAAGTTGGTAGGTCAAACCCCCTCAAAATGCTCAAACACCACCCCAGGCCGTGTGTGCTGTGCAGTGTTGTGCTGCAAGGCAGGTGTGGGCAGGCACCTGCTGCATGTGGGCATGGGAGAGTGTTCTCCGAGCGCAGTCATTAGTTATGTTGTGCCTAAATGGATTAGCTCCCTGGAGTAATAGGCCTTTATCCTCTTAATTAGCTAGCTGCTTTAGCATGTTTGCTCGTCACTAAAGTGTGAGTGAGGTTCAGTGGGGCAGGGGAGCAGGTAGACAAGTTGGTGGATGGATGGGGAATGTGTGAACAGTTGGGTTATGTGATCATTTCTCTCTGACTATTAGTGTTCTACTACTCCCTCTTCATGGATGTCTATTTGAAAACAAAAAAAGGGTCTTTCTGGTTTGTTAATTATCTTCTGGCCTGTAATTTCCAATATAGTATTTGTTTATTTTCATGTACTCTTGCAAACACACAAATTTCATGAACAGGTGAAAGGAGAAGATGCTCAAAAATGCTACAGGGCTGTGCAGACATGCTATATACATGTGTGTGTTTCTTGGGAAGAGGAGAGGGACCCTGCCCTGTGTTCAGACTCTGTGGAGCCCAAGCAAGCCTCTTAATTTGGGATGTTTCCTTGTTTGTTTCATACAGGCTTGTTTTGGCTTTCCAGAGCTGTTGATGCAGTCAGTCTGCATTTGTCTTTTTCAAAGATTCCTCACTGTCCACAAATCCAAGTTCTTGACTGAAGATGTGACCTTACATGTTTTCCGCTTAAAATTCCATTTGTGAGTGCTCCCAGCAGCAGCAGCTGAACCCAAGGCAAGGTTTCCTGCAGGGTAACATCCTTTGCACTCAGACAGAGAGGGTGGGAGGCAACTCAGACCCACTTTTTGAAGTTTCTGTTGTGAAGATCCAGGCCACTGACAAATCCTTTCATTTAGTGCAATGTATATACCCTATGCTGCCCTATTTTTGAGAAGCTTCACTAAGGCTAACCCTCTGGCTGAAAATCTGATGAAAAGGTGCGTATTCCTGGTTCTCCTCAGGCAAACCCACTGATCTGCAATGGATGTTTTCTGTGATGGATTTGGCAGATACAGTGTGGGTTTTATACCTCCTGAAAAGTGCCTTATGCTGACTATACTCCAGGGTAGGTTTTTGGTCTGACAAACAGGCATTCAGGTCCAAAAATTTTTACTTTTAAATATAAATACATGACATGAACATGTAAAACATGTAGGTTGGCTCAAAACCATGAAGAAATTGGCTTAAAAATCTAGACTGGAAACCATTTTGGACTGGTTGTTTTGGCTTTTTTTTTCCTTTTGCCTTTCACGTGTACACCTATCCTTTTCTGGGATGAACCTGTGTGAGCAATGCAGTCTCTTCTGGAAGTCTGCTGTTCTGGATGCTTGGCTGTTCACTTTGTGGCTGGTGTGCACGAGGCCCTGTGGTTTGCACACAGCATTTGGACTATCTTGTTTTTTTCAGTTAGCTGAGAATTGTGTAAATGCGCACACTCTTGTCCCTGTGTCCTCTGGGTTTGGAGCAGCCATCTGTGGATTCTCTTCCTCTTTGTGCCCCTGTAACATCACAGCTAACAAGAGTCTGTAGCTTCCACTTATTTTAGTAATTTTTATTTCTTTCCTAGAGTATAGAGCTGTGTGACTTTCAGAGGTCTCTCTGTATCTCCCTGCTTAAAGGGAGCTGTGCTTACTCTGTTGCCTGTCTTGAGCTAATGTCTTAACCCCTTCTTGGTGCACTTGGGGACATCATTTAAACAATAAATGGTGAAGGAGTTTGGGGCTGCTTGTTGCAAGCTCCCAGCACTGCCCATCCCCTGTGCTGCAGCAGCAGTGCTGAGGGGACTGGGATAAAGCTGCGTGCCTTCTGCCCTAGCTCTGCCTGTGGCAAAAGTCCATGGGGAGGGAGGGCTTTGGCATCATGTCCAAGCCAAGGCTTCAGTTAGAAGTGAGACAAACTATAGAGACATCAGATGATATTTTAGACTAAGCTGTCCACAGGGAATGTCCAGTCTTGGAACCAAGGCCAGAAAAGAGGGAAAGAAACAGTCATGTTAGCAGCCCTGAAAAAAAGCCATGTAAGCTTTCTCTCAGGAGCTGCTACCATGCCTGCCAGCTGTGAAACTAGACCCTCTGGTCCCCTTGCACCCCTCCTCCCTTCACAGACTGTAGTGAGCAGGTCGGGCAAGCTCAGCATTTGAACTTTGCTAAGTTTGGCGTGTGCAGATGAGTAACAGGGAATTAATGAATCTTGCCTGTTCTTTACAATTGTTGTTGTTCCACAGGTGCTGGAGTTTTTGGTCAGGTCTGTTTCCTGCACAAATGGAGTTTTGCATTTTTTCCAGGCCTCAAAGAAAACTCAGTGAGGGATTTGGGGTTGGCATGGAGTGAATAGATGAACCATCTGATGTACCCTGCAGATCAGCAGACTCCTACTCTGCCAGACCAGCAGGGGAAGTGGCTGCTGAGCCAGAGATGCTCCATAGAGAGTGTTCACTTCCTCCATCCCCGAATTCAAATCAAAGGGCTAGTGGTAAAATGCCAGGGCAAATCTGGCCTGTTTTATCTGTTCCTAGGGGGACAGGGCTTCTGTGCAGATCCAGACCATATCTGGAGACCATATGCCACAAAGGAGACAGAGGAGCAGTAGAAAGCCAGAGTCACCAACAGACAGGCATGGAGTCTGTTTGCTTAGACCACAGCTGTGTCAGTAGGTAGCTGTGTTTGCGTTAGCTGTGGCTCTAGTGTGATATGGAGGCAGAACTTCAAAAAGCAGCTTGTAATTTGAATAATTTTATCTGCTTTCTGGACCTTGGGAGCAGTGGGAATTTGGATGTTCTGCCAGGTAGCAGACCTTGCTGGCCAGATTTCAGCTCAGTGCTCTTCTGTAGGGGGTGTTGACCAGGCCCAGCAGCCTGGTGCTGCTCTGTGTTGTCACCTGCAGATCACCTTTCTGGACTGGGGTGCAACTGGCCTGTGCATATTCCGAGAGCAGTCACTGGTGTGATTGACTCGCTGTTCTGCCACTTGAGACTCGCCTGTGGTCCAGGCTCATTTTGTTCCTGTAAGTTCTCATCCATTTCTCTTCACTAGTGATAGCTGATCCCCTCCCAGTTGTGCACCATGTTGAAGGGGATTTTGGTGACCACAGAAATATTTTTGTCATCATTTTCATGGTCCACTGTTTGACTGTGATCCTGGGCAAGTCCCTGCAGTACATCTTTTTTTGTAAGGCCTTATCTGGGTTTGGGTTTTTTTAGTTTGAATTTGTTCTCAATGACTACTTAGTAATTAGCATTTCATCTGGTTCCCTGTCCAGAGGCACATACAGTGTTTGCACTGTATGGAGGCTATCGATTTGTGGCACTTGCTGGCAGAAATGCTGCTTGGAAAACTGGGCCTCCCATATTGATAAAGATGAGAGCCCTTTTATGACAGTGTTAAGGGATCAAATGTGTTTATATCTTGAAGGAACTTCAGACAGTTTGATGATAAATGTGGCAAAGAAGCACTAGGGAGTAATTCAACTGAATATGAACTAGAAATAACTTTCTAACCTATTCAGAGGCTTTTCAGGATGTTCCACAGTATCACCAAAGCTTGCAGTGTTTGGATGCTGGGGTTTGTTTTTGTTGGAGGGGACCATTGGCCAACCCCCTTGAATTGGCTTATATTTTAAAGTGCTGTGAGGCTGTTTAACTTCTGACGGGGCAGTCTGGAGACTGTGACAGATGATAATTGTAATTTAAGGCTATGGCTGAACTATAACCTTCCTGCTGGACTGCTGCAGGGGCTGGTGAGGGACCTTGTGTCTGCATCTGACACACGGATGCACTGGATATCAGCCTTGCACCCCTGGCTCACAGAGTGGGTGCTCCCCTGGCACAGGGCATCCCTGGTGAGGCAAATGCAGAGTACCCTCAGGTGACTGCTAGGAAGGCCTGGCCCCCTTGTTTCCCTGCAGATTTAAGTCAGGTATGCCTAAGAACCTGAGTCAGGATGGGGGGATAGTGTCAGCTGGAGCTGCTTCAGCTTAAAAGTAGTAAGGAGGAGCCCGTGACCCACACTTCTTCTGTTTTCTTTCTTTGTGGTGCAGGGCTCAGAGGTGATGCCCATATCCTAGCAGCACTGCTCAGAGCCAAGGAATTAAAAAACCCAGTCCAAAATCAACATACAAACCCCTCTTTTTAATTTTTTTTTTATTTTTTTTCCTTGTTATCCTCTTAAACCAATTGGTAGGGCAGACCTGGCTTTGCCCCTTGCAGACTACCCATCACCATGTTGGCAAAAAGACAGGATCCATGACCCTGCTTCCTCATGCCCTGCCACGTGGGCACGCACTGCTCTCCTGGGTGGAAGACTTCTCCAAAGCAGAGGGCACTGGGCTGTGATTTATAAGCCTGGAGATGCCTGAAGCTGTTGAAATGGGAAGGCAAAGACACTGAAAGCTTTGCTTTTGCTACTGAGCTCTGGCTGGGGCCTTGCTGGGGTTTCATGTCTGGCTTGTGGAAACACTGCCTTTGGGGGTAGCTGATCCTCTTCTTTTAATTCAGCCTGTGCTGTAAAAAGGGCCCTGCTGAAATCCTGTGCTCTGTCAGTAGCATGAGGCTGCTGCTGGTTCGCCTGCATGCATCTCCCCGCTCCAGTGGCTCACAGCTGTGGGCCCCTGTGCCCCCCCGGGCGCTGTCAGTGCGGTGCCACGCAGTGGGGCGGAGGTGGGACTTGGTCAAGCAGAAGCCGCAGCCGCAGTGTGCTGCACAATGGCCACTTTGTGCAGCGTCCTGACCCCGTCTGCCCATGTGCTGCAGCTGCACCCTTGCCCTGCACCTTAACCCTCTGCACGCTCTCCCTGCCCGAGCAGTGGTGGGGCAGGCTTTATTTGGCAGCTGGCTGGTGGGGAAGGCTGTTCCTCCTGGCCCAAACCCATCTCTGAAGGCTGTTAGGAAAGGAGATCAGGCAGGCTCCTTGCTTTCAAATGCCTTCCCAGGAGAGAAGGGCCATAGGACCATGCTTACCCAGCCGGCTCACTGTGTGCAACGGGAGTGATGTTGGGCTGGAGCCCACGCATGGCATTGCCTCTGCACTGGCATCCTCTTCACCTCTCTGTCCCAAGATGTAGCTGTTGAGACCCCTTTAGCCCTTTGTTTAATGGGCCAGGGAGCTGCCTCACTGTGAGGCAATTTTCTCTCTGCACGTTGCATCGCTGGGCATGGTCTCTCCCTTTGCATCAGCCTTCTGCTGAGACTTAGAGTGCAATTTCTCCCTACACTGTAATGTTTCTTCTTTCAGTTCTCTTTTTTTGAACAAAGCAAGCAACATCGTCAGTCTTTGTTTTCTGTGCTAGTCATTCAACCTTGGTCTGCCTTGTAGTACCTGGAAGACTCTGGACAACTGGGAAACTGGCTGGTAGGGTTAACAGCATGGAAGTAAAACAAGGATTATGGAGCTGAGGAGGCTTTTTCTAAAAACTTGGACTGCTTAAAACTTTGTATCCTGTCAAGAGCTTTAAGATGTCAAGGACAGACACACATGTCCGTACCTCCAAAATACACCAGCCCTCCTGCAGAAGATCCCCAGCAAACTAAAGAAAGGCAGACTTCTGGCTTGCTTGATGGTTTGGTTTGGTTTGGTTTTTTTTTAGATTTTGAAATCTCATCAGTATGTAACAGTTGATGAAGTGCATCATTAAATGATGAGTTGCATTGAAACAGACAGTTCTGTGCTCTCTTGCATGAAATAGACTAAACTGGTCTGAAAAAACAGTAATAGTTAAACTGCATCCGACTCTGGGCAGGCTTAAAACTATGACCAGATAATAAAATAAATAATAACAATTAAAAAAACCCCTAAAACACTAGTGGACAAAAGAGTTTTTGCTTTGTCCTGTGTAGGTAGTGAAAATGAAACTATTCAAACCCAGAAATGTGTGTATAAAAAGCAGTTTTGTCAGAGACCAGCAGGAGACTTTTTAATTGAAATAGGGATGCTATCTCTTCTTCCATTTACTTTTCTGCAGGTGGAATAAAGAGTTTTGGGAACCATACTCTATGGTTTATTCTCAGCTCTGCTACTAATGTTTTTCATGACCTTTGATTTATCTCTGCTCTTTTCTTTGTCATAACTCCCAGAAAATAACTTGAGGAAATAACACTGCACTTCCACATTAGCCTGTAGTTAGGAACGATCCCAGGGTTACTGAACTGAGTATGTCACCTTTCTTATAGGCCATTCCCCCTGCTTTAAGCTACTGCAAGTCACATAGCCAAATAAATGTTATTTCAGTTCTGCCTTGTATCTATGTAAATAGGAGTTAACGAGTTGCTGCATCTCATGGCTGGCTTGTGACGTGGAGGTCTCCAGAGAGAAGATGAGGAGAGGCTGCCATGGAAAGTCCCTGGCTGTTGCTAAGCAGCACTGCATTTTAGCTTCCCTGTTCCAAAAGTCTGCACTCATGTTTGGCAAGGACAGGGAAAACTGAGGGATGGAAAACCATTCAAAGATGCTTGACTTACTTTTTGCAAAGCGTGGCTTTACTGTGCTGGGTGCAGAAAGTGTGTGGCTGCTAGTGAGGTGGAAGCAATTTGATTAAATAGAATAACATTTGATAACTGGCCTTCTCTGTATTTGTTCTCAGCTGCAGGATCATGTGGCTAGCTTGCTCTTTCTCTTGCTCTGTTTTGTATCTTCCTATGATCTTGGACCTGGAAGCTGCAAGAGTGCAGCACAAGTGGTCTTGCTTTGCTTTTAGTCTAAGTGGAAAAAGGATAACCCAGCCATTACAGGGAGCTTCCTGTGCTGAGGTTTATGCTCCAGTTCAACAGCCTGTGGATAAGGGGATGTCATGTTTTCAGTTTACTACTAAGTCCATCAAGAGGAACACCTGGAACAAAGAGGAAACACAAGAGGAACAAAAATGGTTATGTGAGGCATCCTGCTGTTGCTGCACAGTGCAACATCTGAACTGTAGGCAATAGTGTAGATAGTGGTAAGATCCTTATATAGTTTAAGCTTGTCACAACAGCATCATTATGTCTTCTACCAAAAGTGCAGGACTTGGGATGCAACTGAGCTCTTGAATTCCTCTTGGAAGAGTCTGGCTGATTGTCCATCTGTCTACAGGCTAGTTGAAACTTTTCAGTCAGTCTTCCTCATCATCTTGTAATTTCTATCTCTCTTGGTTCTCCCTATATGTTTTAATAGAAGGCCAAGATGGGTAAATATCTTGCTGCCTCTGCTAATTTGTGGTTGGGAAATGTCTTTTGGTGCACCCTGAGGGAGTTATCAGGGGGCCTGTGGATGGGACTGTGCCAGGCATTTCACCTTGCTGGATTGTGCTGGAAGGTGTTGTACTTGCTCCCTGGACAACAGAGTTCTGTTTTTCCCTTTTCAGCAGAGAATCCAGTTGTGCTACTGAGGCGCTGAGGACTTTGATGTCATAGTCTCACTTCGTCCTTGGGGTTTCAGCCAAGTACACTGCAAAGCTCAGCTTTACAGCAGCTGAGAGAAACTGAGCTCAAAGAAGCTTGTAATCAAATGTGTTGCAGCAGGGTATGGTCTGCTGTTGCAGCCTCCTTCCCCTGAAGGATGGGCCTCAGAATCTGGTGTCCTGATTCTTACTTTCATTGCTCAACCCAACTGTGTCTTGCTCATTTTATCCCACCAGTGAGCTTGTGACTTGAGCTATCTAATCTACCCTTCTCATCCCCACCAGCTGTTTGACAGCAACTGGAAGACTTATGGAGAGACCAAAACTTTGCAAGACCTCACAACTCTTCACTTTGCCCTTCCGTAAACCCAGGGATTTGTCAGCCCTACCAAATTTCCCTTCCTTGGTCTTTTTCACCATATGGTTGTGGGGGTCTTAAGAAAGGCAGTGACCTCACAGTAAATATCAGCCTTACAATGACTGTCTTGCAGCCTATCTGGGAACAGAGCCCTGTGATGCCTTATAGGAATTCTCTGGGAATTGCTTGTTTACTGAGACAGCCTAGCCTCAGGTTAGTTTAGCTCAGCCATTCCCTTTGTCTCCTTCTACCTAGTTTGTGCAAAGACCTGTTGGGTCCTTTTATGTTAGAAACCTTGGTCCTGTGCTGCCAGGTCAGACCTGGGGTTAGAGCCATCAGGCACAGCTACTGTTGAGCATTAGGATTCACCTGCTAAAGGATTAAGAGAAAAAGCTCAAAATCCTTGCAGCACCTCCCTTCTTCCCCCTGCATGTTTGGACAGTGAAATACACTGTCCTTGAGCCCCAAACTACAGATGTGAACTTTGAAAGTGGGCTGTGAGTGTGCTGAGTTCAGGATTTTAGATTGAAGAGGCTGATGTGCATAGAAATGCTGGGTGAGTCTCCAACTCCCTCTCCAAGTTTTGGGCAGTTATGTGAATTGGGGTTGCAAAGGTGTGCTTATGGGATGTAGAGTGACAGAGGGTGGTGGAGAAATGGGTCTTCATACCACCTTCCAGCAGTGCTTTCTACTAGAAAAATAATACTTGCACTTGAGCACTGTCTTGAGTTTTGGAATAGTGGTTTTTCCTCTCAATTTTTTTTTGAGGTTGTTTGTGTATTTTGGATTTTTTTAAGCTTTTTGAGTTTCCAAGGTGTCCTGTGCTGTGTTGCTTTTATCTTGTCTTGTACTGGAAAAAGCAGGAAGGCAACAAACAAAAAAGAGAAAGTAGAAAGGTCTTGCTATTTACTACCCATATCGGTAGAATGATGGGATGTCTTTCTACAGGTCTTTTGTGTTAAGAACTTCATCTGAAAAACTCTTTGTTATGTGAAAGAATGTGAGTGTGGTGAGTGTTTTCCCACACTTCACACAACTTTCCAACTAAAGAAGTGTAGAAAACAGGAGCTAGAAAAATCTGTTATTTCTTTCAGAAGCTGATGGAGAAGTTTCTTCCTGACATGCCTCCATCACCAGGTTTTTCACTATGAAAAATGTAATTGAAGTTTGGGGGATTTTTTAATGGAAAAAGTTCTTCTCTCTTGAAGCTTTGTTTTCCACTTCTGAGTTCTTTTTTTTACAATTATTTTTTTGAAAGAATAATTTTATTCACTTGCCACCTTTCAAAGCATTGCCTCAGAACTGGGATAGAACTGCAACTCACCTGTTTATTTCTGCGGTTACACAGAATAATTGCTGGTTCGAGTATACCCTGTTTGCCAAGTTGTGCAGTTCTTGTTAAGACAACTTTAATTGCTTCTACAATACGTGGCAAAGGGATTTAGGACTGCAGGCAGGTGCTTTTACCTTGGTTTCTTAAATTCTAAATAAATAAGTATAATGCAAGTAACATAAAGAATGGGAACATCCACATTTACATGAAAGAGACTGTTTTTTCCTTCATAAAGGAAAATAAAGTCACCTGCTTCAGAGCAAAGTCTAACCACTAATTGACGGAAATTAGGAAGAAACTTCCTTTTAGGCAATATTTCCATCCCTTTGCCTGTTTTCAAAACCCAGGGTATTAGCCACTGCCAAAGGACTCTGTGCAGGCTGCGTGAGACGGTCTCAGATTAGGCTGATTACTTGATGGCCACCTTTGGTAAATCTCAATCTTTCACATCTCACTTAATCATCCATCCATCTTGTTTTAATTAAATGTTGACAAAAAGAGACTCCCTACAACCTCTTTCTATTCCCTCATGCTACTTCTACTAATCCCTGGATTCTACTTCTCTTTCAGAAGATGCTGCTCAAGAAGAATTGTGGAGCGAAGACTAGAGTAATTAAAATTCGTGTAAGTTATTCTTTTCTGGTGCAGTTCCTTCATCTTTCCATCCACATATATCTAAATGTGGTAATCTTCACTGAACATCTATGTCCAGAAGATGAGTTTTGGAGATTTTCTGTGGCTTAATGAGCTGCATAACAATAGTTGCTAGTCTGGAGTATAGAATGTAGTTGAAATTTATGTTAGGTGCTGACAAGGCTAATAATATGTTGTCTTTTCCATTTTGGAGACAGTGGTTTCAGAGGTTCCTTGGAGTGAAAGGCTACATCCCATACTCTGAACTCAAACAGCATAGCTGTCCTGTAGGGTGTCATTTGGATTCTTCTTGACCAAGGGAAGTGCTGATCTGAGGTGTTCAGTAGGGGTAAGAGGTACTGGTAGATAGCTGCGGAACAGGGATTATATCTGCATGATGCACTGGCATCT
>JAOXXN010000446.1:28016931-28038617 GCA_026770055.1 Myrmophylax atrothorax
TGATAGCTGTGGAAAAGGGACTACACCTGCATGATGATGCACTGGTGTTTGCAGAATTGTGTGGGATGTGGGACTGGGTGATGGCAGATGACAGCTGCACTGCTTGTATGGCTTTGTAGCTGGGATGACACTGCAGTGTCTGAGCATCTCATGCTTCAGAGCACATGTGCCTGTCAGGGCTAGGTTTGCACAAGTCTTCTCCTTATAGTTTTTGCTGCCTGCACTTCTGAGTCTTTTGTCTTTAGCAGCCCATTACCTAACTCTTCAGCCAACTCCTGCCTCCCTTGTGGGTATCTTGACTTTCTTTTGGTTAGTGCTCTATGCTGCTGTGGCAGATGTTTCCTGGGCTGAATCAAAAAGCAGCATGACCAGCAGGTTGAGTGAGGTGATTCTCCCACTCTGGTCTGTTCTAGTGAGACCCCACCTGGAGTGCTGCATGCAGCTCTTTTGCCCTGCAGCACAAGTAAGTCATGGATCTTTTGGAATGAGTGCAGAGGAGGACCACCAAGATGATCAGAGGGCTGGAACACCTACCCTGTGAAGGCAGGCTGAGGGAATTGGGGTTGTTCAGCCTGGAGAAGAGAAGACTCTGGGGAGAGATCTTATAGCAACTTCCAGTACCTAAGGGGGCTACAAGAAAGCTGGAGAGGGACTTTTTAAGGCAGTGTGTAGTGATAGGATGAGGGGGAATGGCTTTAAGCTGAAGAAGGGTAGGTTTAGTTTAGATATTAGAAAGAAATTCTTTACTGTGAGGGTGGTGAAGCACTGGAACAGGTTGCTCAGAGAAGTTGTAGGTGTCTCATCCGTGGAAGTGTTCAAGGCCAGTTCACTCACAGCAACCTGGTTCTGTAGAAGGTGTCCCTGTCCATGGCAGAGGGTTTGGAACTGGTGATCTTTAGAGTCCCTTTGAACCCAAACTGTTCTCTGATTCTCTGTATATGTGACCTTGCACATGGCAGCCAAAGCAGGTGTACCTCAGTCCACTGAGCCTTGTACAATCCTCCTCATATTTGTGATACATGGGCCAAAACAGGTCAAGGTGAAGAAAACAAATACCCTTTGTGATGAAGCTGCTGCTTTCACTGCAGTAATTTATAGCCTTGCAAGAGGGATAAGTGACGGAGCAGGATCCTTCAGGATTTACACCTTGCCCAGCAGGAAATAGGACTGCTGCCTTTGTGTACCCAGAAATGCTGCTGTTTATGAGCTGTTGGGTGCATATACCCATTACTGCTGTGGGGGTGAATTTCATGTCTGAGTGGAGGAGGAATGGGTAGGACTGGCTAAAGCCTTGTGCAGAGATGGGTGGTATTTCTCTAACTCTTCATATGCTTTCTGCTAGGGCACTTCAGTTCTGTCTTCCAGCAGCTCCACAGTGACCTGCTACTTCTGATTGCACAATTAATCCTGATCTATTATGTACTGTCATGTGCTTCTGCTTGGATTGTTTTCAGTCTACTGTGTGATCCTGTGCCCCACAAGTTCTTTCCAGACTGTGCCTGTCCTTCAGACCTACAGGCTGTCTAATCCTGCTGCAATGTTTTAGTGCAACTTTTTTATCACCTTCCTTTATGCCTGCCCTGTGTGCTTTCGCTGGTTTTTTTTCTGGGTGTCCCTGGACGACAGCTATTTCCAGTGGAGCTTGGGCTTTCAGTGATGCCTCAGTGAAGTGGTTTCCTCTGACACTTTAAGCTCATTATTTTGGCTTACTCTTGTGCCCCTGGGGAATCTGAGAGGACAATTATCCCTTGGTTTCCTAAACCTATGTCAGCTTGTACTAAAATAAACTGAGAGCATGCTATTCTGATGGAAAGTACAAAATCCACTCTTTTCTTACCAGCCTTGCCAAGCTGGGACAGTGCATTGCTACCTGAGGCACTCATGTGGCTTCCCTGACAATAGCATATGACACTTCAGTCTCTTGCTGGTCTGTGGTGGCAGAGCTGTTAGGTAAAGGTGCATTTTTGTTTCCATTTTCCAAGTGATTGTGAATGCCCACTTTTGTGTACTCAGCTGAGAAAGGAGGCAACAGGTCCCTGGCAGAATACCTTGCTGAGGTGCCTCAGCTCTGGAAGCAGCTGAGAGGACAATGCTGTACTTTCATCATAGAAAGGAAAACCTTAATCCAGCCAGCAAGAAATGTTTGGCGCAGTATTCTTTCTCAGTGTTGCCCAGCAGCAGAACAAGAGGTAACAGGCACAAGTTGAAATGAAGGATATTCAGGTTGCCCAGAAGATCTGTGGAATCTCTGTCCATGGAGATAGTCAAAGCATGCCAGGACGCAATCTTGGGCAACAAGCTCCTACTGACTCTGGTCAGAGGAGTAGGGTTGAACTCAGCTATCTCTAGAGGTGCCTGCCAACCTCAACCATTCTGTGATTTCTGGCTCTTGCCCAACATTCAGTAATGGAATCAGAGCACACTAGGGACATAAGTTCACTTGGAAGGGCTATTCTGAGGCCCTAGTGAATGTGGCCTTTTGCAAAGAGTGATAGCAGGAAGCAAGGTGAGAGGCTTGGCTCTCCATTGCTGAGGGTCTGGTGACACAGGTTCAGTGTTGGGATTTGGCCATCATGGTGAGGGTAGAAGAAATGAAGACAGATCTCTGTTAACGAATGGGTTCATGAGCTGTTACAGGAGAAAGCAGGCAACAGTCTGTGTGTCTGAACAGGAAACATCACCATGTGAACCAGTTTGCTTGTGTCACTGTAGCCCTGTGATGCAGAAGTGCTCCTGCTTGCTTAGGTAAAAAGCTTCTTTCTGAACTGCAGTGGGAAGCAACGTCCACACAGCATACAGCTGAATGGAGATGCAGTTAGTGAACTGATCTGAGGAGCAGGCAGGCTACCTAATGGCCTATGCCAAGGGTTTGAAGCAAGGATCCTTGCTTTCTCTCTCCAGTTCTCCTGCTACTGACGGAGAAAGGATTGTGCTTATTCTCTCTTGTGTGAGAACGATGGTGACCTTCTAGTAGCATCAACAAAGCACTTTCATCCGGTTCTTGAAGATATCAGTGATTGAGATAATGTGTGCTTATAAAAATACCCTCCTCCTTGTGATGCTTTGGTTGCCTTGACATCTTGGGGCTTTGCTGGCATTTCAGGATGCAGGGTGTTGTGCTCTCATGCATCATCACAGCTATGCTCTTCCTTCCTCTTCTGCTGGAAGAGTCTGCCGTGGGAAGGTGAGATGGAGGGACCTGTCTTTGCCTTCTGGCAGGGAAACACAGCCCTTGGAAATATTCATGGTCCTTGGGAGTCTTTCTTAAGCAGGTGACCTAGGTTGGGTTTTGCTGCTGTTTTAACAACTAAGGTATCACCTTGCTGTGTCACCTTGCTGTTGTTTCTCATGGGCCAGCTCAGGTGGTGATCAGCTACAGCCTTTCCACTTACACAGTGGTTCTTGAGCAGGATGATGGGACAGTGATGTGACAAGTCTAAGAACCTAGAGAGATTAATAACCTTTTCTAACATGCAGCAGCTCAATCATGTTTGAAATGTTTTTGTAAATAACAGCAGCTGTGAGAGGTCACAGCCTACAGTGAAGAGCAAATAATATTTAAAAATAAAAAAAATTGTTGCTTCTGTTCCCATCCAGTAAAGGATAATGGAATAAGAGAATCAGCCCCTGTGGGCAGGTGAGCAGAGATAAATTAGAGGTGATATGTATACGATTTGTACGTTATAGATATATGTAGCATAGCACACATCAGTGCAAGGTGAGGGGCAGGCATAGGCCTACATGGGTGTTGCACAGTGAGGTGGGCAATGTGTGTGTGCAGACCTGGTCACTGGTGCCCCGAAGTGTCAGCCAGTGTTATGTCTCTAACTGGAAGCAAGACACTAGAAGTGGGTGAGGGGTGCACGTGTGTGGGGATATTTTAGCATCCAGGGCACCGTTGCGTGATGAGTTGGATGTTACATGAAGACACTTCCTTAGCACTGGAAAGAGTAGGACTGTATGTGCGCTTACTTGTGGGGTGTAGCCGCCTCTGCCCTGGACCAGGCCTGGTCAGCTCTGGATGCTTAGGCCTGTCTTCCAGAGTGTCTGTAATACCACAAGTCTTAAGTTCTCCAAGCCTGCTTGGGGGGAGGGTTAAAAGTCTTTAATTTATTCCTATTCTTGTTCTTCCTTCACAAACTCCTATCTGCAGTCTCTGAATGGGATTAGTGGAGCTGAGTTTATCTCAGAAGCAGTAGGTGGTGGGTAAAAGGCACAGCTGGCAAGCCCCTGCCAAGGGATCTTGTTGGGGCCAGCAGAGAGGAAGTAAGGATTTCAAGGCCAATCTGATAACCTGGCTGATGAGACAGATGTTTTCTGCTATGTAAAAATAAGAATTTTAAAACAGAACATAAACCTCTTTTGCTTTGCCTTGATCTTATCAATGTTGAGAACGCCCTCTGCTTGGACAGGGGCCAGATCCCTCGAATGACTTCCCTGTCTCTTATCTCTTGTATCTGCATCCTACAAGGCCACTGAGAAACATGCTGGCTTTTCTTCTCCTAAAACAAGGGACCTTTTCAGTGTGGAGTTGAGCAGGAGATATGCTGGCCTGAGCCTTCTAGGCAGATGCCTGAGCTGTACACAAATGTAAGGCAAAGTAGGCGACAGCAGGTATTGGTGCAAACCTGTGGTTCTGGCTGCACAGCATGAAGTAATGATTTCTGAAAATCAGAAGACAGTGTGTGTATCATATAGATACATATATATATACATACACACAGATGTTTCCCCTTCTATCACAGACTCTGGATGCATCCCAGAGGAAGACAGATACCATGATTGCAATTTCAGAGTGAGTTACACTGAGAAACCAGCGGAAAGTGTGACTTGGCCTGAAGAGAGACAGGGTGAGGAGAACTTCAAGCCATGTTTATAGAGCTGTGTCTTTACTCATATCATACCATACCATACCATGAGTATAAACAACTCTGACATCCCAGGCAGGAGAAATCCCAAACTGCAGGTTGCTAACAATTTTGTCAGACCCTCCTGGTTGCTTTTAGTATGTGACTGAGTGCCTAAACCTGAACCTGCCCTTTAGAATCAACAAGAGAGACTCACCTCCCTGACCAGTTGCATCCTTGGGTTACTTGATGAGGAGAAGCCCCTTATGGAGATTTTTGGCACTCTGTTTTCCCAGGTGGGCACTTGTCTCCAGTTGATGGGCACACCTCTGCTGAGCAAAATGGAGAAGGTCCTCTGCTAAGAGAGAGCATGGATATCCCTTTGTGTGTCTCATGATCCTCCCAACCTAGCCAGTGAGCTGCCTGCTGAAGGTTTCTGCAGGGATAGTTGGTCCTGGAGAATGCCAGCCCTTGTTCTGAATAATTCCTGACAAAAGACTTTGTCCAGAGTTTCCTCAGTGTTAGGAAGGATCCAGTGTAGCCAAGGTGGTAATACCTCTGTCTGTTAAAAACTGTTACAAATATCTGAGTCCAGACATTACTTAGCATTGCTTTTATGGATTTTATGGCAAAGGCTGCTTCTGGCACAGCCCCCCTGTGTATCAATGACTAGTGGTTCAAAGGGATAGAAAGTGACAAGGCATGTTTCACAGAGAGGGGGTCAGATTTAATGACTTTTTGGCCATACCTGGGTGATGTAGCAGAGAGAGAGAGTGATGCAGGGGATGGCACAGGGTCACTGAGAGCTACTGTTTTCTGTCACAATTTCAAGTCCAAGATGACAGCTTAGGCACTTCTTCTACCACTGCATCTAGACCCTCTGCAGTTGCTCCCTGCTCCCTTTTGTTCAGTGGCTGTGGGAACCTAGCACCCCTTGCCTCTCCCAGTCCCCAGAGCTGTAATCCTCTTTTCCCACACACCTCTCCCATAATACACCCACTTCCTGTGCTCAGCTTCCACAGCTGGGGTGGTTTGTCCAGAGGCAAGCACACTATGACAGCATGTGTTCACAGCCTGCTCATGCCAGGCTAATTAATACTCACTTTGCAGTTTTAATTTGGGTGCCCTGTAAGTTGAAAGCAGCATGCTGCTCTGCGCCAGCCTGCCTGGCTAGAGGGAATCTGCTCGCCCTGGCCTTATGCAAACTGGAAGCTGCACACAGCCAAGTACGCACCATGTGCAGACTCTGAGAAGCATTGTAGCTGGGGTTCCTGACCCCAGGGGAGAAAGGACTGTGAGGCAGATGGCTACAATCTCTCTGAAGGAAGGATGTTCCTGCCACACAGCAAGGGTTGGAAAGGGTAAGGTGGGGAGGAAGGAGAAGGCAAGATAGTTTCACTTGTGTACAGTCCAAAACTGTTAAAGACTCAGATGCAGTTGAGAGATTTAGGGCCTGATTGTGCTTTGCCTATGTCTATGTTTGCTTGGAGCTACTCTGTCTGCCTCTCCTCCTGCTCAGGCACAGGCAGACCCTGTTGTATGTGCAGGAACGGCTGCAGGTATGCAGAAAACACAGGCCATTAATTTCTTATCAGGAGAAAAAGTGGGGGCAAGACACAACTCACTAGTAGTGAAATGTGGGTTCATTCATTTGTTCCTAAGAGATTTATGTTGCCTTCAGAGCATGATCTTCCCTGGGACCCTGGAGCTGTGGGTTCCCCAACTTGGCCATGGAGCACTGACAGCCTGCCCCTCTGAATGACCCATCTGTCCCTTTTATTTGTGCAGCCTCTTTCCTTCAGATTGTCAAGCAGGCAAAATCAAAGCTTGCAGTCAGCTTTCTCAAAGGCGTATCTAAAGACGTGTGAGAGAGAGGAGAAGAAAGGCTTATCATGCTGGTGCCAGCAAGGACCCGTAGCTGAAACTGGCCTATTTTTGCTTTTGGGCAAGTCACCAGCAAGCATCTGGTAGGCCTTTTGAAATACCTTCAAAAAACGTTCAGTGTTGTCTGTCTGGTGGCACCTCTCTAAGTCTGGTAGTTGCCACCTGACAAGTCTGCACACACATTTGCAAGTGTTTGATTTTTTTTTAAATTTTTTTTGCAACCTTTCTAGGAGGAACAGTGATGTGTTTGTAAACTGTTGAACTGCTCTTTGCAATGCAGTGATATAGAAGGAAGTAGGTGTTAGGCAGCCTTATGTTGGTGGTGGAAGACTTTCAGTCTTTTAGGGAAGGGTTGGAAAATATAAGAAAACAGTGCGAACTGCAAAGTTTTGGATTCCTTCTCAGCACAGCATTTGGAAATGACATTTTCTTTTCTTGGAAGAGAAGGGAAAAGAGTAGTCTTAAAATGAAGTTCTATCATAGTCTATCTTTTAACTATCCTCTGAAATAAAATTCCATATGAACCTGGGGGTGAAGGAGAGACTTTCAGAAGAAAGGAGTTTGCCTTTGACAAGTTACTTTTTGAGCTGCTCCAGGACTGTGACTGGAATAAATTGTCAGAGGCCCTACTGGAGTTAATGAAGAAGTAGTTAAATATGAATTGTTGCTCCACTGGAGGAGCTGGTCCTGCTTGCCAGCGACTGTTTCATGAAAACTGCCTGAAGCAAGACTGTAATTGAAAGGAAATCGCCTCTCCTTAGAAGGCTGAAACACCTAGGTGTTAATTAGTTCATTCCGGGCGTCTGACAGTGGTGAACTGTGGGGGCTTAACCCTCACTGGTAACTAAGACCTATGAAGCTCCAAACTTTCAACCTGTGTGGGATGGGGAAGGGAATTGGAAGGGTAAGAGTGAGACAGCTTGTGGGTTGAGATAAAGACAGTTTAATAGGAAAAGGAAAAACTGTGCACACAAGCAAAACAAAACAAGGAATTAATTCTTTACTTCCCATCCATCAGCAGGCAGATATTCAGCCATCTTCAGGGAAGCAGGTCTCCATCATATGTAACAGTGACTTGGGAAGACAGAACACCAGTTTCTGCCATCATGTGGTATGGAATAGCCCTTTGTCCAGCTTGGGTCAGCTGTCCTGGCTGTTTCCTTTCACAGCTTCTCATGCCCTTCCAGCCTTCTTACTGTCAGAACATGAGAAGCTGAGAAGTCCTTGACTTGGTATAAACACTACTTAACATACTGATGTTTTTAGTTGTGGCTGTCACCATTATTCTCATCCTAAATCTAAACCACAGGATACATCAGCTAGTAGGAAGAAAATTCATTTTATTTCAGCAGAAACCAGGACATGTATGTGTTATGCACTGGAGAAACTGAGGCAGAAGTGATAGGAAGTGGCCTGGTCAGAACCATTTTGGAATTACACATGTAGCTAGGAGCATGCATGTGGATTCCCTTCCCTTGCTCACAGTTGATGGTTTCACACACTGAAGTGCAGAGGAGTTTATTTTCTAACCACCTGGCAAGAGCGAAGGAAAGGAGGACAAAGTGGAATTAAAAGCAGTGTACCTGTAAATATTCTACTGTGGAGTCTGACAGCCTTTACTCTTTCTGTGCCCTGCCTGATTATTGGTGCTACCTCTGGCCCTGTCCATTCCTGGGCAAGGCAACTGTCTCACAAACCGGCAGCATCTCAGGCAGGGTTCTATCTTTGCCAAGGCTATTCTGGCGATTTATTCCTTTCCACACAGGGTGGTGGTGGGAATCGGATGCATCTTTACAACTTGCAATTACATGGTGCCTTTCATCCCAAAAGACTTTTAACAAGAGAGTCTACAGACTGCAAAGGGATCATTCACCCACCACTGGAAGGCAGCATCCTTTAGATGGAGCTCGGCAGCATATCCCAACCACTGGGCCCCAAGTGCAGGAAAGAAGGGACTCCTGTGCTGGATTGGCCTTGAGTAGGGATGGGTTAGCAGACTGCAAAAGCTGATCTGATTTTGAATCCCACCAGAGCACTAGAGCTCTTATGAAAGAGGACCAGAAAGTTAATTAAGCAGGGCTTAATTTCAACCCCTAGCACACCACTCCCTTTGAAGATGTATTGGGTAACTGCATATTCCCCCTCTGTGGATTTTCATTCCCACGGCTGAAAGCACACTTGGAGCTGTGCTTGCTTTTGCTTTGTCCAAAGAGGAGAACTGTGATTCTGTGGAATCATGAGTCCAAAATTATGTTAAATTCTGCATCGGAGATATTTTCCCAGACTTCAAAGAGGTGACAGACTTGCTTCTAGGAGGAATGTGAGTTTGTAGTAGTAGATTTATGTTTATCGTCTTCCTAGGTATTTTTTCCTTGCTGAAATGTACAATTATGTTACAAATGGATTTATGGAACTGTTGCTCATTCTCTGTTTTCTGAGAGCTGCTAATAGGATTGAAATTCTACATTGCTTCTGTGGTTTCTTTGAGGCATCTCCATTCAGTCATTATCTGTAGGTGTGCTTCTTCCTCACCGTGCTTCAGATATGTTTCAAACCTTGTTACTTATTTGCCACCTGTATTTGAAGGTGCTAACACTATTGGTGATGATAATACAGGTTTGCAAGAGGTAGGCACACATATGTGGGTGAAGATGTGTCCTTGACCAAGGTGGTCTGCACAGAGTTACTTGAACGATGTGTATAAGACGAGCTTACTTCCCTTAGTAACTCATTTAGTTCAAATAAATTGTGCAATGAGGCAGCAGGGGTGTCTGCAGGTACCAAAACTACCTTGTGTTCTGAGGAGCTGCACAAGCCAGTGATGACCCTCCCCTGGACGATGTGGAGTTTCTGCCTGTTGGCTTGAGTTACTGTATGAGCAGACAAGATTTGTATGAGAGGGACAGCTCTCCTTGTGATTTCCAAGTCAGGAGAAGGTCTGTGTGTACACAGAGGGATATAGACAAGTGACCAGGAAGTGTCTGTGTACTGGAGAGAACCTGAGGTGTGTGAGAGCAGGTGAGCGTGTGCAGGGGAGCGTGTGTGTGTGTGACAAAGTGTGTGCGCCCTCCTGTCAGCAGCCAAGTGATTCCTACTTGGGCCATTCTCCAGCTGTGTAAATACCTTGCTTAACAAATGGAGGACTCTGGTTAATGATTTCCATTAGCACAGGGCCCATATTAGGCTCCGTTTTGTGTGTGTTACCCGGCTGCCTGAATGCCATTAGAGTGAGCACACGAGCCTGTAATGTCACACACATACTGTTTGTGCTCTAAGGAGCCTCTACAGGAGCTGGCCTGGGGTTGCTCACCAAGGGCTGTCAGGCAGGTTTATGGCAAACTCCCTGGGGACCTGCTGCAGCAGCAACCACTCTTAACACCCTTCTAATAGTCAAAGCAGTGTCCCAAGTATCGCAACCTGGGGCTGGGTGCCCAAGAAGAAGGGCAGTCTGGCTGGGACACTTGCCCAGACTCCCAGGAGGCAGCTGGCCCAAGCAAGTGGGTGGAAGGAACATGTTCCCCTCTCTGGCAGCCGGCTCTATCTGTCTTCTTTCTGGAAATAACATCTACAGAGCTTTCCTTTGTGCAGCTCATTGGAGCCAGACCACCACATGCTGTGATCCCAAATGGTGTCTTGGGCTAAGCCAGATCAGGCCTGGTCAGCCCTAGAGCAGCATATGAACTCCAATCTAAAAATGCTCCTCTGCAAGAAGAGCGTTGAGGGATTTGGAGATTTCTTACCTCCAGCAAGGTCCATAGTAGAAGTGCTGCCCTGTCCATCATGGAGAAGGTGCAAGGCAGTCCTGTACTGCTCAGGGTTATAAAGGAGTGCAGATTGGTCAGGGTGTTGCCATGAATGAGGACAGTTGCATTTCTGCCTCTCCTGTTACTGCCCTTTCTGACTCTGCCCTTGTCTGCTGTTCTTGAAAGCCAGCTGTCATCCTGTGGCTGCTTTAGAGGTGTCATGATGAAGAGACAGGACTGGGTGCAGTTGGAGCCTTACTTGCAGCTGCCTGGCCACCTGTGGATCTCTGCATTCTCCCATGTCTTCTCACATCCCTGTCCTTCACCTCAATCCTTGTTCTGTGCCTTGGGAAGGCTTTCTGCCCCACACACTGGCCCCAGAAGAAGGCCCAGAGAGAAAATGCAGTGCACCTTCCCACCCAAAGCCCTGGTGAGTTTTGTAGATGACTTTCATCTGTCCTTTGGACCCATCTTTCCCTATCCTCTTCATCTGCCGTCTGCCAGAAATGAACTGATTCAGCTGCCTTCCCTAATCCTGTCTGGCATTTCAAAATGGAGGGGACTGCCAGGTTCTTTGTTCCCATTCCCTCTTGGCACTGGCAGGGGACCTTCTCTGCTCTGGAGAAGGACAAATGTGCTGATTTATTCTGCCCCTTAGCTTTGAATAGGGGTTGCTATGTTACCCTCCAGCTCTGAGGCCTGCCAGAGCACACACCATATATAACCCCACAGCAGGTGGCTATTGAGTAAAGGCCCTTAAATCTGCCTCTCTTGTTTCTTATGCTGCTGGCCAAGGTGTCAGGGGAATGTAGCAGGGCATGATTTGCTGGCTGAAACTCCAGGCACAGCTGATGCCAAGCACCGTGTTGGCATTTTCCATTTTCAAGTGCCCATCTTAATTTGCAGAGGAGATACCAACTAGGCAGGAACACGCTGCCCACACTGGCTTTTAGAGGCCCTTCTTGACATGAAGGGTGCCCCATGGGAATGAACTGTGGCCTGGAGCAGAGGCTTCCAGATCCTGCTGCAGTTACTGCGGCATCCAGGGCCTGGCTTTTGGGCACTTCCCTAACTCATTCTGATTTACTGTGCCTGATTGGATGAGACCAACCTTTTGAGAAGCTTTTGGAGAAAATTTGTGTGTGCTTGTCCTCTGATGACAAGTTAAAACCCAGGTAGGACAGAGGTGGAGGCATCAAAGCTTCACCTTGCTGCACTGTTACGTGGTTGCAGCTGTCTGATAGACGTGACTTTGAAGTGCCAAAATGAACCTCTGTCTTAGATAAGATGGTAAAGTTTGTAATTGTTCCTAGAAAGCCTAATTCTTTGAGGAAGAGCCATTGTGCAGGCTGAGCAAAGGAAACCATGGCTCTGGTTAGGAAAGACCTAGAAAAGGCTATGAGGAGTCACATGACACCAGAGCCCAGTCTTAACATAGAATGTTAAGGCTTCGAAGAGACCTTAAAGATCATCTAGTCCCAGCCCTGCCTGTCATGGGCAGGGACACCTCCCACTAGACTAGGTTGCTCAAGGCCTTATCCAATCAGGCTTTGAACACTGACAGGGTTGGGGCATCCACAACTTCCCTGGGCAACCTGTTCTAGTACCTTATTCATTCTCACAGTAAATAATTACTTCCTAATGTCCAGCCTAGATTTCCCCTCTTTCAATTTGTACCCATTATTCCTTGTCCTATCACTACTTTTCCTAATGAAGTCCCTCTGGGGCTTCCCTGTATGCTCTCTTCAGATACTGGAAGTTTGCTATGAGGTCTCCATGGACCATTTCCTTATCCATGATGAACAGCTCCAGCTTCCTCAGCCTGTCTTTGTAGGGGAGCTTCTCCAGTCCTCTTATCAACTTTGTGGCTGTCCTCAGGACTTGATCCAACAGTTCATGTCCTTCTTATGTTGGTGGCACCAGATCTGGATGCAGCACTCCAGGAGGGGTCTCACAAGAGCAGAGGGGGAGAATCACATCCTGTGACCTGCTGGCCACGGTCCTTTGGGTGCAGCCCAGGACACAGTTCGCTTTTCTGAGCTGTGAATACACATTACCAGTTCATGTTGAGTTTTTCATCAACAATCATCCTCAGGTCCTTCTCTGCAGTGTTGCTCTTAATCACTTGTCTGCCCAACCTATAAGTGTTTAGGTTTTTTCTAACCCATTTCTCATTGTTGTTTTTCCTAACCTCCACAAAAAAAAAGGTAAAGCCCTTCCCAACAGTGATAGAAGTGAGCTGAGAATAGGGGACACTTTTGTGAGTTTCTGAAATGCTGAACTTCCCAGCCTGTGGTACTCAGTAGCTCACACCTACTCCTGGCGAACGAACTCTGCAGGATCATGACTAAACTCTGCTGGCCTATAGAGCAGTGAGACCTCCTTTCCTGACCAGAAGGTGTCTGTGAAGTAGCTGCCCCACTAGTACTTCTGCTTGCATAAGGAAAGAAAGAAAACAAAGTTCCTGAAAAGTAAAACTCTTCACATTTAACAGACTGGAGTAATTTCTTTGGTACCATGATTCCTCTGGGATCCATGGGTGCCAGCACAGCCTAGTGGGGAAACAGCATTTCTGTCCTGTCATGCAGTGCAGGGAGTGCGTGGATATTTGTGCCCTCCTTACTCTGTATCTACTTTGTCCATGCTCTAAACACTGGGAGCAAAAGGGGAGAGAATGATCTTTAGCAGCCATGGTACAAATCAGGCTATAAGGCCTTCAGGTGGGATCTTTTCTTCCAAGCATCTCTCAGCCATTCCTCATTAAACTGTGGGCTTTGGAACCAAAACTCTGGAGAGTTTTACTGTGCCTGGGACTCGATCGTTTAAGAAAAGGTGATTTGTAAATCCTTACTGGAGAGTTGTTGAAAAATGGGACCGAGGAATGAGTCTTCAGAGACTACTTGGTTTGTCTCCCTGCTCCAAAATTGTAATAGATCCTACTTCAAAGCCAGGTGAATCTGAATTTACCTTTTCCCTGTGATACCTTTTTGGTAGTGATGGTGTTCTGAGTCTGGGACTGTGAATGCATCATGGCTATCCTGTGGATCCTAGGGACCTTAGTCCTGGAGGAGTGGGGTGTGCATGCTTTTTTCTTGAAGAGCAGGAGCAAGAATGTGAGCAAAGTGCTTGCAATGCTTATGTTAGTGTCATTTGCTGCAAGTACAAGCATGACAACCTATTCAAGGAGGTGTAATTGTACCAGAGAGGGATATGACAAAACAGTCAAGGCAAGAACTTCACTGTTTGCAGCTTATACGAGCACTGACTTCATCCCTCTTTTTATTCCTTTGCAGAGCATCAATGGAGGCTGCCCACCGCCCCACTTTATGTATGATCCATCCACCTTTGCCTTCCGTTCCCTCAGCACCTTGAAGCCGCTGAGCCCAATAGCTCCAGTGGAAGAACCGTCATGTGCCTACTGAAGGAGTTTCTCCAGAAAACCTCAGGAACTATCAACCAACCTCCTGCCTGGAAAGGAGAAGGGGAGGTGGTGACACCCAAGGGGAGGGGTGGGAGAAGAAGGGGCCAATGACACATCTTTGCCATGCAGCCGCTCTGGCAGGAGGAAGCTTTGCAGCAGCACCTGTTTTCTTACCATTGCCATACATGAACCGTGGCAAAGGGAGTAAGTTTTGTCTTTCAGAGCAAAACAAACCAGTCAGGTCCACAAACTGCAAGGACAGCCACCAAGGCAGTGTCAAACATGGGAACGGGGATAATTGAAGATATCCCTGAGGGATTCAGGGCTTAGTATGTCCTGCATGACAGCAGGGATGAGCGATCAGAGTATGAAACCAAGTCCAGTCAGATAACTGGGTCTACTATGTTTTGCTGTAGACCAGACACTTCTCCCCCTCAGAAGTGAGCTCAGGACTGGAGAAAGAACCTATACAGGTTTGCTTGCAAAATCTGGTAATGTTATAATCGCATTCACATCAAGCTCTCTTAAGTGGAAAACCCTAGGGCAGGGAGGTGTGTGGACGGGTAATGGCACATCTAGCTGTGCATTCCAGATGGTCTGCTGGCAATTCAGTGATATTGACAAAAAAGGGATTGAAATGAGAGGTGTGAGCCTCCCACTTGTAGATCAGGAGTTAGAATAAAAGTTTAGAATGAGAGGTCTGTGTTCAGCCATCCTGGAAAACAGTGCCCACCCTTGGCCCTCTCAGCATCATCAAAGAGAAGAACTTGTGGGTGACTGTGTGCTCTTGGGATACATAACACTTCTCTGTAGCATTATCCCAATACCCTGATGCTGTAACATGTTGCTGGATACTGCCAAACCCAACCCAATTTAGTGTCTCCAGAAGCTTTCCACTCCCCTGTTCATGCTATCTGTTAAGTTTGGGTAGACTCTTCTGGTATCAATGGAACAAGTATTCCCAGATGTAGCAAAGAATGGGAAAAACCAGTCTGTTTTATGACCATCTGTTGGTGGAAGAAACAGGAAGGAAGTTTGGGTGAAGCTGTGGGATGTTTCTCCATAGACAGTTCTGAGGCAGTTAGGACTTGCTACCACTGGTGTTTGACTGGTATCTGTTGTTAAGGCACGTATCTGTTTTGTGCCACAAGGCTAAAGTTAACGGAACAAACTCTTGTCTCTCTTGTTGAGGCAGAGGAACAAGGCATTTCCTCTTGGTGCACCTGGTGGAGAGAGTAACCTCTTTGTTTAGGCATTCCCCACCATGGACCTGTATGTGAGTTGAAGGGGGAGTGAGCAGTTTACTACTTGTCTGGATCAAGAGGAGCAACTGTGAGTAACACAAAATAATTTTTGATTTTAAGTCTGCTGCAATGTGGAGGTCTTTGATGCTGCTTTTTGGATGCGACCAATGGTCAGTCCAGCTGCCAGTAGGAGGCCACACAGCATTCACTGGTGCTGTCTGGGCCCTTCACTGAGACCTTTGGGGAAAGCCCAAAGGCTGTAGATTTGGGGACCTGAATCCCACACCCCATACGCCTCTCTCCCTAACCGCTTCTCACTTAGGCAGGCAGAGCAGCTGGGCAAGGTGGTGAGGCGATGTCTGTCCTGATGCTGCCCCAGCTCAACCTGCTTTTTGGCTCTAGACTGTTATAGCTGGGCCACCCCCTGCACCAGCACCACCTCCAAGAGGTCACTTGTGTTTACCAGTGAGGAACCTCTGGCAGAGCATCATGGTTCCCTGAAAATCCCTTTTTCAAAGAGGCTGATTCCTCTGCTGATTCCTCCTGCTGCCCCTGCAGAAACTCTGCTTATCTTGTTTTGATGGCACACCTCAGCTTTTTAGCTGCTGCCAGATGAAGCTGCCCAGTGTAGGACTGGAAGCATTGCCCCTTTGGACCAAATTCCTGTGCTCAGGAGATGGGACAGCCACAGCCTGACACCTGTCTGAAGAGACACATTCCCCATGCTGATGTCTGGGGCAGCAGCCCCTGCGTGGCCCTGCAGCCCCAGGCTTTGCTCAGTGAGAGCTGCCGAGGGGCTGGGGCCCAGAGGTGTGTCTCTGCCAGCTCGCAGGTGTGGCAGGCTGCTTTGACCTGGATGGGAGCGGGAAACAGGGATGTCCTGCCAATATTGTTGCCTTTTAGTACTTTTGTAACTTTTCTATGTCTTTTCTTTTTCAAGCAGAAGGAAAAATAATAATAAAAAGCCCCCAGACCACAAAACAATGAAATAAAGTGTGACAGCTGCTATATTCACACCACTGGTTGGCTTTATGTTTGCCATCTTCTGTGTATTTGTGGGTAGGGTTGTAGAAGGGAGTGGAGTAGAGAAAGCACAGTGTAGCCAGTCCCAAGCACTCCCCAATGCAAGGGGGCCATGTCAGCAAGGCAATGGCTCTGAAGAGGAAGAGTTTTTCCAAAATGAGTGCCAGGTTCTTTGCATGTAAGAGTTGCTCCATGGGCAGCTGCTCTCTTTGAAGCCAGCACTGGTATGGTATGTTTTCCCTCACTGATACTTCCCTCACCAAGAAAGTGCTTTGGCTTTTGAGTGACTTGCCTATTGCTTGGGGGTAGAGTGTAACCTGACTGGAGGTCTCCATCCCTCCAAAACAGAAGGAGGGATGAATAGCCAAATGGTTTTTGGCTTGTGATTTTAGCTTCAGGAAGTCTTACACCCCATCCCAAGATTCTCAGCAGCCATTTTGTTTACAGCTAGAGCACTTGTGCTCCTCTATAATTCAACTATAGTTGACACCTTCCTCTACATCTTGCTCTAAAAACTTCATCTTGGATACATGTAATGTGCATCATCCCTTGCTATCTGCTTAAGCTAATTCTTCTCTCTCCCCTGCACTCCTAGCTCTGTATCTTCACCTGCATCTCACAAGGCTATTACCTATGTTCCCTTTTCCAAGGCCTTCTGAGAGATATTAGCATAAATTCCCCTAGCAGTCCTACTTAAACTCATTCCCAGGAGGCCTTGTGCACTCTTCCCTCCAAGCTCTGATGTCCTCTAGGCTTGCTGCCATCTCTCTTATCATGAAATCCTCCCCTCTGTCAGCTGCAGCTTGTTGTTAATTGGCCTTGACCGATTTTGCAAGGGTTGTAAGGTGGACTTGCTAGCTCCCCATAGCCCTTTGCTCTTGTACCTCTGTACAGAACTGCCTTTCCCTGTGATATTTCTTCCAGCACAACCTTATTGTTCAGTGCACCCACCTTTGGGGCCCCAGCTGCATTCAAAACTGGACTGGTGGCTATGACTCCCCAAACCCTGACCATCTGTAGGCTTCTGCCAGGTCAAGCTTGTTCATAAGTATATTTTATATATGCATAGAGAGGGGATGCCCTGACCTTATATCAGCCTGGCTGTAGGTACAGACACCTAGTGTGCCAAAGCCGGAGTACAGCCAGAGGAATGGCAGGAAGCTGGCATACTTCTTTGCAGTGCACAGCCAGCTAATAGGCCAGGGGGAGCTGGGTGTAGAGCTGCTTCTGCTGCCTCCAGGCTGTTGTCTGGGCCCCTGGCATCTGTTTGGGTTTAGTTCAATAGTGCCTACTCATCATCTCTCCCTGCAAGCTAGGCCTCCAGGTTAAGGACAAAATGGCAGTTTTTGTGGTAAAATGTGAAGGTAAGCCTTCATATGGCAATGGTTCTGGACCTCAAAGAAAGCAAGTTAGTGGTATTCTTGAAGCTCTTACAGGGTGCTTTTCAGCTGTAGATACCAGAGTTACTGACAAAGGAGAGTGAGAATGTTGGCCTCCTTTGGATGCCTGACCCTGGCATGAGAGAATCGGTTCCCAAAGACCGCTGCAGGAGCTATCAGCAGAAACCAGGAAAATGAGAGCTGAGCTCTGGTCTTGGGAATGCTGTTCCTTGCTTAAGCCACTGTGTCCTGTTGCTGCCTCTGGCACACCACAGTGGGGGGCTTTTCACCTCTGTGGCTTCCATACCACCTTGTGCAAACACACCCTCCTCTGCTGGAACGGGCAAGGGCACTGGCTAGGATGTGAGCAAAGCACTTTGTGAGCATGGTCAGCTTGGTGTAGGTCCCTCAGGAGCCCTGCTTTGCTCGAAGTCTTGGCTCCAGTGTTAGTCTTCCCTCCAGGTTTGAGTCATGGCTTGGTAAGGGAGCCCATAACTTCTAAGCTGAGATCTCTCTGCTCTGAGCCATCTTGCTTGGAGATGTGCAGGTCTTTCCCTTTGGAGCAGAAAACAAACCCTGCAAAGAGAGCAGGACTGTTGTGCCAAGATGCAGCCCAGGCTCAGCTGTGTTAACCGTCTGCTGGAGGGTGAACGGGGACAGGCAGCTGTTTAAGCAGGACCATTTAGGCTATTACTGTTCTCCAATTAAAGTAGATTAATTAGGTTAATGCTATGGCCTTATAAAAATAACAGAGAGGAACCAAGCTCACAGCAGTGGCAAAGTGGGTTGTTATCTGTGTACCCTGAGACTCAGTGAGCCAGCACACAGGATTGTCTCTTCTTGTGTTGTCTGAACATTTTCTCAAACATATATATGTACATTCATGCACACACATGAGATATATATATATATTTCTATCTCTGTGTGTTTCCTTTGTGCGGAATTCTCTGTCCTCTTACGCTCACCCATGAGCAGGGTGGCCTGTGCTTGCCTGGGTCTGTCTTTGACAGAGCTCCATGTGAAGCCCATAGGTGGCACACACACCATCTCTGTTGGTATGGTGATGCTTGGAAAACACACCCACCATTCCATTTCCAGCTGTGTGCTGAGTGTTGACCTATCTGCTTGCCTGCCTACTGGATTGACTAGGAAAACAGGCAAAATTGGCAGCACTGCTAGGGCCAGGGTTCTCACCCCAGGTTAAATGGAGGCCACTGAAACATGGCTTGGCACAGGAACAACTGAGCAGCAGAATTTCCAGCTGGACAGACCATCTCCTTCAAATGACTTTGGGCTTTCCCTTGCTCTTCCTGAAGCTGCATAGCATGTTGTGGCAAGGTAGAAGAATGCATTCAAAGGTGTGTAACAAGTTAGGATTGAACAAGGTATGTGCTGATACAGACATAGAGTGCATTAGCAGTGGCATTCATACGCTTGTGGCATTTGCATTTATGGCACGTTAGTTATATTTTAAGCAGAAGGAAGTCTTGGAGGAGTAGGGGTAAGGGGCATGCATGCAAGCGAGTGTGGACCTGTGAGAATGGATGCTGGTGGATCTGCATCTGGGGCATGGGCAGAGGAGCTTGTGCTGAGGAGGGGCATGAATGAGGCTGTGTGTTCGCAAGTGTCTGCAGGTAGCAATGCACGGAAGATAAACAGGTAGGTTATATACACCAAGGCAAGGGTGGTGAGTATTTGCTGTTTCTGCAGTCTCAGCCATCTGTAGTACTAACTGGCAGACTTTTGCAATGCATCATGCCAGAAATTATTGGAAAATGTAGGAAAAAATTACAAATGCCTGATCTGTGCCCTTGAGGCTCTTGGGAGCTTTCACCATTGAATTAAAAAAAAGCAGGTACCTGGACAACAGGGACTCAAAATAAAGTGACCTCAATACAAATTAGAGTGTGATTGTACACTGTTCTCCTCAGACAAGAACTTCAGGGACATCAAATAAAAGTAGCAGGTGGCAGGTTCAAAGCAAACAACTGCAGGCAGATCTGCACAGAGTGCAGGGGTGCACTGGTGAACACTGTGCCACAGGACACTGAGGCTGCTCAGTATTTACACGGCTGCAGACTTGAAAGAAAGAAAGAAGAAAAAAGAAAAATACTCCCCAGGAAACTGCATGCACAAATGCCATCTCTGGTTGAGGAGGCTGGTGAGGTAGGGACATTTTTGAGGTTAGGTTACTGTGTGCCAGCCCCATCTCCTCCCCCTCCACTGTGGCAGAATCTGCTCCTGCCAGAGTTCACGCTGGGCCAGTAGCTCCAAACAGGTACATGCACCAGCAACCAACCCTGGCATGCCAGCGCTGTCTCTGCCTGTACTCTTCCAAGACTTCCTCCATGTCATGAAGCCTCAGTGGGGACTTGGCCTTCATGTATTTGATGGTGGGGCTGGGGATGACCTAGTTCATCTACAGAGCTGCCAGCATCAGGGAGTAGCTTGAAGCCTGGGGCGCAAATGGGCTGCTAATGGGCATCCTACAGATCCTCTCTGCCCTCAGTGTGTGGGTTCTGGGGCCTTACTAGGAGGACCCCAGGTCGTCAGGGCTGCCTGGCATCCATCATGTCCCTCACCAGAGCCACGCTGATCCTGAAGCATCCATGGTCACCAAGTGCAGAGGTTGGTCACAGGGGCATAGCTCAGGCTCAGGTTTCTGAAGTGTGTCAGGTCTGTACTGAGGGGCAGGCCGGTGTCCAGGTGTCATAGGAACAAAGTGAGTCTGGCTTGAGCATGGCTGCAGGCTTACAATGGGTATATTATACATGTAATTACCTTTGGGAATTTGGGAACACATTAGGAAAGCAGAGATAAGCATCCTCCAGCGATTGGTAACCATCATATAGGAGTGAGCAAGCCAAAGAATGTGCAGCTGAAACAGCAAGGCTCTGCAGAAGTAACATTGGTGATGAGGAGGACATTTAAGCATGTTGGTATCTCACAATTTCCTGCACTAGATTTCAGTGGGCTTATTCAAGTCAAGGGGTGAGGAAACAGAAGTTGTAGATACTTTGAGAGCTTGCTCAGGCTGTAGTTGCGTGTCAGCCTGGCAGGACCTGACCACATGTTTTCAGTTAAGGCAGGGCAGGATATGCAGACAGCTTCGGACACGTGAGGAACCCAAAGATCTGTTTTCCTTTTTGTGGCTGCTCACATCAGTGCTTGCCATAATAGCTTGGTCTGTTAGTGGGTTGGCCAGCATTGGTTGCATGTTCCCACGTGACATGTTCACAGCATAGTAGCTCCAAGGTCAGATGAGTGGAGGAACTGAAGGAGCCATGGGAGCTGGGTGCCATTGGGGATGAAAATGGAGACAACAAAGCCCCTTTGACAAGGAAAGTGGTTACAATCTGCAATGGGAGGAAAATTGCTTTCTACCGAACGGTCCCCTGGGAGCTCTGCCTACCTCGGTCTGGCATGTCCTGCAGGTGTCCTAAGGCAGGCAGGTCAGCATCTGCACTTGGTCCAGAGTGGTCTGGGAGTATGCTGGCAGGCTACAGCATTTGGTCTCACAGGCATTTGCTCCCCACTGAAGGACAGCAAGTATTGCTGTTGTGAAACCTGTCCTTGTGTACTTACAGCTCTCCTGTTTGTGCCACTCCTGGAAGCATTTGAAGAATCTTTACCAAGTTTTCCCAAAAAGGGTAACCAGAGTGTTCTACCCTGGGTGATTTTGTTGCCAATGGCTGACTTTTGACAGTATGTTGGCGAGGATCTTGCCCAATGGCAGACTGCTTGGCAAACCTGGCCTTGGCAGCACAACCAAGCCAAATACATCAGGGCCAAACCTCGATCATACACAACTCCTGTGAATCCTGAAAGCCTTTTTCAGATCTTCACCACAGAGCTTCCATGGGCCCTGTTTTGAGGAGAGATGTTTTGTCCTTTCCTGGCTTTAAACAGTTCCCCAAAATGAACCCTCTGCTATTTACCAGCATTGTTTTCTTTCTGGTGTTGAATGATGATAAATAATCAGACCCATTATATTGTATTCATGTCTTCTCATAATTACTACAATTACTACCAAATCAAAATGCTTCTGTTTCTCCTGATGTCATTAGCATGTCCCAAACATTTTGTTCTTGTGGTTTAAAGTACAGTAATAACATAGTTCAAGTGCAACACCCGATTGAGCGGAG
>JAOXXN010000446.1:28046409-28084314 GCA_026770055.1 Myrmophylax atrothorax
AGAGACAGGTGTTAATGTGTGCAGTACAAACCCTGGTCTTGCTTGAGCTCCCAAAGCTTGGTGCAAAGATCTATGCAGGCAGCTGAGCCTCTGGTGAAAATATGGTAGGGCTACTCACCTCCTTAAAGGCTTTAAACTTGGGAAATAGAGGCCAAGTATTGAGGCTCTGGGGTGCAATTTAATGCTAATCTGTTTGGGAGAAACAGGGGAAAGACTTTATGGTTTGTTGTAGGTCGTACTAGCAAGCAAGTTACCAGGAACCCCTCCTCCCAGTGTGGTAGCAGCTTGGGCTTTAGATTTATCCCTGCTCTTATCAGTGACCTTCTAAGTAGCCAAAAAGTAGCATCTCAAAAAACTTCTGCGCTGGCGGCAAAGTCATCTGGGAAGTTACTCTTTCTGTTAGTGCCGTAAAGCTGCATGGCCCTAAATAGAAAGTGTGGAAGCAAAGGGCTTGTCCCCAGGGCTTTGCAGTCTCAGCGCAAAGAGTGTGGTTATAAAGTAAGTCACAGAGTCCAGGAAGGGAATTTATGGCTGGGAAGATGGATAAATATTACGCCAAGATCAACAGCAGTGGTAATGTCAAAGTGTACCGAGTGGAGCTGCTCTGCTATTACAGGGCTGTAACAGGCTGAAAACCTTGAACTGAAACAAGCCAACTGCTGGAGTGCTGCTGGAGCATTCAGGTCCTGGCATGGGCACCACCAACACCTGAAAACCTGAAAAGGCTGTTTGGGTGGAAGAGAACAGTGCCACATAGCAGGGATGTGTCTTTCTCAACATGAACTTACTCCTTGGATCAGTGCCAGGTTGTGACAAAGAGGGGAGTTCTACAGTCACGGTCTCATGCATCACCTCCCAGCAGTGATGTGATCTCACGGGGTGCTGCTGTGGCTCTGACTCTTCTTTTGTAGACCACCAGGAAGCCTCTTGGGCCTCCAGATTTGGTGAGAGGAGGACTGGGCTTTATGCAGCTCTTGGAGGTTGGAAGTAGAAGAAATTCAAAATCTTTGCAGCTTTTTTGTGGCTCTTTTCAGCTTTCCCATCCATCTCCTTACTTCTGTTTGACTTTCTTCTCTTCTTTTATCCCAGTAAAGTAAAATCACTCCAGTGTTTACTTTCTCTGTTTCCTTCTCAAGCTATTAAGCATGTCCTAGGTCATCTCTGCTAATGGATCACACAAAAAAGTGGTGGAATTCCATTGGTGGATCCGTCTTAAGGGAGAGATTGGAAAAAACAAGTCAAAACCAGTGCAGGGACAGCCAGTATAACCTTGGGACTGGTGTTGGACTAAACAGCGTCCTGTGGTCTTTTCCAGCCCTAATTTCTGAACTCCTCTGACCCTCAACAGAGAACATGAAAACAAGGACTTGGGAATGCTCTAGTTTTTCCAGTGGCAACAGCTCACTATACTTAGACATCTGCTTTCTGCTCATGGGCTTTATACACTTGCTGTGTAACATCCAGTCACTGCTGTGCTTTGTGTGCTGGGAGAGCATCTGGGGCAAGGGGGCATTGCAAAGTGTGAGTGGAGAGGGCTGAAAGTGATAAGTCCCTAAATTCTATGCTGTACAGAGCATGTAGCCAGTGTTTAGTCTCATACTTATTCTCCACATGAACTGTCCGAAAGCATAATTAATTGTTTGGGGGAACGTACAGACTACCCCCAGTCGCTCTGAGGCACTGTACAACCATCCCTCTATGTGACCTGAGACACCACAGACAAACTTATCCCACTTTCCTAGCCTCTGGGGTTTGCTCTTTGAATACTCTGGAAGCTCCAGCTCTTGGAGCACTGTGAAGCACACGTGGCTCTCATCTCTCATGTCCTCAAAGCAAAGACAACATGGCTCCTGGGGGGAAAGGAAAGCTTGTCTGTAGCCTTCACATGACAAGAAAGCAAATCAAAGAATTTAACCCTTTAAAAACCAATTCACATTTTAAGAAGAATCTGATTTTGTTGGTAGAGTTGCCTGAAGGTTGGCTTTGACAATCCTCATGGTTAAAAGACCTTAGATCACAGTCTGGACTTCCTCTCCAACTTCTTGGGGTGATTCACTACTGGGGTATACCTGGGATGCAAAACTCAGTGTTTGGGCCCTGGAAACTGTCACTTCTCTGGACCCTGAAAACAAGATGGAAAAGCCTGAAATATAATTCTTTCAAACTTTACTGTCTGTATCTCCTGTTCAAAGGATCAGAGGCCAGTCCAGAACCTGAATCACTTTTTGCTAATTTGCTGGCAAATCAAGGATTTCCTCACTTACATCTGCTGTGTCACACCAGGGTGAGTGGGACCTAAGAATCAGCTGGATAATAAGCTCTTCTGAGAGAGATAAAAGGAGGCTGGAAAATTATTATGGGGGGACCCATAGTGGGCAGCAGGGGATCAGGGTTTTACTCAGCCCTTCTGCCTGTGACACAGGCCTACATCTGTCCAAACACTGGCACTTCCCTCCACTTATTGACTCAAGCCAGCAAGGAGCAGCACAGTTTGCATTCATCTCCTGCAGGGATGGAGAGCTTTCTGGATCCCCCCCCCATGTCAGGCTTGCCCGTTGCAGCTTGCACTGGCTCAGATTTCAGGGTCTGGACTCTGCGTGTGTGCACTCGTGTGTGCTTTTAACTCACTCTGAAGTCTTTGCAGGAAATTAATTTGTGTCAAACGATTGGTTTTTGTCCTCCCTTTGGTTTTGGGAGGGCAGGGTTTGGAGGACGCTGTTGATTCAGTACACTGCAGCTATTGCCCTGCTCTTCTGGCCCCACAGCTGTGTGTGCTGGTGCAGCTCTTCCCCAGGAAGCAACTGAGGGAAAACCTGGTGACAACCCAACCATTTTGGGTGTAGATGTCAGGAATGAGCCCAAAGAGCAGTAGAAGTTGGTATTCTGGAGTTTGAACTGCTGCTTGCACAATGGCAGGGTAGTGAGAGACTGGAATATCAAGAAAATGAATAAGAATGACAGACCTTCTGTCTGTTCCCCACACTTCGATCGCCAGCATACACATCACACAGCAAGTGCTGTAGCTGATCTATTTGCAACATAGACAATATGCTCATGGATCTCCTCACTCCTACTGTGATCCTGTCAGTTCATGTAGGTCAAAGAAGTTTGATCCAGGTCAGCCCTTGGTTGACAGACCTCAGAGGAGAGGCCAGGATTACTCCAGATGTGACAACCTCTTTTCTGGCTCAGTAGGACTGAGCACCCTAGCCTACTATGACAGAGCTCTGTGAATATTGTTTCCTAGAGACTGATATGATGAAACAGGGATGTCACATCACTAAGAACAGGAAATATGAACATAGGCCATGCATTCCTCTTACACCAGATTTCACTTTCTTTCTTTGAGCTCTGGATTTTTTTTATTCCTTGCCCCAAATTGCTGTGCTTGGAGATCATGTTTTCTTGCTAATCTACAGCAATATTGCTGGCCCAGGGGAGCTGTATTTGAGAAATAAGTGGGTGATGAACTGGTGAGTAATGTGCAGTTCATAAATGGTTTGCATCCTTTCAGCTTGATGGCTGTGGGAGGCACATGGACTCAGCTATACAGCTACTAGAGTGGTGAAGTGATCAGTGCCTCATCTTTTTTCCACTGTCAACAATCGTCTGTGAAACCCACAGGCAAAGTGTCCAGAGCAGGCTTACACAAAGGATGCCAAATAGCTCCTGCCCTCTCACTTACTCTGCTAGTTCAGGGCCAGAAAGCTTCATAGTAGATCTCATGGATGTGACCCAGCTGATGGTCCCTGCAGGTCCAAGTAAGATATCATGCATTAAAGTTCCTTTCCTTTTCTCTCACTGTGCTTTAAAAGCAAACAAATTCTATTGCTCATAACCACTTCCTGTCCTTACTATTGAACAATTAATTCTTCCACTGTGACCTTAAATTCTACTGTTTACCGGTGTTGGAGTGGTCACATCTCCTTTGGTGTTCTTTTACCAAGACGGCTTTGCTCACATGTGTGTCTCTGTGCAGTGTATATAGCAAATTATGGCCATCCATGGCCTCCCTGATGTCCCTCTGCAGTGGCAGGGGAACAACTGATGGCAGCACAGTGGATTCAGCAGGATGTGCATGTGTGTCAGGCTGTGCATACGCATGCAGTGGGGATACCATGCTGCAGATCAAAGGGAAAATGAATCTCTAAAATATTTAGTTTTTAAAGTGTATTGTTGTTGCACTGCCGCCCAAGGTCTTCAAAGGGCTCCAGATTTATTGTCTCAGCACAGTTCAGAGATATTTGTTGTAGATTAAAAATGGAAGAAATAGGAAGGCGGCCAGGCATGTAGATTACCGAGTAAAAATAGAAGTTCTTACATTTGTTTGCTGTATGAATTTGGGTTTTGTTGCTTTCTTTCCCCCTGCTAGTGCTTTTCCCCCCTCCCCCTTACGTTTGTTCCTAAGAGCCAAGGGGTCACGTCTGTGCTTTCTTGTGTGGCCACATGCAGTATGTCCTGACAGCTCTGCTATCTCTTAGGTAGAAACTGAGATTATCCAGGCATGGCTCTTGGAAAGGAAAAATCACTACAGACAAATATGCTTTGCCTTTATTACTGAAGGTACCGTTTAATATCAGCCCCTGACTGTTTTGCTCCCCACAGCTCCTCTGCTTGGAGGAAAGTCATTGACTCAACACATGACAAAGAAATTAACTCTCCTTTGTGGCCACAGATTTTACAGAGAGGAGCCTTCATTTGGATCCTGCTCAGTTGGTTGTGCAATACAGCCCACAGAGCCTGAACCGTGTGTCCAGTTTTCTGCCGTGGCGAAGTTGATTGTCCCTGGCAGGATGTGACGGGGCACTGGCTGTGATGGTGCCTATGGGCAGACACAGCATGCATCTACACTGCCTGGGCCCATGCAGGGGGTTTTCCCAGAGCTTCAGCCTTCATTCTGACCTTGTATACCGACCTTGCCCACCAAACCCCCGGGCTGAGACTGGTGGAGGACACCCTGACCAGGCAGTCTCCAGGCAATACATTCTGCAGTGTGGCTGGGGTGGTGCTGGGAGTGGCAGGGAAAAGCATGGGCTGTGAGAGATGTAAAGCATGAAAACATGAGTTCTTGTCACCTTTACTTTCCTGCACTGAGCTTTTTCTCCCAGTTCCAGTGGGCAGACGTTCACACCATCATGATCTGACTTTGCCATGGAACGGGGCAGAAGTTGTCTGCATTCACAACTGAGGGCAAATAGAAGATCTCAAATACTATTCCTTGCCACCTCTTACTGATTATCTCCTAGGCTAAATGTGCTGGCTGTGTTCTCACTGGGGTGCTGGCTATGACTTGTTAGGCAAAATCTCTGGGTAAAGCATTGAGTTGATACTCAAAAAGTGTCTTTCTCCAAAAGCGTACACTGCAGGTTAAGAAGATAGCCCCAACAAGGGAGATACAAATTCAGAGAGGAAAAGTGAGATGCTGAAGGTTTCTTAACCAGAAATGGTATTGAGTCACTTATGTTTGATTTATGATTCTGGTTTCCCAAAAGCTTTACTCCAAAAGGTAAATTCCCCTTTGCAAACCTGAGAACTTTCTGGCAGGCCTAGACAACTTTAAATGACTAAGATTTGGGATCCTACATCCTGTCACTTGAGAGGATCATCATCTTCATGCTAAGTGTGAGCCCTATCTGTGCAAATCTTACAACCACAGCTATGAGGATAAAGGTTTCATCCATGCTGTGACCCTGTTGGGAGACAGACCTTCCCAAAACAAGTCTCCTGCTAGTGCCCATCTTTCAGGGATTTCAGGTAGCCATCTAGTAGGTGTCAGCTGAAGAGCTGGAAGCTGTGCCCATCTTACCAGATACCAGGAACCCCACTCAGCTTTGTTTGTGATGTTGGGCAATTTTATGGGTGCTCATCCCACATTGATCTTGTCACCTTTTACCTCTGCATCCTGCTGTTCATTCCAAAGGCTGCCAGACACTAAAAGAACATTGTCTACAGTGAGGTTTATGGGTAGATTTTAATATCATAATTACAGCATGTAAACAAAATACCACTTGATTATTGAAACCATATTCAGTGAAGCTGAGCTCCCATGCAAGAAATACATATGCATTTAATTGCTGTTAAACCTCTGCAAATGTACTTATAGTAAGGCACTGGTATTATTTAACACACAGATCAAAACAACTATTGAAATCTAGAGCTGATGCTGGAGATTAATCAGTGTGGGCTTTGGCCATTTCACTGTGCAACTGATTATTTGTGGGACACTTCCTGCATTTTGGCACCTGGAGGGACTGTCATGCCCACGACATCCAGCTCCAGCCATTACTCGATCCATTCAATGGTGTGCACTTGAGCTATCCTCTTCATGGGAGATCAGATGAGACATAGCTGCTATTAACAAGTGGCCAGGCTGTCTTTCATGCCAAAAGTGTCAGCATTGGGAATAGCCTTGCAAATGCCAGTGAAGCTGGGTGCTGCCACGGGCATAGTGAGGGTGATGCCGCCATTGTGCAGGATACCTACCGGCTGGTCAGAGTGCCCATGACAGCCCTGATCAGCTCTCTTCTGGCTGCTCTGTTGCCTGGAGCTTGGCTAATCTGTTCTGTTGCTGACATCTGGAGCAAAAGCATATACAAAAGAATTTATAAAGCAAAAACATACACAGAAGAATGAGATTAGGTTCTTTTGAGCCTCTTCCAGGCCCAGCCTCCCCCAGAGCTCTTTGCTATGTTTTGCTTTGTAGGCTGGGAGAAGAAGAGCTTGGGTAGAGGAAAAAGGACATTTTACAGATTAATGAAGCCTAGATCTGATCCAGGTGTTGCTTCCCAGCTCTTTTCAAACTCTGGTGACAATTGAAGATGTTTTGCAGAGCCCAGAGGGTGGTAGAGAAGCTTGGGACAGCTTACAGATGTGTGATTTCCCTGGCCTTTCCAGCCTGACAGCCCAGTGATGGCTGCCTCTGGCTCATTGCAGCAGGACCTCTGTAAAAGCAGTGAACTACCCAAGTCAGAAGCTCCGCAGCTTGTAAATATTGACAGGAAGTGCTCTGGATGGCAGAGCAGCAACAATGTGGTGGCACAGAGCCCCCTGGCTGGGGAGCTTCTGGTGAAGGACAGCAATGCCCCTTGGGCATACTTTTCTGGGTCTGCTGGCCACCTCACCAGGTGGAGTTTCTGTCTCCTCAAAAATACCTTTGTTAAAATTTGAGGTGCTGTTATTCTCATTAAAAGTGTTTAGACATCAACTTCCACGTAAATCCAGAGAACTAATGCCTAATGTCTAGTTGGATATAAGTGATTTGCTGGTAACATGTTGTAATTGAAATTTTGACCTTCCAAACCTTTCTCTGCTGTCTGAGCCCTAAGACATCTTTTTCTGCCAGAGTATAAGTCCCTGCTCCCACACTAGGCAGCCAAACAGCTTGTGGCTTCTTGGGGCTTGCCTCTGCCTACAGCCCAAATGGTGCTCTCCTGTGGCACTGGGAGGACCTGGGAGGCTGTGGGGATGGGCTGTTCCCAGAGGAGATGGGACATCAAGGTCCTGGCCACACAGAGCAGGAGATGTTCTACAGCATCTTCTTCTTTTTTATTTTTTTTTTCCTTCACAGCAATGGAGTGATACCCTTGTTGTTTTTGGCAGTTCCCAGTGGGAATAATTACACTGTGCATGCCTTAAATTCCCTCTTTTGCAATGACAACTGGATGCAATTTCCTTAGGAGTCTCACAAATGAAGCTCTCACATTGTTGGAAGCCATTCAGTGAGTGCAACAATATGTTCCGAGGTGGCAGCTTCTCAGCAGGACCCCAGGTGGTTTCTAGAAACCTTTCCATAGCCTGTCATGCACCTTGGGACCCACTCAGTGGGTGATAAGTGCAAGTCCTGTGCAGGGTCTTTCAGCTAAATGCAAGCTTGTTAATCCTACACTGCAGAATACCAAGACAGCCTGGTTGGAGACACACATTTACATGAGACTGAGTGTGAAATGCAAACGTGAAGGTTTAAAGATTTCATATGTTGTTGGGATTGTGCTCAGGAAATGCCAAACCAGAACTGAAACCTGCTCTTGACGTTTGATTCTCATTCATGCTTAACATAAATATTACTCTTGCTAACCAAACATTCCCCTGAATAGTTCCATGGAGCTAAGGGTAAGACTTTATGACTTTAGTTGTCTGTGACAGGAAAGGACTGGGTAGAGCCTACCAGGTTCCTTCCATTTGCCTTGCCTGTGATTAAAGAGGGACACTCACCAGAGCAGGCTGCTCAGGGAAATGACTTGTGAGAGCACATGCACATGTGTTAAGTTGGTCTGTTTGGCAGGAGGGGGCAATAGTCCTTTTGACCTGGAGACATGGAGGAAAGAATAAATATTTCCCCCAGCAAAAAGTCTGGAGGACACGGAGGAAAATGCTCTTCTGACAACACAACACCTCCCTCCTGCCGGCTTGCTGTGCTGTGCTGAAGATGGCCAGCATCATCCCATCAGGCTCAGCACCAGACCAGGCTCATAGAAACCTGATCTAGTTGAAGATGTCCCTGCTCACTGCAGGGGCTGGCCTAGGAGACCCTTAAAAGTCCCTTCCCACCCAAACAATTGATGATTTGGTGCTACTTATATTTCAGACTTCTGCTGACTTGTGAAGACCTTCATGCCAACACCCCACCAAAGTCCATCACCATGGAAGGACATCCTGCAATTGCTTCCAGAATGTCTCCAGACAGCTCATGAAATCCTAACTCTAGAGATCTAGGAATCCTAACTCTAGAGATCTAGGAAGCCCAGCTCCTGCCAAGCCTGGGGTCAAATGATCTGTGCAATGTACATCAGGAGAGGAGAGGAGGGAGGATCAGGAGAAAAGAATGCCACTAGGACATGAAAAGCAAGGTCCAGGAGAGGTAGATGACAGATAAAGCAGGAACAACTTCTGTTGTGGTTGGAGGGAAGGGGTAAAAGAAAGAGCATGCTTGTGTCATTCGTAATTTGGGAGGGAGGCCTTGTGCAGACATTTTAATCCAAGTGCCTGATCTTTGCCCTATCTGGGAAACATAGGAATTAACTCAGGCTTTGCTCTGGCTGGAAAGCAGCATCAAGCAAGCGAAGGAGCAGCAGACTCCCCTTTCCTTCTGCAGTGGGAGGTAGACTGGTCACAGGGATGACATAAGTATTTTTTGCCAGTTCTTTAATTCACCAGGACCAGGAGACATTGCTGTTTGGCTTCTCTAAATCCCCAGAGGCACCACAGAGGCCAGAGGGGAGTAGGAGCAGGGACCTCCTAGGCCTTGGGTAAAAGCCCTGGTCAAACACCACGTTGGGGAAACTTTGCAAATGGTTCTGGATAAAGAAATGCCATCCCAGTCCTCGAGATAGCTGGAAAGGAGCTGCCTGGAGGGCTGAGCATGGAGGGGCAGGCACAGCCCCGTGGAGCAGTGAGGACATTTTGGGAGCTGTGGTGGGCTCTGCTGACCTGAGAGGGTAAACTGTCCCATAGTGCTTGATAAGCAAAACTGCCATTTAAGACTCTAAGGACTGATGTTGGCCTTTAAGGAGTTTATCAAGGCCATACTGCATTTCTGCAGGCACTGCAGGGTCCTGTTCTGCATGGTATTGCAGGTTGGTGCCCTGGGACACTGCTGGGTAAGGATTTATGGAGCACTGGGGACAAGGCAAGAATGTCTCAACCTCAATAGATTCACCTTCTGTATGCAGGGTGGAAGATGAAAGGTGCTGGCCACACTCAAACCCAAGAACAGCTACAGGTTAGAATGGCTTTCCAATATCTGCCCATATTTCTTTCTGGTTTGCTTAGTTACTGTGAAAAGAAGGAATTTGTCCCAAAAGGAGGGAACCAGGAGTTTATCTCTGGTTCTATTTTATATCCCTCAGTGATTGCTTATTCTTGGGGACCATCACTACTCCTTCAATCATCAAAGCACAGGTACTTGTAGTTAAAGTCCTGGTCAGGGATCAGCACCACCAAAAATGGAAGAGTTTACTTTGCTTTGGACCTTTTGGGTGTTGGTAATATTTGGAGATACAGTCCCATGCTGATGGTGCCTGTGTGGTCTAATTACCCTTTATTGCTGCTCTTGCCTGCCTGCTTACTTGCAAGTTAATTTATTTGTCCCAAGATGCGCTTGCGCATCTGTTCCTTATTTCCTGGGTATGCATTTGTTTTCTTGATACTGAAAGGGAAGGAGATGAAATGCATTGAAGATCCTGATTTACAGCTTCAGCCTTTCTTTAAATCTGTTAAGAACTGTGTTCTCATCTCCCTCTCCTCTCTAACTTCTGTGATGGCAGGGGGATATCTAGTAACAGCATAGAAAGCTGTAACATGGGCACCAACGCAGACACAGACCCCTGTCACTCCACTGACCCTGGCAGATAATGGGCACTATCTGACCTGCACCAGATCCTGCATATACTTTTTGTGATATCTTGACCATCTAGTGCAGCATCATACACTCACCATTTGATTCTTCCAGCAACTCTCCTACATAATTTTGGAGCTGATGACTTAAGTGGTGGGGGTGATGCACAGGGGCTAGCCCAGGATGCAGCTTGTTTAAGGCAAGGAAGAGAAGATGGGAGCAGGTCAGAGTATCCTCCTGAGTGGTCAGCTCAAACAGCCACCGGTCTGCCTGCCCCCACAGCTGCCTGGCCACCTCTTCCTTGTGATGCTTTGCTACAAGTGAGCAACTCCTGCAAGTGAAACAGACCTTAACTGACTCCACAATTAATTTCTTCTTCACTTGCCATGCTTTGGCCAATAAAGCCTCACATATGCATATATCAAAGCAAGCCTGTGTCACCAGAAGGGAGGGGACAAGTCACAAACAGAAGTCAGGAGAGGATGATTCCCTGAACAGACATGACACTCAGACTGCTCCAGGATGTCATAGCCTGGACTGGACTTTCCTTTTCACTAAAACTTTGTATTTGGTTTAGTCAACCCAGACAGTATCATAAGGAAAAGGAGAGATCAATAGTGTCTAATTGATCCAGAAGGTTGGCGTGTCAATGGTTGGTGAGAAAAAGCTCTATCAGCATCTGACTGTCTCCCAATCCCTTGAAAAAGGACTTTGGTGGTAGGAATTGTCCTTCCTGGTTCCCCAACACCGCATACTTGGCAATCCATACTGCCGTGATGAGATGGGTTTGAGTCAGCTGGAAAAGCACATCCAAGAGAGGACACTGAGATAGGTCATACTTTCCTACTGCTGCTGAGGACTCGTATGTCAAGTTGCAATCTTTCCCTAGCAGGAATCATGCCACTCTAGCGTTCACTGAATATTTCTTCTGTGCTTATGCAGGCCTTTTTTCTCACTAAAATTGCCAAAGTCATGGGAAGAGCATTTGAACAGGCTGTGCCCAAACACTCACCTCACTTCATTGTTGCCTGGCCTTGGACAAGGAAAAGAAATACAGAGATCAGCTTGAGCCTTTGGCTGCTTTGGGTCATCCTGCCACTGCATGGGTCAAAACCATGTGCTTGGACCTCTGTGGACCATCAGAAGCAGGAAAGTTCTGTAGATACCCTGGAAGACCTCTGGAGGAGGCAGCAGAACTAGCATCCCCGGCCAGGATAATTCCTGAACAGCAAACACCCCTTACCTTTCAATTTACAGGGAGAGGAAGATGACAGGCACCTTGGAGAAGCTGCTCCCTCACTTGTGGCACATGAAAATTGCCCACCAGGCTGGCAGCCACAGGTGGGTTGGAGGAGGGACCCCACGCATCCCTGGTGTCCCTCCTGGCAAAGTTGGCATGAGCCGTTCTGATAGTACATGAGCTGAGGACCCCTGCAAGGCAGCCTGGTGGCACTGCCATGCCCTGGCTGGCCTGAGGCTGTGCCAGCTGAACCCAGCCAGCTGCCTGGAAAACCCCTGGCTGTGCCATGGGACTAAGTGAAATATTGTTTCCCAGTTTAACAGATTGTTAATTATACAATGATTTACCGGCTCTTTCACTGCAATAACTGTTCACACATTGTTTCTCTCCCTCTTTCACTGTTTTTTATGATTCATGCTGTTTGGTTTTCCAGCTGACATTTCCAAAATGAGGTTTTTAAACCCCAGCCTGTCTCCCCTCATCTCTCCTCCTTTTTCTTTGGCTGGTTTATGGGCCCAAGAGAAGTGTTTCCAATCACGATAATATCTTCATGTTTTGTTGACAAAAGGTCAACCTAGAAATAAGCCAAACTGGTTTTAGGAAAAATATTTGTTTATTTAGTAAGGGGATGTGTGTAGGAGATCAAATTTATGAGGGTGAAATTGAATCTGGTTATTTGGAAGATTCTGAAATAAAAGCTTCCCACTCACTTACAAGGGGAAGAACAAGACTTATAAATTGCTTTAGGCTGAAGGAATGTAGAAACAAACTAAGTTTCTGTGCAAAAGGTAATAGGATGCAAAGGAAGAACTAAAACCAGAGCTTAAGAGACAATAGCCTGTTCACTCCCTCATGCACAGAGCTCATTTCAGACTACCATTCCTTACAGAAGAAAGGTCATCATTTTCCCCAGTATCTGATCTTCCAGTTCCACAACAACGATCCTTATCCATTGGTCAAATACTTGCTCAGACTCACAAAAGAGGTGTCCAGCAGCTTACCTGGCCACAGGAATCTCTTCTGTAGCATGATTTTTCTAGCTTGACTTTAAATTACAGTTTTAAATCAGTTCTTGTACAACTTTTCATGAGAATGGCCCATGCCAGGAACCTTACTCAATTTAGGAGGAAATTTGCATGGATAACAGCACTGAACATACATGTCTGGAGGGTCCTGTCCTAAAGGTCTTCTCTCTCTTCATTGAAAAGACTAGCCAACAGTGCAACAGGTTAAGTCACCCTTTTCCATATAGAATATGAAGAGGGAGCGTACCACATACATGCATATATGCATTTTCATATATTTTAAAAGTGTATGTGTATATGTGCATGTGTATGTATATACATATGTTTGAATTAGTATAGTTTAGGCTGGAAAACATCTCTGGAGGTGATTATGTTTAATCCCCTGAAAGCCAGCCCAGCCAGGGGCAGATTGTTCAAGCCCTTGTCCAGTTAAATGCTGAGCCCCTCCAGATGTGAAGAATTTTTCCTAACATGCAATTGAAATTTTCCTTCCTGCACCTTGTTGCCTCTGTCCTACCATCATGCACCTCTGAGGACAGTCTGACATAGGAGTGTATATCTGAAAACACACATATATGCACATAACGCCTCCCGTGCCCCACCCCAGTTTCTTATGGTCCTTCTTCTGTGCATCCAAGAGAGAACAAGCAAGTGAAGCCTTGGTCTAGCCCACTCCAGCTATTTCTATTCCTGGTAAACTCCGAGTGGCTGTGGGAAGGATCTGAAATTTTCTTCCTTCTCCTGCTGATGCACAGCTCCAATTCCCTTGTATTATTTAGACACAAGCTCCCCTCATGGCTTGGGACATGACATTTCTTTCCTCTTTAAATCTGATTATTACAAAATAGAAATTGGATCAAGAACTATAGTTCAAAAAACCTCTTTAATGAAGTCCCATTGACACTGGATGCTTGTTAAAAAACACAACAGAACACTAAGCAAGACTTTGCAGCTATTAGAGGCTAAGACAAGTCATTATTAGAAGAGTTTTACTGTTTTGGGTTAACCCTACTGTCATGCATGACACATTCAGCAATTTCCAGATAAAGAGGAGGCAGGATACAACTATGAAATCCAATTTGCTTTAGATTTTATATAATTTTTAAACAAGATAACAATATTGGGTTTAGATACTCAATATGGTTTACAGGTATTCTGCATCTCTTTCTCTATTGAGCCACCACGGATCAGCTCTACAGGACTGGAGATGAGCTATCATAAAATACTGCTGGACACAGGACTTGCCTGGGCATAGCTGCACATGATTTGGGCTTAGAGCCATAAGAAGAATGAAGCCAAACAATCTCCCAGCATAGAGGCAAAAATAATGAAGCTGCGTGATTGTGAAACAATCCTCTTGCTGGGGAAGGTGTTCCAGATTTCATAGCTGTTCTGTCCCCAAACACACCATACCTGGTGTGACCTAGCCTGTTGAAAGGATGATTAGAGAGAAATGTATGGCCAGCACTCACAAGCATGGAATCTATTTGTGATAGAGTAAAAATTGACATTAATCTATCTGTACCTATGGATCACCCAGTCAATTTTCTCCCTAATGGATATTACAGGTTCTTTTCATTCATGCTTTTCTCATTTTATCAGATGAAAGCAATGATACAGTCAGAGCTGTAACCTCTGACCATTACGCTGTACTCTAAGAAGAGTACATCTTCACATTTGTCTTTGGGGAACAACCAGGCCCTGTTCTGAGAGGATTTCAGTTACCCCGGTGGCAAAACAGCCAACCAGGGTAATTTTTTTTTTTTGCAAAATAAAATTGTATCTCCTGCCCATTTGCTCTCAGAGGCACATCCAAGTATGTAGAAAGGTTTTCTGTAGTAATTTCAAACATAGCTTGAAATCTGCCGTTGCCTACACAAGAGAGATCCTGTCACCCTTCCCTCTCTCCCCTCCTACCCTGAACACCAACCCCATCTCCAGAGGCAGGAGATGTTTGGTTGCACCTTTCAATCCTGGCTAACAGAGCTCTTCACAAAAGCCCTGTATGTACTGCCAGTGTCTTTCAGAGAGATCAAGGTTTCACTCACTGAGTACAGCTGCATTTTTATGAAATTAGCCACAATTTACTGCTAGGCAGCAAGAGGAAAATGCCAAAGGAAAGTCACAGCTTGGGAGTGGGTCAGGGTGCAATCTCAGTAGTTGATTCTGCTTGGGCCGGAGTCTAAACTGTTTAATACTTGTCTGTGTGTTGTGAGTAGCAGAGGAGAATGTGCAGAGCATCAGTGCTTCACATGTCTCTTTGTCTGACTGCTTCACAAGAGCAGATGACAGTTCTTGGGCAAATCGGCTAATTTGAAGAGAGAAAACAGTTTCATCTGTCTTGTGGTGAGACACCTGAGAAGCCAAGGGAGCTGTTTCAGGAGAAAGCACAGAGGTCTCTGTACCTACAGCTGTGCTTTCAACAGTGGAAAATAAATCATCTTTCCACCACAGCCCCCATTATAGCTGCCCTCACATGTAAGAGCAATTAGGATGTTACTGCCTTGCTGTCCCAGAGCAGCCCGAATTGCAGTTTCTTGAAGAGGTGTAATGGGAGTGGGGTGATTATTTGTGGTTGGGGAATAATGATATGAATGAGTATGTTATGAGATTTCAGATTGATATTCCTCTTGCTTTCTGCAAAGAAACATCATCCCCCCCACCATAAGCTGATGACTCTGCCATTTCCCACTCAAAATTTGTAAGAGAAAATCTCAGATCTTCTCTGAATCCTCCCTGATTAGAGAGAACAAGAAGGGAGAGATTTGGCACTGGCTGCCTAGTGTTGTGCTACTTCATACTGCCAGTTCATAACCCAGCAGCCTGCTCAGCTCTGCTCGAATAGCAAACACAACTCCTGCCCAGGACAGCTGTCCCTTGGGGAGCTAACCCCTTCATCTGACTCCTGGCAGAGGTAAGGGCACAGCCTACAGACTCAGACTGTGGATAGAGCTAGCCTAGATTTAGGCAAAAATATTGCCCACTTTGTTCTGCACTGGATAGACTCCTCAAAGAGAAAGATGAGATGGATCCCAAAGAAAAGGAGACACCCAACCAAAAATAAAATTTGGTTCAAGTTCCACTGGGACTGGAGGCTCCACTCTAAACTTTAAAATACAAATTCAGATTCAGTTTCTGCTTGGGCGGATGGAAAACATTCAGGCTGGTTTCCGATTAAGTTCAATTCCCAGCAGAACCACTTACTCAACTCGGGAACAGGACAAAAGTATGAAAGGGATGTTTTGCCATATGGATAAGTGGAGTTGGGCTTGAGGATGAAGATGAATAAAGGAAGAGCCTCAGCACAACAATGTTCTGCCCCATGGGGAACAATGAAACTTGAACTGGATTCAATATACAGGACAAGCAACAGCAGAACAGAGGAACAGCAGCAGCAGCAGCAAAACAGATCCAACCAAGTCTGGTGTGAGAAAAGATAGAAGATCAAATTAAATAAGGAAAAGCTATTGTCAAGGAATGGCTTTAAAATGTGTCTCCTAGTCCCTGGCTTCTGCATGAGAAGAAAATTATTGCTTGCAAACAGAAGAAAGTGTAAGGAACCACTGGATAAATCTTTCCCTTTTAGAACTGCCCTTTTGGAGCAAACTCTGCTCTGCTTGCATTACACATGCCAGCACTTAAAAACTTCCTTATGTATGAAGATTTTTGCAGTTCACATGAACATAAATTTTTGTCAGAGTCCATGTGTTGCATTTAAACCAAAGTACTGCATACACTGCCTATTAATGATATGATCAAGGCTTCAGCAAGGATATCTTTATACACAGGGGTATAAACATGATCCATACAAAAAAGAGAAGTTCCTTTCCTTGAGTCTGGGAGAGGGCATGAGCCTTCCAGTGTGAATCAAGGCACCTTCATTGCTTGGGCCAGCACAGATGAGTTTTCATCTGCTGTTTCACAAGCCCAATCTCCATTAGACTTCCCTTGAGCAATCACGTGCAGGTGGATTCATATCATATGCTATTTTTAGCCGACATATCTCATTTCTAGGTGTTACAAGAAACTGGATTTGAAACAGGTACTCAGCATAAACAGGTGAGCCACTCGAAATGCCCAAAGACTGCAGTTTCAGCAGGCTGCATCCAGCAAAAGAATAAACTTGAGTTTCAAGTGGTTTAGTAGGTCAAAGCAGAGCAACAAAGTAATATATTCATGGTTGAAAGTGTGCATACACCTGCTATACATCCACACAGCTGCACAATCAACAGAGGACTTCCACGATTTAAAAGCATAATTAAGCAAATCAAGCTGATATATAGATCTTTCTTTTAACTTAAAGAACATTTTTCACATCTTACCTCACATTCACTTTGAAAATGAAACTGAGAGCTCCTAAGACAGCATTTCATTTTCAGAATGCAAAAACTAATCCTAAAAATGCCCTCTCCCATCAGGTGTACAGTGGTGCTGAGTGTGTATGCACAATTCTGAGCTCCAGAACGACAGATTGTGATGATGTACAGGTATTAAAATATATGTTCTTTATACATAGAACTGCAAAGCAAAATATCTTGCAGCCAGCTGCCCAAATATTAGGTGCTCAAGGGCCTTAGGGCATTGATGCTTCATAAATTTAAGAGTATTTATTAGGTGAATACAGAACTGGATGTTTTGTAGCAGTGGAAAGTAAGTATGATAATGAGGTAAACACATGTTCCAAAGAAAATATGAATTAATCTTGCACTCTACGCAGGAAATAGCAGCTTTAAACAATCACTTTGTGAATGCTGGAGCAAGGCTTGTGAGCTGCTGCAGGATGGGCTGCTTGTTAATGTCATCTCTCTGTGTCCTGTAGCTTTTTAGCACTCTAAACCCAGTTGGACAAGCAGGTAACCAAATCGGCACTCTCCTCCTTTTGAATGACCTTATGAATGCTTCTTTCCTTTGCAAAAAGTAGAGAATTACATGTAGCTTCACTTTTGCTTAGGTAAGTAAGAGGAAACACCTTTCAGGGGACCATAACCACAGGTACAGCTGGGATTCCCTCCTTGGGTTGGAGGACGCCTCAGATGTGCCGAGGTCTGTGCATCATGAGCTCCATCTGGAGGTTGTTTGCTCTAATCTGTGGTTTTGGAAGAAATGTAGAGAAAATGCAGTAGTGTTGGATCAAAGTCACCAAGACCCAGGGTTGTCTGGAGAAAAATGACCTTGCAAACCAGAAGAGCTGGCTGATGTGGAGGTGTTACACAGTGAATGGTGAGTGGTGGGATGAGTTCTGTTGGCCCAGGGGGAGCTTACAGCTGTGCCTGAGATGCAGCTTTGCTCTTTCCTTATCCATTGGTCAATGCAGTAAACATGAGGCAAATTCCAAGATTTTCCTGTTAGACTGTTTATGACAGAAGCAGCTTCCCTTCCAAGCCTCCAGGGTGTGTATTTGAAAGTCTGTCTGTACCTTCGCCCTCAAATGTAAAGGGGGTGGTGGAAGAGACGTCAGCCTAATCTATGGCTTCCACAAAGCACATACAGCAGTGGTAACAGTAATTCCAGAGGCTCAGGGCTAGGCAGCATGCAGAAAAGTAGAGGTTTGGTAATTTGGATGAGGTATTGCTGCATGAAACTCAGAAAGCACTTGTAGAGCAAATTTCTGAAGAGTTACACCAGGTGTCCAATCCCAGTGGTTTTGCTTAACTGTCCCAAAGATGTCTGCATGCACTTCAACTGCAGTCTTCCACTGTTAACGTCAGTACTATGAATTCAGAAAAAAGTTTCATGCTTGTTTGAAGTCAGAAAGAGCTGAGATGTGATCAGACTTTCCGCTCAGCTACTCTGACAGTAAAAGCTGTTGGGAGTGGGGTACACAGGACTCCACAGCCTATCTCTATTCTAATGTTACAGACAAAAATCGGTGCTGTATGGCTGAGCTAAAACACACCAGTGATATTTCTGTTTTGCCAGAGGTTTCACACCACTTGCAGCAGTGAGGGGTCAGACTGATGCGGAACTGTTGAGAAGAGCAAGAAAAGCTCCATAAAAAACCAGAATGTTCTGTGCATAGAAAGGTCATGCTGAGCAGGGTGTCTTTGTTCGAGGACCTGCTGCGTGTTAATATGCTCATCGTCCTCCTATCTGAACAGAAAAAAATGCCAGGGGATTCTTAAGCCAAGGAACGGTCCTAGATATCCCAAGAACCCTTTTCTCTGCTGATGCAGTGAACATCATTGTGGGGTTAGGGAGGTCAGGAAAAGTATTTGGGATGAGAAATGTTTGTGAGATTTGTCACACACCCTATAATCACACCCACAACTGCCAGTATTACTGACAATTCCGCTTGCTGCGTCTCTGTGCACTTAACACTGCCACAAGAAGTAGGTGCCCCAGTTGCAGACTGCTGCACGGGTCGGGGAACCCTCATTATTTGTCTCTGATTTTATGTGAAAGAGTGTAAGATCTATGTGGAAAAGAATCTCAAACACAGAGGCTGGAAGTGCGGTCTGTGCTGTAACGTAAGCCAGCAGCAGCGCTCTGTGCCTGTGCTCAAAACCCCAGGTGCAGGACAGGGCTCTCCTCTGGAGATGGGATGCGTGTAGGAAGCTGGGTACACAGCCCAAATTACATTTTTGCCATGAAATTAGTGCCAGATGCCCTGTGGGATAAAGAAGTGGAAAGGAGAATGGAAGTTTAAGGGGACGTGGACTTTATTCAACTGCTTAGTGACACAAAGTTTCAGCGCTATGCTACTCTAACACCAGAGGCTACTGTGGCTGCTCAGTTGTCAGTCAGCTTTTCAAAGGAAAAATCATGTCTGCAACTAATCACCCAGGGTGCTAAACTGAGGTACAACCAGAGTTTTCACTTTTATAGACTCTTTACAATTTTTACCCATGAAACTAAGCAGTCTTCCCCAAGCCCTGGGTATATCAAGGGCTGCAAAAGGTATTTCCTCCATTTTTTCAACACTTCTGAAAATCAGAGTTATATGGGCCTTCTTCCACAAAAGGATCGTGACAGGGTGCACAGTGTGGTACTTGAAGAAAAAGAAGCAATTCTTGACATGTACACAGACTATCAGGAGGTCTTTGACTTGCAATAAAAACTGAGTTACTGTTGACAGCAAGATATAAAAAGGCCTGCAGATCATACAGAAATAAGATTATGGTGACAGCCTGTCACACAGTGGACTATGAAAAGGTGAAGGTTTATTGCTGTGTAGATCCTTTTCTGTGTAATATGCTAACCTCTACTTCCATGTGCACATACTAGTTTACAGCTACTATTGGAAGGAAAAGATATATTTGACCAATGACATATATACATGGCCAAAAATGAAAACACTCAAACCTGTCATGTGTTACACAGCCCCTGAGCATCAAGTGGGAAGCTGCTTCTGGGATGGCAAAGTGATCATCGATGGGAGGACAATAACTTTAAAATACAGTGCGTGTTTGTACCATGGTTTTATTGAATGCTAGCCTGAAAATGACTGGAACCATCCAGTGGAGACCACCTTTGGGTGTTCATGTTACACAATGAAACAAAAGATGGACTGCCTAAAAAACCAGGTTTTACCATCACGTCCATATGGGAGCACAGGGGAGTGGCTGTGAAAAGAAATAGACAGGGAAGCTCACAACCTTAGCCAGGACCAAACTGCCCAGTCCCCCATCCCCAGAGATGTGCTTTTTGGCAAGTCAATACCATTTGTCTGTACTATAAAGCAGCCTCTTATGAAAAGCTACTTTTGGATGGGAAAAATAAAGGTGTACTTAACCTCATAGGCTCTTTTTCCCAGTGCTTCTCATGAGTGTAAGAGGCAAATTATTTCCCTGCCTGAAACCTGCCAGGCTTGCTGATGATGAATAGAAGTCCCTTGCAGTTGCTTGGTGCACCCCAAAACTTGACAAGGCTCTGGGGAAGGGCTGCAGCTGTGAAACCTGTAGAGGTCTGGCATTTTGAATAGAGAGCCAACAGCCTTTCCTTGGATTACATAAAGATATGCCTCTTCCAGAAGCAGGAAGCTTTAGGCTGCCCAGCCTGGCGTGCAGATGCAGACACAAACCCGATAAATATGGTGAAGATTACAGTGCAAAGAAGGTGCCGTTTTGCAGCATGAGCCTATTAAGTAAAACTCTGCAAAATGCCAAGCTGCCAAACCGTTTAGCATTGTCTGTTGGCTGAAAGTGGAGTGGGCTCCATTGCTCCAACACCACCATTGCAAGAACCAAGAAGTTTTGTGGTTATTCTTTCACCCCAGCTTCTGACATGACCTCCTGTGATTTATCCATAAGGATGCTGCCACTGTCTGGTGGAAGCACACCAATGGATGTGTGACTCGGGGGTGCCAGACTACCATTTCTACAGCTTTCTTTGCCCCAGTATGATTTGGCCTAGAGCTATACAAACCCTGAGACAGTCTGCATGACCTCACCTTTACAACACAGGCTCTGGGACAACTGTGAGTCATCCACAGGATCCCCCCTGTCCAGGACTATACAGATGAGCTGATGAGGGATGACAAAGTTAATGAATTCGGGGTTTCAAGTCCTGAGCGTTGCTTAGAAATTCAAGGCTGGATGTGAAGTGCAACAAACAGAAAAGATTCATCTTTCTGTAAGAGCCCAGAGGGGCTGGGCAGGGCTGGGCAGGGATAGGCAGGTCCTGGCATTCCCTGGAGGACTTTGTAGTTCTGACGCACACTCCAGCTTGGTTACACCCCCCTGCCATGTTTAGCTCCACCCTGCCACTCCAAAATGGTCTTGATCTGCAGCCTCTGAAAGTCAGGGGACATGTACTTGCCCTTTGCTTTTGTTTAATTACTTCCATTCACATTGATATGAGGAGGTTGCCCTTGCTGAAGTAGGAGGGGACTGCCTGCACTGATGGATCCTGGGGTACGGGTAAAATATTAGGTCCTTCCAATAAACACCTGCAGCACTGTCACCTCTCTATAAGGATGCCTGTTTGCTCTTTGAATCTGACTTTATTCATGGCTCTAACAACTTTTGATGGCAATTCAAAACTATATTAGTGATAAATTAAGAGCAGGCATTCCTAAAACTGCATTAAGATGGAACTTTGCTCATGTTATGACACAAGAAGAACAGACTTCATTATAAACTCTTCCAGGATATCCTTCCATCATTTCATCTGTTAACCCTGATTCAAGATAAGCAGTGCCAGCCTCTTCAGTTCTCCAGCATTTCTGCACCTTTGTAAGATTGTACACTCGCCATTCCCCACCCACTCTATACTAAGTATTCCAGCAGCTGCACCAGGGAGAAGTGAAAACAATAGGGAAAGAAAATAAAAGAACTCTCGAGTTTTAGGTTATGTTTACCATGACAGTACTTTCAAACATCAGCCAGAGAAGTAAACCAGTAGTGTTTCTTATTTTAATTCCATAAACACAAAAAGAATAAATTTTATCAAGCCTGTAGGTATACAGAGGTGTATTATTTTCATATTTTTCTATACTTCTATTTACAAAAGAAAAAAATGATCCTACATTTGAAGCCAAATAAAAAAGACAAAGCTAAAAAGTGGAAGAGGCAGGAGAAGGTGTGGGTTTTTTCTTTAAAAAAGTATCTGAAAGACGGAGGACACACAGGGAGAGCTAAGAGTCAGAGCAGCTGCTGATGCCCTTGAATTTGAAACAGCATCTGAAAAACCAACTCTCTTATCCCTCGCTTCACGTGTAGTGAAAGAGTCCAAAACAGAGCAGTCCTTTAAACCCCAGACATACTCTGGCGCACTTGAAGTTTAGTAGCCGTATTTTTCATTGAGATGAGTCTTGCCATCACCGCTTTGACCTAATGGACAAAGAGGAAGAGGTGCATTATTCCTTTTCCCCTCTCACCTAAGGGAAATGTGTATCCAAGTAGGAAATAGTCTCTAGGTAGCACCAGCCACACAAGCACAAAGAGGATAAAAAGTCAGACCACATATTGCAATTCAATGTGTCTTTTGATTTATACTTATAACTAATTTTAACCTTACTGATAGTGTTAAGATTGCATCATGTATCCCTGTTTTTGTGGTTGGTTTGTTGGGGTTTTTTTGGTGTCCTCATTACGCCTGTTTAGAAGGTAAGTTTTACTAATAGTAGGCAGAGCCAGAAAATGGAGCTCCCTCTATGGACACAGCTTGCTTGGCTATCCCAGATCAGACCTCTGAGTTACTGAATTCAGTATTTTGTTCCAGGGGAATCATATGCCAGAAATGTGCAGTCTTTTCACTGAAGGATGATTCACCAGATTATAGTTTTTTTCAGTGAAATTTATCCTCATTTTTCTTATTCCTTTTGGAGCCTGCCTATACTAAAGCCTGCAAAAGCCTTAAAAAAAACTATAGTAATGAATCTACCAAGTGATGGCTCAGCTTTGAACTCACTGTGAAAACCTCAATGTATGAAAATGAATTTTCTATTTTAGAGAAACTGAAAATTTGTTACACTGCTTAAGAATAACCTCACTTAGCTAAAAACACTCTGGAATTAAAGTTAAAAAGTAATTCAACTTTAACAGATGTTGGATGCATGCATCCAATATTCAGTGCCTTCACCAAAGTATTAACAAGACTTCTCTCCAAAAACCTGACCCAATGCTTGTATTCCAACCATTTTTTAAAAAAACTGCAAAGAAGATTTCTGGATTACACAGACTTTTATGAAAACTGAGACTAATAACATTGCTGGAGCATTTATCCCTAGGTGTGAGCTTGTCTTTCAGCTGGATTATCATACCACCATGTCTGAATGGAGTCTTAGCACTCTCAGGTGTTACAAACCTGGAAAACCAACTTCAAGTGTATCTGCCAATTGAGATGAAGCTACTACAGATATGGTCTGTATTTCACAGCAAGACTTGCGTGGGCATACAACAAACATGGGGCATAACATGCCAGAAAGCATCGGGTTCTGAGTAAAGTATTCCTGAAATAGCTTTTTCTTGAATACTTACAAGGACACCCTGACTATGATTTAGGTAAATTCCTGAGTTATTAAGACTAAAACCAGTAAGAAAAGGGTTAATACCTGCAGGAGGAATCCATATGCAGTAGTCTGGGTCATCATCTGGGTACTGTGAGGAAAAAAAAGGTTGCTGGACCTGCAAAAGGAGACAAGACTTTTAAGGTGCTGCTCCCCTCCACCAATGTGTCACAGCCATTAAATGCTCACTAACTGAGAGACAAATACTGAAAGGCTAAGGGGTATTTTCACAAGAGTGAGGGATAAAAACAATAGCATAGAAAAAAGATCAAACCCTCAAATAGATCCAGTTTATTTGCAGTACAGTCACAGACTAAGAAATGCTGATTAGAAGGGACCTCTGGAGGTCATCCAGCCCAGTTTCCCCCTCAAAAGAAGAATCTGTTCACTTCTGGGCAGTTTAATCTTGTCATCCCAAAGTCTGGCTGCACCATTTGACACATGGTTTCTTTATGCAGGGAAAAGCTTTAAAGTAGGATTTTCAAGAAGTGCTTTACTGATTTCAATGCACAACCCCACTGAAAACTTTGGGTTTAAGGTGACTTTCAAACTGGAGTCTGTAAAAGTTCATGTGTTATATAAGGATAACTTAAGTTTTCAAAAACAACACCCATTTTTTTTCAGGTCTCACTGGTATCCTGAAATGTTTAAAGTAAACTAAAACAGGTCACTTCCAATGCAATTGTTGACACAGCACTGTCTCTTGGCCCTAGATTTTTAAGTTCTGCCACATCATTATTTTATCAGCAACTTCTGTTTTCAACAACTGCAAGTAGTATAAAAAAAACCCAATGCAACTGTAGAATGCAAGACTTAAGAGCTCAATATATAGCCAAGTTACTCAGTATTAATTTGCATTACTCGGTAGTATCATGACACAGTCTTAAATCATGCAGTTGAGGGAAGTTTTCCTTCCCTCAAAAACTTTCCTCCCAAAATTAACCTCTGAAACAGTATTTTGGAAGACTAATGTTTTCCAAAACATTAGACTGCAGGGCTGAACAGTTTTTAAATATGGCTTGTGAACAATCACTTGAAAATTGTTTTTCCAGTTTTACACGATTCAAAGTTACTGAAATATTAAAAGAAAAAAGAAAAAGCTGACTTCTGGTTAGTATTTTTCATGCAAGATCTGTGCCTAAAGGCAGAGACAGCATGTGGAAAAAGTGATTTGTGATGGCAGAAAGAACACATCTAAGGCATCTGGCATCTGGCAAATGCTCAGTGTTAGAGTGAACTCTCTGCTGATGAGAGGTGCTGACTTGACTGTCTCAGCATGAAAAACTGCCTTGTCCTCCCATATTCATAGAAGTGGTGCAACTTGGGCTTTAACAGTTATAAATATACTCTTGATTTCTTTAGCATCTTTAGCAAGGCCAGTAACAAAGGACAATTCTAAAGACTGTGCCTACCCAATCCTTGGGTCCTCTGCCAGTACTAACAAGGCAGGAGTTAGCACACACAGGCTGCAGGGAGTTAAGGGTTTTTTCAGTAAGTGCTGCAGGGCTAAATTTAGATGGTCACCACAAAGAAACTGTCATAATGGTCAGAACTCATGGCCCACCAAGTACAGTCATCTCCTCTGACTGCAGCCAGCAAAAGCGTGGGATACACTCGGAAGGGAAGAACCTCACAAAAAACATTAGGCCAAGATTCTGCTGTCACAGAAGACCCTTCTCAGCTCTAGAAAGGCAAAGTTTGCATTTTACATTTACATTTACTTTACATTTTAATACAGATCTTACGCACAGGAGAAACATTATCCCCTACACCCACTCAAATTTAGTGATAATTTGACTGTGAAAGATGATAATCTTAGACTCAGTTTCCCCAGATCTTACAGAGAAGGATGACATTTGATACAGACCAGCTACAACTTTAGTAGAACATGTTCTGAGTCAGACAATACATATTTCCCAGACTACCAAGGAATGTTTTGCAATGAAACTCCAAAGCCCAGAGAACACCTATGTTCTACAACACTTGTGATACAGGAGAAGCAGCATTTAATAACTGCCAAGTAAAAAGGTGAAAAAAATTAATTTGTGATTGAACAGAGAGCCTCTAGCATGCCTGAAATGCTGTGCTTTACATTTTCATTGGAGATTCCAAAGTCTGTGTCCAATGGCAGTGTACAGTTCTACATTTGGGTCTTAGTCAGCAGAAAAGCACTATCACTAAGTTATACTCCCTCAAATGGTTACTATTTTACTCAAAAAAGAGCCTACTACATGATTTCCTGAAAGTCTTAACCTGCAGGAGTCATGGTATCGTAACTGACCTTGCTTGAGCTGATTTTCTTAACTTTCTCAGATGTCTGTTCAGGTTCGTTATTTTCTGCCTTTGATACTGGAAAGAAAGCAGATTTGTTTTATGGCACATCACAAATAACCACTTCTACCAGAAATAAATTTACAGGAAGTTCACATGAAGATTAATACATCCATAAGGAAATCCAAGACAGCTCACTGCAATACAATTCATACTCAAGAATTATACTGCTGAACATCTTATTGTTTTTCATAGTGTTAACTTATGTTAAACACACTGCCAGTCACCTACCTGAGTGCAGTTTAATAAGGTCCTCTATTTGTGATTCTTTCACACACTTTAATTAATGTCAGATGTTTATTTTCTAAAAGACACTTGCTATCTGTAATCACTGCAGTGATGATTTTGAAAGAAGAGGTAGGAAATGTGCAAGACCAATATGCCTTTTTTTTTTAAATATCCCACCCACACATTAGAGTAACATGGGTGAGAAGAATTCCTTGGTTTTCTACCACTTACTCTGTAAAATACTGAGACTCTTATGGCTTAAGTCTATTGGTGAGATGATGACAACAACATTAAGAGACTAGAGTTATGAAAAAATAGAAAAGTCATACAAATCTGCATGTTCAGTTCACCTAACAGTCTTCATTTTGAAGATCTGATTTTTTGGTGTACATGCAGAGGGATCATCTAGGCCATTAACAGATTATAACCTAATGCTATGTAGTATTTGTCACTTTATGTAAAAAAAAGTTCTGTCCTTCTGTAGTGTTAAGAGCTACTGCAAAGAATAAGGGAGGAAAAAGCATTATCTTATTCTCCTAAATTAAAAAACTTTTTATTCCCATGCTATTTTTAAAAAACAGAGGATCTCAAAGCAGATAATGCCTATGAAAAGCAAGGAGAACTGAAATACAGTGGAAGTGACTTGTCTTCACCATAATATGCTTATCACTTCCCAAGCAAAACACAATCCTTCATTTCTTTGTCCTCTACATTAGGCTTTGTTTCCTTTGACCCATGTAAGATAGTAAGCCCTTCAGTCAGTTTCTAAAGCCACGTTACTATACAATAGAAGCTAATTTGTACTGCTTACCTTGAGATTTCTCTTGTGAAGGTCCCACCTGAGACTGATTCCTTAGTACCTTCGGCTCAGGCAAAAAATCAACCCCTATATAAGAAAAAAGAAAGAGCTAGGTGGGCACTCTGCAGTAACTCATGGGCAGAGCACTAACATCACCAAGACAATGTGCAACAGGGAACTCTTAGCTACATTTGCCTCAGGAAGAATCCTTTTCTCAAAAATCCTCCAAATTATCTCATCCACCAAGTCCATTACAATACATTAAAGAAAAACCTTTGATACTTAAACCACTTTTCAAGAGCAACCTGTCCAGAATTAAGCCAATTAGCTTTCTGTTATCAAACATATCACTTACTGAGAAACATCATTACTAAGCTTTCAAAAGCATCAAGCTGACATAAAAAAGGAGGGATATACAAAGATACAAGAGGACACCTCTCCATTACCACTTAAAATTGTTTTTCCTCCTTACAAAGGGATCTGAAGCTTTGCACAGACATTTGTTTTCTTATTAAGTCACTTTCTCTGCCAACAATGCATTGCAGTTGTTTTCACACAGATAATCAATCTAATGGAAATGGGGCTTATCAAAATAGGGCCTGTCTTGCATCCAAGAGATTTATTCTATTTCATCAAAATGCATGAAAGCAGTTTCATGCCAGCTGCCAAGCAGGTTTCAGCTGTAACCATGTGAAACTTAGCTGCTGCCACACAGACTCTGGAGTCCCGGCAAAATAAACTATGGAAGAGAAATGTGCTGGAGAACCTGTAACTCAAAAATTAAGAGAAAAAATCAGCAGTGACAGACTCAGCTTCTTTACTGGAAAAAATAAAAAACAGTGGTTTACCATCCTGAAGGGATTCTAGATTCTTGTTATTGCAAGGAGAACCATCAGAAGCATTAGTTTCTTTTCCTGTTTCTTGCTCTGTTGTGATTTTCATTTCCATGTTTGAAGCTCTACTGTTTCCTGCATCTCCCTCTTGCTGCTCTTCCATTTCTTCTTCTTCCTCCTCCTCCTCCTCCTCCTCCTCCTCCGGTCCATCATCTTTCATCTTTAATAAGCTTTCAGGGATGTCTGGACGCTTAACAGGCAACTTCTGCAAGACAAAGACTTGTGCATCAGTGCCAAGGTAAAGGTAGATGTCACAGATACTCACTGCAGGAGAAAGCACACATATTATTGTCAGAGACAGCTGGTAAGGAAAGAGTCACAGGATGAGAAATAGTTAAGATTTTAAGGAAAAGTAATTAGTAGAGATGGAATATGAAAAAATATGTTCAGTCCATACACAGTCTTTTCATAAGAGGGGCACTGGAACCTGAATTAGTCTTTGATATGATCTTGACTGTAAGATCAAGAAAAACAAAAGGAAGTGAAGGACCAGCTGCTGAGGTGTAGCAGCCTGATGTTCTCAGACTGACTCTACTTGATCCACTGCCTTTTGCCTGCAGCTGTGCCCCTGGAGACTGGCTGGACAAGGACACAGAATGGCAACTGCTGGCAACAAACAATATCCAACAGCCACTGCTTGCTGCCCATGCATGTTCCACTGCCCCAGGCTGCACTTCCATGCTGTTTCCATGAATGTGAGAAGACATGGTTGCCACCTAGAGTCTCCATAACCTGAGAAGGTGCACTTATGAGTACAACTTACCCCTAGGCTTCCAGTTTTCAGTTTGAATTTGCTCCCCCCTTTCATTGCACCGAAGAGAGGCAGGTTCATTTTTTTAGGCTTGTTCTCTGGGTTCAGACTGTAACTCCCACCCCTAATAAAAATTAGATACAAAAGAAAAGAGTGTACAAATTATCAAACATGTCTTCTATATAAAAATGCAAAAAAAAATCTGCAAATTAGAAGTGGATATATAAAAATCCTTTTTATATATAAAGCTCCTCCATCCTACATACATGTTGTAAAATTCAGACACTGGTAACAGGAAGAAAAAATATAAGCAAACAAGAACATAAAAAAATCTATATCACACACTCCCTCAAGTTCAACTGCACACGTACTTAAATATGTATATATAACAACACGTTTGGAGGCCAAACCTCAATTTAAGTGAATTAATTAATCAAATCTCTAATCAAGCTGCCACTACCAAATGATGAACTCAGCACACACCCTACTGCAGCAGCTTTGTTGAGCAGTAGTTGAACAGCCACTATATTTGACCTCCAGACAAATTTCAGAGAGTGAAAGTGGGTTTCATGTTGTACATAATATCTGTAAAATTCTTCAGTTCCTTTTGGATGCAGGTTAGGAAAACTTTAAAGAAGCTGACATTATGCTTCCAACCCTTCCCTGCCTCATCCTGCCAACCTGGGCTCATCTTACTCCCGTTTTGTGCATCTGCCTCAACCACAGATGCTGCAACTACCCAAAGGCTCTTTAAAGAGATGAGCCAGGTAGTTTGGAAGCCTGTCCTGTTTTTGTGTTCAGAAAGCTGTGTATTTACTGGGCTGGCACAACTGCCCATGGATAACGTGGGTAGAAGTACTTGTTTTATGTTTCAGCTGACTTACTGGGGCTTCAGCTCAGGCAGTTCTGTAGGCTTGACAAGCTTTATTAACCCTTTCAGTCTCTGCTGCTCTTTCTTCAGCTCAAACGACCGCAAATGAAGCTTCTTTCGTGCCACACTGTCTAAGGTGCATCCCGATTTTATTTCAGTCATGAATTCATCCAAGGAATCTTGAGCTGCTGACTGGGACTGGACTAGGCAAGATGAAAAGAAGATAAATATTGTTATGGTTGGGAGATGAGAACTGTACCCACATCAGGTCCAGGCTTTAGGGAGTAAGGTCCATAGGAACAACTATCCTCTCTGCGAGTTTCGTTGAAACAATGGAGATTGTTAGCCCTGGAAAGATGAAAGCATTTCTCCTAACAAAGCCTGAAAGTAAACTTTAATCCACTTATGTAACTAAGCCTCTCCTCAAACTGGATGTATCCCTTTAAGTGTCTCTGTTCTAGGTTGTTCATCTCACTCCAAGATCTGCTCTCCCTAAAAAAGTGGCTTAGGGTTCTTTTTGTAGTCATAGACTAAAATAATCCCAGCTACAAGGAAACCTACACCATTGCATGGGGCTTTCCATAGGGCAAGCCACTTTGGCTTTTCCATGTTGATGTAGTAACATTTGGAAAGCTCAAAATTAATCAACATATGATGCTGCCTCCTACCCCTGAAAGAGTGCATACAAAACTAATTTCATACATTAGGCCAATCACAAAATTTACCTTTGCTTTGACTGAATTTTCTAACAAGAAAACACTGCCCTGTACTTGAGGAACAGTCATGACTCTCCTCCTACTCCACCTAATTTCAAGTCTTAACAATTCTATGCATATTTGACTAATTAAAATAAAATTCAGGAGGTAAAACTAAATCTCTAAATGACTAAGAAAAATAAATACAGAATTCTAACACATGGATTTCAAATAACCAATCAAAAGATGGAGAAAAACTCCTTTCTTGGGCTTGAACAATGCTTCATAAGTTTTTATATGGTGTTCAAAAATAACCTGGAGGCAAACAAAAAAAATGTTCTTAACAAGGATCTTAACGAGTCTTTTGACAGATAGTCTAATAAGATTCATGCTTACAAATGGACTCAACTGAAAAAGGTATTTTTGACATAAAACAAGACAGGGTTTAGCATTTAAAAATACCTGACAGCCTTAACAGTAACCATTCAAAGACAGACAGAATTAAGAGGCTTCAAAAGACAACAAACAGTTGTAGCACCTATCTCCACACAAGCATAAATGATGACAAAACACATCCTAAAAGACATTCTGATAGAAGTACTCTTCTTTTTCCTCGCAACTATGTATTTGAACCAAGACAAAAAAACAACACTGAAAAGGTATTGTTAGCAATCAGTCTGAACCTCCTAGCAGGCAGGAGCTGAGCAGAATGATAACTTGATTCAAACATCAAATTAAAAAGATACAGTTTAATGACTAGCCATATAATCCAGAACAATCAAAGCTCCACAATTAAATCCACAGCTTGCTGCTTTAGCTGCAGAACAGTGTAAGTGCTTCAGTCAGTGAGGGATCTTCGGTGAGCCAGATCATCCTCTCTTGCAAATTGGATTCTCTGCTGGATTCCACCAACAGTAAAGGGTTACAGTTAGTATTTGCTATCTGTTGCAGCAGTTTTTCTACACTACTGAAGTAAAGTTTAACATTACTAGGAGGTGAATCAATCATGTCTATAATACTATATATCCCAGTGAAAAAAGAGCAATAGGGCTATTTACTGCATCATCAACTTATTGATCGTTTTCTTCTGAACAGGCAACCTGAGATGAGACTGAAGAGCTCTATGTATTTGATCTGCATCAGTCAATGAGAGACACCAAGTTAGTCCATCAGTAATTAGTTCCAAAGAACCCCAGGGAACAATTTGTAAACTTCTACTGAGATTTTTATAGACAACTACTTAATTTCTCCAAGTGCTAGGTAAGAGGTGTTGCAATTTAGCCTGTCATTCACTCAGTGGGCTCTCCACACTCTTGCCTTTAGGCTACAAATAATCATTTAGAGCAAACAGAAGTGCTCTAAGGTTTCAGAACTCTATGTAACGCAGCAGCTTTGCTGGACAGCTCATGACATTGGTAAGAAGCATCTGTGGTCAAAACCCCTGCTCCTGGCTTAATCAACATCTGTGATTAACCTAAAGCATTCAAATAAGTAAGAGAAGACCTGAGGATCTAGAAAACACCCAAACAAACCAACTGATGATGCAATATTTGCTGTTTTATCCTGGCCTAGTTCTAGGGAATTCCCATCCTATACTGAACTAATCTGTACTGCAGTAAGTGCCAAGACTGCAATTTTTTTCGAGGCTCTATACTAGCTGTGCAACCACTTGCAACTGAGAAAAACATGGTAACACAAATCAGCATTATATGGTGTTAGTAGAAGTGTAAAAATGAACCAACTCTTCCTTCTTCCAGCCTCTACAACACCATGATTTAACAGTCTTGTTGAGAAATAGTATCAGCAGAAACAAAGGTATCAGAACATATGAAAGCTTGGAATTATATGTCTCAGACAATATAAGCATTAGCTTCTGTTGCTAGTCAATCACTACTTACCAAAACAGTTATGCTGAAAACAATTCCTTCAAACACACTGAACATCAGTTTGAATGCTCAGTGGAATGGTACTGCTTTTTGAAGAGAGATCTAGTATAACCAATCACCAACAAAAATGTTGATACAAATGAGTTTTGGTGTGGAGTTGAATTACCAGAAACAAACACAGACATGTAATGCATGAAGGACAGCCCAACTGTCACACTGCTGTTAAGGCTCCTTGGAGAGAAACTCTTCTGACAAACTAATGCTGCAACCTTTATTAGTGCCAGCTCTGCTAAAAAGGTTTTTGTATGAAGAACCAGCCTAAACACATTTCCTTCCTGCCTTCCTTTTACCCCACAAGACATCATTAGTAACAGAAAGCAAAATGCAGTTATTTGTATAGTGTGCTTTTTAATCTAACTCCCTAAGAGACACAATCACTAGTCTGGAAAGGCTCTGCCTTTGTACACAAGAGCATAATCCTAGAACCTGAATGGCACCTTCCTTAGCTAGCAAGTTCACTGAACATACGAGCTAAGTGTCAATTGCTCTGACTCTATATGTCTCTTTATCCACATTTCCTTTTTAAGGTGCATCTACAATAAGAGAAGTGAAATAAAGGATACCACCTTTTTGGTTAGTTTTTAACTCTTCCCTTATAAACACTTTTTAAGGGAGTAGAAAAGACAGTGTTCCTCAAATTGGGTCAGTTTCACCAGTATGGGCAGATAAACAGTAATAATACCCTCCTAAACTCCAGGAGCTTGTACTCTTGCCACCTTACTTTAACTTAGATGCTGCTTGCTTTGGAAAAAGCTTTCATTAGCAGGTGAAAACTATTGGATGAAGAGCATAAGTAGTCTCCTCAGGTAACTCAGTGACCTGCAAAACTTCCAATCCCTTTGTGAGAAGTGGACATTAAAAAAAGAAAGCACTGAAGCGAGAAATACGTAAAATATTTTTAATCTCTTTATTTATCTATGATCAAATAAACTTCATGCCTTACCTTTCCCTGAAGCCTTCAGCTTCTCTGTTATCTCAGAAAGCTCATTTTCAGCTTCCTTTAGCTTTGTGACCTATGAGAGAACAACACGCTTAGAGACTTTTCTATCATCTTAAAATCCCCTTTTAAGTGATACTCAAATATCCTACTAAATTACTTTAATTTTTCTACTTCTGATCTTTGACCAGACGTCCTGGTCTGAAAAAACCACAGTCTAGATTGCTCCTAAAAATGTATCCATCCTTTGACATATTGTTTAAACAATTTTCTTTTTGAAATACAAAAATATGTATAATTCTTCTGCAGCAGTGTTATACCACCACTGTGACACTTCAACCCACCCTACCCCTCACACCCTATTGTCTGTGTAGGATTTTTAGTTGTCATATGCCTGTCAGTCCAGGATGCTTATTCTCTGAAACAGAATAAGATTCTTCCTTGGGATGTGTTCTGCACACTAGAAAGCTTGCAATTATTTTCTGATGCTTTAAAACTATTTCAAATGTATCCTGTTCTGGCATTTCATTCATCCACTGTCCTGATTCACTAAGATTCCTTCTTAGTCATAATATAGGCATGGGAGCATAACCCTGACATGTCATAATAATTCTTCTTACCAGGGAGTCATAAGTCTCTGGTTTTTCTTCTATTTTACCAGCTTTTCTCATTCTGTTCAGTCGTTTCTTTTCCACAGCACCAGTTCGATCGAGGAAGGTGTCATCATCACTGTCATAAAAATCCTCATCTTCCCAGTTCTTTGATTTCCTTTTTCGGGATACTGGGAAAAGTAAGGGAGAAGGCAAGAAATAGAATGATTTGCATACCAATCAGCAATAAATCAAATTCAAGACAGCCATCTCAAATCCTTAATTTAGGGGTTTTGGAATGATCACAGCATTTGACTAGTTATTCACCTGCTTCTTGTCTCAGTACTCCCCGAGCATCGAGTAGCCTGCAAGCTTCCAGTGCACACTGTATCATTGCTTCCTTCTTCTTTCCTGAATGAAGAACCTCTGCCACCAGCTGCTTCCCTGATGCATCATCCACAGGCAACCTGTTCAGTTTGAAGGATCAGAGAACAGCTCAGACACAAACAGCTTTTCAGGAATGTTACTCAGATCTTTTATTTATCACGCTGGCATTTTTCTTCTCGTTTCATTCTAATCTTTTTCTGTGGATTAAATATTCCTACTTTTCCCTTCATACAGAACCAATCAAAACACAAGAATGGATTTCCTAAAGCATGCAATGAAATTTGTATTTCACTAATCCAAACAATACACTAGTTCAAACAGTAACTTTTTGGTTATTTATTACATTGGGAATACAAGAAGTTAAAAGGTTAAGTGTCAATCCCTGGATCATTTTAAACACCAGTATCTTGCATCCATGTTAACACCAGTAACAAATATTTTCAATGCTGAAGTGAAGGATTTTTAAGCAGTACACTCATTGCAATGTTGTACCTATCCACTTGAGACTTATCTTTTTGACTTTATTTCCACCTCACCTTCTCCTGTCTTATAAAAGAAAAATGTTAGTGCCTCTAGCAGGAACCCATCAAAAACTGCCTGATTACTATAAAAGAACTGAGACTGAGCACACAGTGGAATTAATGTTGGGCTTTTTTCTCTGTCCACTAGGAATTAAAAGAGATTGTTTCCTAGTTTCTTCTCCTGTATTTCAATTTCAGATATTTCTCAAAACAAAGGGAGTTGAAAGAACCTAGAATCTTGCTCTCCTGATTTTCATCTCTAAGGAAACCCAAATGCTACCAGAATGGAAAGGAGTGCAAACACTGAACCAAGCACTGATCCCTGAACTTCTCGCTCAGTGTCAGGCCTTAGGTCTAATTCCAGCTTGCCAAGTGTGACCCAACAAGTAACACCTTCAGCTTTTGTTCACGAATTCAACACAGTCAACTTCCATGTACCAAACTGAATGGAGATACACATACTTGATCCTGCACAGCCAGCTATTGTGCCCACGATCATCATATTCATATTCTAACTCTTCTCCTAGGGAGGAAAAGAAAGTTGATGTAGTAACCGAAATTGAAATAAGCATGAATAATATTTGCAGCAGAGAAGAATGTCATGGTTAAACAAAGGGATCAAATGCCCCTCTTATGTATCAAAGGACTGATTTTGCCTTACCTTTTTTTTAAAGCCCTGGGATTTTCAATTGGTATTATGCTCATTTGGGAATTTTTCAAAATCAAGGCTTTTTCCGATCGAAAATCTCTAAGTGGCCTATTTAGTAACATTTAGTTCAAGGAAAAAACAATCTTGTCTCTGTATACATTAAAGTAAATGACACTAAAGTAATGACCGTTTGGAATCTGAATTCACAGGTATTTTTACTCACATTGTTTACAGATATTGTTCCTCAGATTGATTTTTCACTTTAGCAAATAAGTGAGTAATCTTTGAGTTTCACTAGCAACCACAGAAACTTTAGACCACTTAATTATTCCCTTTTGTCTTTTCTAATTCTATCTCACAATCATAGCTATCTCCAAATTGAACAATCTGGAATTTAATGGGTTTCGAATTTTCACCACAGCATCAAAGCATGGGTGAGGTTTGAGTGTCACTCCAGAGGGGCACAAGGTGCTCACTGCAACTCCCCATTCAGGAATTAGTAACTAAGTCTCAGATACACAATGGTGAGCCAAGTTTTAATGCAAAAACCCCAAACTGAACCCCCACCAAAACTTGACCAAACAAAAAATGTTACACACAATGTAGCAGAAAAGTTGCACTCCTGCACCACACCTTAAATCTTACCCTCAAAATAGGCATAAATGTAAAACTTTGCTAAATAGAAAAAATCACATTTAATAAAAAGTAGAAAAAAGTACCTTCTCTATCAAAAAAGCCCTGTAAGGCCTTCTTAGGATCTTTCATATAGAAGGCATCTTGAACATCCTGAAAATCAACAGCAATAGGGTTTTCTTCAACCTCATCCTCCTCAGCATCCTCACCTAGAGGACATACAAAGTACAAAAAACCCAAAGGTGAAACATTAGAAAGAGAGCATCAGTATATTTCAACTTTCATTAGTTTGAAAGAAGTAGCAGCTATATCATCCTAAAACATCTTCCCTTAACTTTAATGTTATTTCTGCACCCAATGGAAAAAAAATCCCACTTATTTTTTTGCTATTAGTTATTCCAACATAAGATACAGTTTTTCAGATGAATCTCCCTGCAATTTTAGTACTTTCAAAGGTTTATGTGCTTATACATTTCCATTCAAAACCCCCCAACTTACAATGTTCCAAAAAGCTGATTAATCTAGCAGTCTAACTACTCTTAAGATGTGGACTCCCTGTTTAAATTTAAAGACAGCTATACTGCATAGAAGTCTCAAACAAGTGTGGACATCATCAAAGGAGCAAAACAAATAGCATTAACCTAAATTCTCAGTTTCATGGCCTTTTATACGCATAGGTGAATTACCTTTTCCTGTTTAAAAGGAGGTCTTGCATACTTCTCACCCGATATAAACTTGTCTTGTCAAATGCTCTTCTTAACAGGAAAAGGATTAATTTGTATTTAAGAACTTCGACTGGATTGTGACTCTTGGCAGGCAGCTGGAAATTCACTGAAAACTACCTTAAAGACCTTCTAATGCATATCAGTCAATTTATACATTATCACTTACCCATTCCCCATGAGCAGCTCATATCACTGTTCTGACTCCTTTCACTTCTCTTCTCTTTCTCATCTTCCTCATCAGAGTCTTCTCCCAACATTGTCTTTTCTAGTTTTGCTTGCTGCTGTTTACGCAGTGCCTTCAGTTCAGTCACAGTTAGTTCCGACTCAGATTCCTGGTCCTCTTTGGGTCCCTACATCCCAAATAATAAATTAGCTGAAGTGTTTTTAAAAGAAAAAAAGCCCAAACCCAAATATTTTCAACACACATGCGGATTACATACAACAACATAAACAAATTATTATAGTGCTCTTCAAAAAGTGGAATTACTAAACCATTTGTTATGGCTTGCATTCCAAATTACATTAGTTTTGATGATGATTTCAAAGTGGGCGGGGGGTGAACAGGAATTATTGTGTGTACTTGTTGTCAGGTATCAAAGGATGTTGTCAATGTCAACCAAACGTTGTCAGACATGACAAATATGACTATTTTAAAGGCTGAAGACAAAAATTCCCATCAGAGCTACATGGGACAATTTGAGAAATGAGCAGTTCCCGAAGTGCCTGCAAGAGCACGTGGAGTGATGTCAAAATTCCTACTAATAAAGTTCTCCTTGTTTACAAACACATATTAGTTCTTTATTTTACTGGGGCATCATACTGTCGGAACGACATTCCTAACACATCTCACTGATGGAGAGCAATGCCCTTTGCAGTCACTGCACAGCAGCAGACACCGCCCAAGCTGGTCCCACTGGGAGCGCTCAGCAGCGCTGCCCCGTGCCCGGTGCCCGGGGTGCAGCAGCAGCGAGGGGACCCGCAACCCCGCTCCGTCCTCCCGTCCCGAACCTCGGGGGGACCCGCAACCCCGCTCCGTCCTCCCGCCCCGAACCTCGGGAGGACCCACAACGCCGCTCCGTCCTCCCGTCCCAAACCTCGGGGGGGACTCGCAACCCCGCTCCGTCCTCCCGTCCCGAATCTCACCGCAGGGCCGGCAGGGCACCCACAGCCGAGCACTTTTCTCCCCTTAAAACAACCACGGCAGCGCCGGTCTGTTCCCAAACCTCCTCACAACCCCGGAGCAGCCACTACCCCGAGATGCTCCGAGAGTCACCCGATGGAGAGGGTAAAGTCCTGGGCTTGATCCGGGCGAGCCTTTCCCACCCCCGACAGCGCCCCGGGACCCCCCAAGCCCGAGCCCCGGCCCACCTGCAGGAGGAAGAGGCGGGAGCTGCCGCCGAAGC
>JAOXXN010000446.1:28085401-28118877 GCA_026770055.1 Myrmophylax atrothorax
GCCATAGTGGTGACCTGATGCCGTCGAGGACACCGCACTGCTCAGCGAGGCACTGAGCGACAGCCTGCTTGGCAGCCGTGACTTGCTTAGGAGCGGCATCCCAGCTCCAGTTTCTGTCGTGCCCGAAGTGCTTTTCCCTGAAACAGGGCTCCTTTGTACCCTGTATCTGGTGGCCGCCTCCTGGGCTCTGAGGACAAACAACGTGTGCTGAAATGCTGCGGTACTGGGGTGAGATCCCGGTTTCCTCGAACCAGGCCAACCGCAGCTCCTTTGACCTGCTGCAGCGCGAGTTCCGTACCGTGGAAGTCCAAGATCCTCCACTGCACCAGCCGTCTGCCAACAAGCCCCGGCCCACCACCATGCTGGACATCCCCTCCGAGCCCTGCAGCCTCACCATTCACACCATCCAGCTCATCCAGCACAACCGGCGGCTGCGCAGCCTCATCGCCACAGCCCAGGCGCAGAGCCAGCAGCAAGCAGAGGGCATAAAAACCGAAGAGAACGAACCTCTGCCATCTTGTCCGGCCTCTCCACCTCTCCCTGATGACCTGCTTCCTCTGGATAGCAAAACCCCCAAAATGCCATTTCAGCTGAGGCACAGTGACCCAGAGAGCGATTTCTACAGGTGTGTTGGCATTTCTTTAGGTTGGTTCTTGGCTGAAGAAAAGCTGAGTGTTTTTAAATGTATATGTAGTCATGTTGACTCCTTTAGGCTGAAGGGTCAAACAGTTGTATGTAAAGTAGAAAACAGGCTTTGGAAGGGAAATATTCAGATTTTTCCTGTGTGAGTTACATGCACGTTGTTTAAAACAAACGTGCTTTTTTCCCCTCTATAAAATGTGGGTGTGTGGTGCTGATTTCTATATTGTTAGCGCTACACTAAATGTTTGTGAATGGTTTTGGTATCTTCAGTGGTATTTTGACAAGTTTAGTTATGGGGTGTGAAGTCTCCTCTACTTATGTCACTTAAAACTAAAGTTGTGTTATGGTAATTGAAAATCCAGCAGACACATGAGTAGTTTTTGGCTGTTTAGCTGTAGATTCTGAAAGGATGACTTGATAACATATTTGTAAGATTTCAGTGGCCAAGGACCTGAAATAGTAACTAAATAGTACCTGACATAGTAACTATCACATTTCACCGTGCTTTTTGGTGGTCTTCCAGTCAGAAGTGGAAATGGAAATGAGTGACGGGAATTCTTGTCTCTGGTACTGGCTCCACCCGCCAAGGGCTGGAGAAAATGTAAAGGAAAGTTGTGTTACTTCTTCCTTTGCAGCCAGTCTTTGATTAAATAGTATTGCCACCACCCCCTGTTACCCCTTTGACAGGCACTAAATTCACAAGGAGGTGTTGCATTTCTTGCAGGACTTCACAATACTTTGTGGCTTATGTGCATTTAAAATAAGGCATTAATCCTCACTATCATAACTTTCTTCTCTTAGATGAAAAACTGTGCACTAATGAGCATTATGTGGGAGAAAAGAATACATTTTAGTTTTTCAAATGGGTAAATGTGCATCAACAAAAGATAATTTATCAGTTAAATGCCACTGAGATCTTTAATAGCCTGAGATGTATGAAACACGCTTTATTGAAAGATGTTGCATTTGGTAACATAGTCTCTCTGGACAGTAGAATTATTCCTTAGTACTCCTTCTGCAGCAACTCTATCATCCTTCTGGGAAGATACAAAGTAATTTGCTGAGAGGGTTGAAGGGAAATACAGTCCTGTGAGAATAACGTCAGGGCCCTGTGACTCCTGCTCCGTGGTCCCGTGGTTTGTAGAAATACGCAGTGTTCTGCTCTGTCCTCCCCGCTGGCTTCAGCTTGAAGTTCAGTTTTCTGTGGCTCTGGCCGTGTTTTGGGGGCTGCTTTGTCTTTTTGTTGTTCCTTTCGACCTTCTGGAGTCCGGGAACTGTTATTTCGTGGTCAGCCACGTGGGGGAGTTTAAGGACTACTTGTGAAAACGGGGAAGTTTTGAAATGTTTTGTGTCTGACAGTGGATTTATAACGAGCTGAAGTGTATTCTAGATTTTAATTGCGTGCTTGCTAAAGCAAACATATTTATGCTTTTCCAGGAGGAAAGCTTTGAGTTTGTTGTTGCATGTTTGTTCTTAACTGTTTTAAGACACATGAATTAAGACTAGCAGGTGCTGTTCTAGTAGCAAAAATGAAGTTCTATGATTTACCTGTTTCTTAGTGTGTAAAATCAAATTAAAGGAAGAACATTCTTCCCTCTGATTGATAGTGCATGGTAGTGCTTAATTTTATGCTGCCTTCTGAAGCACAGTTGTCAGAGTTAAGAGTATTCCACTAAACCCATACTTTAATTTCATTTTTTTGGCACTAACCTGGGTCTGAGAAGAAGTGTATAGCTACATTTAGATATAGGAAGAAAGGAAGAAGAGGGTAGCCAGTCTGAATCGGACCGCAAGTTTTGTTAGTACAGACATGTCCTCTTCTACATCCCTGTTACTCATTTTCATCCTTTGACATGCTGCCCCCCTGTCTTTTATTTTGTTATCCCCTGGATTCATTTTGGTTTTTCTCTGCCCCACCCCACACCTCTTAACTTCTACCTCCTTTTATGATGAGGAGGAGGCAGAACCTAATTTACTGCTATTTTTCAGTTGGGTTGGTCTTTTCAACCCCCCAAAAATCTGAACTACCAGCAGTTTTATAATCGTGATGCTATTCCTTTCCTACAGTTTTCCAGACTGTTTATAAATATATTGAAACAAACCTTAATTCTGGCACAGATCCCGGAGGGAAGACCTGGACTTCACAGTGGAGTGGATGTACTTGCTTGTTGATAGGTTTGGAGAACTCCGGCAGGTTTTCCAGTTACAAAAGCTCCATGCATTCTTTCTGAGCAAAGGAAATTTACCTGTGTGTCCTCTAATTCTTTGAACTTCCCTGATGCACCAAACATAGGCTTCTCAGCCTACAGTTCTTCACGCCTCTTCTGAAGCTATTAAAAGAAAACTTTTCACATTTTCTGTCTTCCTGTCCTCATGGACCAACTCAGTTTGAAGGAAGAGGTGACTTACCACAGCTATTCAGCTCTTTCATCCTTGGAATTCCTTTAGTATTCCTGGATGAATTACCATCTGGTCCTGGTGGTTTGCAGGTATTGATGTTACAGTTCTTGGAATGTATAATAAGGGGTTAATGTTTGATTTTGGTTGATGTAGAAACTGAAGGTAAGCTTAAAGGATAGTTGATAAAGAATGAGTAAGGAACTGTAGACTTGAAACTATCATTTCAACAGGAGACTCTTACCATAATACAACTGCTAGGTTTTCCTTCTTCTCTGTTCAGCTTCCTCAGATTAGCACGGATCCATCTTCAGAAGAAACCTCACTTACTCATGTGCTTCTTCAGATGCTTTTTCTTGTGTGTACATGGGTTGGTTTCTTAACAGATTCCTCTGTCAATCCATCATTTGCATTCCTCACCACACTGGATGTGTGCTTTGCATTGAAAGATAATCTGTAAACAAAATTGGGAGCTTGCAGTGTGAAGACAGTTCATGACAGAAAGACTTGTAGTTAAGAAGTGTCTGTACAGAAGTAGAGGAGCATGTGTTGGTGGGATAGCAGGTTTAATGTAGGGAAGGATGTGGAGCAGTGGTAATTAAAGCAGGCAGAACACACTTGCCCTGATGGACTAAGCACTTTGGCTTAGCCCATTTCTAAATTGGTCTTCTGGATTGTGCCAGTGGGAGACAGTCTCTTTTTGCCATTATCTATTGGGCAGTTTCTTTTCATACCTATTCAGCCTTCTGTAGATGTAGCATAGGTATTTAAAAAGAGACTTACTCGAGATGTAAAAAGGCTCTTTTCTAAAAGGAAAACTTTCTCGTTTGAGTTAGTGTGCTGTGTTCTTTGATGTACTCTCTGACTAGGATAGTCTTGTTTATCCAATGTTCTCCTTTATTTTACTGCTTTGGAGGGAATGGCTCTGAAGCGGCCTTGTTGCACCTCATTTGATATAAATTCAGCTCCACAGTGTAATGTTTCGTGGAATTGTTCTGTTCATAGGAAAAACAGTCCCTCCCTCCATCTGCTGCTCCGTATGCTCACCTAGGAGGGAGCAAAGCACTTCAATCCATTGCTGCAGTTGAGTGAACCTCAGCTGGCGATCCTTGTACTGACTTAGCCCAAACACTGTCCCCTGAAGATAGTTGCATGGGAAATGAACCACAAGTTCCCCTTCCCTCCAAGAGAAACAGCCTCACAGGAGAAGAGCTTGGGTGAACAGATTGTGCTGCCTTTGTGAGGTGGCTCGTTGTCATTTAACTGACTGACCCAGAAAATGGACCTTGTTTGAGTATTGAAAACTTACTAATTCTGTGAATAAGTCTGATTGAGATACACAGACACTATTCTCATGTCTTCTGTGGAGAAGTTCTGCATGTTGCTGGTAGCAGTGGGAGAAGGCTGGGCTTTGAGTCTAGTGTATATGTAGCTTGGCAGGTAGATTTTTGTCTGGAACATTATCTAGCGTTGGTGGCTGTTAGAAATGCAGAGCTGAAGAGTGGGAAGGTGGCCAGTATTTGAGATAGATTTCATACTGTATATTCTGTAGAGGTGATCGCCTCCAAGTCACTGACCTAATTACCTGTCCTATTAATCTCTGGAGATGGAACTTGAGGGACTAAAGCACTTTTGTTCATTTGTAGCTATGTCACCCTGCTAATATGTTAAGTAGGTTTGGCTTTGAATGGTTGCTGTATGTAGGACCTTTCAGGAAAGAACTAAGTGCTGCAGAGTGGCATTCTGCATAATGACAGTACCTGGAAAAGGGTACTTTTGTCGGTGCTGAGGATGTGGGTAAGATCAAAAACCAAGGCTCTTTAGCTGTGGTCATCACAGAAAAGAAGTTTGTTTGTCCTTTTTGGGAGGACTTGACATTAGACAGCTGCATTCAACATAAATGCATTCAACATATGGTTGTTTTTGTTCATGTGTGTTCTTACCAGAGAGTACCTGGAAGTTAAGGGAAGATGAAGAGAAGTTGTTACCTCATTTTTTGGTTTCCATTAACATCTACAGTAATATTTCATTTTTTGCTCTCTATTCTGGCTTTTAATCATATTCCTCTATTGTTTATTGTGGGAAACAGGAAATCAAGAGAAATAAAAATAAGAAAAACAAAAAAAATTATTGACCTTTCCAAGAGGAAGAGGTGGAGATTTGGGTTTGAGTACAGTACCTGAAATTTCTTTTATCTCTGTCTTTAATTGATTGGATTTCATGTTGATTATGTGCCCTTCAGCACAGTAACCTGGCTGCATTTAAATGCTTGCAATTAGTTTCTTTTCCTCTAGGAGTTTAAGAGAGATGTAATATTCTCTGCTGCTTTTGAGCAGTGATAAGCATTGCTAAATGGTTGTTGTATTCTACTTTGCAAGTGACTAAGTATCCTACTTGCACTTGCTGAAATCTGTGTCCAATTTTTTGCCCATAGTGTTTTGAGTGAATGTCTCTCTATTAATAGTAGCCTGGTGTGAGTGGTTTTGGTAGCACAAGATGCTCTCAACTAGTGGCTGCCAAACAGCTGGGTATGTTCTTTATATGTACTGAAAAAAGAGATTCTTTTTTTTAGGCATACATTTTGAGAGTTGTTTTCTGGTTGGTTTTCTTTGCCACTTATTTATTTCTGTTGTAACCTCTTGGTCCTGGTGTTCTATCAGACATACGGCTGCTTCTGAACCTCAGCAGTCTGTCCCTGAGGTGCAGGGGGAGTGAGTGAGATGTAAAAACAGTATGGGTAACAGTTGATTTATAAAGGAACTGATGATCTTTCAATCCATTTTGTCAGGGTGCCTGCTGTCTTCTTAACAAAGTAGTTACATAATTGAGTAGGAATTGGGATATGAGTCATTTTCTATCAATTAATAACTGGGATGAATCCGTGCCCTGAGATCCACATGCTGTTCTTAATATCTACTTAGAAATATGATCATACGCATCTTTTAATATAGCGCGCTTCGCCCCTTTGTTTGAATAATCAGAAAGTGCTGAGCTGTTCTTGAAAGTGAATGATTTTGGTCCTGATAGCTCTGAGTTTCACCTTCCATTTTCACTCCTCTGAAATGTTACCTTTTTTATTGCTGTGTTTCAGTTGTTTTCTGTGGGTCAGTTTTGAGAGTCAGGCTCTGTGGCTCAGCTTCTCAGCCTGCTTGTTGGAGACACAGAGTACTGAGAATTTTATCCAGGCATCAGTTACTGTCTGTGTACTCTTTAATCAGGTCCTGTTACTGCAAAGAGTGTGTGGTGATATGCAAATAGTGTAGGGGGAGAGGAGGAGAATCTCAAGGTGGGCTGTGGAAGATTTTGGGAGAAATTGATCAGAAACAAATGAAGAGTGAAATTGTGAGCTTAATTTTGCCCTCGGTGGTAAATGGAATGTAAAAAAAGTATATAAATACCATACTTAGCAGAAAGAAAATTTGATTTCTTGACATCAGCATTTGAAGTCCTTGTTACTGATATGAGCAAATAGATTACATGCACTTAATTATGAGTTGAGAAATCTGGTAGATATATTTTCCTGTTAGAGGCCTTGCCTTAATTTCTTTTTTCCTCTGTACAATTTCTACTTGTTAACTCATGTTGATGAAAAATTTGGTTGGCTGACTGTAAAAAAATTGATGTTTGAAGTGCTCATGTCAGTTGTTTGCCATATCCTCCATCCTGCGTGGTCACTCCTTCCTGCTTAGCAACACAGAAAAGAGAGGTCTCAAACCCAGGGTCAGAGATTGCTGCTTTATGGCAGAAAACCCAAGGCCAGGAATGCTGCTTTATGGCAGAACCTTTCCAGGCCTCCTCCCAGGGCCTTATGTTCTCATCTTAGGTTGCTTATGGGGATACTTCTTTCAATGTTGTGCTTAGTGACTGCTGGAAATGAGGGCAGGGAAACAGTCTTTTTGGCTACAGTGTACCTGTATGAAATCTATGTGTATCCCATTTCTTGCTTTTTGATGTGTGCCTTTTGTATTAGAAATTCCGATCTTGTCCTTCCCTGAAGCCTTTGTATCTGACTGTTAGGCTTGTGACATCAGACATAATAAGGAAGAGAAATGTAATTAACTGAGAGAGGAAATGATTTGCATTCAGGTTATTTAAAATGCCTTTTTTTGTTTGTGACAAAGACCCATTTAATTCACTTGTCCAGAAGAAAAGCTCTTGGGTGGGAAGGGAGTTGCTTAAGGGTTCAGAAGATTTGCATTCCACATTCATGAATCACCCAAGGAATCTTGCAGCGTTAGAAGGGAAAATGAAAATTGGAAGTGCTGATGTGGAGGGAGGGGAAGAAGGAAAAGTGGATAAACCCATATTAGGCAGTGTTCATATGTAATGGAGAAGCTGTGGAGAACCCCAAACCCTCTGCTTTCCCTTTGTACATCACCTTACTACTGACAGTATCTTTTCAACTGATACACTCCTTTCAATTTTTGAAAGTGTGCTGGTTTTGTCTTTTCTGGTTTTTAGAGGAAAAGGGGAGCCAGTGACTGAGCTGAGTTGGTCCTCCTGCCGGCAACTTCTCTACCAGTCAATGGCCACCATCCTGGCTCACGCAGGCTTTGAGTGTGCCAACGAGAGCGTTCTGGAGACCCTGACAGACATTGCCCACGAGTACTGCTTGAAGTTCACCAAACTGCTGCGCTTCGCTGTGGATCGAGAAGCTCGACTTGGGCACACCCCTTTCCCTGATATCATGGAGCAGGTCTTCCATGAAGTGGGCATTGGCAGTGTGCTCTCGCTGCAGAAGTTCTGGCAGCACCGCATTAAGGATTATCACAGCTACATGCTTCAGGTGAGAGGAGCATTAGGGTCCTGACAGCACCAAAAAATGTACCCACAGTACAACTGCTTAGTCCTGTGGCAAGTTCTGACTCTTACTGAGGTGAAATCCTATTAGAGAACCTCCTGGGTGTGGAGGGGAGTCTTCAAGTGAAACAGGATTTTTTTCACTGGAAGACAGAGCCCCTTATTTGTGTCCCTACTGAATCAAAGGATGCTCTACTGATGACTTGCATGAGTTTAAGAAGAGAGCCCCAGCTCTTGAACGGCCCAGACAAAAATATCAGGTAGAGATAAAATCAGAACTAACTGATCAACTGAATTTTTTGCTTTAATGGGATATTTGGCTGCTTAACATTTCAGAAAACAAGTAAGCAGACAAAAATTACTAAGCTGTACAGAGGTTTGTGTTTGCTTAAGCAAGGGGTGACTTTCTTAAGCTACAGTAGGAATATAGGGTAGTATTGTGCTGATCTGAGTTGTCCCACAGGTGCTACCTTCCACTCCAGAGGAGTCTCTTCTTCTGTGGAGAAGGAAGAGGAATTGTTAAATAAGAGGCATCAATAAATGTAGGTTGTAAGAATAAGGTATGATTTCTCTCCTGGTCCAGGTATTCTAAGAAATTAAACATGCATTTTATTTGAATGATAGAAGGCTGCCTGTTGTGGACTTAGAGAAATTTGAAGTGGCAGTCTTGTTCCTACTTATCAAAAAGAAGGCTTGAATCAAGTAGGTAGCCTGTGACCAAAGACAAAGCTTGCCATTCCTTTTCTTACCATGTTACTTGAGTGCTAGTTGACTCGTTTTGGAGCAGCTCTCGTGCTCCTGCTTTTCCCAGGGCTGACACCTTGTGGCTTACAGAGGCAGTGTAAGTCAGAGACACCTGTAAGTGCATGTAATATATAAGTTGTGATGAACTCTGAGGTTTGTGCGTAAAAATAACATCATCAAGATCTGTCTTCATTAAAAGCATTTCTGTTAAATGTTCTATTTATTTTTCTTCAAATGTTTTTGTTCCAATATTGTGTCCTTTTGGAATTTGGAGTTTCTGCATCATTCTGCTGATGCAGTTTTCTCTCGTCCTGCAGCTGGTCATTATCTCAATGGTTTTGTTCTTTATGCAGGGCTGAGGTCTGCAGTAGCCTCTGTATTTGAAGTATACCTAGAAGGGGGAAATAGGCTTTGCTATTCTTTTTCCTGCTTGCTTCTGATGTTAAAAAGCCCTGGGATTATCCTGAGCACAGTCCACTGGCTGTTGGGATTTAGTTGTATAAACAAGCATTTGTTAGAAGCAGATGAAATCTGAAATTTTTAAAATCTAATTGCTTTCCCTTGTTAAGGTTCTGGAAGTAGAGAGTAGTTCTAAATCTCATTCCTGTATTTGTTTCACTTCTTTAACTGGAGAAAACGTCTGTGTTTTTTTGCTGTGAATATGACAGAAGGTACTCAGACTTTGCCCAGTCGTGACTACACAGCTGATGAAGATCTGAGGTGCTTGGTTTTTAATGCTGGGGTAAAATTGTTACTGGAAAATGGGGGCAGTCATACAGATAAAACCAAAGAGTAAGACTGAGACACTTTGCTTTTGTTTTGTGCTCTGTTGAAATTTCTGGACCTCATCGTCTCTATCTGTGAAATCTTTATCAATCAGATGTTAATGGAATAAACTTCTTATTAAAGGCCCTTGTTACATAACAGAAGGTGCACTTAAAGGGGAAAAAAAGTCTTTCCTGTGTAGCTGGTAAGCTGTTTACTTGTTCATTCAGGTCAGATGTTAATAACATTCTGGGAACGGAGTGAACTGCAGTGTAATTGCCATCAGAGTCTCTGAAGTCACTCTCACCTTTCTGGCCTCTTTTTCACCCACTGATCTTGGACAGGTTAGCAAGCAGCTCTCTGAAGAATATGAGAAGATTGTCAACCCTGAAAAGGCAGCAGAGGACACAAAGCCTGTGAAGATTAAGGAGGAACCTGTGAGTGATATTACTTTCCCCATAAGTGAGGAACTGGAAGGAGATCTGGCTTCTGGTGACCAGTCTTTGCCTGTTGGAGTCCTTGGAGCTCCAAGTGAGCGCTTCTCAGCCAACTTGGAAGTAGAAGCTTCCCCACAGACTTCAGGTAGGGGTTTCTTGCTGCTCCTGGAAACAGTTCATCAGCAATTCCATGTGATCTTGTTTCCCCTGGGTAGTTTTAGCTTCATGTTGAGAGATTCACTTACTGAAAGGTTGAAGGCAATTTTCCTTAGTTTAGGCACTGAATGAGTTCTGGAAATACAAATGATACTTGCTGCTGTTCAGAAGCCACCCTGGTGGTGACAATCATTGCATTATGAAAGCTCATCAGTGACTTGAGCGAAATGGGCTCATAGCAGTCACTCCTGGCATCTCTACCCAAAGCCTGCTGTGATTAACTGAGGCCATGGAGAGTGAAAGGGTGAGTGATGTAGTGGGGTTATGGGGACTGCACTCTATTCCTCAAAGTGCCATCCCTTGATGTTGGCATTGAAGCACACTGGTGGCCAGCATTGGAGAATCTGCTACTGCGGTGCCTTTTCTATATCTGTATACAAGTTTCATTCTGTTCACTGTTTAGTAAAGCTAAACTTCCTGGGAAATGAAGAAGACATTCATCTTCCAAAGAAAGGCAGTTTTAATTTTGTATAGAACCTTCTGAACTCTGGAAATCCCTGCAGTAAAAACTGTTTCGCTTAAAAATCTGGTTATAAAACAATGAAGCCTTGTCCTCCTATTAACCCTAAACTGAGTAGCATATATAGTATGCTACTAGGGTAGTGTATACCTCCGAGTCCATTAGTTTTTTTACATTGTACAGAGCTTTAAAACACAAATTCATCTGATGTTTTTCTGAAAGCTCACACTGTTTTCCATAGTACCTCTGAAATGTGAAGTGTTTGCATTTTTGTGGAAGAGGGAACAACAGACTCCTCTGGTCCATCTGGGGTTGGGAGTGATTCATCTGGAAAGTTTTGTATTAGCATCTACCACTTGAGACCCAGAGGTTAGCATGCTAGCTGTATATTAAATGCCTCTTGCCTCTCTGATACCAAATTGATGTTTTCTAATTAAGAATACAAGTGCTCTGTTCCTCCCTGAAAATCCCTCTTCACTTCACAAGAGCCTTTGGAAATCTCATCACTGTGAGAAGTCTCAGTCTAGAGCTGGGCAGGCTGGAGAGTGAAATATGAGGAGTGAGAAAAAGCTGCTACAATTAGGAGACTGCCATCTTGAAAATACAGGTGTGAGGCCCATAGGGAGGGCAGTGAGGCTTCAGAGTCTGAGGGCAAAACTCTCGTTACAGCCTTCCCTGTCCTTGTGTTTCTGCTTATGCCTGACATTGCAGTTGCGGGCTAGTTGCTTAATTTCATTGCTGTTGGAGAATGGAAGCAAAACTGGAGAGCTTGTTCCCGTACCTATCGGGATAACATGAGGATTAGCTTATTTGTAAAGTACTTTGAAGTTGAAGTGCTTTGAAGATGAAACATCCTGTGTTGATGCTTAAGTACTTTTAGTTATTAGGAACACTCTCAGTGACAGGTGACAGAGCTGAATGGAATAAGAGCAATCGATGATGGAAAGACACAGTTTAGTGAGCATGTTCGATCATTGTCTAGACTGAAGCTGTAACTCTGTGCTACTGATAGCATTTTAATGATGTGTCCATTGTTGCTGAGAGGGATGCATCTACTTATGATTAACATAAAAAGGACTTTTCATTAAGGCAACTGATCTAATGTAGGCAGTGTTACCACAAAGTCTCATAAGCTCTGGTTTGAGCGAAGCTGCTTTGGAAAAGATTCCTGACTTCTTTGTAAAGGAGAGTTCTCAGTACAGACATGTGTTTGAAGATTTGTTCTCTGTGTAATTGCTATTTATAAGGGACTGTTTTTACTAGTAGATTGATAATAGGGAATAACAGTAGGTTTGGCTCAGTGTAAGAGGTTTGGTTGTACTTTCAATCTGTAGCCATGTTCCTTGAGACACAAGGTTTGGCAAACTTATTAAAACTGGTTTCCTATTTTGTTTGGTGGGGTTTGGTGTGGTATGCTTTTTTATTTTTTCATTTTAAGTATTGTTTTTTTAAAATTTATTTAATTTTCCCTGTGAATTTAACCCCACACAAGAGACCAGATTTAAGAGTAAGAAGATTTCGTGGTTCAGTTCTGGGCTGTTTATGCCCATCTCAGCAAGGAGCCCAATTAGTGTATTTTTAATAGACTTTTTGTGTCTCTTAAAACTGTAAATAAACAGAATGCAATCTGTAATCACTATTCTTGGTGAGAAAAACATTTGCTGTTATCGAGAACTATGATTTCATAATCTTGTACAGAAAATCTTCAATCTGCTCTGATTGCACACAAGTCCAAAAGTTTTTTATAAAGAAGAGTGGTAGTGGGGAGCTATTTCCCAGCAGGGTGTCTGTGAGATTGAGCCAAGAGCATTTCTTTCTGTTGTGCTGAAGCATTGGGTGAGACCTGTGTGTGTTGAGTACAAGGAGGCAGGCAGGCAGGTAGGTGGCTGACTGTAGCTCTGATGTGTCTGCATTTCAGTGCTGAAAGTGGTATTTGGGACTGTTCATCCACCTACTTCTCTGTCCTCTCACTTCAGCTTCCCTGCAGAAGTCTACTATGTCTGACAGTTGCAAGGACCTCATAATGACATCTGGGCTGCCTCAGAGTCCTGCTTATGCAGAGTCTAGTCCATGAACTGTTGATGTGTACTCGTCGCTGCTGAGGCACTGCTTCTGGAGAGTGAAGTTGTTTCCCATGGTGAAAATCATGTGGAGGCTTGCAGTGAAAGGATAGCATCATATTTTTTAGAGTGGCAATTGCTGGCCTCTTAACGAAAAAAACCAGATTTTTTTTTATTAATCACAGTACTTAGTGTGTTTTGTTTTCCCCCAGCCTAGTTCACCTGTGGCTTTGCTTTTGCCCCATCTTTACCAGTGCTGCTGTCCTTTGCATCTGCATGCTGGTTATGATTTATCTTTTTACTTAGTTACTAATGTGTGCTTTTTCTTTCTCCAGGGGCTGAGGTGAATGCTTCCCCACTTTGGAACTTGGCACAGGTGAAAATGGAGCCACAGGAAAATGAGGAGGGTAATGTACATGGCCATGGGGTCCTAGGCAGTGATGTCTTTGAGGAACCAATGTCAGGCATGAGCGAAGCTGGGATGCCACAAAGCCCCAATGGCTCTGAGAGCAGCTACGGTTCTCATTCTGCTGACAGTCTGATGGGATCCTCACCCGTCTTCAACCAGCGCTACAAGAAAAAGATGAAGAAGATGTGAAAAGGAACAGTCTTTATATTTAGTCCTGATGGCACATAATAGACTCGAAAGAAACTAGGAGATTACTGTGATGGCCGTGATTCCAACACAGGGCTGGCCCTGGTGTATGAGGGACCTGCATGAAATTACTTGTGAGAGGTTTGATGTGTAGCACACTTGAGCTCCCCTCTCTGCTGTTTTCTGTACTCCATCCTGACTCATGAGAATGAAGATCAACCTTTACATTGATGGTGGCATGACTTGCTTTGGTGGATCAATGAGGAATGTACCAGTGAAAAGTAGTTGTGAGGAGGTTTGCTAAGTCACAGAATCATTGAATAGTTTGTTTTGAAGGGATCTCATGATGTTTCTACTCCTGCCCCCCTCTGAGAGCACAGCCATTTAGAGCAGGTTGCTAAGGGCTTTGTCCGTTTGAGTTTTGAGTATCTACTAGGCTGGTGATGCCAAACCTCTTTGGGCAGCATTTTCCCACATTTGACAACCCTCATAGTAAGAAAAAATAAATTCTTGCATCTAGTTGGAATTTCCCATGTTCCAGCTTGTCTTCACTTGTTCTGTCGTTGTTGATCTCCGAGCAGATCTCACGGTCTTCTCTAATCTGCCTATTAAGTGACTATATACAATGAGATCTCTCTTTAGCCTTTTCTTAAGTGTGAAGAAACCATGTTACCTGAGCTCTCCTTACTCATCCTGTGCTCCAGCCCCCTAACCAACTCTGTGGCCTTCCACTGAAATGGCTGCAGTGTTCTTGTAAAGGGGAGCACAAAAGTGGATGCAGCCCACCAGATATGGTCTCACAAGTGCTGAATGAAGAGGAATAATAATTTCCCTCAATGTGTTTGCTTCCCTGGTGCTTGCTGACTGTTGGGGGCAGCAAGAGTGTCTTAAGTCAGAGTATTTTAAGTTGGAGAGCCATCTCTGATGATTATGATGACCTAGCAAAGATGCCATAGAGTGGTCTCACAGTGCCATGAGCCCACTCCTTCAGTGCCTTCAGATTCATCCTCTTGGTTCCAACTGGCTTAAGTTGTATCTTCCTCTACTGTACATAAAGCTTTATTCTCACACAGTGCTTGAAGGCTTGGGGACCTGACCCACCTTAGGGTAGAACTTACCAATAAAAACAGGCAAAAAAGGTATTGTGTTCATAAGCATCAAAGTTCAAAGACCATCCTTTGTCACCATATTCCCTGCATTGTTTAATATGTAGGCCCATGTTTCCTCATCCTTTCTCTTGCTTCCAGTGTACTTAGAGAAGCCCTTCTTCACATCTCTTAGCAGTTTCAACTCCAACTGAGCTTTGGCTTTCTTAACTGTCCCTGCATACTTGGGCTGTGTTTCTATATCCCTGCTGGCCAGCCCATCCTCACTTCCACTTCTGTGTACCTTTTTGTTTGTGTTTGAGCTCAGTCAGGAGTTCCTTGATCATCTTTGCTGGCCGTCTGTCATGCCTGCTTTAATTTCTGCTTGTCAGATATGACTGTTTTCCTACTTTGAGAAAGCTGTCTTTGAAGATTAAGCATCACACTAGGGTTCCTTTGGGCCGTCAGGGCAGTCCCTCATGAAATCCTGCCAAGACATTCCTTGAAGAAACCAAAGTATGTTGACCTAAAGGTACAGGACTTTGTCTTGTACACATTTCTCAGGATTTTAAATGAAACAATTCCATGTCTTCTGCAACCAAGACCTTCATATTCTCCACCAATTCTTCCTCTTTAGAAACAAGACCAGCAGAGCTTATTTCTTAGTTGATTTCTTGATCATCTATTCAGGGAAGTTGATGTGGTTTTCTGGAGACAATGAAGCAGCTTTTAGTATTGGTGTGACCCAGTACTGGCTGTGCAAACTTTTCTGTCATTGGATTGAGCACAGCAACTTCAGACTGGCTGAGCTTTCATATTCAAAGTTGTTATCTTGACAACTTAGTCTGAGACAGAATCTATTTTCCTGCTTGCTTTTATGGCTCAGCTGACTGATGACATTTTTTTTATTCTGCACAGTCCTCAGTTGATCAACTCGGTCTTTAACTTGATTCAGTGTGTTTCTCTCTCAAAAGAGCTAGAATGAACATGAATCAAGAATGAACAGCCACTTAAAGTGGCTTTATACCTGTAACCCCTTGGGATGTTTGAGGGAATTTTACCAAACCTCCCATTTATCTTTACAATTGCAGATTTGTCTTTTGAAAGAGTGAGCTTCAGGCATAGTATTTTTGTTTCTGTGTAACATGCCTGGCTTTAATTCTCTTTTCCTAACTGTATTTCTCTTCCACTTTTATGGAACTGGAAGCCAAACATAAAATTCCTCAACGTCTAATAAGAAAGTGTGACCACAGGCTTTTATGGACAATGGAGTTAAAATTGTCCATCACAGTTTTAAAAGCTTCTCCTGTGAGGTAAATTCTTGCAATTTTAAGCCTCGTCAGTAGTAGAAGAGTGAACCAGGAAACCTTTATTTTGATTCCCCCTGAGTCACCATTAGGCAAGCTGCAATGTCCCTGCCTTCTCAGCTGTAAAAAAAGAATCGTAATATTTGCCTTTCAGAAGTATGTTTGAGATTTAGTTACTACACAGAAAAAGGCACAGTCATCATTTGGAGAGTTTTGTGAGAGTGGTGAGCTTTTATTTGATTTTTGTAGGACTGTTGCTGGCTGAAGGATGTCTAGATGGTCACTTAAATGTTACAGTCCTATATGATACAGGTTTTAAGCAAACCTGCTGCATCATGAAGAAGTACAGCACAACTCTGCTGTTCAGCTGCCCAGGTACAAGGAGGGCATTTGGGGTGCTGTCTTCGCACTCAGCTTTAGATGTCTGCATCTACATTTTTTCCTCTGGACCCCATTAGCAGCTGAAGAGAAATAGTCATTCTTAAGTCACTGTTCTTTGGCCTTGAAGTAGAAATAAAGCAGGTCAAATGAATGACATTTTTAGAAATGTCTGTTTTTCTCTGTGTGCTCATAAGGTGAGTTCACCTTTGCCACCTGAGCTGAAGACATCCACACTGTCAATATCTGAGATAAGTGATCGGACTTCAGCCCTTCCTGTGTGGGAATCAGAGGACACTTGCCCCTGCTGGGCCAGTATTTTTACTTTTCTTTTCTGCACATTTAGTAGAGTTTGCTGTTCAAATGATGGTATGGGGCTAAGAGCACACTGCCAATCTCTGTTAAACTGGTAGACCCAATGTTCTCCGCTACACACAGAATGTGCTAGGCTGGGGCCTTGAGGCTCAGCCCTTTTTGGCCCTTGTGTCTTTGATACTGTGCGAGGAAAGCTGTCATTGGGCCTTTCTCTGTAGATGCTTTGCAGACAGGTGTAGTAAAGTATTCCTGAGGCCAGGGTATTTATGCAAAGTCCATTGCACTATTTTCAGGAGCTAGATGACAGAGTGACTGCTGCCAGCATCGCTTGCTCATTTGCAAGATTTCAAGTGGGCTAAAAATGAAAATCTAGTGTTCTCCAGGGCTTTGGTTAAACTTCCTAAGTGTTACTCTTAAGTGCTTTCTCTGTATTGCTCATGTGCAGATGTTCTGTCTTACTTCTGTGATTTTTTCATTTCACATCCCTTTTCCACACTCTTTTCACCCTGTACCACACACTGCAACAAGCCAAGCCTGAGTGCTTCAAGTGTATTTAAATACAGTGGAAATTCACTGTCCTTTGATTCAGCTGCATCATTGCAGTGTAAGGGAGAGTTTTACTGATTCTCTTTGGGATGCATATTTATGCAGAGGTGAGAAATCCATTGCCATTGCTTACACACTTGAAAATGAAGGCAGGGTAATAGCTGTACCTCATGTTACCCTGCTATGCTAAAGGTTGCTGCTGACATTTGTGTGCTTGAAGTTTTCTTTTATGTGTGGGAAAGCTTTACCTTTGGGGTGAGCCCTTCCCCTCTGAACGTTTCTGATTCTTACAGTGGTGCTCGTCATGCATGAAATAGTGAATTTAAAGTCTAGCTCACAAAGTCAGATACAGACAATATGCTCTTTTGATGAACTAAATAAGATTTTGCTAGGTGTGAATGCAGTCTCGGGCATCTAGTGAGGTGTTCATTGACCATGTAATCCCCAAATTTTAAACCACTGTGAGATTATGCAGTAGGTTGGAATGAAGCTCTGCTCTTGCAGTTGCTTTTTTCTTTTCACTGGTAAAGCACTCTACTGGCCCACCTGCTTTAGCAGTCTGCAGTTCTAGTATGTCTTTCATCTTTTCTCCCTTCTCTTTCCAAAGGTGGGTGGATGAAAAATTGGAATATTGAGTATTGACCATGTCCATATCCAGTAGCATTGATGTCTTAGAGTGATGTATTTTGCCATGATTGAAGTTGCTGGGAACTTTGATAACAATTTGGAGAGCAAGATCTGTGAATTTCCTGGCTTTTGAAGTGTTTTGCATAGGAATCATACAGAATTGTAGTTGAGAGAGTGCTGTGCATCGTGTTCCTTTTTCCCTCTAGCAATACCTTTTTATTGCTTTTGAAGAGTTTTGCCTGGTATCCAACAAAGTTCTCTGTATAAATGGTAGTGTAACAACTTTAGGATGCAGCTCTATGTCAGACTGTGCTACCTAGTGGTTTAATTCCAAGGCCACCCATGCTAATTTGAATATGCATAATACTATGCAGAAAAAGAGATGTTTCCTGCATAGAAATTTACAATTTAAAAAGAAAACAGGCAAATATAATTAGGTAGGCTAGGTGAGGCCAATCTGATTATGTGCTCAGTTCTGAGACTAATGTAGGTGTTATGTGTGAAGGATGTTGTACTTCAAATGTTTTTGTACATGCGTGTGAACAAAATATGTAACTCTGCTTTTGTTTATATGGAACAAAATTGCTTAGTAATATTTCAGGTTTTTTTTTCCTGCCTCTCCTGGAGAGAGTTTCTTTGTAATTTTTATGGAAATAAAATAAATAAAACTATTCAGAAATAAAAATCCTATAGGTGTTGTGTGGATTTTTTGGTTTGTTTTGAAGAATGGTGCTGTGAACACTAAAGCTGGTCGTGGGAATTCTGTCCGCCTTGCGTGGGATCTGAGTAAACCTTTTGCAGGCCTGAATAAAGGGCTGAGATGATATGACAGTGTTAATGTCACAAACAGGAGCACAAGAGATATTACTTCTGGAAGTGGCCAGAGAAGATGCAAGTCTTATTTTTCACAGGTGCCAGTGCTAGTGAGGCCCTGAAGTGATATAACCACAGTGAATGGTATGAATACCACAGTGAATTGGTATTCATCTAGCATAAGCAAGTGCTGTTTCTGGAGCAACTACTTATATATACTTCTACTACTTACATTAGCAGACTACCTAGGAGTCCTGCTCCAAGCCATGTGCTTTGCTCTTTTATGTGCTGGTCTCCTTATTTTACATTCTGCTTTTTTATTTTTTTCTGGAAGACTTCTTTAAGACTACAGTGAATGAAGCACAGTGTATTTTCCCCTCTGCTCTGTCTGTCATGGTAAGGGTGAGGAAGGATGTTTGATGCTTGATAGCACTCCCAAGCAATTGCAAATAGCACACCATGAATTAGGATATTGGCCTGTGCAGCTTGCCTGGAGAGAGGGAATAATCATCATTGTGCTTCGCATCACGCCTGTACCTGAGAGCAGTCCTCCCACACGGCTGCTGTCCTCCCAAACCTGTACTGCTGAATTAATTTCCCGGCCCGCGGGTGAGTCTTGGGCCGTACTTTCCACTTCGCTGCCAGGACCTGGGGGCAGGGAACAGCAATCACCCCTTACCATTGCATCCCACCAGGTTAGAGCCTGATCCCCACTTGCATCGCAGCTCTACCCTCCCTCTGTTCTAACAAGCCGAAGTGCCCGCGCAGCGGCACCCTCGGGTGCTGTGGCAGCCGGGACGGAGCCTTATCGGCAGGTGATGCCGGCGTGGGGGCCGACACCGCGGCTCCAGGGCTGACACCGCGGCTCCTGGGCTCGCAGTGCCCCGACTCGCTCCCTGCCTGGTGCGGGTGCGGCCGGGGCCGGGGGCCACGGGCGGCCGTGGCCGCGTGGTGGTGCTGGACACACGCCGCTGCCAGGGGCTGCCGGCCCAGGGGATGCTGCAGCTCGGGAAGGGCTCGGGAAGCTTGTAGCTGCAGCGGCAGCCTCTCCTCTCCCCCGCCTAAAAAAACCCCAAATTCTAAACCATGTCATTTTCTTTGCGTCTTTTATATTGGAGATTAGAATCACATCTTTGTTGCTAGGGAAACGCTGCGTGAGAGAAGGCGACCTCTTTACAAGTTATGATGAAATGTCCTTTGGGGTGGGCTCGGCACCAGCATCCTTGCAGTGGGGAGGATGGGGCTGTGGGATCGGTGGCAGGGGCTATTGCCCCTTTTGCAGTGATCCTCAGCGGTTTGCAGAGCTCGTGGGTCTATCCCTCTGGGCTCAGCAGGCTAGAAACAGCTCCTGCTCCTGAAGCAGCTCTTCCCCTCTGGAGTCAGCTCAGGAGTCATGGCTGCACCTGGACTACACATGTTCGTCCTTCAGGGTGTCTGTGGAGTGTCATTGCAATAGGCAGCAGGGCCTGACAGCGAGCTGGATGAAAGGCTTGGGTGTTGTAAGGGGTCTTTTTTGTTTCTGGTGCCTGTCAGGGCCCTGGCACTCCCTCTGTGTGCTTCTCCCTCAAATCTGGACTGCCCCGTCTGAGCCCAAACTGCCCTTCTGGATGTGCCTCTCTCAGCTTTGTGCCCATCCGACATGCTGCTGCCTCTGCTCCTCCTGCTGCCCCTGGCTCTTCCCTTAGGTTTTCCCCATCACTCGTGTGATCCACATCACTCATTATCCTCTCTAGCTCCTGATGGCATTTCTGTGCCCTCACTGCCCAACTTTACATGGCACATTGTTGCTGCCTGCCTTGAGTTGCAAAGCAGACTTAGGCAGCAACTTTTTTTCCAAGGGAAAATAATCTGATAAGATTAGTTATCTTGGTTTAGCCAAAGTTGTCCTTTTTTTTTTGGTGGAGGAAAGGAAGTTGAAACTTGCTGTAAATGTAATAATTGTAAATCCTGATGGCTCTTCTCAGTTGTTCCTTCCTGTTGCTTCTGGACAAGCTGCCCAGCATGGAAGGTGTGCTGGATTCCAGTCCCTGATGTCTTCAGGAGGAAGGACTTGTACAGCAGGAGAAGATGAGGCAGGGGATCACTGCACCAGCCTGGGGCGGGCATGGCACATGCTCTGGGGTCTGTGTTGCCCAGCTTTGCCAAAGATGGCATTTCTTAAAAGGTAACCCCATGAAAGATTTTGTGAACAACAGTTCCGCTCCCTTTCTGGGTATCAATTTCAGAGTATTTTAGAAAGGCTGAGAAAATGATAGTATTTGCCAATAGTAATGCAAACAAACAAGAAAAGCAGGCCCTTTTTTCCCTTGGTAATTTTTTTTCCTTTTCCATTACTTTTTCTCAGCCACGTGTTGGCAGCCACAATGTTGTTTTTGGTGTTCCTGATTTTGCTGGAGGAAATTTAGTGTGCTTGGTGAATGTGACATATCTGCTGCTGCAGCAGCCCCTTTGAAGGCAGCGATGTTGAATGTTTAGCAAAATTACTCTTTTCCACCTGCACTGCCCAGTAGTGAGTAGACTTAAATGAATATAACCAGACCAGTTTGACACTCTCCATCTTCCCCCATTGCCAGTCTCTTGACTCTTGTAATACCATAATTTTGCTATTATTTGAGTCAATACAAACTCTTCCATTGTATAGCAGTCCTGGATTTCTCTAGTAAAGAAAGGAAACAAGGAAGCCAATTGCTGGTAACTCTGAATGCCTGAGGAAAATTACATAAAACAATTCTAGTCTAAAAAGCTGTAGTATATAAAACCCTTCTAAGGCTTCCTCATACCCTCTGAAGAAACAAAGTCACACCTCCACTTGCCAGCTTCTTTGATGGTCACAGTGAAAGCAAAGTAGTTGCATTTATATTGTGATATCTGAATTAAATTTGTCTGATATGGCTGAGATGTCACAGCCCTATTAACTACAGGTGCTCTATAATAGAGTGTCTTTTTAAACAGGCAGGTAGGATAAAATATGATTCATTGTCTACTGAATGGGTTTTTCTGTGGGAAACATTGAGCAAACCAGTTACATCTCAGTATATCCAAATCTTTCACAATGACTTCAAAGAAACCAGAGAAATTAAATTAATAAAGAGATACAGTCCTTCATGTATTCATCTCCTCTACCCCAAAGCTCAGAGACCTTTCTGCATTCATTTCTAGTCTTTAAAAAAATTAGCATTTCACAACAGACTGGGGGAGCTCTGCTGCTCTCAGCAGTGATTTCTGTTCTCGCTGTGTCTTGCCATTCTGTTTGCATGCACCATTCTGATAAATTGTGTTCTTGCAAAATGTACTTCCATAATGAATAAATGAATGTACTTCTTATAGAGTGCCTAATAAGATACTCTATAAGATGCCTATCTTGTTAGGTGTTTAATTAGACAGAATCACCCCTTGAAAATGTACAAAACTAATGGCCTGGTGCTACTGCATCCTCCTGAAGCAAGTGTGAATTAAAGATATCTGGTCTTGCAATTGTGGGCTAGAAAGGAGATTGCTTGTTGTCCAGGCACAGACCCTTATGCACAGACTCTGATTTATTCTATTTCATAAATTCTTCACAAGTCTGGCATCTTCCAGACTCTTAAGCAGTTTCAGAACTACAGTCACAGACTCCAGTGATGTTTGTGGGAGTTTCTAGGGTGTTTTAATGAGGCATAGAGGTAATTTTGCAGAGTCATGCTGCAAGTAGATGTGTACCTGTGAGTGCCAGTGTGGGACTCTGAAAGGACTGATATTTCTTTTTGGAGTGGCAGGTGTCAGAGGCAGTCTGTGCAGAAAATCTGTGAGCAGCCTCACAGGGAGAGAAAACATGAGCTCTTGAAGCATCTATTGGAAATTCATACAGTGGTGAAGGATTTAAAAGTGAAAGAAAAGTCCAAAAAGAGAGAAAGATGAGACAAATTGTTCTACAGACTGTAAAATTTAAAAATTGCAAGTCTATTCCTTCCTTTCCCCCTGCCCAGAATCCTTCTGTGTCTGTGACATATCAGTGATTCAAATTGACATAGGAAAAGCTGAAGAGATGGAGAGGGCAATCAATGTAGGCACGTATTAACTACTTAAGTAGTTAATATTTGTATATGCATTTATCTATGCAGAGTGGCTATGCAGTTGCCATCATATAATTTACAGTGCCCAAAGGATTATGAATGGTTACAATGTTACTTCTGTCAGTATCTGTGGGATGTGTGACCAGAAGAATTCTGGGTGCCTGAGATAACCATGTAATGCTCCTAGTGTTTCATATAGCAATTCAGATAAGCCCATCTGTGATTTTGAGGATATGAAGAACAGGGTGTGGATGTGCTTTGAATTATGCTTTGCTGGATAAGGGCAGTACAGCCATGTAATGAGCAAAATTAAAAAAAAAAAAAGAAAAAAAAAGAAGGCTCATCAGTCTAAATTTAGGTCAGAATCTGCAGTTCATCTCTCTGGACACCTGATGCCTCTGCTGACTGGCATGACTGGGCTGCTCACGAATGATATTTTATTACTCCTCTGGCAACACCCATCATTTTCCCATACACAAGCATCCATATCACTAAATCACCTTTGCCATCGTTAGTGCTAATTGGCTCCCTTGTTGTATCCTCAGAGGAGCATGGTAAGTCTAAATGGAAACTGAAGGCCCATCTCCCCACAGAATGGCAGTGCAACAATCTGTGAATATGTAACAACCTCTGTTTTCACATTGTACTCCCTCAGAGAAGCTTTCAAAAGCCAGGGCTATCAACTCTACATTTTCTGTCAGGACTGAGTTTGCCCACACAGAAGTTAAAGCATACTGGCCACTGGTAAATTTTTGTTTTCCATCATATTTTCCTGCCAGCGGATGCCTGTGTGCGCAGTCGGGTGCACTGGGCAGGCTCCAGTCCCTGGTAAACAAGAGAGACAAAATGGGCACGTGAGTGGAGTGGGAATACAGATGGGTGTTGGCCCGAGGTCAGATGCTTTTACAAAATATCACCCTTCATTTAAACTGTGTCATGCTTTCTGATGTGTCATATCTTATGATGGATTAGACAAAGCTAGCAATTTTTTGGCAGACTGACTAAAGCTCATGCAAGACTAGAACCTTTTAGAAAAATTTCTCTTCCAGATCCCTTCTGAGAAATCACTAATTGTCCTGGAAATTCTGTTTTTACATGTAGATGTTCAGTGTGTAATCCTGAATAGATCTTAATATTTGAGCAGTAATTCTTTGAGGACTAAGTAAAATTCTCAGTCTTGCAAAGAAACTTTTCTACTGTTTTCCAAAAGGAGCAACGAGCTTCTCCCATTAATAAGGACAAGGGAGGGGGAGAGAGTCAGAGCTGACATCCGTAGTTCCTGCATATGAACTAGATTCTATTATTTATTTTATATAACCAGAAAATCCTGAAATCTGCTTTTGAGTAAGGAAAAACGAAGCAGGCTGTAGAGAATGGAAGAATAATTATTTCATTCTGAGGAAAATCAGGGAGGAAAACCAGAGTCCTGCCAACAGAAAAGCAGTGTTCTTTGTCCTCTGTCACTTCTGCTGCCATCCCACCTATTATGGTGGAGGCCCTAAGGAAAACAGAAGTAACCAGAAGGTAGAGAATTCATTTCATATGTTTTTAAAGAGTGTTCTCAGTCAAAGCTATTTATGTTCTCTCTTTGTCTTGTCAGTTGTAGGCCCTGAGGGTCCTTCTGTCCTTTTCCTTTCAGTGACTGTGGTTGAATTGTGACATCCTTTCTGCTCCCCTCCATCTTCAAGGTCTCCACTTGGTTTCTCAGTGAGATGCACATAGATTTACTATTTGGCAAAATGCAGCATCACTATTCCATACTCCACTCTAAATCTTATGTGTCAGTCTCCTTCCAGATTTGCAGGTTTTGCTTGCTTAAATGAGCGGGTTGCAACCAAAAGAATCCGGATTGGCAGCTCTGAAGACTTTAATCCTCTTTTCCTCCATGGAGCAAAAATAATGCAGCAGCAATGTGACTGAGATGACTGCTATGCTGGTTAACACCAGGGACTGAACTGGGGAATTTCAAAAAGTAAAACCATGACCCTTTTTGTAACCCGAACTGAGGTAGGAGGCCTGTATGAGACCTGTAAACTCCAGGGACTGGGAATGCAGAGGGAGAGCTAGGCCACTGATGGGCTTTTCAGTTACATGAGTTTGCTCTGGAAATAGACTCTTTCCAAGTGTCTGGGCTTTACAACATTGCAAATCCTGTGCAAGTCACTACCTAAGTGATCATGGTATCCTACTGGCCATACAAGAAACTGTGATTCAGTTGTAAACCTGAGGAAAAATAATCCTTAGGTCAAGTTACTCTCAGATTCTCTGCAGATGCTATGGCAAATTCACCAGGCTTGTTCTACAGGGAGATTTCTGCCATGGTTACAAGGTTAGTGGTGCTCCTGGCTGTTCCAGATCTCAAGACTCTGGCCATCTCCAGATCTTGGATCAACTGGGTAGTCCTCCTTCACCTGTGCCGCAGCTGGAACCCCCTGTGCAGCAACAGAGCTGTACTGCAACAGGCCTGTCTCATAGTTCCTTAGAAATGTAGAAGAATATCGTGGGAAACATGCTACTGTATAAACTTTGGAAGGGTTCAGCCCCAAGATATCAACTCTGGTCTGGGTAGGAGATTCCACTTTCAGAGCTCTGGCACATTAGTTTCACAGACACAGCTGATACCTAAATGATATCTAAATGCTCTGAATGAACATTTAGAGAATAAATAAGAATTAGTACATTAACAAGGAATCCTTTTTACTTTTTTGTCCCCTCTGGATGGTGATGTCATTAAGTCAGGCCTAAAAAACATATCTGTAATAATTATTTGTAGAAAACAACCTGTAGGTGTGCAGCTTCCTGCTTTGGCCATTTCTTCCTACTCCGAGCCTGAAGCGGAGAAAATATGCAGCTGGGGACCCTTGTGGGAGCTGCCACAAAGCAGGGATCAGACCTTCTGTTTCTATTCTGCTTGGGTCTTTCATGCACTCTGTGACTGTAAGCAAATGCCTTAGGAGTCCTGCGCCACAGTGGTAAAATAGGCGTAATGATCCATCCAGTTCTCAATAAATCACTTGAGAGACTGGGATACCTTCCGAAACCTGGGTGATCTTACAGTCTCCTGAGCAGCTGAGGACCATTCCACAAGATCAACAGAGAGAGGACTCACAGAGCTTGCCCCAAGCCAGTGGCCAAGCCTTCCGGCAGTCCTAAAAGTAGCACGGGCTATTGGGCCCTTCTTTAGCTGGTAGGGAGAAAAAGATGCTGTTGACGCACATCTCAACGCAGATATGTGTGAGTTGTCAGGCTTGTCATTACCATTGCTCATTTGCTGCAAAGCAGGTGTTAGCTCAGAAAAAAACATAAAAGCTGCATTCTGGATTGTTTGTTCCTCGTTAAAATGATCTGGGCCCCTGTGGGCATGTGTTGTCTTAATATTCTGGTGCTGAGAAGTGCTGCATTTTCATAATGGAAGCTGTTGCAGAAAAGCAATTCCGACCTCAGATAAAAGGAGAAGATTACACTTGCCACTCGAGTTATGGTATTAAAACAACTGATTTTATTTGTTTTCATTTCATTTTCTCTGTCAGCTGCTGCTGAACCTCTGTGCAACATTCTTCAGCGATGTTAATTGTATTTTGTGTGTCTGGATTCCCCTAAGAAATGACAAGCTTTTTCAGTCACAAATTAGATGTCTCTTTTCATTTAAACCTCAACAAGGAAAGCTAATTTAAGAATGGTGGAGCCATTGTTCCAGCAAGGGCCCTAATGTGTGACAGAAGCTGACAGATAGATTTAGGGCCATAAACCAACAAACTCTGTGTTCAGAATGTAGATCTGTAAGATACTAATTTAATTTTCCCCTCAACTGGTTAATGAGTGAGAAACAAGGGCCATATCTATGCAGGACATGGTAAGAAAGTAACTTCAGTTTTCAGGGATGCAGTCACATAATTTATGTCCAGTATTGAAGTGGACACAGCAATCTTTGCCCAAAGTTCCTGGAGACACCTATATATGCTTTGCCTGAGGAAAGACTGGAATGCTTTTTCTAAGTCTGGAATGAAAAGGAGGAAAGAACACATAAATAACATGAAAGAAATAAGGAGAGCATTGAGAACACAGACCTGTGTAAAGTGGGATGCAGAGAATATATTTCTGGTACTACAAACAGCTGAGCTGCTGAAGTGAAAGGGAAAATGACCAGAACAGATGAGGGTACCTAGGGAAGTTCAACCAGTGTGACCAAGGTCATGCTAGAGTTGCACCTGAGTATAGTACAGTCATCTAGACCTGAGAACTCAAGCACAAACCTGAGTCTGACAGCAACACAAACAGGTAGTCTAAGAACAGCTGACCTCCCCATTTTAGATACTAGGACTTCGCAGTGGCTGAGCAGAGATGAAGTGAAGGTGCTCGGCAGATGTTAATTATTCTCTAAATCACCCTGGAGAAAAAAGGCACTGGCACAACACACACCTCTCTTTTGGTCATCTCTCCCTTCCTCCCTTCTGATTCTGTAGGGCCAGATTACGTGTGGAAAGAGAGCATGTGGTCATCAGGGAGGCAGTGGAATATCTTCCCTTCCTTTTCAAGTCAGTGTCCAACACAAGTTTCAGGGCTGGAGTTCACCTTCTGTGAGTTCAGGGTCTGTCGCTCGTGGTTCTCAGTTGTTCCAAGCCAGTTTGGGCATGCTCCAAGCAGCATTTAGGCAGCAGACACTTTCTGACAGGCTTTGTTGTATGCCCAGTCTTCGCGAACACAGATTTGGGCAGGGCTCTCCCCACGTGCCCTTCCAGCCTGCACAGGGGATGTTTTAGGTGAGGCACAGGGTGTGCAGAACTGGCCCCACCGTTTAAGTCCTGAGGTCCATCTGCCACGGCCGAGCGAGCTTGGACAGTGAGAGTGAAGTCCTCGGGACTGTCACAGCACCCGGTACTAACCGGGGCTGACCCTGTTGAGCATCCGAGATGTGACGGGATGGGATGGCAGGGAGGCATTGAACTGCCAGGGGACGGTCCCCACTGAGACTTGAACTCAGGACCTTGGGATTCAGAGTCCAGAGTGCTCTCCTTTACACCATGGGACCGCCCCCATCAGACCAAGTAAATGTCAACTCTACTACTCATGATCTGGTACCACAAGGGTCTCATTATAGAGGTCTTGTCCTGTCATTGAGTAATACAAAGGTGTACCTCTGCATTGCCTTTTTTTTAGGATTTGAAAGGCAAACAGATGACTTCTGGAGAATTAGTTTCAATGGCGAACTTCTCTTGTATGCTCTGTTCTCAAATGTGTTGTAACTGTTGATGAAAACACTGGCAATTTGTGAAGGTGCTACATATAACTACCTTGGCAGGGACAAGTCAATATGGCATATAATGGGACAGTGGACCTTGAGCCACTGTGACAATGAGCTGCTGAGGGAGTTAATTTGCATTTGTTAAAACCAAAATAAACTACTCCCCTCAACTAGGACTGCAAAAGTAATACAGGTTTGATTGCATTCTTCTCTAGCAATCTCTAAACGATAGTAGATGCAGAACCCATGAAATTGTATACCAAAGATTTTGGGTTTGTGTCTGGTGGTGTTTTTTAAATAGCTTTGTGGTGATTGCTCTTCTATCAAATAATTTTTTTAACTGGAGAACTGAATTTGTTTACAAATTAAAAAGTGCAAATGGGAATGCATTCGGTGAGGAAAAAGCTATACAAAGGTTAAGGTGTCTGATTTATTTGTTTGGGTTTTTTCCTTGTTTGTTGAACTTACTGCAGGAATTGTAGTGATGGGTGGCAAACTGGTGACCAGGTTTACATTGCCACAGCATTTGTGAGCTAGCTCTCTGCACCTTGCACCACGGTTCTTTAAGAAGAATTACTGTTAAATAGTCATTTGAATAATTGGTGAAGGACTTCAGTCCTTTGGATTGCTTTGGTATGGAAAGTTAAAAGATTTAGAGCTTTTCCTGCCTAGTGAAAGTACAGGTTATTTACAATGAAATTATGTTCATTCAGTCTCTGAGATTTTGATGAAGATTACTTTTGGATTTTTTTGTGGAATTGTTTTTTAGCTTGGTAACTCGAATGTTTCAATTCCTTGGCTCTGTGGAACTGCCAGCTCAGTCTGTCCCTCTGCTCAGCCGGTTCTGGGACCGGACAATTTCTGGCTGGTACAGAGAAACTAGTCAGAAGCATAAGATAAAGATCCTTTGAAATGCGCTTGGCTCAATATGTCCTAAAGAACCAGCTTAACTAATTGCATTTTAAACCTCAGCAAGAGGAGCCAGAAGTCCAGCTTTGACAGATGTTCTTCGCTTTGTTTTGCTCCAGCAGCTCAGAGATGAGGATAAATCAGTTGCCACATGTAAGCATCTAGTGCTGCTCATGACTTCTCAGTATTCAAGACCTTGTATGGGGCCAACGGGTATGATGCAGGATATAGGGAGCGCTGTACCTCTCTGTAGCTGTGGCAGAAGACAAAACGTTGGACCCATCTGCGCTGAGGGACGTTTAGGTACCTGTAATTAGGCATTTGAGTTCCACCCTAAATCTTTGCTTTTTCAGCCCTACATATATCCCTCGCTGTCCCTCTACTCCATTTGATAGTATGCAATTGCAGTGTCCCTCTGGTCTGTACTGGGACCAGTACTCTTAAATATCTCTATTAATAGACATAGACAGTGGGATTGAGTGCACCCTTGGCAAACACTTGCAAGTTTGCAGGTGATGTTAAGCTGAGTGGTACAATTGATTCACTGGAGGGAAGGGATGCCACCCAGAGAGACCTTGACAGGCTAGAGAGGTGGGCCCTTGTGAATTTCATCAAGTTCAACAGGGCCAAGTGCAAGGTCTGGCACCTGAATCAGAGGAATCATCAGTGTCAGTACAGGCTGGGTGGAGAATGGATTGAGAGCAGCCTTGCAGATAAGAACCTGCGGGACTGGACGTGAGCTGACAATGTGGACTTGCAGCCCAGAAATCAGTCGTATCCTGGACACCTTTGAAAGCAGTGTGGATAGCAGATCGAGGGACGTGATTCTACCCCCTATTCTGTTCCCATTAGATCCCAACTGGAGTACTGCCTCCAGCTTTGGGGGCCACAGTACCAGAAAGAAACAGATCTGTTAGACTGGGTCTGGAAGAGGACTGTGAAAGTGACTTTGGAGCTGGATAACCTCTCCTACAAACAAAGGCTGAGAGCACTCATATAGTTCAGCCTGGAGGAGAGAGGGCTCTGAGGAGACCTTATTGTGGCCTTTCAATACTTAAGGAGGCTTACAAGAAACATGGAGACAGACTTTTTATGAGAGCTAGGGGTAATGGTTTAAACTGAAGGCAGATAGAATTAGAGTAGATAGAAAGAAGAAATGATTTGGTATTAGAGTTAGGATGGCAGTGGTGAGCCACTGGAATAGGTTGCTCAGAGAAGCTGTGGATGTCCAACCCTGGAAGTGTTCAAAGCGAGGTTAGATGGGACTCTTAAGAAACCTGGTCTAAGTGAGATGTCCCTGTCCCCAACAGGGGTATTAGAACTAGATGCTCCTTAAATGTCTTTTCCAACCCAAACCATTCAGTGATTCTATATTGTTATAATGTTTTTAGTGAAAAGCTGAGTTCCTTTTCCGATAGCGTAGGCCAAATTTAATTTCTAAATCTGAGGGTAGATATGAAGTGCTCATCTCATCTTCAGCATTTTAGCTTCCCTTGTTCCCACAATGTTCTTCAAATTTGCCTTTATTCCTTCCTTAATGTTTCTAGAGCCATACCTTGGGTATCTGTCTAAAAATGGATTTTAAACTATTCTGTTGTTTTGCTTGCTCTGTTGTATGACTGCATCTGTGAGTCCTTTTCTAAAGAGCACTTCACAAAGCATATGTCTGGATTTGCAATGCACAGTAAAGTCTCCTTGTATGATAATGTAATTCTCATGAGTGCTGCACACCACGTCTCCCACTAAAGTTGTTGGATTGCTTTCTTCTCTCCAAAAGTTTGTGAGTTACAGCTGCTTTTGAATTTTTTTTGCTGTTCCCCTGTGTAGTTGCTCGTAGTTTCTTCTGGCATTTGACTCATATAATACATCCTTGACAGGAACACTTAGCAGAACAGATGAAAGACATTGTAATGAAAATAACATCTTCTGGTAACAGTGGCTGCCAATTTAAATGTGTATCTTCTTCAGCTGTAAGCATAATGCATTCATGGGTCCTACAGTCATCAAAGAGGAAATATCTTTCCAGGCTAGGAAAGGTCTTCATGAGACAGAAAAACTCTGCAGATTCATGTCCCAGGTCTGTCCATCACTGAAGACAGGAACATTAGGACCTTGAAATGCATGAACACAGGTATGCACCATGTTTTCAGACTATCTTACTTCACCTACAGGAGTTTGATTTTATGTATTTATGTATTATCTAGAAGATAATGCTGGGGTTTTTTGTCATGGCCAAATCTTAGGCTTTACTTTATTTTCTTTATTTTGAGCCTATATGCTATGCAAGTTGATTTAGGTCTTTAAAAAGCTTGCTTTGACATCTGTGTCCCTGAATGCCAAATACTTTGTCTTGATCCAGAATATTATAGGGGCCAAGAGATATTTTTTCATTGAAATGCACCTTGTCAAAACAAAAGTTTCAGTGTTGGGATAACTGGTTATTTTCAAAGCATGAATGAAGGATCCCAGGACAGACCTGGGATGTTTGGTCCTGGAGTGGAAACCCTTGTGGTCAGAGCTGTATTCTCTTGCCTGCTCAGATAGTTTACATATTTGGAATGATTTGTGGAGCAGTAAGTCAGCTGAAGTGGGAGCTGCCTATGCAGAAGTACCGAGAAACAGGAACGTGCCTCAAGTCAGTTTTGATTTTGTTCTTTAAAATGCCTTATCTGGGACTCTGGGCAGAACAATTCTGCATTTTCAAACCTTCTTTAGGAGATGCATATACTTATTCTTTTGTTCTTAATCTAGAAAGAACAGGTTTTAAGAACTGGGAAGGTTTTCGTGGTGGTAATGAGGGCCCTGTGCTGTTATGGGGTGCTGTGGGACTGAGCTCAGCTAAAGCTTCCTTCTGAAGCTGTGCAGGTGTGTACAAGAGAAAGAAAAAATGCATGAAGGACAGGATGAGGGACCATGTGGTGCAGTGGTTATTTTCAGCTGAGAGAGAGAGGAATGCTGAGATCCTGCCTCTGGTTTAAAACAAACAAAAAGAACAACAGCAACAAACACCACCAAAAGGAAAAAAAAATCAAGAAGAAACCAAACTAAAACCTCCACCCAGGTATTTTTATACATACTCTTGTCTTTGACTGGAGTGGTGTTCTTTCAGGATGCTCTCTGAAAGAACAAACTGTTGTCTGAAATACTGTTTTGAAGCTTCTCTGGCAGAGGATGAGCTGGAACTGGGAGGTTATTTTGGGTTTTGGGGGAAGCTATTTGAAAGCCCGATGTTGCTGTTTGGAACTGGAGGTCTGCTGTCAGTCTGGGCTGAGAGGCTCTGAAGGGACAGGGAGAGGAGTGTTTCTGCCATGTATTGGTCACGTGTAGGTGTCTGATCAGAGCTTGCTCTTGCAGCTTAGAGTTCAAAAAGTTGGTGTCGTGAATCTTGAAGTCAGTGACAGAATAGAGGGGTTTCAGTACTTAGACAGGTGGTTAAACACTGTTCTCAAGATTTCCTTTTATCAAAGTCCTGAGACTTTCTGTTTTTCTTAAAAGTACTTGTAAGTACTAAACTGCTTCAGCTTAAGAGAAAGAACAGCTGGCAGATGTCATCAGGGAGTTTCTTCCTAAATCCGGTAGCTCCTTTTGAGGGAGCTCATTTGTTGTTTTTTTCACTATCAGGGAAGATGCTGAAAGGTTTCTTTTTCTGGTGCACTTGAGCTACTAAAGCCATTGGTTCATTAGTCACTAAGGAACAGAAGCATTTACAGGAAAAGCTCCTAGAAGCTGGCAATAGTCTTCCCTCTGAAAGGAAAGTTGTTTTGATCCCATTTGCTTTTTTTTTTTTCCTGAAGGATGAGGAATGTGTACAAAGTGATCCAACTGCTGATGAAGTATCTTGTAAAATATGACTTGGGAAGCATAATTAATATTATATCATCTGATCAGTCAAGCAGCCCTACAGAAGGGACCAAGAATAATGACTTTACCTTAGAGGGTCACTTAGTGTTGCATAATGTCAAATAACTACATTAAACTTGATAACTGGTAGCATAATGTGGAAGGAGAATGTGATAAATACAGAAATCTGGGGAATGTTAGATGTCCTAAAGTATGATCTCTGGAAAAGGTATAGGGTGGGTACCTTTTAATGACACTTCTTTTGAACTACTTATAGTAGAGACAGCATTGTAATTTTTGGTGTACCTCTCTCTCCTGTGGCATACCTTCAGTACTTAAAGGAGAGTGACTGGACTGTCAGACGTTGTGTATAATGGGTTTGAATTAACTTATTATACAGAATTTGAACTAAGTAGTTATAGTATTGGGTTGAGTATCACCTCTTGGGTTAGAATCAGGGTTGAACAATAAAGCCTACTCCCATACTAACACATTTCCAGAACCTCTTTTGGCCTTCAAGAAGCATTGTACTTGAAGGACTGATCTTCAACAGGATTGCTTGTGTGGTGAACAGTGGGTCAAAGGACTCTGTTAATATCAGACTTGTTGGGTATTTTGGCTTAGAGTTGGGTTTCTTTCTGCAACAATTAGAAAAAATTCATAGTAACTCTAGAAAAATTGCATCTTGCCAGTCATATGCTTTCATAGTTACTTCAAGTTAGAAGTGGATAAATGTGATGATGAATTGCAAGGGGAGATGAGTTTGTTCTGTGAAAAGCTAGTCCTGTTGCAGAGCTCTGCTGTGCTACAGCCTCTGTTTTTAAACTTCTGCTTCTGGAGGGTTTTGGCAAGATGAAACATCTTGTTAGGTGGGAAAACAGTTTCAGGAGAGTGACTGTATTTAAGCCCCATGCAAATTAATTCATTTAAGTTTGAAACCTGGAAATAATTCTTTCTTGGACAGGAAGACTCTCATCCCAATAAATTAAAGGTGATATTGGGTCCCAGAAAATCTTTGTGGGGTAGCAATACTGTCTTCTGCCCCATTTAGCAGTGATTTGAGGACAAACCTGTAAATTCAAACTTATGTCAATGCTATGAATTGAATAAACATGGTAGGTGACCACTGTGTTGGTTTTTATTGATGCAGACTTATAGCTTATGTTATATAACAGATGATTCACCCTCTGGGGGTAGAACCTCTTTTTAATATCCAAGCTAACACACACCCCACACCCCACACCCC
>JAOXXN010000446.1:28127253-28142219 GCA_026770055.1 Myrmophylax atrothorax
GGGGTCAGTTCTGCGCATGCTGTGCCTCACCTAAAAAAAAAAAATCCACTGCGCAGGCTGGAAGGGCACAGCCATGTGGGGAGAGCCCTTCCCAAAATCTTCGTTCGCGAAGTCTGGCCATACTACTTCATACTTCTCCTTATGGTACCTTTCAACTATATAGAGAAAAAGGTCTGTAAGTATTTCTGCGGCTTTTGCACCACAGGTAGACAGAAAGTTCTTTTGCTCAGTTTTTGATGGTGTTTGCATGCAACAAAGTGAGTAAGCCCCAATTTAATAATTCTTTTGATGGAATGGAAACCTTTGCTATACCATCCTTTCTACTTAATCTTTTCTTTCTTTTTACCCAGATGAAAAAAATTCTCAGTTTACACTAGCTGGTACAACACAGAGAGGGGCAGCACAATGAAACAAATAGTGTGGTTTCAGCAAGGCAGGAAGGAAAGACTCTCCTATGGAAGGATATTTTTCCTTGTGAGTTGAAACTTGGAGGAGAATCAGCCCATAATGTACTGGAAGAGAAAATCAGCTGTGAATAAAAGTAGTCTGGACTTAAAATTGCATTGCACTTGATGAGAACATCTGTCTCTACCTACCGTCATGCTCACGCTGGTCCCAGTTACTCAGGGCTTCTTATGCAACCTCTTTATCAGCTCTTAGCTGTACTTGAAGGAAGAAGGAGAATGGGAAAAAATTCTAGGTCGTTTCCATAGCTATATCTCCTTTCCCATAATCTGAATGACAATTTGACACCCAAGTTTCTATTGTCAGCTGTTCCTCAGAGGGGATGAGGGAAGAAAAATTTCTCGAGGTTTCCAATTACAAATGTAATGATCTTTGCAGAACAGAAAGCAGTATCTGTCTATAATGCAGACAGGTTGAAACAGAAGATGTAGAAGAAGAATAATAGAAATTAGAGTGTGACACATGCACGCAGAGAGGCTTCTGACATCTATCCCCCAATGATCCTCTGTCATTATTTGCTGAAAAACTCAATTTACTTGTTAGGAGATGAAAAAAAGAAAAAAAACTCCAAAACCCTGAAGCAAAGAACTGTGTGGCTGAAGAAGGGGAATGTTCTTCTTCCCTCCTACCATCTCAAAGATTTTTGGAAAGCTGATTCCTTTCACATGAGACTTCGGCTGGACATTCTGGTGCATGTGTGACAACATCTGACTCTAATGTCAGGTAGCAGTTGACATTTTTTTCATTTTCTGAGGATGATGATAATACTGGTTTTGTCAGCTCTTGGACCTGACTCCTGTCTTAGCTCAGTCACACTGGAGAAATCAGGTCCTTACTCTGCAGCTTCTCTAGGGCTACCAAGGACAGACAGTGGTTAATTTTGGGCAGTCAGGTTATATATCATCTTTACCAGTTTTTCTGATTGCAGGGAACATTTGCCCATGTCTGTAGGGAATATAACCAGTATGGTAGAATTGGTTGCTGTGCAGGAGGATGAGGGTTCCTTGTTTGGTCACCTGTGAAATTTTTTGGCTCCTGTTTTAAAAGAAACAAAATCATGAACCTTCACCTCTCTACTAATTTAGACTTTATCCTATATGTTCTCCTGCTTCCTGTAGGGCTTTTGCAACCAGGCCTTACAGGCTATTTGACTTATGAGGTGCAGCTGTAGGTGATAAGCTGATGACTTAGTAAGAGCTATCAGAGCAACCAGCAGAGACACCAGGCACAGCATGGTTTTACCAGAGTAATTTATGGAGAAAGATTGTCTACTTAGAAACTGGTCTTTTCTGAGGTTGTTTTAACATTTCTTTTGAATCTGTTGTGGTTTTGTTTTCTTTGTTGTGTTTTTTTTTTTCTCCCCTCAAACCCCTGATCCTCTGTGGGAGGGGTTGTCACCATCTGTGATGAGAGCGTCCATGCTGTAGAGCTGTAGGTGTGCTCAGGGACAAGGGCAACAGGAGCTTTTCATTTAACACATTAAAGCATTCCCTGCTCAACTTCTCAAATGAGAAACCTGAGGTGAGATGAAAACAGTATCAGGTGTCCCTGAGCTGAGTGCCAGGCCCTTCATATAACTTGTCAGGAGCTGCTGGCTACGTTGCAGTGTGCTGGCAGCCTGGGTACAACCTTGGTGCTCTACAAACAGGAGCTGATGTCTTGAGAGCTGGCTCCAAGAAGTGAACTACACATGCACAAATACATCCAGCCCCAAGGAAAGGAGGCTAGGTTGACCATCAACTATCTTGACATCTTATCTCTTTTGGACTTCTTGGGGTAGGTGAAGGCTGTGGCATAAAGTAAATCCATTCCCTTTCCTCTGCCTGACTTAACCCTACTTGTTTTTTTTCCCCCCTTCATAAAAACTCTGCATGGCACTGTAAAGTGGCAGGATTCATATCTCAATATGTGTCCATCTTCAGAAGCAGTCTTGCAAGGTGGCCTGTCCTGCAGTGGCTGGAAGTTAAAAGGAAGAATATTGCTTAGCTTACTTCTCCTTTAAGTTTGTGAAGGCTTTGAAGACTTTTCCTTGAAGTGTGGGGAATTCCAGGTGTTTTCATCCTTTTTCATCATCTCACAGGGACTTGCTTTTTGCCTATTGGTTCTGTCCTTGCAGACAGGTGGGCTGGGAAAATCAAACCAATGACACTGTTTTGCCAGTTAAATAAGTAGTTTTGTGGAGTTTGATGCTTATTTCAGTGGGGAAATGCTCTGAACCCAACTGACAAAAGCAAAGATTAGCTGCGTTTCTGTTAGAAAGACTTGCTGGAATAATTACAGCTCTGTGCATATACTGACCAGCCCCTTTCACTGCACATGCAGCTTCCAAGTGTGTGGAGTGACAGCTGCTTTGGGCTCCAGCCAATGGACTGGGATGCATTTTCCCCCCACGTTTTAGTTAAGTGGAAAAGAACAGCCTTCTCAGCACATGGTATGGCTTGAAGCTTGTCTTTTAGGAACTATAAAAGCCAGTATCTGGGATCTGTCTCTGCTGGAGTGTTTAAGTTGCTGAGCTGGAATATACATCAATCTGCACTGGTGTTGTAATGGTGACTATCGGGATATATTCAGGCAGGTTGTGGTTGCCAGGGGCCAGGAGTGGTGCACAGACATGGACAAGTGGGTTTGGCAGCCAGGAAGGGGCAGCTCAGCCACAGGGTTCACAGGAGGGACTGACTAGTTTTTTTTCTGCTTAGCTTAGGTCAGGAACCATCTAAATTGGTTAAAACCCTGATTATAGCAACCAAGGCAAGTGCAGCCCAGATGCTCTGATCTCTGAGGATGGCACTTTGGCTTCAGCACATAGCCTTGGTTAAAATGCATAGAATTCTGGGCTGGTAGGCTGCTATTGTGAACAAATTTGTTTCAGACTTTGTTCTGTACAGCTGTGAGCTCAACCCAGCCATGTTTTGTAGTGCTGCAAAACTAGGAAGGATTAATGGAAGGTGGAAGTGATTCAGCCCTAGGGCCAAAGAAATTCTCCTCTTATGCCAGTTTTCTAGCTGAGAAATACCTGGACTTTAGTGAAATTACCCCTGATTCATACCAGTGTACATAAAGACCATGAAAACAGACCAAACCAGTGCGGATTTTTCATCTGACTTAGCTCGCTGTTCACGTTTTTATTTTCCGATATCAAAGGTGTCTTGGATGCCTATCCCATTTTCTATCAAATCCCAGAATGCAGATTTGTAAAAATGTCGTTTGGATTTGAGCCCCATCTCTGACAGGCAGTCTAACTTCAGCATCTTAAAGAAAGCATAAGCCTGAACAGCCAGTGTTACTGGGGAAAACAAATGAAATTTGAGGAATGTGTGAGGTGTAAGATAAGAGATGGAGATGGAACAATGAGAGCTTTACAAGCCCAGCTTGCTTTGTTAATAGCTGTAGAGAGGAGACATCAATTCTTTTGACTTGATTTCTGCCCTGGTAATGTTCCTTTAAGAAAAGCAAAGGCATAGCGAAATACTGTAAGGTTTCATTCCTGCTGATAGGGTCTTTGCTGTGGGTGTTGTTATTCTGATCAGCTTTGACACCTTATAAAATAGCACTTATTCTCTGAGTAATCCGAGAAGCTTTTCAGAATTCATGAGGTTTAAGTCCAAATAATTACATTTATTGATCTCTACTATGTGAAGAAAATTTCCAATTTATTGCAGACCTGTTCGGTGTTAGGCCTCAAATTAGGGCAATGTCAGGAATTTCTATTTTTCTGTCTCTATTTTTTTTGATGCTTTTGTTGAGCATGAGATTCTTCACCTGATAATAAATGCTGTCAAAACTGTTGTTGCTGAGCAGGTAAACCAGGATGCCTGGTGCCGGCAGCAAGCCTCAGGCTGGGTGAACCCTGTGTAGGTCCAAGGGGAGGAGGGAGAGGTTCAAGTCTTCAGCCCACATCTCTGATGCTCTGTTCCCCCCCTGCCATGGCCTCATGGGCAGGGGCTTGCGTGCTAACTGCTCTGATCTCTGGAGAATTAAATGGAGAATAAAACTGCTTCCTTCAGTTCAGTGAGGTTAAAGTCCAAATGCTTGGAGATCCTCAAATGCACCCTGTGCCCAGAGGCATCTTCTCCAGGAAAAGGAGGCTAGCATTCCTGCTAGTCATTCCAGAGGTAAAGGGGAATTGCCAGTATGGCTTTGTGGTGACTAGAAGGTCCATACATGCTACATATACATCTAGATAAATTTCCATTGTTGCTATCCTGAGAGTCTGAGAAGCACAAGTGGATTAAAGCTGTTCACAGGTGTTCTTCATCCCTGTTTGCCCACTGCTAAAGCCCCATGCAACCATAGTGAGGGAGAGGAAGACTCCACACTTGAAAAGCAGACTTAAAGGCATATCAGGGCTGAAGTGCATAGACACAGCCACAGGTGTACATACATGTGCCCTGGAAGAGATGAAGTCGGGCACCAGCAAACTCATACAGGTAGCACAATGCTGTCAGGACCAAACTGTGGCTTTGGAGTTAACTACAAGAGACCAGCCCAGGACCTACCTGGGGCCCAGGATGGATGGTAGGGTCTGTCTGGACAACTCTGCTTCTGAACAAACATGTTTTGCCTTCTGAAGGTAGGTCAACATGTCTCTGGTGGAGCAAAACCCTTACTGTGAGCTTTGCCTTGTACAGAGTTTGCTGGCTCAGAAATTCAGAAGTCAAAGATGATGTGTTACAAAGCCATGGCAATAGTCACAGTAATGTCTTAATAGACACTAATATACACTGCAGCATGTACTGGCTTTCACTGGGGGGGAAAAAAGGCCTTTACAGGTTGCTGCTTGCTGTCTCTCTTGCTGCTGGGCTCTGCACCAAGCCCTTGGGCAGGGAGGTTTGGCAGGGGCTCCCAGTACTGGTGGTCCTGCTCTGGTCTGACAATGGCCACAGGAAGAGCATCCCAGTGCCCTGGGGTCACATAGCTCCCTGTCTTCTACTTCAGCAGGGTACTGTGGGCTTTGCAGGGCTGGGGATTGACCCAGCAGGGCAGGAAGGGAACATTTCTGCTGCAGGCTTTCTGCATACTGGAAGGTGTTGCCAACAGTTTAATAAATTATGCTTTTCTCCAAATATACCTTTAAATATAGATCTCAGTTTAATAAGGCAGTCCTCACATGTTCTTTCAGGGGCATATGTATTATTTAAAAAACATTTATAAAGGTTTAATGTACTCTGGAGCCCCACTGACACAAATCTCTGTCATTTCCAGTGCCAAAAGCCAAAACAGTCCAGCTTATTCTAGGAAACTCTTTTCATCTATGTTTATCTATAAATCTGGCAGTGGGAAAAGTGCTAGACGTATAATATTTGTTTATCTACAGGAGTCCTTTCTTTATCCAGTAAACAGGGATGGCACAAGCAGTGGTACTGTTCTCTCTTCCTGTGCTCAGCCTAACCTTTCTGTTCTGCACATTGTTGGTATATTTGCACAGAAGATCTCAAAGCTTCTGATCAATTTATGCTGACTCCTGCTGCCTTTGACTGTGCAGGCTGGTTGTCTGTACCTCCAGTGTCCTCGGTACCAGTTTGTAAATTGGGAAATATGTCTGTGTGTCTGTCTTTTGCAAAGGGTTTGTGTATCTGCAGGTGTCAACAGCTAGAGGGATCTTGCAGATGGAGTGCTTATTATTTTTATGTGGCAGATAATTGTGCAACAGGAAGCAACAGGAACTGTCTCTCTCTGTGACCCCAGAGTGGTCTCCCAGTAGCTGCCCCTCTGTCCTGACAGCTGCAAATTGCTGGGCAATGTTGTCTTTGTTTAGCTGCAGCAGGCAGCATTTCCAAGTGCAGCTCAGTTTTCTCATCCTTAAATCTCTGGAAGCGATGACTGAAGTCACCAGTGCTGGCCCAACCTTTTGTGGGGAGCAGCAGGTCCTACCAGGAGAGGAGCAGAAGGTTTGAATGAGACTTTAAACATTGCTGCACTTCTGGAGGATGGACTTGCATCAAAACCCAGCTGTTTTGATCTCCAGCTGCTCAGGGCCAGCACAACCTTGCTGGGCAGTGGGAGGGTGATGGACATGAACTACCCCACCTGAGCAGCCCTTGTGCAGCCCCATTGTGCTGCTGTGGGCATGCAGCTGGTGCTGGGGTGCACCAGGGTTCCCTCTCCTTTGGCTGACCTTGCTCTCTCTCACCAATAGAGCTGCTTTGTTAGGCAGAAGGAGGGACATGGCAGGAGAGGTGAGGGACCAGTAGTCTTCCCACACAACTGAGTAGAGAGGTGGGATGAAAGAGAGAGAAGTGAGCTCACCCACAGAGAGAGGTGGTGGTGGGATGGCCAATAGCCTGGCCTTGCAAAGCCTGGGAGTGGTCACCATCCCAAAGGGGTGTCTGTATCTGCACATGGGAAGGGTGTCAGCTCTTGAGCTGGGCTCCATCTCAGCTTTCTGCCTGACTCCATGTGTTGATGGAAGCTTTGGGGCTAGGAGTCTGGAGAGATTTCTCCTCACCATCAGCATTGAAGAAAGCAGCCAGTCATTAACAATCAAGGTTTTGCTAGCACCTAAAATCTTTGCAAATTATTGTTGTGCGCTACTCCTTTCCTGCCCTTTCCTTTCTCTGTGCTCCTTCCCCATGGCCTTTGATTCAATAAATCAAAGCTTAGTGCCAAATCTTGTTACATTCCAGCTTCCCTGTTACTCCCCCTCTGCCCTTTGGGAGATGAAAGCTTAGAAAAGTGTATAATAATGAGGGTTGTGAGATGTGAATAAAAGACATCAGAAATGTAAACTAGGAGGATGATCAAAGATGATGCATTAGCTCTGACGAGGATCTATATTGTTGCTAACAGGGGGGCCAAACCAATACACAATGACAGAAAAAATCCCTACTGTGGTACTGCGGATAAAGTCTCAGCCTGCATTGGGAGGAAGGCTAGAGGAGGGTGGCATAGAGAGGGATCTGTGGTATCTGAACTTGTCTTTAGTGGCAGAAAGGGATGAGGCAGCTGAAGGACTAAAATATCCAGAGGTGGTGAAATATATCTAGTTGGGCTTTTGTAGAAAATAATAGGAGTATTCCCATTTATTTTATAATTTTTTTGGCATTAAGAAGAAGTAAGATTAATTATTTTGATTTTATCTTTTATATTTTAACAGTCATCTTTGAAAATTGACAAAATAAAAGGTTTGTAGTTCTAACTTTTTGACTTTTTTAATCTCCTGTTCCCTTGTTTTTTTCATTTTCATTATCCTATTTTTTAAACTCAGTAGAGTGAAGTGAAAATAATAGAGGAGTGAATCCAACACTCTATTAAGATCTAAAAAACATATGATGTAAGAAGGTATATCTTTTTACTATTTATTTTTTAAACAACAAAGTCCCCCCAAAGAAAAACAAAGGTCAGTTTCCACTGCAAACATTTTTCTAACAGATTTTTCTTAAAAATGCCGTTCCTGTTTTCCAGGTTGGACAAATCTGTGTTGTTCACCATCTCCTCTGGTGCATGCTTCTTTGGCTTAATTGCAGCTGTCTTCTACATTTTCTCCTGTTTCAGTCTTCATATCTAGTGCACAGCCCTGAATACTAGACATCAGCCTAGCCCTCACCAGGGTGGGGCAGCACAAAGAGATTTCCTCATGTTTATAGCAGATGACACAGAGCAAGAGTTGTGAAAATGAGACCAAATTCCCCTTGAGTTTGCATTTCCCTTTGTCCTGAAATACATGCTTTTAACTCCCCAGTTATTCTCTGTCTGATGTCTCAGCATTTATATTAATTTTTCCTAGTTAATATTTTGTTGAAGACTTTCTTGAGTTGAGGCTTGTTGATTTTAGACCATTTCTTCAGTTTATTGAGACTATTCTGAATTCAGGTCCCGTTCTACAAATGTGCTCCTAAGTTGGAGTGATCAGAAGATTTTATAATGCATACTCTCTTCTCTCTAGTTCCTCATGAACTCAGAACTCTAGTTCCTGATGAACAACTGGAACAGATCCAGGACTGGGTCAGATTCTTTTGGGATCCAGATGAGATCACAGACTGGTAGTTAATCACTGACACTTTATTTTGTTTTTTCCTCCGTCTCCCTGGTTGCCCTGATAGGCAGTTTCATGTAGGTCTGTGATTCCCACATCATCACCTGTAAAATGTTGATGAGATGCAAAGCCATAGCATGTGGTCTGCAGGTGAGGCAAGGAAGCATTCTTCCTCATGAATGTTTGCCTATTAAAAGTTTAATGGTGAGGCCAGACAGCGTTTGCAGGGAAGTTTATGTCTGGTTATGCTCAAGGGTTCAAAAAGCTAAAGTACTGTTAATCTGGATTTGTACTTCCTTAGTTTGCCTATGGGCATATAGGACAATAAGGAGAGCTTTGCTCAATATATTTCAACTACTTTCTCTTTACTTACAAAGTAAAGTTTACCTTGTCAACGATGAAATTAGTTTTCTCTAGAATAAATAACTTATTTATCATCCGTTTTTGTTGAAATGAAGAACTGAAACTACTTTTTCTTGATCCATTCATTAAGCTGAGCTGGTTTTTGTCCACTGGTTTTCCTTTGGGTTTTTATATATTGACCAGGCAGTAGTCTCTGCTTGTGTTTTTCCAAGAAGACTGTCTAGTCTACATTTTTCCATATTCTTTCCCCCCTGTTTTAAATAAAGATATTGCATTTGCTTGCCCTATATCTCCAGGAATGTCTCCCAAGGCATGAAATTTGGGGATGATTTTTTAACAGATCAGATATTTCTACAACTGGTGTCTTCCGTGCTTGAGGGTGGATTTCAGAAGGCACTGATAATTTCACCAGATCTCATTTATCTCAAGATTTTTCCTTTCTGGCTTTCATTTCTGTCCCCTTGTTCAAATTAATTTTTGAAGTATGGAGCCTGAAGCAGAGATGAATTAGACTACTTCACCCTTCTCTGTATCAGCCACTGTTTCCTTGTTTCCCATTGAATAATAGCCTATATGTGTTCTTTTTCTGCCTCTGCTGATAACCCAATACTTGTGGCTTTATGCCCATTACTAATTGTAATTAAATCTGTGCTTTAACATTTCTGATTTTTATGCTGCTTGTTATCTTTGTGGTCTAGTTTTCACTTTTTCTCTAATTTCCTTTTAATTGTCCAGTCCCTAAAGAGCTCTGAACACAGCTATAATGGTCTTTTATTCAGCTTCCTATCTTTCTATCACAATAGGATATGTTGCCATTGTGCTTTAACATGGTCTATGCCTGTAATGGTCAATCGTTTTGCTTTCTTTTGTGCTTAAATTCTGCTCTCAGGAGTCCCTGCCTGCCATGTTGCTGAATCTCTTGGAGTCTGGGAGGGAGAGTCTGCATTTTCCTTGGGCTCCTGCTAATTCTGCCTCACTTGCAAAGAACATAGGGTGCTAGCATGTCCGAATGACTGCACCCAAATGACTTTGCAGCTGAGATTTTAACTAGTAGCTACCTACTGATTGCAATCAAACCTAGAAAAGTGGCTTGCTCTGCCAGCATCTTCCTTCATTGTTTGAAACAAATCCCCTGAGCACTTGAACAGTCTGGCATACTGTCTGTTCCTGCTCTACTCCTTTTTTAATGTTTCTAATACCAGATGAATGTTGTTGCTTGCTACCAGCCACAGTTCTGCCCCTTTGCTGCCTCTGTTAATTTATAAACACAAAAAAGACAAGCTTCAGCTTCTCCATGGTGAGATGGGGGGCAGCAGCATTTTCTCTTGATCTCAGCCTTAGTCTTGTCTTTGCTTCACTTAGGGACTTTTTTGGTTTTGTTTGGGGTGGGGTGGGGGTTTTTTGTTCGTTTTGTTTGTTTGTTTGTTTTTTACTTCAGAGTCGGCTTATATGTGGTCCTCCATCTCCTCCATCTGGTTTTATTCTGACTACTAGGGGCTCCCACTCTTTCTCACTATCTCTTACGCTTTCTGAGCACATACAGGCCACTCACTTGCCCCTTAGGCTGCCCCCACGCCTCTCTCATCTGATATTTCACATCTTCCATGCAGCAGCTTCTGCTCCTTTCCCTCACCAGTAGGATTTCTTAGCTTACCAGCTGGTTGTCTTACCAACTCGATGGAAGGCACTGTCACCCAGAGGTGAGCAGGTGAGAGCTCAGGAATGTGCTTTTGCTGCTTATGCAATGGATACACCTTCCCAGCTCCATCCACACGGTCTTAGGAGCAAAAGTGGGTCCTGTAGGTAGGTAAAGGACAGTATGTGAGTCAAAGCTGTTAACTGTTTTTCACACATGGTATTAAAAATCCCCAGAATTTTAGTGTCTGCCATGAAATGTATTGATTTCCAATAAACTGAAAATGCTTTAGTTACAAAACAGCTGCTTTTCGTTTTTTATTTTTCCTTCTCCTGTTCCGGAAAATGCCAAGTAGTTGGTGGTGATATATATATATTTTAATGGCACCTCTTCAAACATAGAGAAAAGGACACTTTTCTGGAAAAAAAAATCTTTTCTATAAAATGGTTTTTCTATAAAGCATTTAGCTGATGATATAATTTAGTGATTTCCCTATCCAAGTACAATTTATCCTTCTTTTTTTTCTTTATCTTCTCTTCACAACTTCCTTAGAAGCTGTGATCCTGCAGATCCTGTGAAGCTATCAGCTGCATTTACAAAAAGTTCAGATATATGTATTTTTGCCGTTTCAGTTTAATTTTTTTGCTGTGCATATTAATATGAGCAGTTCTCTTTATCTGGGGGTGCGAGGAAGGAACTAAGTAAAGAAGAAATAATTCTGGGGCTTGCATGAGCTGAAGCAGAAGCTGCTGGTGGTTTTGTTTGTGTCTGCTTGTGTTTTCAACATATTGGCTGTCCATGAAATGAGCAGAATGGGGCCCTGGCCATGGCCCTGAGGTGCAGTTGCAATATTAACGATAACTTCAGGGATCATGGACTCTCTCCAGCTCCTTTTCCAGACTGTAAGTGCATGGAGAAGTCAAGGTAGCTGAGCTGGAACTGCAGGTGTCCCAGTGCTCTCACTCTGCTGTCCTGTCTGGAATAGGGGGACACAGATGTGACAGTGAAAGTGCTTATTATTTTTCATTTTAGTTGGAGGTGTAACATTTCATAGGTTAGTAAAGTCTCATTTTGGGGTCTGGTGATTAGCTCTGATCTGGTCAGTAACAGCTTGTCATTGTCTTTGCCAGCAACACTTTCTGCCTCTGAGAAATCCCAGCCTCTGAGGGATACTAGCCAAGGGGTCACCTCCCTGTTGAGCAGCACACAGAGAGCTTTGTGCTTCCTCAGGTCTGAAAATTAAACTGCTGCATAGTGGTAGCTGTTCTGCTGGCAGTTTTTGTTAATGATGAAGAATTACCTATTATGCCAGCCTTGGGTGGCTTTGACAATTCTATTACATATTACTAATAGTGTTATTAATATATGGCAGCTTATCCTTGGCTTCTGAGTGCACGTGTGTGCGCATGTATGTGAATGCTCTGTGGGAGGCAGGGATGGAGGCAACATCTATATTCAGAATGCAGCAGCCACTATCACCTCTCCCTTCCTGGCATGGGGAGACTACACCAAGAGTGGCAGTGAGTATAGCAGGGGAAGGCCTGGCTCCACCTCTCTTGGGAGCAGAAGCGAGCGAAGTTGTTAGATGGGATCTTTGGTGCTATGGCATCCTCCGTCTCCTGTCACTTTGGAAACTGATCTCTGGTTCATCCTGTTGTTCATCCACACTTAAGCTCTGCTCCCCTTTCTTCTCTCCTGGTCTTTACAATTTAGTCTGCAGCCAACTAATTCAGTTTCTGGAACTTGCCTATGTGTTAGATCTCCTTCCAGGCACAGTCTAAAGCAGCGGTACGAGGCTGACCAGATAATGGAGAGTGGAACTGGCTTGCTTTCTCAGCAGCAGTTTTGCTCATAGGATTAAAAAATGAAACAAAATTCTTGTGGTGCTATCATAATGTAAAAGACATTGATATGACATGCATGCAGCTAGTGCAAAATTGATCCCCATTTCAGGGTTCCCTGGAGATCATATGCATGCAGCCTTGAGGGGAAGAGAGACATGGGCTTATGGGGAACACAAGCCAGAGCAATTTAGAATGTAGTGATGTAGCTAATCTCCTCCCAGGCACTGCACAGGCAGGGACAGGTGGCTCAGCCATCCCAGAGGCAGGCTGCCTGGCTCACCTCCTGCAGCTCCATGGCATGGGGCAGCTCCTTGCCCAGCAGGTCAGCAAGGTATCAGTAATGCTGAAAAAAGGAAGGGTGGCTGCTTTGGTTTTACTTATCTTAGACGGGGAGAGAGCTTGAGTAGCCTTACCTTTAAGCAGACTGGAGTCTGTAAACACCTGTTGAGGCAGGTATCAGAGCTGTATGTGTGTCCACCCTTCTCGTCTGTCTAGTATCTCACAGTCTGATGTATTTATATTTATCGCACCAAGAGGGAGAAAAGGTGGAATGTGTCTGCAGTACCCAGAGCACTTTATTTACACAGACCCCCCTACTTTTCCTCTGCACCTGCCATATTTTCAAGCTATTTAGGAGCAAAACTCTCCCCTACAGGGCATCATACGAGCTGCACCAGGGCATTTCTGTCCTGGCCAGCCCCTCAGGGGTTTTGACACTACAGTATGAACCCTAATGTCAATACTTTGCCTCGCTGTTGTCTGCTGATCTGGGAGGAGGACTCCTCTGCAGTGCAGTATCAGTGGTTTTGTGTACAACACAGCTGCTGTCCTGGGCTGCCTTCGGGGCTCCATCACTTGCTGAGGTCATTGCAGTCCTACAGAGACCAACGGCATGGCTCTTGCTTGATCTCGTGGTCTTTCTTTGCATCCCTCTTAAAAGGAACTGTCTTCTGCTGTCTTGTGCAGTGCTGGCAGTAGGTGTAAATATGCCAGACCACTTAGCTCTAGCCTGGCCTCTTCCCTTCATCTCGATGAACCAGAACAGGATGAGAATTTCACTCTATTTTCCCCCAAGATTTGTCTCAGCATGAAATACATGGGAAGAAGTTTATGAAACTTCTGAAAAAAATGCCTCCCTCTCTTGGTTTTTTCTTTTTTAACTTCCCAATGTTTTGAAGTTAAGCCATCTGCAGAAGAATTATGTTTAGAAATAGCTTGTGCATCAGTGCAGGTGAATTTTTCTGTCTTGAAAAATGGAACAATTCTTTCCTACAGCTATTGATTGTCATTCCACATCTATGCTGTCCTCCTATCTTCAAATCAATTTGTGCTTTACCAAGCTTTTTTATGTCATCTTATGACAGAATGCTAACTTTTCCTCTTAAAGGCTATTTATCTCTGTCTCTTTGTAAGGTCAGTGAAAATCACTGTACTCTGGCCCCCTAAAAGTAATCTATCTAGTGGAGGAAATGATGAGGTAGTATTATGTCTGGCAGTCTTTTTAAACAAGTCCTCAGTAACATAAAGAAAAACATGATAGGCTTGGTCAGGCAGGGGGAATTGAGGATGTTACAAGAGTCAAGTTTGAGAGCAATCAAAGGGAAGCTCAGAGTTTATATTCTGGAAATGTCCCCTCTTCTGGAATCTATTTACAGATATTTTCTGCTGCTGCTGAGGGGTAGGGAAATTAATAGTAATCCAAGCAGGCTCCCAGGTGGTGGATGGCCATGAGTCTGAATTGGAAGGATCATTTATCTCTTCTGCCACTTTGAAGCCTTTTAGCCTGGGGACATCCCTTGTCTAATGAAATTAATTGAACGCATCTGCAGTCTGGGTACTTCATCTGATTTTAAGTTTTTGCCTCTTAGCAGTTTCCAGGTATCCACTCATCTCCAAAATGCCCAATGCCAGCGTAGCATGCATCACGCACTGCTCAGGCTCATGCAGAATAAAATCTCCAGTTCAGAAACAGCCTCCCACTGTCTCTACCACTGTCTGTCTGTGCTGCCACTGAACTGCATGCACTGCATTGCAGTTGAAAGATCAAATGCAGTTAGAAAAGTTCTGGAAGAAATTTTCACAGGCTATTTTTAAGTGCAGAGCAATAACATCACAGAAAACTTCTGAACAGCAGCTTGCCAGAAGGTAGGAGAGTGTTACTGGGAAAGGGTCACTCTATTTTCATCATCCTCTTATGCTGTTCACCTCAGTGTTAGTTATGGGCAGTTATTAGAGACAAGCCACTGAGCAGTTCAGGCTTTGGCCTGACTAGGAATAGCCATTTCAGCACCTGCTGCTGGGTCAGGAAAGTCCAAAGCTCTTGGTGGAAATAATATATTCAAGATAAATCTCTGATGCCAAATAAAAATATCCCATGCTCTATTCCCAGAGAAACCTACAGCTTGCATATCAGTCAGACACTGAGAAAAATGAGAAACGGAGCTGTAGCATCCACATGGTCATAGCTGTTTGTGTTGGAGCAAGCACTGGATCACTGCAGGAATCCCCTTGCCAAGGTGGGAGCACAGTAGGCAGGATAACTAGGTGTCCCCAGAAGCAAGCTAGTGAAAATATTGAAACAATCAGTACAGAGAGCAGTCCTACTTTAATGTAGGTCTGATGGGGATTGATTCAGCATTTAATTGACCCAGAGAAAATGGGGGAAATGTAAGTTACAATAGATTGC
>JAOXXN010000446.1:28142685-28172368 GCA_026770055.1 Myrmophylax atrothorax
TGCTGTAAATGGGATGTGTTATTTCTTCCTTTTCCTTCTGCTACAAGGCCACAAGAATGCCACAGTCATTTGAATATGCTTACATTTGTTTACTTTTCATTTTTTTTCCTCCAACCTTCTTTTCCTTTCACCAGACAAGCTGCATTCAATTTCTGTGCTTTTCCTTTGGAGCAGATTATCTGATTTTATACAGTTTTAGACATGGCTCTGAGATTGCATGAAAGTGCCAGCAATATGACAGAGGTTTGCGTAGGCACAAATGCTGTATTATGTGGATAGTCAGCAGCCTGGCTTTATCTTGAATAGATGCAGATTTGTTACGTATAGATGTGTGCTTATTTGCTGAATACTTATGTCCTCTCAGCTCTGGTAGCTTCCAGGAGGCAGTTGTGTTTGCGTGACAATCTTGTTCCCAGGGAAGAATAAAATGCTTGTGCAGAAGCACTGGCCCTTAGGCTGACGGATGAGGGAGGCTTTTCTTTTCTCATGTAGGTTGCACTGAAATCAGTGCTGAGAAAGCCAAACTCTGAGTAGCACAAGCCTGATATATTTTTTAGAATGATATTTTATTTATTTCCTTTTTAAAGGGACATCTAGTTAGTATGCTCCTCTCCCTCTGTGAAAAAACAATACTACGTTCATAGCAAGCTTCTGTTAAATTCAGTTGGAGTCTGACTAACTTCAGTAAAGTGAGGTAGCTAGATGAGCATCTGAGCTTGCACATGTCCTCCTTCTGAGGCTTGAAGACACACTCTTACTTTGCTCACTGAGGAGATACTATGCTGTTCTGCTGTGCCTCAGCTATTCTGTAAAGATATGTGGCCCCTTTCATGCATAGAAACTTAGAAATGCCTGTATCAATTTTTTGCCTTCATGTTGCAGTGAGCTGTGTCTTGGACATGAGCAGACTGTGACCCAGAGAGACCCTTAGGATCCTTTCAAAGGGGTTGGTACTGGGAGCATTGCAACAGTAGGGCTTGGCAGGCAAGACTTGGCCTTGAATACAGTTTATGCAAAGAAATCTTCCTAATGTGAAGGTAATTAATGTTTCTTACTGGAGCAGGAGATAATTTCTCTGGGCTTGAATTTAAGTTCTGTTGCTTCCAGCTTAGGTCCAAAGTTAGTGAGTCTCATCCTAGAGCACCACATTGCAGGTATTGTCTTTTCTTACTTATTGAATCTTTTCTCACCTATTACTCCTTATTCTGTCCCTCATCCCAACTGGCACTACTATTAAAGGCAATTAAACAGCAGCCCCATTTTCTATTTCTGTATTCTGTCATGCTCAAGTACTTAATCACAGAGCAGATCAATACAGATTCCTGCTCTGTCTGCCCTGTTCTCCCCGGGTGAAGAGGCCAACAGCAGCAAGGGATGGAAGACTGGTTTTTTTTAAAAACCTCACAGAGATTAGTCTTGACATTTGATAAAGGTCCAACAAAATGTGCCACACCCAAACCCCATCTATTTTGCTGTTTTCTCTGTAAAATAATATAAACAAGGGAAAATGATGCAACACTTTTCCATTTTTTTGCACCCATGTTTGAAGCAAACATGTTCTTCCCCAGACAATGTGTAAGCAAAACAAAAAGACCACAGAGAATCGGTCTTATAGCAGACATAAAAGGTACACCAGTGGCCTCTATAAATACAGATGATGTTTGATCTGTCTAGATCTACTGTGCAGTGAGTGAGACAGCTCAATGACAAAAGACTGTGCCATCCTGGATAGCTTCCAGCTCCTAATCCCAATGGGAAAACAGCAAGTCCACTTCAGCTCTACCAGAGAAGTTTTAATGCCCTCTTACAAAGCTGCATAGAGAGATACAGTGTTGACTGAGAGATTGCTGCAGGGACAAGGGAGAACTTCCCTGTGAAGAAAGTTTCAGGAAGAGCAATATAGGAGCCCTCAGGTACTCTTTAGCACTACGTCAGAGGAAGCTGTGAGACATGTTCAGCAGGAGGGAGCCCACTGTCAGAGAGACTGGAAGGATGTGGCATGTAAGCAAACAGCCCTGAACAGGCTCATTTTCTTCTGCCCTTCTTTTTTTCCATTACTGCAGAGGACTAACTGCTGTTTCTTAGAGAATGGCTTCTAATTGTTCTTAGATGTATAAATTTAGAGTGGCTTATCATTGTTCTTAGGATGTATTAATGTGGTTGAGTTCCAGGGAAGGGATGCTTGTGCGTCTTCTCTGAATATAATATAACAAATAATGTGGGATTGGCAAGAGAAGGATCTACACGGTTTTCTCTGGAGACATAGTTTCAAAAGCTGCCTTGGTTACACAGAAGAGGACTACCATCTGCCATAGCAGGAAATTGAGCTCATGAGTTGGGGAGTGCCTGAGTAGACAGACTGGTCACTGGACAACATGGGCTGAAGGGCATCAGCAGAACTAAAAGGAAGTGTTTGCAGGGCATATTTTCTATTCATATATTGCTGGGGTCCAGCATGCATAAGCAAAAATACTAAAAAGTAATTGCAGCAGAATTGTATTTCTTCTTGGTAAATGAGATGAAGGCTGACTTAGCATGGAAGGTCTGATTGACAAAGGTCTGGCAGCTGAGTCCAATACCTGCAATCAAAATTGATGTATCAGGAAAAAACCCTCCAAACAAACATCACTTTAAAAAGAGGCTTGTGGGACTTACACGTCCTTTAGGAGAGGTTAAGTTTAACCAAACATTTCTCCAACTGCTGTTGTGGCTGTTCATGGTCCTGCCTGCCAGGGTAGACCTTATGCTTTTACCGCTTTGTTTCACATTCAGAATACAGAGGACCAAACTCTTCAACAGCTATAAATGATGTAGTGCCTTTAAGTCAGACCTAATGCTGCTGATCTATGCCACTGAAAGGGCTAACATCCCAAGTTATTTTTATATAATTTCTCTCTGTTCTTCATTTTGAATAAATCTGGACTTGAATGCAAGCCTGGCAGCTTCTCCAAGGGCAGGTGTGCACCATGAGTGTCACTGGACTCAGAGGCAAAGGAGTCTATAAATATGTTCTGTTTGAGGATATTGAGGATTGGCATTAAATGATGATTCTGAGATCCAAAACGTACCGAGAATTACAAAGGAGCTTTTCTCTTCCATGAAACAGTATCTGTAACAACATATACTGACAATTAATTATGTTTATGTTAGAATCAGAGATCACAGCTCGGACCCCAATCCCTTCATACCAGCTGCTTCCCTGACACATAGCAAGAATCTTTTTGCTTTACAAAAACTATCCCCTACATCACCTAGGAAAAACCTAGAAAAGGGAAATGGTGATGACATAGCTGGAAGTGAAACTAGGTATCTGAATTGTAGTCTAGTTGTGCTATCCTCTAAATGCAACTAATGGGAAAAAAACCCATAAGCATTTCTTTGTGGCAGGCCAGAGGATGGAAAGGCTGAGTTCATGATATACCAGATCTGGCATAAAGTAAAAATGAACACTGGTGTCTTCTACTGTTTGAGGCATCTGGATTAGTCTCTTGAGGAAGATCAGTGACTGGTGTAGAAAACTTGAGACAAGAGCTAGTGTAGGCTCTTGGCTTCCCAAAAGCCAAGTAAAAGATTTATTTATACTGTTGTTGTTGTCTTTAGTAATATTAAGTAGGCAGAAGGAATGCAGGAAGGACATTTTGTTGTAATAAATATAGAATGTTGTAATTTCTGAAGATGGAACAAAAAACCCTATGCATCTTTCATGGGAAGATAGAACAAAAAGTTGACCTTGGTCAAACTGACTTTGCTTCATTCTTTTCTCCTTAAATCTTATCTATTAGGTGAAATTTTAATATGACTGTTCTCATACAATCCTGTGCATGCTGATAGGGAACACAAGAATGAGGATGATGGTGGCAACTGAGTGAGGACAGAGCCTCTTCTTTACAGAAACACTCCAGCATGAAGAGAAGCCTTAACTGCAGTCCTCCAGTGCCTGAAGAATGCCTACAAGAAAGATGGAGAGGGACTTTTTACAAGAGCACATAGTGACAGAACAAGGGGAAATGGATTCAAACCGAGTAGGTTGAGATTAGATATTAGGAAAAAAATCTTCATTATGGGGATGGCGAGGCACTGGAACAAGTTGCCCAGAGAAGTTGTGGATGATTTTTGTCTACATGTGCTCTCACACTTTGGCTTCTAGTTACCTGAAGATTTCAGTAGTCAAAGTGATAGGGCTTCAAAAGCTGTTCTCTGGCCTGTGCATAACTCTGGATCTTGAACTGTCTGAACTTGATCATCTGCAAAGGTATGTGTGACCTGAATGCATATCTAGCCTGATGTTATAGAAATTTCTCTGGGAAACTGAAATTTGTTTCCTATGGCTATTACTTCTGCTACACGTGTCTCTAAACTGCCATTTAGAAGCAGTGTTTCATTGCTTATAACTGCAAATGTGCCCAGAGGTTGAAGAAAAGATGCATTAGCTGAACAGCAGGGAAAAAGCTGATCTGTTGCTGCCTGCATTCCCCCTGCTCCTTGCTCAGTTGTGAGAAGGCCCGATAGAAGCAGCCCCCACCAAATGCCATGTCCTGAGTCACCATATGGAGCCAGCAGGAGCTGTGCCACAGCTGCTGGCAGCCACAGCCTTCAGGAGAAAGCCATCTCATAGCAAATGATGATGAGACAGGGTCAGGGCGTGCATCATTTTTGTAATGCCTCCTGGTACTTTCCAGCTTTCCAGCAGCCAGGAAAACAAATTGCCTGCAGGCACTTCAAAGGTCAGGGTTGCCATCAGCTCAGCGGAATCGCTGGAGGTAATAGGCCCATCGACATTTCCCTCTGCAGCAGTGGCTGTCAGCCCAAGGTGCTTTCATTATCTGTGGGCTGGGCTTTCATGGGATCATTTTGCGTTTCATTTCAGTGGGAGGCACTTCTCACCTGTCATGTTCCTGCTAAGCTACTCCCCACAATGCATCAAGGACAGGGGAAGAGAGGCTCAGAGAGATAATGTGTGTTCCAGTGAGGTGGTGTAAGTGGCCAGACATTGCTTTGCTTTCAGTGTTGGAGTGAAATCCCGCTGGTTCAAACAAGCCTTTAGCTCTATAGATACCTCTCCCACTAGTGTAACCCTGAGGAATTAATAACTCAGAGTAGGTGTTTACATTGTAACTCCTCTGATGGGAAAGCTGACTTAGTAGGTATTCCTGACTCTTTTTCCTCGGACACTTTTTCTGTTGCCTTTTATTATTTTGATTTTAAACCTTGTTTTTAAATACTCCCCTTTCCTAGGGCTCATTACAGGTGCATGCCAGATATATAGAAATGTCAATAAACAGTCCCTCAGAACTGCAGGGTGCTGCCACCTTCTCTGGGCTTGTCAACTCAGGTTGGTGTCAGTCAGGGGATGTGGGACCTACTTCATGGGTCAAACCACAGTTTGTCCACAAAGGCAACCTCTGTTTATAACTTATAACACTGCCACTTCTTCAGAGAACCAGAACAGATAGGCAGGAACCTGGATGATGGGATGAGGGCCTTGAAAAATGGGGTATGAGCCTGACGTTTTCTTGGCAGAAACTGTGGGTAGAGCAGGGCTCTGGGTCGGGCAAGCCAGCAGCCAAAGTACTTTTTTTCTCTCATCTGCTTTGTCACAAGGATATTGGCCTTAATATCTGTAAACATAGACTGTGCTCCCAGCAAGGGAAACTCAAAACCCTTCTGTGGCTGTGAAATGCAAAGTCAAGAGACGTAAGTTCTCTCTCATTTTCCTGTGGACTTGATAGGTAGGCTTTAGAAAATTGCTTAGCTGCATGGCTTAGTTGTGCAGCGGTTTGCAACAGGACACAGTGTGTGTGACTCAGGTCCTGATACTCTGAGCTCTGATAATTTACTGCCTGACTTAAATGGCTACACAAAGTGCAGGCCTGGCATTAGGCTCCTCAGGTTTTACCACTTGTACTGTGGGCACAAGCTGGATAACTGCAAACCTGTGATACTCTGTGCAGTGAGATTTTACTTTTGCCTCTTACCTGCTACTTGAGAACTTACTTTTCCTGTTACATCAAAATTTGGGGTTCCTTTAATGTCAAATAAGAATTCCTTACCTAATAAACAGCCCAATGACTTGCAATTGACTATTTAGCAACTAACTGAAGCCTGGCATCCAAAAATCTTTATTTGCATTTCTTCCTGCATCATCTTCCGTCTTTTCCTGACATACTCCCTTACCTGCCCTTGCTGCTGTGCTCTCTTTCAAGTCATTTCTTCTGATCGCTCCACCAACTAATTAGAGAAACAACCCTGAGAGGCATCATAGGCCTCAGCTATATGTTACAGCTGTGTAAGTTTGCTTTGACGTTCAGACAGCTTTCATTTCTCCCTCCCTGTGATGGGAGTCAGTGAGCTGGAGAAGAAGAAATTGCGTGGATTGTGCAGATGAGACAGGGAAGCAGCATGAGTCTTATGCTGCAGCAGGAAGTGCTTTATTATTTAAGTTAATGTCTGGAGGAATGGTAGTCTGGTTAGGTGGCAGCAGGCAGGGAAGCTGAATTTTTACTTTGGAAAAGGCAATCCTGGAGTGTGTATGTGAAGGGTTTGAAGCCTAAGCCTGTGGCTTCCAGACTCATGAGACTCTGCTGCTTCCTTTTGAAAGGGGCCAACCAGAGTATGAGCTGGTTAAACTAGTAGCCATTTGAACTGCCTTGATGAAGGCTCAAAGGCCCTAGTCAAAGACAAGAGGGGGTGACCATAAAACCACATAATGACATTGATTTAAGTAAAACTTTTTGGTCTATTTTATTTGAACAATTATTATAATTTCCCCATTTGAAGGTAGAAGCTATGAAATTGTTTCTCATCTGTTTTCATAATTCACCTGTCATTAGGAACCTCGTGAGGACAGCATTACCACTATACTGGTAGATAAAAGCCACACACACATACATGTGCCTACACATAATCACATCTGCGGCTGGAGATTATTCCCAGGGTCACAAAAGCAGGCATTCAGAATGGAATCAATGCCCAAACTAACACTGCCCAGGCAACCTGTGGGTTGTGCACCTGTGCTGGTAGTCTTTAATTACATTATCTTGTATGTTTTATGCCTTTTTTCAGGGCCCAGGATACACAGCGTCCATTTAGTGAGCAGCTGTTCAATATTTTGTTTTACTATCACTGACTAAGACACATCCCCTTTCCTTATTACTAGGAGCTAATCAAACCCTGCTCTGAGGCCAGCATGAATCACTTCCACTTGTTTTTTTTTCTGTGATGCTTGCCAGTGATGTATCTGAGCTCTTCCCCCTTTTAATTATCTTCAGAAGACATGGTGAATTGAACCGAGGTGCTGTTTTCCACTCATTGCAGCAAAGAAGCTGAGGGAATAAGAAAGTCACAAGAGGCTGTGAGTTTCAGAGGCCCCTATGTGATACCGAGAACACTCTGTAATGTAAGAAAAGTGCTGCTAACAATGCACCACTACTGTTGTCTGCAGCTGCTTCTTGTGTGTTTCTGCCAACCACATTCCAAGATAATGTATCAGGGAGCCACAAAACAGCCACAGGAATGAAGATGACTGTAAGTTGCTTGAGAAATGTTCAAAACCCTTATGCGTTTGCAATCACTGTCTTCATTCTCTGCAAATCTTTCTGTTTAAAGAAAGAGAAGACTCTAGGATAAAAAGCAAGAATAAAGGGGCATAAGAGATCTTGTAAAAATCCTTAGGGACTTGAAAACAATCAAATTAAATTAGCCTGCTAGGGACTGCCTTATAATTGCACAAACATGTTGCATAGCCATCTTCAAATCTGAAATGTCTGTCCTTTGCATGCTTTTGCTGAATTTGAAGCCACAAGAGCGCTCTTTGCAAGTGGGTGTGCATGTATGTGTGCAGTTTCCTGAATTTAAAAACAAAGTAGCTGAAAAGAAGATTTCCATCATAGCTGGCTATTGATGGCTGGGTATGAACCGTCACAAGGTTTGGAATATTTCAGTTGCACAGTACAGACCTCTCTGCCCCTGAGTTGAAGGAGTGTCTGACAGCAGCAGAAGGTTGTCATCATCAGCTTTTAATTCTCTGTACGGGGAGAAGAGACACCCATTTTGCCAACAACTATTCACAGATCCTTCCCTTCAGCAGAAGATCAGTGAGAGTTTGGAACATGGGCTCCCAGTCGAGGTTCTCAGGGTCGGGTGTTCTGCTGGGTACAAACTCTTCTGCCAGTGAAGGACCAAATTTGTTAGATCTTCCTCATTGCCATGGCAGGAAAAAGGAAAGAAGGCCAAAGAAACCCAGTAAGAAAGACAGAAAATATATGGGCGTTTAACATGAATTTTCTAAGTGCAGCTGAATGTGGAAAGGGATCTGTCATTACAGCTTCTTTGTTCTCCATGTGGTACTTGCTGAATATTTGTCAGAAACATGCTGTGTTAGTTTTATATAGAGAAGAGTAAAAACTGCAGTAGTGACCTTGATATTAATGAACTAGTTAATCAAATGTACACAGGAAAACATGCAGTGACCGCTAAGGAAAACTGTACCTGAAGCTGATGTATTCTATTCTATTGTGATTTGATTTGAAAAGTCTTTTTGTTTAACTTATTTTTGAGACTACTTGACAGTGAATTGGCCAATCCACTGAAGCACATGTTACAATGCAAGCAGAGTCTGAAAACTTGTGATCCCAGCTCTGCTTTTCAGTCTTTGCTAGAGAATGGGGAAAGGGTCCTTCGTCTCGATGAAAAAATTCATGCATATTCAAGAACTATATATATTCAAATCATCTGATCAATTAAAACAGAAGTTGCCAGACTTTGTCTGGCTTATGTTATGATTAGTGTGCTAAATGGTTTTCATGGGTGTTAGATATTTCCAGGGGAAGAGCAGAAGTCTCGCAGACGGCAATTCTGAAATTACCTCATTTAGCCTGTCCTCTTTGCATGTCTCAGTTATTGCTGTTATAATCAGAGGATGAAGGCTACTCTTAGTTCTGTACAGAAGTAACGACAACTGGAGCTGAAATTCTAGTTACAGAGATGGGGAGATGAAGGGATGGAAGCAAGCACAAAAAACTGAAGGAGGACAAGGACAAGAGCAGTAAGGCTTTCTGATCATATTTTCTTTCAGAGGACCATCCTGCTGGGTCTTGTAGAAGCACTGGCTATCTTCCAGGAGGTATCTCTGGAGGACCATGGTTGTCCTAGAGGACAGCTTCTCCTTAAGAGGACATACACACAGAGGTGGGGACACAAGGACAAGGGGCAGCTGCAAGAAGTGTGTACAACCAAATCTCAGAGATGGCACCTCAAGTAAGAGAAATATGAAAGGTGGGGATGGAGATTGTTCATGGAAGGAAGCTTGAGCATAATTCCAATCAGGGCCTCTATCTGATTTCATTATGAAAAAACTAGGTTGTTGATGGAAATGGGGACATGCCAAGAGTTTTGCTACATGGTATTAAAAAAATCATCTTCCCATTGTATGATGGTTTTTCATGTTTTGTTTTGTTGGGGTTTTTTTTTGCCTGACTTCATTGAAACACACCAAGCTTTGTCTTCCTCTTTACTCCATCCTCACTGCATCTCAGCTGTTTCAGACTTAAATTATTTCCTCATTTGTGAATCTCACTATGTATCTTCTGTTTCTTAGAAACATGTTCACTGTGGAAAACAAAGCTGAAAAGAAATTTTTTTCAGTGGATCCACCACAAGCCTTAGAAACCATGTAGTGTTTTGCACAGTGACTTTGTGTCCTATAAAATCATGCCTCTCTTGCCTGCTCTACAGGCATTTTGGAGAAGCGTGCTATCACTAATTAATAAGATGCCACAGAACACAAGACCTTGAACCTCTATGGGATTTTCAGATTTTCTCATTTCCAGCTAGACTGTTTTCGAGTTTGGTCAGAAAGAGCATCCAAGTCCTCCTTTGTGTTTTATGACAAGCCTGACCACCACAGCTGACAACTGAGCTTACTCTGGCTTCAAGCACATGGCGAAGGAAGTTGTGGCTTTTCATATGTCTACCTGAGTTTATCTGAGTGCCACTGCACTACTGTGTGGGTTCAGACCATCAATTTTTGAATATCTGCCATAAATGAAACTTCATCTGTTTGTACTGCATTGAATCTGACTCTTGAACAAGTGGGTTTTGCAGAAGCTGGTTGCTGAATCCGAGGCTTGACAAAGCTGGTGAGCTGTGCAGAAAGAATAGTTTGCTTTACAAATTACAGTGAGCAGTTCTGGACACATCTAAAATAAAAGTGGAAAATACTGTATTTTCATACACATGTTTCAGTCAACTTCCATGTCTTTAAAATACTAGTACTCGAAATAAATCCTCAGGGAACCCTTACCTGCAGAGAAATTGCAGCTTTTGAAAACGGGTACAATAAAACAGTCTGAGGTCAAGAAAACAGAGAAAAGGGAGAAGGCTGTGGATGAACTTCGAGGTAAATTTCCCAAGTGTTTCCTTCACACATATGTAATCCACAGTGATGTGGAATCCTGGGTAGAAGCATCTTCTTTCTATGATTTTAATGATAGTCACTGGATATGCATATGAAAATACAGGTACACTTTTGAAGCAGCATTGATCTAATTTCTGATTTTGCTTTTGGTGTGAGTTGAAATTTTTCCTTTTTCTGTTAGCTGTTTCTCTCCAGCCTAGCTCTGAAATATACATTTTGAAAGATTTTTTATGGGATGCCTATCTCAGCTTGAGCAGAACTCATTAATCTTCTGTAGTACTGAAATGGAAGGATTAATGAAAACACCTCTCCTGGATTTGTAGTTATTTTGCCCCTTCATTTTTATTTCTAATTTCTAGTTTAAATTCACAAACCCCTTGGAACTCACCACCTGCTTTTTAATTAATTAACGATAATTGTCCAGTGTATTGGGTCTGGCTGAGACGGAGTTAATTTTCCCCACGGCAGCCCTCACAATGCTGTGCTTTCTCTAGTTAGAAAGGTGTTTTCAACAAAACCAGTGTTTAGGTCACTGCTGAGCAGTGCTCACACAGCATCAGTGCTCTCTCTACAGCATTCCCCCACATTACCCTGTAAGCAAGGGCTGGGCAAGATCCTGGAGGACACACAGCCAGGACAGCTGACCCAAACTGACCAGAGGGATATATCATGCCATACTGACATTACTCAGCAATAAGTGCTAAGACAAACGAGGAGGAGTGGGGCCATTTTTTTCTAAAATTTTTGTCTTTCAGAGAAACTGGGGAGTAGCTGTACATTGCCTGCTGATGTGATGTAGACAATAGATCTTTTGTTTTCCTTTGCTTCCCCATGTGACCTTTGCTTTTGCTTTATTAAAGTGCCTTTGTCTTGGCCCACACGGGTTCTTTCATCTTATTTTCTCAGCCTTGTTCTGCAGAGGGGACTGATAGAATGGCTTGGTGGGCACCTAGTGTCCAGCCAAGGTCAACTGATCATATCCAGGAACTGGATTGCTCCCTGGAGCTCACTGGTGAACTTATTTGGAGTCTTGAGATCAGCAAAGTGCCTCCCCAAGCCACAGCTTCACAGCTCCTGGAGAAAAGCCATTATACAAGAGTGTTCCCCTTTAAAATAAAACAAAAATTAAGGTTTGAAATTTTCAGGCATTACCATTACCAGTAAGATTGAAAGTCTGATACAGCCATACCATATGCTAATTCTCACAGTTCAGAACGAAGAGAAAAGGAGACCAGCATCAATTCATAAGTCAATTCAATTCATCAATCCAAGTAATCAGTCCATTTTTTTTACAATTGTGATTCTTAGATATTTGATTTCTGATTTTTTTGAGTTTCTCAAACAGATTTATTCAACCGTTTAGTCATGGTGCTCCTCCAAGCTGGCGGCTGCTAATGTCCTTGCTAGAACACATTAGACAAAGCAAAAAGGAATAGGAGATCTCAGTCTGAGTCTCAACCGCAAGGTATCCATTTTTACTTTTTAACCCAGGAGCTCCAGGAAGGTTGTTCGGTGTTGCAAAGGCAGCAAGTTCTACCTACTTAAAGGATAGGGGAAAAAGATGAAAAACCCACCACCACCACCAATGAAAAAACCAAACCACAAACCCCACCACAAAGAGCCCAAGAAGGACACCTCAAGTACAAATTAGCTCATCTCTAAACTGAAGTCAGGAGTGATAATTTGATTTGTGCCAGGCGAGAAACCTACTCTTGGCCCTCTCTGCAATCAGTTAATCTCTTCTCCCTTGCAATAAGCAAGGAAACTTTATTGCAAGGAGTGATTATTAAACCTGATATTTCAAGAAAGCTGGTTTTTCGCCTAATAATAGCACCTATATATTTTCAAAAGAGGCACACTTCAAGGTTAAACGCTGACTATGATTTTACAAAAGCTTGTATCACGGTGGCAGCTTTGTGCGCAAACATTTGCAGTTAATTGCAGTAAATCCGGGTGTAGCATCAAGGCTAAAGAAACAGGTAAAAGTGATTTACACTTCAAAGATTTCCTAATAAACATCAATCTAAGCATTTTACACTTGATTCCACTATAGGTTATATAGGTGTAAACCAGAAGTAATTTTATTGAGGGCATGAACTGTGCAAAGCTAAAATGGCACAAAACAAGCTCCATAAAGATGTCTTTGTTTTAGCTGAAGCCTTACTGGCACTCTTTATGACTGGAAATAAACCATTTCATTTAATGGTTAACACTGAAACCTGTGCCAATGTGTTTGTACTTATTTGACGATGTCCCTTCACACAACAGTGGCTTGTGGAGAGAATCTGACCGTGCGTATGATTGGGACAAAGATTTTTGAAACGTGCAGGATAGTAGCAATTGTTTCTGTAGAGGAAGACCTAGGAGGGAAGAATATCAAGTGACCACTTAGTATTCTTGTTATTAAATTAAGCAAAGATACTTGTCAGCTTAAGCAAAAGCAGAATTGAATGAAAAATGTAAAATAAAATTTAAAACATTATTTTAAAATGAAAACAACTCCAGTCAATGGTTGTTCATGTTTTAGGGCTATCATGTCAAGATCCACAAGCAGCAAAGCATTAATTTGAATATATAAATTTTGATCTACTAACTGTTGCAGTGGTTTCAACATCAGGGGCATGACAGTGGTGTAAGGCAAAGGTGAAGCAGACCCAAACTTTGTTGAAAGGGGTATTCCAGCTGTTCAAACAGTTTAGAGATTCCAGTATGGGGGAGCTCTGCCTTCCTTTCTTCCAAGGAATTTGAATGGACTACCAGCATGCAATTTATCTGCAGACTGAGGGTCTTTATCATCTAAAAAGTCACCTTTCACTGTAATTTTTTTGGACCAAGTGGGGAGTTCTCTGTAGTGGCATTGATATTTCAGAGGAGAATATTATTATCTGACCTTGTCTTTCAAGATCCAGGGAAGACATCTGAGTGTGAGGTTCTCTTCTTAAGGTTAGAAATACAGTCCTGAACAGTGTTTGCATGAGTTAATCTTTCATCACTGGACTGGTAAACACTGCTGTTTTTGTTTGCACATGCAATAACAGAGTGAGCCTGACATTTTTTTTAAAGACATTTCTTGAGACAATATTTGCAGGTGCCTCAGAAAAAGATGTTATGTGGGGAGAGATTTTTCATGGATTTTAAAACTTAGTATAAAAAACAATTTAACACACGCTTAGACATATGATATTTAGATCTAAATGCTGCTTGTGATATTTACTTGGTTGTTGTGTTTGAACAAAAGAGATAAAGAAATTCTGATTTTTCTCTTCTTAATAGTACCACTGCAACAAAATAGGAGTCTGGATGGCAGGGATACATCCAGTTCTGTGGTATATTTTGAGCAATTGAATCTGATGGACAGTTCAGTTGATAAGCCTTCTGCTGGTTACCACAAGAGATTAATGCTGTGTAATTTAAAATATTTTGGGAGGATGTGAGCCTAGTAATTTTTTCAGAGTTACAGAAAAAGTGACACTTGGTTGTTTTGTCTGCATTCCTCAGAGCCTGGACTGTCTCACGTCAGTGAAATATCTTTTCTTCTCTTTGAGGTACAACCTCATTGCTCACAATTCAGGGCAAGGCAGGTTCAGTTGAGAGGACAGTCACAGATCTGGAAACATCATGATGATATTGCAGCTTCTTTTACCCTGCAAATTACCTGTGACATTTCATTTAAAAACTAAGGTTTAATAAAAGCAGGAGTCCTTAGCTGTAGCAGTAGTGACAAATACATAGGACAAGACTTGAGAATAAAAAAGGTTTTTAAAGTTAACCTTGGGAGCAAGAGGTGCTGTGAGCATGAATATCCTCACAGAGGAGCAAGGGAAAGGAGGGGGGAAGCTACAGAACCTCTGGTCCTTTCAGTGTTGGCTCTTGTGCCTCCGTTTATGCCCTCCTGAGACACTGCTGTCATTACACCTGTCCCTGCTGCTTGTGCACCACTATCAGAGTGCAGATTCTCTTCTTACTTAGATTTCCCCTTATAGTTTCAACCAAAAATATTGTCCTAAGTTCTTCCTCTTAAAATGTGCCAGTGGATAACAGCATTTGTATAAACTGGCTGAGAAAGCTGCATTTTAGTGGAGATGTAGGATTTTTACACATACATGCAAACAAATTGACACTTAGCATGAGCTCATGCAATCTGATTGACCTTCGCAGAGACTCTGGTCTCCAGCCCTCAAATTGAGTCCAAAGACTTTAGGCCAACAGGTTTTCTTTTCAAGCCCCAAATTCTTCTCTTCCCAGCTTCCTGCAGGGTTGTGCTCCCTCCCCAGAGATACATTTACTAGTGACTGACACTTCTCTGTTACTGCTAAGCAGAATATAATCAAAGTAGAGACTCATTCTGCTAACCAGGGCACTCTGGAGCTCTCACTCTGATACACTGGCCAAGTCCCCCAGCCACCTATTGGTAACCCCAATCTGTGGTGCTGTTTGTGTGGAAACAACGTGGTAATAGATAATAACAGATGCTTTCAGGACACAATGCTCTTTTTTTTTTTCTGTGAAGCACGTGGCATTGTTTCTGCTCTGTTAAGTAAAAGAATATAAGCTACTGCACATGCAGGTTTGTTGCTGTAGCTCTGTTTGTAGTGCAAAGGCAGAGTCAGGATTACCGTAATGTTTTCTGTGCTATTGAGGCAGCAGAGCAAAACCTGCCTGTCCTTTTTATTGCAGAATGCAGTGTTGGAGGGACTTTTTAAACATGAGCAAGTGCAGGACTGGAGCAAACATATGCCCTGTTACTGACTCCTCAGAAGGTCTTGAGAAAGTCATCTAATCTACATCTGCTCCTCCTGTCTGCATATACAGAGACAGAACCAATTCTGTCCCTAAAGGGGAAGCAGTGTGGGCTAATTAATGAATATTTGTAAAGTACTTTGTAGAGGAAATCTGCTATATCTTATAATTACTTGATACAAGCCAGATCCTTGGGGAGTGCTCCAGATGGCTGGTGCTCCATTCTTCACCCTGGCTACTGAGGCCAGGGCTCTTCCTGTGCTATTCCAGTGAAACAGATGAGAAGGCCTCTGGGGGATGTACATGGTGTTTTCTATGATGTGAGATTTTACTATTTTAAATGAAAGAATAATTTTGTTATGTCTTCAAAACTAGATATTTGAAGTTTGTCTGTTTCCTTTTGATCTTCCCTGCCTTGATCTTTTTCAGTTGCAGCCAGACCTCAGGGCTGAAAGGAACACAGAAGAGGGGGCAGCTGGAAAGAAAGGTTAACAATTCAAAAAGCCAGAAGGAATTTGCCTTTCTAACCTTAACAGCACTGTTTGCTGTTGTTTTTGTTTTGTTTGTTTGTTTGTTTTAGTTGAATAAAAATCTGTTGGTGCAGAATGTATAATGTACAATACAACAGGAAGTTGTCCTGAGCACATGGAGCTTGGTTCACGTTCCTTGCTGGCTTTCATGTTATTTCTTCAGTCATGCTAAGACCTCTAACCACAACTGCCTTGCTAAAGCAATATCATTTTTGTTTGCCCTAACTTTAAAAGCTGTCTCTTAGTGAACTGCCTGTGTTGCCCAGAAGGAGAGGAACCAGGTTTCATAAAATTTGAGAGTACATTCTGTGACCAGTGTAAGAATGATATTAATATAACCCAGGGATAAAAATTGGGAAAGTTTTCTGAGAAGAGCTGATGGAATGATTAGAGACGAGACCCTCTGGGAGCTTAAACTGTTTTGTTTTTCAAGACAAGTTAAAGTTTGGCTTTAGCAGTCTGATCATGAAATTTATTTAATTTACAGTCTCTGCAGTTCAGATGTCCTCACAGGTCTCTACACACTTGAACCACACCAAATAAAGATCTGCTTCTCATTCTGACCATAAAGGTGACTCAAGCAGTTGAAGACCTGTGGTCTAATTTGCCTTCAGTCTGGTGTTCAGATCACAGGACAAAAATAGTCAAGGACTGGGAATTTAAGTTAGTCTAGCTTATACTGGAAATATTAAGTACTTTTGTTACAATAAGAGCAATCAAAAAATAAAAATCTTTGAAAAGATGTATGATAAATTCTGCTCCATTGTAGATTCGAAATTCTAGGCAGGACATTTATTTTTCAGTGGTAACTCCGTGCAAAGAACAGTGAATCTCAAGAAGTCTTCAGCTTGATGGTAAACCAGAGACCAGCTCAGATAATTTGGGTAGAGTTTTCAGTCCAAATTAATCCTTGTGCTGTCATTTCGTAGGAAAAGACCCCAAAATTCAAAGTGAAATTCAGCAACCACCCAAATTCACTGGCTTCCCACCCAAACTGTGTGGATCAGCGAACAGTAAATATTACTAAGAAATGATGCAGGAGTCTGAACATGTTTGCAGAGAAAAGTGGATGAGGCTGGGAAAATTGTTTTCTTCAGTATTTTGGGACCTGATATAAATTAGATTCTCATACATGCTGAAGAGAGAGCAAATTCAGGCTTGAGGGAATGCATTGGTTTTTATTGTCTTTGTGCTTTCCTTCATCATAGCATCACGTATATGCAGCCTGAAACCCAGAGACTGGAAAACGTACAATACTAATTAAAATCAACAGAACTGCAAGAAATCCTGCTCACAGATCAGAGCCCTGAAAAATAGGAAGAGCAAAGATCAAATCTGAAGAAAGTGTCACTCTGGGTGTGAAACAAGACATTAGAAGTCACCGGAGAATGATGAGGCATCAGTGGTACTCCCTTTCCCTCTTCAATCAAACATGAACCTCTTTCAAGGTGAGAATTTGCATCTTGCCTCTGATCAGCCCTCAAGGATAGCCTCTCCTGCTACTGGTAAAGGTACTCAGCAAGCTCTTTTTTCCATGTTATTCTTCACATCTTGGAGGACTTCATGTAAACATGTACAAATACTTCATTATCCTGTGCTAGGGCTATCATTATAATCTCACTTTGTGCAGCCTGCAGAAAGGTTAGACTGCCTGATTTGCAGAGGTCTGCTTGACCTGTTGTTTGTTGTCTTGGGTAGCTTGGAAAAATGCCTGCACTCTACAGAATGACCTTTCAGAGGGTCATATTGAATTATTTATTACATGCTATGTGTGTACATAAATCTAAATATATATATATAATATATATGTATTAATCTGTGCATATAAATATAGAATCCCTTTTGCTCGTGCATTTGTGCAAATGGTCTTATCCTGAATCTGTGCTACAAAATGTGTCCTGCACAAATCCCAGACAAGCTCTCTGTTACTGTGAGTGCCTTTGTGCACGTGCTATTACAGCATATCATCTCAACCTTCTCCTCCCGGACAAAATCTTTCTCCTTGGATCCTCTCCTCCTTTACAGGGATAAGTATGCTTCCAAAACAGGATGTTATTTTGCACAATTGTTTCCACACAGAAACTGCCTATCTGCCAAAGGTTATAACCAATATTTTGTGTTCTTTGGCTTTTTCTTAATCTGTGTGACACCATCTGCTGTAGACAATTAACTTGTCTACTTCAGTGTGCTTTTTGTGGGCCTCTCTCACTTTTAACTTTGTGTTCACAGGTCACAATACTGCAAGTAATATTGGACTGCAGCTATGCTGATGCAGCCTCTTGTGACTGTTTTCTTCCTTGGCCTGGCAAGTACTCTTGGCAGAACAATATTCATGGATCAGTTAAGAAGCATGGAATAAGAAACCTCCATTGAAGGCAGGGACCGTAGCTTTACTGAGTACTAAACTGTGCTCAAGGCTGCATATAACGAAGAAACTTCAGTGGCCTCTTCATGAAGGGTCTAAGCCAGCAGTTGTTTTGGCACTAATACTGTCTTTCTTACAGCTTGCCACTAGTGCTCCATAGCAGGGACACATGGCTCCAGTTCCAAAAGCAAAGGAAAACATTTTCTGCAGTTGTCTGCTCTCATTATAGCCTTAAAGTTGTCAGAGAAAGAGATTAAGGCTGTGTCGTTTTTGGTTTTTGTTGCTGTCTTTGCCAAGAAAATGAGTTGTCACAAAATCTCAAGACCTAATCTCTTCTCATTAGGTGCTTCTCTCAGCCTGAGATTTAGGGGAGTCTTAATGAGACACTGATGTGGAATGAGCATGTTTCCACTGGTGGCTACTCCAGTGACAATCTGAGTACATACAATTCTTGACCCTGCTGGAACTTAGAGATACGTTTCTATTGAGTGGGGAAAGTGAGGCATCCAGTCTAGGTTCAGTTGTCTCCAAATATTCATTAGGGCAAGATACAAATGAACAATATAAAAGCCACCATGCAGAAGACAATACCATGAATGAATGTTCACCTCATTTACATGCAGACAATGTTTGCCTGAGTCTTTGTGTGCACAGAGAAAACAAATAGTTAAACAATTTTTTGAAAATGCAGTGGCCAAATAACACTAGGCATCAGTCATCACTATCTAAGATGGGAGTGCTGACTTCACTGCCAAGAGTTCCTGGTAGCAAAAGTAATTCTTAAAACTCTGAAGTCCACCTCTGCTTGGAAAAAGCAGATATCTCTACAACAGGGATTGTGTCTAGGAGATACTGTCAAGGTCCAGTGCCTAGAAATGTCCAGTGTGAGCTCTTGGGACTTGCTATACCACCTTTCAGGCATAAGATGTTATACTCATTGTTGTAGAACTGTAAATTAACTGTTTATAACATTTTCTGAAACTAAAAATTGCTCCAACAGTGGCATGAGACTGCCCTGGAAATATGTAAGCATGAAAAAAACTGCTTCTGAGACATGTTCAGCTCTCAGCTGCCTTCAGAGTAGCCCAGGGATCCTTGCAGATGGAGGAATAATACATCTTCAGTCATTCATTTTCAGTACTCTAATTGCAGCAGTAATCTGACTGTGGTCATGAACAAGCCTTTTTAACTCAAGGTTGCTAAAGCCTCAATCTCAATGCATGCTATAGCCTCACAGACCTCCACAATGACAGCTAGCATGATGAGTACACTTGCTCTTTTGAGGTGGTAACACATGGATGCCTGCATTAAGGTGTTAGATCAAAACTGTATCCCATGGATCAACAGAGAGACATGTGATTTCTTGCTCTTTCCCTATAGTGATGCAAGCAAGTTATGCTCTCTAGAAAAGTTAGTACTACCTTCTGTATGCAGTTTCAGTCATCCTGGATCTTGGTGTTTTACCTGCGTCCTGATTTGGATGTTTAAACTCCTTTTTATTGTACCATTAGGACATTTAAGCTATTATTAACACATATTGTTCACGCTTCTGTAAAGCCTATAATGTCTAAAACCTTAGCAAAGCCTTTATCAGAGCTACATAGGAACTGATCAGTGCTCCAGAAAGACCAGAAACATGTCAGAGACCTACCCTCATTTTCGTTGTGCTAATATTATTTTGGTTATGTGACAGTATTAGGGCTTTGAAATAAAAGGTTAAAAAAAGCTAATTTCTTGCTGGATTGTCAACTCCAACAACCTGAAGTTTAGGGCATCCTTCAAGGAATTTTTTCAGATTGTCCATACTTATCACTTGACCATCGAGAGGTTTTAAGTGAAGGTGGGCATTAGATTTAAGTTTTGCTTAAGGTCAGAGAACAATGGAAAAGCCCTTTTAGTCTTTTAGCCTTTGCAAATACGGTCCCTTATTCTTGGGGCATGTTCTAAAGAAGATGCTACATGAAACTGGACTCTTCACTTTGGTCTAGATCCTTGGGTTAGAAAATTTCACGAAAATTGCAAATTGTCACTTAGGCCCTTCAGATACGAGAGTTTATCCTAGTCCAGTGGAATCATGAAGCCATCAACAAGCATCAATAAGCCAGTTAAGTCATCCTTTTGTTTTTAAACTATAGACTTAACTCCTACAGTAACTATAGTCTTGAATGTAACATCAGCATCAGTACAGTCAGCTGAAAATCACCAGTCCTGAAGCTCTTGCTCACAGTGGTCATGTGTACCACAGGCTAACAAGAGAAACCTGGAATCCCATTAAACCTTATTTTGCTATTCCTTTATGTGAGCAGTCATGCCATTATGAGCTGAAAGTATGATACAGGTGATACTCTATAGTGTCTCACAACACATAAAACATGTAATTAATCATGTTTGGAGCTAATCATGTAGGCACCACAAAAAATATGATAATAAACCTATGTTTTTGAGTTTATTTATCTTTCCAAATCTTCATCCTTAATTCAACCTAGAAATGATACCTTGGTGGTTGATACCTTCACTGAATATATTCCATATATTGACTATATATACTGATCTCCTTGACAATATTTTTGAACTAAGTAAAATAAATTTTACTCCTCAAAACAAACACTCCAAAAAACTAAGTTTGATAGACCTTTAGTCAAAAAGGTTAACTGTAGAATTCAGCAAGTGACAAAAATTTGCTGTAGAAACATTATAGGCTATTGCATGTATAGGTGTGTTCCAAGATGTTAAGAAGCTCTGAGAGGTGGAGAAGAATCTTTGAATAGGAAGAAACATTGCCCAGATTCTCTAAGCCTGTGTATGGCTGGAAACAAATGATTGTGCCTTCATCAAGCGTAAATCACTTGTCCTTGCTGACAGAAATCCCCACTCCAGCAATCAGGTTCTGGAAGTGCCAGGTGAGGCCTTAGCTACTCAAGCTTTCTTTCTGTGCACCTACCATAAACCTCATTCTTTGCTTATGCTGTAACTACAGGTGGGGTATCTGTGGCCATGCCAAAGGTAAATGTGGTGAACACCAATTAGCCATCACTTCCTCTCCTTTTCCAAAGCATTGTTTCCAAGTCCAAACTACAGTGTTGCCTAAAACAGTGAAATATCTATTAGATGCACCAAAATAAGGATTCTTTTTTTTCCTAATTTGCACATACACAAATGCCTCCATTTTCAGCCTGCATGAAATTTTGTAGGAGTATATTTTTGCACTTGTTGTAGTTTGGAATTACTTTTGCTGACTTCCAGATTCAAATGCCAGGGAGCAGCCCAGGCACTTAACATTCTTCCCTGTTTAGAGAAAGACCCCTCAGACTGAAGGATAACAGGTCCTTCCACGCAATCGAAACTGGGTCTGGTGGTCCCAGGAGGGTGTTTGGTTTCTCCTAGTGCAGCTTTGGCATGAGCAGGACAGCAGTCATGTATGAATATGAAGAGGGAAAGAAATGTTTCAAAGAGAAAGCCAGGAGTATATCAGAGCCTCAGACTTCTCGTAATTTCATTTGATGAACATTTTCATCATGCTAAAGCAATGAATATGCCTCTTCAGGGGGGAAAGAAGGACAATTTTCCCTTCAAAAAGACTTAGGAATGAATGATGACAGGTTCAGACTGATTAATCCAACAGAAGAAACTTCCATCTTTCTCAAAATGTTTTGCTTCATTGAGAACAAAGTGATATGCATGCACATAATTAATATAGTTAATAGAATCTAGTGCCATTCTTAATATTAGAAACAACTTATTTATAGAGGTGACATTCTATTCCTCATGTTCCTTCTAATACACACAACTGATATACCTAATTTTTTAATGTTAACAAATGATTAACAGACAGTGCAGTCATAAAGTAATGTGGTTATAAACATTTATGTGGATTGTTATAAATATAAACTGCCATGAAGAGGTTGTGAACCAATACCTGGAGCCTAAATTGCACACATAAACACACAGATGCAGACAAAAGGAAACGGAAAAGTTTGGGGAATGATGCTTTTCCAAATGGAATTAGTGTTGGTTTGCACATGCTATTACCTATAAAATATAAATCATGATGTTGACAATATAAAGCTCTAGTCCTAGAACTATGTGTGTTTTTCCTGAATATAAAAAAATCCACAGAGCACCAGCAGCTCATACCAAGCCACTTGTAAGGGTTGCACATTTTCCAGCCTTCCTAATTACACTGGCATATGGCCACAGCGCTAATCCTCCTGAAGAGCCCTACTCCAGCCTCAGCCAGCTTTTTTGGCCAATGCCCACTGGAAAATTGGAGTTCTCCAAAAAAACAAGCCTAGTAGCAGATCCAAGCTGTGGATTAACTCAGATGGGACTAGAAGCACATCTGAGAGACAGAGATGCTTTCACCAAGTGCCTTAATAACCGCTCAATTTCCCTTGGGGTGAAATTGCTTAAATTTCATCACTTCTGCTGAAAATTGCCCTTGATAGAGTGATCCTGAGAGAGATCTCCCAGGAAACCATGGCACAAACTACTGAGAGATTTAAGAACTAAAAAAAAGGAGCATCATAAATTCCCCCAGACCCAGAAAAGCTTTGAACAGCTCCTGGCCTGGGATATTACAGAACACCCAAAACCCTTAGGAAAAGGAATCAGCCCCCAGAAGAACACCAGTTCCTCCTCAGCAGAGACTATGGAGTGCTCCCTCATCTAGTACCAAATCCAAGGGATTTCTCACCAAGATCTCTGCTCCACAGGATGTGACCTACTTAAAGCCATCTCTAGAGAGGAGGAGGAAAGCTGATGTCAGCCATGCAAATCAGACTGATTTATATTCTGATGCAATCAGCCATAATCATGAAATCCACTTAGCTGGGTGAGGACTCCAGCTACTTTGTTCAATTATGCAATTATCATATTCCATTTAATCCCCAAATCAATTCCTGTATTTAGAATTATTTAAGATGCCTCAGCAATTATACTTAATTAGGTTCTATCAGTAAAGTAAATAAATGATGTGATGTGCCAATCAGATGGTTGTAATGGCAGCTGAAGGAAAAGGAGCTTCTACATCCTCTGATTCAGCCAAGGATGCAAGTGATTGTTAGAGTGTTATAAAGCCCTTTGCTCCTGTGTTGGTGGGATAAAAACCACAGAAGGCCAGATCTGTTATTAACCATTCAATTATTTAAGGGCTGTGCCACCTTGAACACCTGCAGAGGTAGCAACCACTCTTTCTGTTGGATTGCTTGGCCACTTCATTCCCCCACTTAATGTTCATAAAAGGCTATGAAGAGAGAGATCAGAGAAGGTTCTTTCCATACTCAGGATCCTCTGTCCTGTCTGGAGGGGAAGATTTTCAGACCAGATTCAGAGGAAGAGGGGCAAGCAAGCGTAGATTGTCTTAGTATTGGAGAAGAAACCACCAAAACACTCCCTGTCCTCGCTGGAACCCTTTGCAGGCTCAGTGACTGGAGATGTATGACAATGTGCCCTCCAAGCTCATGCAAGCTTTTTTTTTTTTTTTTCCCCACAGCCAGACTGGGCTGTTTTAGGGCCCCCTGATGCACTCCAGACTTCACTGAACCTTCAGTTGCATACTGCCTATCACCATCATAAATATGGTTTTCTATAGGAAGAGCCACCAGTTTTGAAAATATCAGCTTGGCTTTTTGGCCATTTTATTTTATTCTTGTAGTTTTTACTTTATGTCAGCTTGGATATCTGGCCTTCAGGAATAGAAAAGAATTTATTTAATGCCATCCCATGCCACCTTGCATAGCAACAGGTTTTAAAGCAGGGACCTGTAATGTCAAAGTGCAACTTTCCACAGCTTGAACTTCGGGGTAATTCCTTCAGCTGATAGCATTAACAGACTATTATCTCCTGTTTTGTTTAAAAAGAAACGTTGTCCACATGGCATACAAAGTAATGACATTTCCATTAACAAAAAGCTTTATTGAAAACAAAAGGCTATTTTATCATCTCCCACACACATGACATAGAAGAAAGGTAGACCTAAGTGAATGGACAACATCTTTTTCAGCTGCTGAGCACAAATACCATGCAAACACACTCCTCTACAGAACTGCTGTGAGGGGACTACTGAAGAACGCTATGTAATTACTAGCTGCAGTAACTACAGTACATCTTAGATTTCTCAGTACCATTACAGCTGGTGAGTTTAAACATCACTATGAGACAGACTTTGCTCCCAGACATAGATTGTAAATTGTCAGCCTTAGAGCCTGGGATGTTAAACCCACAGCACCCACATGCACTGTCTGGTAGTCAGTGCTTGGCTCTCTCTCCACCACTTGGCTAAGGATGGGTGTTGGGAGACGAGGTTGCCTGGAGGGCTTTTGGATCAAGCCCATGCACACAAAAATGCATTTGTTACTTATTGGTGCCTGCATTTTCCCGTGGAAAAAAAAAAGCAAAAGAAGCCTGAAACTCTTTTCATTTAGGCTGGTATAGGTCAGGAATGACTCACTGGGCTCAGTGGGGTAAGTGATACCAGCAATTTGTACACTGCCCAGAGCATGTAATTAAATAGCTAATGGTTAGCAGGCAATTGCATTTAATCTGTGTTCCCATAATTTGTAGTGTTATTGTGGGGGAGATTCTCCTTTGCTGTCAGCCTTTCAGTTTATCTTCTTCTGTGACATTGAGAAATATTCTCAAGTGAATACTGTTTGCAGCTGAATGGGCTTCCTGGCTGTGCTGTTCACCAGCTCCCACCACAGCTCCTGCACAGCCCATGATGCACAGCCCTTGGGCACAACCAGCTCCTTGCCAGCAGGGAAGTGCGAAGATGAGCCTGAGGTCAGTGGCTGCAGTAAATAGCCCCTTGCTTTATTTGGATGGGGCTTTGAGCAAACTGATCTAGTGGAAGGTGTCCCTAACCATGGCAAAAGGGTTGGATGGAACTAGGTGGTCTTTCAGGTCCCTTCCATCCCAAACCATTTTATGATTCTATGACTCATTCCTGGAAGTTCAAACCCAGGTGGAGATTCCTTCAGCTCCTGCGTTAAGTGGAGGATTTACAAGAAAGTGTATTTTTCTCAGGTCTTCGGAACAATCTCCAAATTTACTCTGACTGAGCTGGCAAATAGTGGGAAGGAAACCAAAAAATTTAAAATGTTGGACCACTTAAGGTCAGGAAGGTGTCTTGTCCTTAGATGCTGGTCTTCTGCAATCTGACTTGTGACAGGACAGGAGCCAAGTATGTCCATCTTTTTGACTTTTGTTTAGCATTAACCCAACAACATGGGGCAAACCATAGATTTGCTAAATGAGGGATTTTTCAAAAGAAAGCATGAACTCATCTAGAGTCAAACAGAAAGAGGAGTCAGGAAAAAAATAACAAAACTTTTAAAAGGGCAGTGAGAGAGTAAGGCTGTTAAAATCAAGATACTTTTGAAAAAATTGTGAACTCCTGCCCCGTTCCCATGCCATACTTCAAAATCCTCTCCATGGTGGCACCCTATCAAGCCATTCAGCTAGTTCCTGTGTACTTCTGACTGTGGTGCAGCAGACCACCAAACTACTGAACAGGGCTAATCTGCCACTACATTTAGATTTTGGCATCATGGATTTTGGGAAACAAACAGGTAAGTTTTGGGGTAGGACATTTATCTACAGATTTCTATGTCTCCTAAAGTGAACAGCTGGAAGAACTTTGAACATAGAGGATGCTGAATGTGTGATGAGAAATATATTATGTACTCATTTATGTCCTGCAGATGATGCTGCAGTCACTCTGGCGTAGTTATTAAGAACCAGCCCAAATGATATTAATAGAAGTAAAACATTACTGCTTAATGATATTGTGCCATTAAAAGAGCATCAATAATGGCAGGATGGCATTGCATATATAGATAAGCCATGGAGTGTCAACAAACTAATGAGTTATATTTATATCCCTGTACAATAATGTTTATCAATATGGTTGTGGAAAGCAAGGGACACTGTATGTTTTATAGGCAGGTCTAATATTAGAACTAATTGGAGTTTGTGAGCCAGAACATCTCCCTCCATTTAATATGTCTATTGCAGAAATTACGTACTTCTGACGGCTTTGCTCTGAGGCTGTGTGTGGGAAAGTGGTTTAAAGAAAGAAATGTAGAAATGACTGATAAGTAAAAATTTAACCTATATTTCCCCCATGCATATTCTTTTCCTGCTTTGCATTATTTTGTCCTTCTGAAACAATGATAGATTTAATTTTTTGTGTGTCCTCCACTCAACCACCTCATTTCTCTTCTTTCCTTTCTGTAAACTGTTATGAAGACCTCTCCTGAAATGAATATACTGCACAGACATATGAACACCAGAACTCTGTGAAAGCAGTCAGCCAGGAAGACTGGAAGTGAAGAACATTACAGAAAGTCTTCTCAGATATGCAGCAGCATCCTGAGTTGGGCATACCATTTCCATCCAGAAATGCTTTCCCTGATTGTTAGGCCTTAGTGCCTCAGTGGAAAGGGAGTTGCTGGCACCATGAAGGCTTTTGGGTGCTACATGAATGTGAGTCATTGAAAAATGCCTTAGAAATGTGCATGGGTGACCAGTGCTTGAAAAAAAGCTAAACAGTTCTTAAATAGCCACTGTTGAACTTGGAACATCATCACCTTAGACCCATTCACCTTTTAATTTAAAACTGTATTAATGGATGAACAGTGCTGGAGAAGAGTCTGGCATTTGGGATGCTCCCTTGGTAGGGAAGTGTCTTAGACTGTGGACTCTGTATCTCTCTCCTCTCTCTGAATGTGGGAGAGAAGGACACCTGATGGATTGGGTCTCTTGGGGGATGCAAACAAATATTTGGTACCTGTTAGCCTTGGACATAGTACTACAGGGAATCCATGAAATTGGGCCACTGGGAAGATCTGGTGATGCAAAATGAGCATGCTGATTGATTTGAAGTGTTGGAAAGAATGTTCCTTGGGTTGCTCATTGAGCCTTGAATGCCAAATATCTACCCCAACTGGTTATTAATCAGGCTTATCCATGGCTGCTGGCTTTACAGCAGTAGATTGAGTGACTTCAAGGTAAAAAGGAAACACAGCCCTTCTTATTCCTAATATCTTCAAGCCCATGCTCAACTGATTTTTATAATGTAAAGTTGAAAGGCATCTGCAATTGCAGTCAGATTTCATGAAAACTCTGGGAGAATCTGTTTGTAAAAGGTTCCTAATGGTAAAAATCTGACCTGCTTACCTGCCCAGATTACTTACCCCGTCATGCTGGCGCAGCATCACCCTCTGAAGGGAGATGGAAACTCCTGATCTGTTTCCCTGCATTGGTCTCCAGGCAGCTCATATGGTTCTCCTGTCACTAGCACAGAAGGCTGTAACCGGCAGGTATGTGTTGTCTATGAAAGGCTTAAGATATATGAGCATTGTGGGGGTGTCTGACCTTTATCTCTCTGTAATGATGGGGACATTTATTAGAGATTCCTTCACCCTCCACGGATTTCTATTAAAACAAAATGGGGCCCTGTGCAGGCTCTTCCTTGTATCTGAGGGTGATAAAATGCAAGAAAGTAGCTAATTAAACATTTTGTCAGTGTGACATTCACAAATAATTGAGATTTCTAATGATAGTGCTGTGATAAATGAAGGAGTTAATGTATTCTGATGGCACCCAGACAATGCAGATAAAATGATCAACCTGCATCTCAGTTTCTCTCCTGACCATCCCTTTTACTCCTCCCTGGATGCTTGTTGCTCCTCTGGGCAGAGCAGATCAAGGAGATGAAAAAACTGAGATCTGTCCCAGCTAGGTATCTCAGTAGAGAAATCTTAAAAATATTAGATATCTGGTCACTGTCTTCCTGAGCTCCCAGTGAATCCTGCCCTTGGGAAGAGGATGGGCCTCACTGTACCCATAGACTCCAAACCCCCTCTTCAAAATATTTCTCTGTACTAGAGCATGTAGGGGTAGGCAGAAGCATGGTAGGGGTGAGAGGAGAAGAGACACATGCATGGACACATGCATTCATCCACAAGGACAGCTCACCATGCAGCCAGCTAGACAGGAGGAAGTGGAATAGCCATCTGGCTGGAGCAATATGAGACTCTACTGCTGGCAAGATAAAAATAAAAACCCAACCATGGGAGGATAAGGAAATCTGGTGATCTTTAAGGGGAAAGAGTCTACTCTGCTTTGCGCCGTTGTAAATACTGGCTTGTCCTGAATGAGGCACCCTACAGACCCACCAGGGTGTAACCTACTGCAAAATTTGGCCCTAGAAGGCTGTAGAAAACCAGTTTTACTGCAGCTATGGGGTGATATTGTAAAAACATATGTTAATTGAGCACTGAGTACCATTTTTATTGACTGTGAGTAAATGGGCCACTTTATCTCCCTCCTGGTGTGTGTATGAATATAATGCTGGTAGAGTGTGTTGGCTGAGCTGGAGGCTGAATCTTGTTTATTTGTGGTGTTCTAATACCACCATCACCACTGCTACTGTCCCTCTAATGAGTTCCTAGCACCATCCAGGGACAGAGATGTTTAGTCACAGAATGAACTTGGCCTAATGAAGTCAATAGGATGGTAACTGTGCCTTCTTCATCCCTCCTTCCCTTCATCTCCCAGACTCTCTAATTCCAGATTTCAAAAATATTTCCAGCCCAGTACTTTGCCGAATTCAAGCATATTCCAAGAAAAATAGTGGTTTTAATAAACCAATGTTTTCCAATGAAAAGCTGATTGCACTAAAAAAATTCCAGACCAGCTGTTGTAAGGACGAATTCATTAATATACACCTTTGGGCCTGTTTTGGTTTAGTTGTCACAGGAAGACAAATGCTCTAAAGTTTCTCCTGCTTCAGGTGATGTGCTTAGTTGCTATTGTAGCATTGCTGGAATTGAGGCCAAATGGGATTGTGGAGATCCAGGCAGGAGCTCTGTAGCTGATAGCTAACAGTCACTGCTACTCGTGGTCAAATGCAGGCTGAAATTGCTAAATTGCTGCTGCTTTCAGAGGCAGCAGGTGCAAGGACTGTAGGCTGCAAAGGGGTGGTGTATTCTGCTTTGAGCCAGGGTGTTTCTGTCTCTCCATGCCTTTATCTGCCAGAGGTGAATGCAGCTGCTACTGTGAAAGCTGGCAGCTGCTGTGTTCAGAATGATGTTTCAGGTTCACACTTATTTCTGCAGGCTTTCCTGTTAAAGAGAGAGAAATGGGTTCTTCCTTAGGTCTTCAGAAATACTGAGAGATGATTGTATGTTGCGGGCTTGGAAAGATAACGTCACGCATGAGGTTTCAACCTTCTCCTCCCTTGCACTTATTTCTAAAGATATTGTGATTATCACCAGTTCTTTGAATTTCAAATGGACATAAGGAGATAATCAAAAAAGAGAAAGAGCAGCTGTGTGCAGACTCTTAGGATTTAAGTGTAGTGCTGTTCACAGCTTGCTGGTGGTTGTTGTATTTCACACACACGATTAGCACACAGCACTGCACAAGCGCAGCATTTCAACAGAGCATTTCTTTGGGAATATGCTGTGAAATGGACCCCAGAGAAAGACAGCACTGAAAGGCATGCTGAATTCTATGAGAGACTTGTTGGAGTCTGTACAGCTTTAAGTTCAGAGAGTTCTGTACCCCCCTGTGGTTTCCACACCCCCTGCTCATCCCCCCACCCTGGGTGTTCCCTCTCTGGTTTGGGCC
>JAOXXN010000446.1:28181082-28227001 GCA_026770055.1 Myrmophylax atrothorax
AAGGAGCCCTGAGGATCGGTGGGCCTCCAGGCCCCTTCCCCTCTCTGCCCCTGCCCCTGTCCCAATTACATTGGTTAATGCCCCTGTTTATCCCCAATCCCTGGTTTTCTATCGGTTGTTACCCCTTGTTACTCCTATTGGCTACTCTGGGTACTTTAGACCCTTCCCCTTCCTAAATTTTCACCTAATCCAGTCCCAGATCTGGCACTGTCCCCCAGAGATCTTATGAAATCTCGGGCACTGTCCCACTAAATTTGCCTGGACTCCTGGACTGGTCTTTGTCTCCCTTCTCTGCACCTCCTCAGAAAAGGGGAAGGCAGAGACCTCTCCCTTCCTTCCTACACTGCTCACCTCTTACAAAGACTTGTCTGTTTTGCCCATTCACTTCTTGTCTGCACAGTTTCTGAACAGGTGTCAACATCTTTTTAGTGGTTTTGTCCACAACTTGTCCATAATAGAAGGATCAAGGTGCGTTGCTATCCATTTCAGGTAGATATTGCTAAATGGAGGATCTCAGTGCAAAGCTAGATTTGAGCCTGTGTGGAGATTTTGTGTAGGTGTAGTATCCAGCAAGGGAACACCTGAGCTGGACACTGCTGCTGTGTGCTTTCCAGTCCCTTCACAATCCTGTATCTGTGCATCTTTGCTTCCAGTTGGTTTAGGTGTTGTCCTTTGGGAAGGAATTAATTTTTTTCTGGGAGCGTAGGGTGCTCAGAGTTTGGGGCTATTGGCATGGCTGTGATATCCCTCAACAGGTACATTGTGTTCCAAAACCTTGTGGTCTATTACATTGGCATAGACTTGTTTCAAGCCAGATCAGCTCCTTTCCATGTGCTGTTCCCAGCCTTTTTTTTTTACCGTGGTTGCAGAGCATAGTGTGAGCCATAATGAGTTCTCAGGGTCATCTGCTTCTATACTGCTTTGTCTGTCATCATTCAGGCAGTGCCACAGAGTAGGAGTAAATAACTTGTAAAATAATCCCAAAGCAAGATGGCTGTAGTTACAATAATCTTTTTGACTCTCTTGTACTGCTTTAATGCAAAACCAAAGAGATCCACACCCTACCGGAAATGCAGGTGACTTTTTGAAGGCACTAATACCATTTTATGGTAGCATCCTTATCTTGACAGCTTAAAGGGAAGACCTGAAAAGGTAACTGTTGTATTACCTACTATGCTTTGCACAGCAGCATGGCTTCCTTCTCTGTTTCCCTTGGTTTTCCTTTGTAAAAGAATTTGTCTTCTCTTAAACAAATGCCAAAGATTATGCTAAACAAGTGCCACTTTCTGACCCTGCTTTCTGAAAGCTCTCTGTGGTTCTAGTGGATGGATCTATTCCATCTTAAGGCCATCCATTTATTACATGCTGTATGGACTATATGACCGTTTGGACTTGCATATATCTGGGTGCTTAATATGAAACCTGCTGTCTGCAGGACAGCTCTGTGGCAGGAGAACAGGTTGGACATACAGCCATGCTAATGACCAGCTGGCCACCAATGACAGTCCTTACTCAGTAGAGAGAATGGCTCTTTCTTGGAGGTGAAAACAAGTTACTTGTGTAAGAGCAGTAAGAACAAGAGTTCCCTCAAGGAAAGGTATGGCTGATCTACATACAGTAGATGTACAAACTTCTATTAGCAGCTTGATTTTACAAAGATAGGGGAGCTGCAGCCGTACCAACATCTGAAGAATGTCAGTCCATGCAGCAGTATTTTGCATAGGCTGCTTTTAAAACTTCCCTGCCACAGTAAAGTAGATGCATTTGAGGAAGGAAACCTGAGAAAATTATATTATGAGGTCACCCTGGCTGTACACCAGGTGCCCAGCAAAACTGCTCTATCACTCCCCTCCGAAAAGGGCAGTGACTAATTACTGACATGGACAAAACAGAATTGACTTGGGGAAATTAGTTTAATTTATTACCAATCAGATCAGAGTAGAGTAATAAGAAATAAACCCAAATCTTAGAACACCTTCTTGCATTAATCCTTTCTTCCTGGCCTTAACTTTACTCCCAGGTTTTGCTACCTTATTCCCCTCAATGGCACAAGGGAATGAGGTTTGCAGTCAGTTCATCACATGTTGTCTTTGCTGCTCCTTTCTCCTCAAGGGGAGGGCTCCTCACCCTCCTCCTCTGCTCCAGTGAGAGTCCTTTCCATACCTTGCAATCCTTCTCCCGTGGGATCTTGCCAGGATCCTGCTTCAGTGCAGGCTTCCCACAGGGTCACTGCCTCCTTTGGACACTGACCTCCCCCAGTATGGGATCCTCCAGGGTCTACAGGTGGATCCATATGCTCTAGTGTGGACCTCCATGGGCTGCAGGCAGACTGGCTGCCTCAGCACCTGCCTTGAGCACTTCCTCACCATCCTTCTTCACTGACCTTGGTGTCTGCACAATTGTTTCTCCCACATATTCTCACCTCTCTCTCCAGCTGCTGTTGTGCAGTGGTTTCCTCCCTGGCCCCTCCTAAAATATGTTACCCTGGAGGTGCTCTCACTGGCACTGATGGGCTCAGCCTTGGCCAGCAGTGGGTCTGCTTTGGAGTCAGATGGCATTGACTCTGTCACACATGGCAGAAGCTTCCAGCAGCTTCTCACAGAAGTCACAGGTGTAGCTCCCCTTGCTACCAAAGCTTGCCACACAAAACCAATACAAATTGATAAGGTCACATCCCCACCTGCTGTAAACTGGGGAGTGCCATTGATTTAAAAAGTTCCTGTCAACTCAGGCCCCAAAGCTGCTGCTGTTGTGTCTGTTTTCCAGGTACTGTGACTAAATCTGCAAGAGGGCAAGCACCTCTTGAACTTGCAGATCACAGTAACTGGGCATTGGAGGGACCTCAGATAATTGCAATATAGGTGTTCATAAGACGAAACGCAAAATTCACGAGTCTCTTGAAAACTTTGCCTTGGAAAAGATGCATATGTGACTGGGTGTCCTGGTGTACCTCCCACTTCTCTACTTATACAGATAGATGAGCCTGGAGTGAGGGCTGTGTTTTCTGGTGGTGATGGGAACATTGAAAATCCTGGAGTATTTTCAAGATCATCTCTGTGCTCCCACAAGGCCATCTTGGGGGAGATACTTCAGCAAATGGAGAACTAATGCAGTGTGCTGGGAAAAGTGTGGGCATTCTCTGAAGACTAATTCAGCTGGTGTCAGCTAATCTGTGAGCTTCCCTGCTTCCAGCTTCACCTGCAGAGATTCTTCATGTCCTCTATTTTATCTTCCTAAGATAAATGGCTGTCAGTATCCTATTGCCTTTCCTGTGCCATTTTTACAGCAGAGCTGTGCTGGAATACCTGGGGGAACAAGCCACTTTCTCCATCCCATTTGTATCTTCAGTGACCAAAAGATGTCATGGTGATGTTAGTCCACTCACCTGCTCCTCTTGTTTTAGGAAAGTGACCTTTGATGTACCAGGTAATAAAGATGCAGACAGTTTTTTTCCCTACAGTCAGAACCTCTAATTCTTATGTTGTCACTTCCTGGGGTCCCACAGAGAGCACTACAGCCACAGCATCACATTCTCCCATGAATCCGCCTTCCCCCTTGTGACTGCAGCTGTTTCTGTGCTAATTACCCTGCCTAGCTCAGTTGGCTGACTGCTTCTGTTATTAAATAAACACTGCTGTTGTGTCAGCCTCTTGTGAATTTCTGGAAGCACTACCCAAACACTCAGAGCATCCTGCTGCCTCTATCTTTTGTGGCATAGATACAGGAGTATGATTTGGTGCATGTATTTCTTTTTATTAACATACTCATATTTTTACAATCACTTCTGTAAGTGAAGGCTTTCTTTATATTTTTTTTCTCTTTTTTTCATTTTAGTTGGACATCTGTTTTTTATTGCTCCTCAAACTTTCTTATTTCCTAAGGGTCTGTATTTTCTCTATAGTGTTGCTCAGGAGGAGAGTGTATTAGGGATTTTTTTCCACTATGTAGAAGGCTGAAATGCAAACTATATATTCTGTGTTTCTATGGGATAAAAAATGCCTCTGAAAAAGATGTGCTTCTACCATCTTTTAAGTGGAGATATATACACAAACCCAGCTCCTAATAGTTTCTACACCCAGTTTGTGCAGGTTCAACTTGAAAGGGTCTTGGTATCTTCTTTTTTCATCTGAGTGTGAAATGTACTTGGCTTTTTCTAGCAGTGCTTTATTTTGGTTTAGCTAGTTAATTTTCCAAACACAGGGAACGCTGCTTAACCTTTGCAAATTGAACCAGCATCTGATAATTTAACCCAGACTGTTTTACACATCGTTGCCAGAGATGATCAACCTGCCTCTGGAATTTAGTGGGTTGCTCCAGAGTTATTGTGTGCTACAGCTGGTTGAATAATGAGAAAATCTGTATGACTATGTCCTCCTGAATGAGATTCATGGAGATTTGCAGGGCCACAGCAACTCATTATTCACCAATATCCCAGTGGCTGCTGGGAATTTATGAAAATGTTTGCAAATTTTAAATGGTTCAGCGATACATTCTGGAAATGAGTTATTTGCTATTTGTCATTCACTGGTCTACTGTTTGGAGTCATAGCTCACATACAAGTTTCAGTCATTGAGTCCAAGAACAAAAATTATACCATATGACTATTCACACATCATGAGTGACTGGGAACCAAAGTGAGCCATTTGTGAACAAATTGCATTTTGGAAATTATTTATCTATACTAACTGGCAAAGATTTATAAACATGAGTTGAATTGTGCATGTTTGGAGCAAATCAGTACTTTTCCCTGATGCTTTCTTCTTCTGTCCAGGAATCTCATTTTCGATTAGGGTACATGATATATAAACACATAAAATTTTAGTCTCTAGCCTGTGCCATTGGGAAAAAAAATCTTCAAAATATGAGCAGGATATAACCAATACAGTAATATCTTCCTAATCCCACAAATAATCTGGTAGCTGCAAGACACAGCCTCATTCATCTCAGTTGAACCTAGTATTTGAAATTTAATCAGCTTTAGAATGATGATGGCTGAAATGCTAACATTTGTATTTCAGTGTTTATTAAAGCCTGCATAAAAGGTGTGCATGGGAGATGGCCATATTAGAAACACTAAGACAACCTGGAGTAAGCAGCAATTTATAAGTAAGATGAACCTGCAAGATGAGTGGAGTTTGGGAATATTTCCTTCACTTGATTTTCCCATCTTCAGTCCCTGCTTATGAATATTGAATCCTTTGACTAGTTGATGAATGATTCATCAACACTAGCACACTCACAGAGCAAAATAGAGAAAATGTTTGCTTTCATGAGTTTTGTTTAACCACTGTTTTGCTCCGGACAGAGCAGAACTCAAGGTGCATGGGGGGATTGGCAATGAAGTGCAGCTGATGCAAGTCTCATGGCAAATTTAATTTTGAATGTTACTTCTCCTTCCATGGGAGACTGGTGGTGACTTTTGTGCTCTGATGGGCAGATCATGTGAGTAGACTTGTTTCAAGCAGCATGACACTCTGAACCTGTTGTCCTCCTCAGAGACCTTTGCAGAGTAACACTGCAAGGAGTGCCATTTTGATCATGCATTTTCTTTGCAATGCAGTTGTATCTCTCTTAATAATCTCATTATTTGTGGAAAAAGGTAGAGGTGTTCTATGAACTCTGGGCTTGCATAAAACAGGCTCTTTAATCCTGATGTGTTTCTTCATTCAGCTCTTGCAGACACTACACCAGTCCTGCAAGATGGAAAATCTCTCCACGCAGTCCAGTTCTAGCCCACAGCAGTGCTCCAGAAGGACTAGGGATGAGATGGGCATAAATGGGGTTGAGGACATGTTTTACATTCCCAGTTGAGCAGAGGTATATCAAGAAATATACTTCTCTTTCTTATTTTTTTTCATTCATACTCTCTTTGAACTTCTGAGTTGGAGTCCAGTGCTGACAACGTGTCTGTCAGAAGGGATCATGCCAAATGGGGTGCTCCGCTTGCACACAAGCAGTGTGTGAGATCATGGCATGGGAGAGTGGCCATTACCTCTGGAGGCAGAGGGCAAGACACAGCCATTGCTGCTGGGGAAAGGGAGGCAGAAGCCTGCTGTTAAAGGGCTATGGGTTCTGTATGGCACTTTACAGCTGCAGTAATGGGGCTGGGACTGGGGTGTGGCAGGACTCCGAATCTCGCTGCTGGTGGACAGGAGCTGTGATATCTGCTCCTCTTTCTGCTAGCTTAAGGTCTCTTCCTTCCCAAGCCTGTCTGTATTATGAGAGTAAAGATGGTTACCCACCATTTGAGAAGAGAGACAAATCAGACTATAGGAAGAGTAAGAAAAGGAGTAGTCAATCCAAATAGCAGGGAGCATCTTGTGAAGACATCTGAAAGTGCAGGAGTGCAGCAAAGAAGGTACCAAAATCAGATACCTGGAAACTACAAGGTCAGTCAGAGGAAAATTGCGAAATGTTGTAACAAGGAACATACGAAAACAGGAACAGGACATAAAATGATGAAGTGAATAAAAACTATTAAGGTTTTTCTGTCTTCAAAGTCCTTGGTTGTATAGATGGGTGTCTGCTTACCTTGCCGTTGCCACCTCCATTTCAGAGATGGCCATAGCACTCTGAGTGTAGCTGGGGGAAAAAAAAAAATTAATAATAGAACCATCTGGAAGTAATGAGTCAAGGATAATGTAAGATGACAGTAATTGATTCTTTGAAATAAAATTCCACAGGAGGAGAAAAGAAAACAAACAGAAGGAGGGTTGGGAACAATGCCAGCTGGGAACCCCAGGGAACAATTCTGGGAGCGTACAAACTTGAAATCCTTTTGAAATCCATGCACACAGTTAGGGGAAGACCAAAGCTGCTCTGAAACTTCCCACTAAGACATTTGGGTTTGTAGTTAAGTTGCCTGTTTTGCCTGGGAAACATCATTTAAGTATAGTTGTCTGCCATTCTATCACCTTCAAAGAACATTTATTTGTTTGGTTGCTTTATAAAAAAAAGGTTCTGGGGATACAGAAGCAGAGCACCTTCTGGAAAATACCACACTGACAAGTAGCCTAGCTCCCTGGTCCTGATCTCCTTATTATTCTCACTGTGTGTATCTATGTTAGCATGTTTGTCTCTAAATGAGTCTGATATCCAGATTATTTAGACAGCTTAAACTTAAATTGATTTTAAAAAGTGTAACAAATTTTTTTAATACAACGATTTTTTATGACTGTCTTTTTGGGGACAGTCTAGAGCTGAGAAAGTCTAACAGCTGGGTATAGAGGCAGCAAACATCTCCAGTGAAGCATAGTCTCAGATTTTCAGGATTTTGTTTTTGCAGGATCACCATATGTGTTCTGCTGAAATTTAAGTTAAAAGCCTTCCTCTATGGGCTGAGAATAGGAAGGGATTCAGGGATTTCTGTCTCTTTTAGTGGTCTTAATTTACCATACCTGAATGAGACTGGTCCTGGAGGCTCAGGGTTTACTATCCATGGTCATGGTCTGTGTTTCAGGTGTAATAATCTGAGTAAGTCCTTGTTTATGGCTTTGGGTTCCTTGTTGCTCTGAGATCATGTCTCATTTCTTCATGGAAGAGAAGGATGTATTGGATGGATTCCATGTGTACAGGTGTAGTTTCAAACTGTATCTGTATATGCTGAGGTTCAAACTCCTTCTGAATATGGAAGAGCTCAAACAGTATTTACAACAACCCTTACTGCAAATTTTCAGGGAGGCTTTATACAAGCCTCTATCAGCTTCAGATGTGGAACCCTGTAATTTGGACTAAACAGTCTTTCCAAGGGCTGGCAGCATCAGTATGCTGTGATTTGCAATGCAGATCAGTTGCCAGAGGCTGAAATAACACACACTTTACAAGTTAGTTATTTCTGACCCTGTGAAATCAAGGCTCAGAGCTCACCTGTTATTGTTTTAGAAGAATTACAAGAGATTGGAGCAAAGAAGTTGGGTGCTAGAAACAGAAGGAAAGATACTTAGGCTATGTGTGCACTGTACAGTATGGGAAAGCTACTCCCAAAACCCACTAATGGGTATAACTCATTTTTCTCCACAATATCTTGATACACACTAAAGACATTCACAGGTGACTGGCAAGTATATAGCATGGATATCTCAGGTACCAAAGGCATTCAGAGATCTGTACTTAGGCAGCTGAATTGCTCCTGGCACATTTAGCTGCACAGTGCTGTACTGCATGGAGATCTAAGCCATTTCCACACCCTGTGGTGTTTTGCATTGGTCTTTAAAAAGGTGCTGCATTCCACCAGCCCAGCCCCAGGTGAGCTGACACGTGCTGGATCAGCTGTGGTGCTCTCAGGTCAACTGCTTCAGGTCATCCTGGCATCAGCTCCATCTCTGGCAGCCCTTCTCCTTCCTGCACTCTCTCACTCACCAAAGTTAATCTTCTGACTGTGGAAATAAACAGGGTTGCGTTGTGCCTGAGATGGATGGTGGTGTGTGCTGGATGGCCAAACGACCTTAACTTCAGAAAGGTCTGCAGAGGTTGTAAGGAACATGTCCAAGATTGGACTGGAACATGGGCTCCATAAAATTGTTGCCAAGGTCATACTTAACAATCAACTCCAAATGTTGGAGGCATGAAGACTTCTGGCTTTCTTTGGCCCCCACTGTTCTCTGGGTTTCATCTTTTCAGGCAGACCATGACTTACTGTTTCTCTCCTCATCCCACCTTCTTGTTTCTCTCTTCCCAACGCCAGTCACACACTCTTTTCCCCTTTCTTTCCCAGCCTATTTTAACACCAAGTCTTTAATGTCAGCCTAGAGACAGAAGATCCCCTACCTGTTATTCCACAAAAATGGTGGGAAATGTAGCCTTACCTTATACAATGTCTTCTCACAAAATCATCAAAGCTGATAGGAGCATCACTTTCCTGAATCCTGCCTGCAGATTTTGGTTCCCCACAGATGGAGTTTTCATTTAATCAAGCTGAGACTGAATGAAAGCAGCACTATTAATTAAACAATGGCCCATCTGGTGCACTGCAAATATCTACAACACTGGGAGATTAATATCAATTATATCAGAAGCTGGAGGGATGCAAAAACCTGCAGAGACACACTGTTTGAGTTGTGTTAGAAACCAGGCAGAGAAGGAGTGTAGTCCCATGGAGAGATCTCTGGGCAGGGAGCAGGAAGTGTCTGATCCTATTGCCAGCTGTGATGTTAATATTCTTTGTGCATTTCAACAAGCCATGCCTGAGAAGGTTTCTTCAGGTGCAAGTTGGGGAGAATTTGGTGTGTCATTCCCATCTGTACCTTTGAAAACCTGTCCTGTGTTCCTGTACCCCAGAGTCCCTCCACTATAAAATCCTGTCTTCAAAACATGCCGTAGGAACTGTGGAGAAAAATGTCTACAAGGACTAGGGACAAAACCCGCAACATCCGGTTTCAAATCCCTATTTGCCAAGTCTCTCTTCAGTGTGGTGCTTCCTGGCCCCAATCTAGAAACTCCTCTTATCAGCTGGACTGCTCACTCTCTAATCTTGTATTTTGGAGCATGCTGATTTGGAAACCAGATTACTTTTTCTACAAATCGTGTCCCAGCCTACTGGCACAGCCAGAGATGTCCCAGATTTCTTATGTTCATCATTCTGTAGCAGCAGCTATACAGAAATCTAGGAAGGTTGATTCCTGTGATGGCACAGAGCTGATTTCTGTCACATGTGTGGCATGTCTGGCACATCTGGTGCTGGGGCTATGCAGATAAAAAAGAAATTATTGTTGGACATGTTGAACCTCCACTTTTGACTATGGTGGCAGCAGTGGGTGTATGAGCAATTTAATCATGGCAGAGTATGTAATTGGATTTTCTTATGAGAGCAGAAAGAAATGGGACTAGAAGTCACAAAAACAAACAAAAAATAAAAAGAAAGAAAGAAAACAGCTCTATCATGTTATTTTTAGAGCAGCTGGCTTTATCAAGGCAAGGATTTGTGTGCAGTAAACACTGAGTGGCTGTGATGAATAGCTATTCTGTTAGAGATGGAGAAGTGTCACTTCACAGTAAGAAGGAAAACCTATGTCTGTGCTAGAAACAGTGACCATAGATTTATTATCAGATGTATGAGCTTTGCTATCTTCTACATTTAGCTCTCAGGGACAATTAAAAGTCACAAATGTGCCTTCTTGAGCAAAAGTCTCCCGTGTAAGACCCCAGCTGACAAAGACCCCAGCTGACAACTCACGCTGGGCCTTGTTCCGTGAAAAGGCAAAACTGAGTTTCAATTACAGGTCAGCAGACTTTTTGCTTGAATGAGAGTTAAGTCAATCAGATGCCAATACCTTTTTTCCTGCCTTAATAGAGTTCAAAAATCATTTTGGCCTTGGGCTGAGTAAATCCAATGTCAGGCACATTGGCCTGCTCATATTTAAAGCTGCTTTGGCCAGATGGAATCAAGCAAGGGTGGGAGAACTGAGTTGGAACAAATAGAAACTGTCCCAGTCCTCAGATTTAATAATCTGCTTAGCTTGACAGGGCTTGGAGGCTAGAGAAATGCTTAGATGAATAAATGCTCTTTTGCATTTCCTCACTCTGGAAAGGCTCCTTGCAAATTTCTTGTTCCAGATGAGGCTATAGGATATATTCAAGCCTCTAAAGGGAAAATGCAGCTCCCTTCACTGACAAACAGTTTCAAGAGCTGATCACACAACTTTGTGCTGCTCAGTTCAAGGATGGGGTCCATGTGCAGCCTCACTTACACTTGTAAATGATACAAAAAGCTAGTGGTTTTGAGCTTGGTTCTACTATCTGGAATTTATACTGCACCCTCCTGCATGGGGAAATAACTCATTTTAGGATGCAACTACACCCTAGGGGAAGCTTCCTCTAAATGAGTTATGGGACAGGATTTTGATGCAGCTGTCCATATTAACCTGAAATGGACTTGCTTAATTTTCTTTGCCTTTTGGGGATTAGGGACATAGGAACAGCTATTTTGTAACACAGACAGCATTTTCCTTCTCCTTTTGTTGCAAGTAATGAGGATTCGGAGAGAAAGATGGGTCATATTTGCAGGCCACAGAGCTTCAAGCCCTCTTGTGACACCTGTGTGGAGGAGAGAGGAGTTGTCTTTGGCTTGGCACACAGGGACTTGAATGTGTCTGTTTTGCTCCTGCAGAAGTCAGACTCCCTGCTCCCCAGGCTGTAATGGAAAAATCTCCCTTTTCAATCTATGTTTTTCTCATCTGTAGAACATATTTTAATTTATTTGTTTATTTATTTATTTATTAGGTTCTATCAGAAAGATCAAAAAGTACTGTTGTGTGAGAACGCCCTAGAAAAAAGGAAGGCAAGGAAAACAAAAGCATAAAGGCCGCTTAGCTGTAATGCTTTCTCCTGTGTGCTATAGGGTGTTCCTGAGAGTAAAAACTGAGCAGGCTGAGGAGATTTCCAGAGAAATGACATTTTTCATAAGCCTTCCAGATCTAGGACAATAAGGAACAAAGAAATAAAGGTGACCTTGTAGAGGCATCAAACCTAGGCAGGATTCTGTGAGATTTCCAGGTGAAATCTCTCATAGATCTAATGCAAAGCAAGAAAAAGGACTCCTGTTTGGTCTAGACTAATGGTGTAGATCTGAGCAGGTTAATTATTTTCTGCTGACCTCATCAATCTCAGGTCAAATTGGTGTTCTCAGCTAATTGAGGGTAAGGTCCCCTTGGCAGAGACAGGATTGTAGCCACATCTGAAATAAGACTTGGGTGTAGTACAGGCAATGTAGATCTTGTTTACACACCTGTACCCTTGTAAATTCTACATTTTTGTTTTTATTGATGCTTTTACAGTTTGACAAATATTTTTCTATGAAGAAAAACATAATTAACTTAAGTCATTTATATTAATCAGAAGGGTGAAGACTCATGCAAAACGGGTAATTTTGCACTGAACAAGTCGTGTAACCTAATGAATATAGATGATGCTGATTTATGTGTTTACAGAAAAGTAACACTGGGCTGGGGGTGTGGAGAAAGAGAACAGGCCAGGAAAATGCACTGTTGAATGATGTGCTCTGATTTCTGTGGAGTCCTGCTCAAGAAGTGTTTCAAATGTAAATGCAGCTTTTCAGTGTGCTTATTGAGACTAAATTACTCAAAGCAAGACATTAGATTCACTGTTTCTAAACGATGGGCTGACCCTTAGTCCCATAAATGAGTCGCATTGTTAAGTGTTTCCACTCATTTATTTGACTGGGATTTGTAGGACAGGGACATATTTCTGCCAGGGAGGAGGTGTATTTTACAAGCAAGCAAAAGGTAATGTGAAGCTCACTACTTTCTTTCTAGGACTTGCATCAAATCCTAGTGGGAAAAAACACAGTGTTGAAATATCAATCTCATGGAATTAGTGACAAAATAGCCATGAGATTCAAAGACGACAGACTCACCTGTAACACACCGGATAGCTGTACAACCAGATGCTACATAGATGGAGGGGAATTATCCCTAATCCCATTTGGTGCCCTAAAATGTACAAATTGATGGCATTGTAGGTGTGCATGTGCTGAAAAGCACCTTGGTCTTTTAAAGAATGGCTAAAGCCAGTACAAGAAATGATTTACCTTCAAAGACTTACCTAGTTTAGTATCTCAGATCTGCACAACCACTTGAAACATCAGGGGAAAGCTAAGTAAGTCATAATGTACCCCAGGAGCTGCACAATGGACTCTCTCATGTTTCCTCTTTCCTCAATGAAAAAGGGGTAAATCCAGGCACACGACTCTTCCTAGTTTCCCTTCTCCAAGAGGAGTCATTACCTACAATATTCAGTGCCCTTTTATCAGAACCTGTTGCAGCTCTGAACGTGGCAGTCAGATTCACAGCTTTGTTTGTTCAGGTTGCCTAAGACAACTAGATTTTGGAGTTATATTTTATTAATCTTTTAAACAATCAATAACGAAGAGGAATAATTTTTGTTGGAAAGCTCCTTTTATACCAAAGGCTTTTGGAGAGGTTTGCAGAGTGCCTGCAGGGAGCACGAGAAGGCTGTTTAACAGTGTGCAGCTTAACATGTGCTGGAAAGTAAACGAAAAATATCATTTGCTACTTCATCTTCAGCAGAAAATGTGGGGAGATGAAATATAATGATTCTGTAATGTTTCTGCAGGCATTTGTCCAAGACTGCAAAACAGTGATACTGCTGTAGTGAAAGATGGAAGTTGAGTGGTACTGAGAGTAAATTCAGCTTTTGCAAAAACAACTCATTTGTAGCTTTTAATGTGTGTTTCCTGTCCTTGCTGGTGTGGAACCACTGCAGGTATTGAGTGTGTTTTCTCCAGCAACAGGCATCCAGCAGCTCTGAGGCAGGGACCTCCAAAGGTTTGATCTGAAAAGAGAACAGATATTTCTACCTGTAGTGGTTATTAACCTCAGGCACCAGGTACTATGGGAAAGGATTCCATCTCCATCAGCAAAATGCTGTGACCCAGACTGGATGTTTTTTAAGGATCAGGCCAAAGAGAAATGAATTGGGAAGGCCCTAATGTCTCTGTGATGTGGAAGGCTCCATTAGGTGATCAGGTTGTGTTTTCTCTCTGTCTCTGCTGTTTGCAAAATGTTTCACAGTTCTTTTGGATTGCAAATTGTTTTGCTCCCAAAACTAGGGATCTGTGCCAGTGGCTAATTTTCAATACCATTTGCTTTAATGTTGCAGTTCTGCAAATACATACTAAGGACTGTTCATTTTTATTTCAGTCTCAAAAGCTGCTGAACAGCTAATTCAAAGAATTTTAATAAATAATAAAATCAAAATACCACCCACAGGCAGAGAGCAGGCCTGGAAATCTTAATTGGAAAGCTTCTAAAAATTATAAATGACTGAAAGACCCCATGGCTTGCTGGGATCTGAGCCACCAGGATATCGTTCACTGTCCCAAGCCTAATATTTTTACTGGTTAAGCTTTACAGGGAGTTGTAAGAGACAGCACTCTGTCTGCTAAGGTCTGTTATATTCCTTGTGTTGAACGTGGGACTCACCTTGAAATAATAAGAAAAACCAATTTACAATGGGGAGTAAACACTGGCAACTTGAACTATTAAATTACTACATGAGCCACCATCCATGTTAGCCTCTTTGTGCATCCCTGCAGGGTGTCTTTATGGAGGCTTTATTCTGGTCCAAGCGGATCTCTTCAATTTGCACCTGTGAAAACCTTCTGAATCTAGACAAAACCTGAACTACTGCTCTGGTACGACTCATACCACACCAGGCATGTTATTGTTGTTGCTATTATTAGTATTAAGTCTGTTCACCGCAGATTGATCAACGGTTTGGAGAGTTTATTATCTATGGGAATCTTGGTACCACCAGATGCTCAGAACAGAAATGGATGAAAGCTGCCCAGCAATATATCCAATGCTTTGTGATTTATGCACATTTGCAGAAATCCCAGAGAACTGTTTTTCTTTCACTGTTTACCATCTTCAGACAAAGAATATAAGAGCCAGTGAAAATAGTCCTAGTTGAATGTTGTCAGGATAGCAATCGGTTTTTCCACAATGTTTAGCTTTGTGATCCTCTCTTTCTGCCTTTCAGTGAACACGTCAGTGGTGTTGAGCTGTAGATAAGTGGTGTTGTCTGGGAGAAGCTCTAACAACGCTGGCTCCGTGGCAGCCTCCTACGTGCAGCTGAGGTGGCACAGTTTGCAGTGTGCTCTGTTTTTCTACACAGAAGTGGGGCTGAGGCTGATTAGTGGGAGGTAAAAAAAAACCAGCTCTTGGTTTGTTTGTCAGAATAGGGTTTGATTTGATAATTACTCGGTTGCATTTGCTGAATTCAGTTTCATTTCTCTTTAAACACTGCCACCTATTTCTGTTCCTCCTTTCTCCTTATAACATAATCCTGGCCGTGGCTTTACCTGTTCTGTCCTTGAGATGCTGTTCTCTGCATCTCCCTGACTCCTGGTGTTTTCTGTCCTCCTCATTATAGATGGAAAGAGCTAGGAGTGATAATCAGAGTACACAGAGCTTTTGAATTCCAAAGTGCTTTGCCTACACTCACACTGCAGATGACAGGTGGCAGTTTTTATTTTCTAACCTGAGGAAAAACTGCCTGCCTGTGTTGAAGAGAACATTCCAGCCATTGCTTGAGGGTGGAGTGCTGTGCCAGGGGCCATGCTCTGCGTGGGAGAAATGGTCTTATTTCTGTAGACATGCTGCTTCATTCTTTAACCCAACTAAACAGTCAGATGTGATCCCACAAGACACATGAAAGCTTTGGCTACTAGAAAAACTTCAGGGCTGGAAACAATCTTTTTGTTGACTTTCTTTTGCACGTGGTACATAGTTTTTCCTGTTATAGAGAGACTTGTGATATAAGGGCCATTCCTGAAGATCTGTGATCATGAATTCTCTGCTGGAAATATGTCTATCTTGCTAGATGGGCGATCTCAGTCAAATTCCTATTCAGAAAAAGGTGGCAAATATTAGCAAATAAAGTTTTTCCTGAGGCACTTACACTGGCTTCATATGCCTTTTAAAATACATTTGGCAAAAAGGTGAAAATAATGTCTCCATTATTTTAGCTGATTTTCATCTTCCTAAGACTTTGTACTTACCATCACATTTCATCAGCAGATTTCACATTATTGTGGAAATATGAGCAAATAATACCATAATTTCAGTTTCCAGATAAAATATGTGACACTAAATGAGGAAAATGGTAAAATCAAGGTTAACTGTAAACTGGAGTTCAGATGTTTTGTTATATATCTTTGCTTCCCTAAAAAGTGCCCCTATTTTCTCTCTTTTCTCCCTGAATTTTCACTTCCTATCTTATATTCTTGTACACTGTCCTGATGAACTATTGAACAGCTAACACATTCCTTCCCTGAGGGAAAGGAATGTGGTTAAATTGTCCCTATGTTTTCAAGTTAATAGAGCATTTTGAAGCTTTTCCTGGAAAGATAGAGCTGTTCCTGAAGTTATTTCTGTATATAGGAACATGCCTAAATGACCTTCACTTTGAAGACACTTTTGAGTCCAAATGTTACTATAGTTATAACGCACTAGAATAAAAAAGCAGCTGGATCTTTGGTTTAAGTGTTGAGGATCTTGCTGTTACACAGTGGTTGTCCACAGAATATGTGCCAGTAACTCTTCTTTTTTGGGGGCTGTTGCTTAATATCCAGAAAAGCTAAGAAATACTAGTATTTCCAGGTAGTTACTTTCCCATGAAAATAATTGCTGTAGCTGGCACAGTGGTCCTTGGCATTGCTGGAAGGCTCTGTGTGATTTGGACAAGACAAGAGCCATCCGTGTCACTCAGATGATCATGTGCAAGAACCTGCAACAAAACTAGAGAAAGCTGGAGAAGCTTTTTGTCTTTTTTTTTTTTTTAAATAGGAAACTGACTGCTAAAATGACATCTTTGTGAGCAAATGGAAAACACACAGTATTTGTTGTTTTTAATTGTAACAGTCTCATGATTATTATGAAGTGAGTACAATATCTGTGGGTTTTAGATGTCCTTATTTATTTGTTTCTCATGTGCTGTTTCAAAACTATACCTGCATCTAGCACTTCACTTAAAAAAGTGAGTTTTAACACTGCACAATGGCAAAACAGGAGTAATGAAATTCTTATCATTCCTGTCAGATGCCCTCGAGCAGCAGTAAACTGGAAGTGGGTTGCTGATGGGTGAGGGGCTTTTGCCACCAAAGAAGAGAAGCTCATCCAGGACTGAATGGGCAATGCACACGTATTCCCATATAATCACTCAGATATTCTCAGACAATTAGGCAGGGAAAATGAATTTAAAATGGAATACTTTTTGGTACAGCTTCTTGAAATTACTTTTATTAATCAACATTGATTTTTAAAACATTTTTTACATAATAGTGTCATAATTTTTCCTGTTAAAGAGAGTAGCAGGGTACTTGGCAAAGGCTTGGGAGCTAATGAATCTGATTTTGTATTCCACATGTCATGGCCCAGAAGCCAGGCTGTGACAGATTTCTTTATTGAACCTTCAGTCAGGCTCTTTGTGAGAGTCATTTTGTAAATGAGGGTTTGTAAGCCGTGACCATGGAAAAGGTTCATTGTCCATAGCAGTGGATGGTTCAAGGGACTGATTAATAGTAGTGAACAAAGACTTTCACCTTGAAGGTCACCAATTCAGATTTAGCCCAGTCTGCCAGTGACTTCTTTGCTTCTTGGAACTGTAAGGGATGAGAATGATAGACAGAAACCCAGGTGGCAAATTGCACCATGAAACGATACAGTGGGGACAAGAGGGAGAGCTCTCTTATCTCTACAGACATCTAGTATAAGGATTTAGCTTGTCTGCTGATATCTCCAGAGACCAATTGTGTCGGAAACTCTGCAATGCCTATAGGAGAAGCCTCTCTCACTATGTGATCTCCTTGACAAGCCTAAATGGACTAAATAACTTAACTAGGTCATATAAATACTGTCTCAAACATATGTCTTAGTGACAGGTTTTCTGGGAAGACTGAGGAACCTTTGGGTGACATACTAATAAGTGCTTCTGCCATGCTATATGTGCTGTGTCATGTGAAGTTGCATGCACAGAGAGCCCATGAACTTTAATCACTTTCTTGGCATGGGTACCTCCTATTTCCCTTTCTATTCTGTTGTGTCTCTTCCTGGCTTTCAAATCCGTCTGTAAGATTGCCAGGACAGATGCTGTTTCTTGCAATCATATAGAGCTTGGATCATTGACGAGAGCTGAACCTCTTACTGCCTCTGATTGCTATTAAAAAAGGGACATGTTGTGCTGTGAATAAGGAGGAGATAAATTCACTGACACTGCTTGTGCTGATTCTATTTTGTTGAAAGATTTCAAGGATTACGACTGCCAAGATGTGACTGCAACAAACATGTTCCAACTCTAGTTTCTCATGAACATGCAGAACCTGTGAAGATTTGTTCATGAAATGAGAGATTTGCTCTGAAGAAATAAAAAGATTCCATCTTTTAACTGATTTAACCATACCTCCTGGGCTGATAAGCCAGTCAAGGATCCATTGAAGAGAAAAAACTACATGCTTGTATTCTATCTTGCATTAGTGATGTGGCCAGATGTCAGTTGAGGGGAAGACCAAAGACACAATGAAGTGGATATGTAGGAACAAGGAGAAAAGTGTGATAAGGCAGCTTATTGCTAATTAAGTATCAGCTAATCATGCAATTAATCAGAAAATCAAAACCAGACTTCTGGATGATTTAGTCAATTCACTAATTCTTATTAGCAGCAAAGGGAAAGAGGGTGGGAATGACTGGTGTGCCTTCCTCATTCTGCTTTCCAAGTAATGTGGGAGAAAGTTGCCAACAGAATATGAATTTGAAATAAAGTATGAAGGATGGCATAGTTGTGACTCCTAGGACAAAGGGGTTGAGGGTTTCTGCATAGAAATGAATCAAGTAGTTAGTAGAAACATCTTTCTACCATGAAACAGGTTCGGAGGTAAGCTTAGGCACTACTTGGGTCCATGCCTGGAGATGTACTTAACCTTGGTCACATATGTAGTTTCCCTCTGAGTCAGGAAGAAAGGTGTGAGAATTGCTATCTTAGTAACAGTGGAATAAATCCTTTATTTGAAAGGGTCATGGCTCTTGGGTTGAAGGCGCCAGCACCAGATACCAAGACTGTACCTCCAGAGAGATCAATGCAATCTATGCAGGCAAAATGGAATTTTACTTTGCAAAAATTATTCCCCACAATGATACTTTCTTATGCTTCCCAAACACTCTTTACTGTGTACCTTCAAAGAAATTTATCTTCAAGACATGCTCTTACCCTTCTTAGCATCTCGTTGTGTTTGCCCTTGCCCCACTTAGCTATGCCATTATGAAATTTAGGGTGTGAGTGGCAAAATGTGAATTTAACACATCTGCACAACTCACAATCGGAACGAATTGACAACTTCTAAATATTCACTAGAAAAATCATGCACAACTGTGAATAACAGATACATCTGAGAGTTTTCCAATTTCATAAATACAGAAATGGCAAAATTCGCTCTATGATTTATTTGTTGTGAAGTGTTTACTTGGCTCTGCTTCTGTGTCTACAACACCAAGCCAACAATAGTAGTACCCTAACAGACTTTCTCATGAGATATCCAGAGCTTCCTTTTTCAAATCTGTTTTAAAAATACCAAAACAGTTTTTCTTGTGACATTTTAGTATTTCCAGCCTGTGTTTGATCCCAGAAGACCAAAGCCATCAGAAAAAAAAAAAAGCAATAAGCAGGATTCCTTAAAAGACATCTTTCTCAAACAGAAGTCACTGGTAACCAGTGATTCCTTTATCAAATCCAGTCTGTGCCTGTGTCCTGGTTTGCAGGAAATCACACGGAACAGTTATAACACTACCTTTGGGATCCTGACAATTTTAAAGCCTCCAATGAAACATCAGGTGAACATCTAAGGGTGAATTGGAATCAGTACTGACATCTTCCCTGAACTGTTTCTTCCTTAGGCTGGAAACAAGTAAAATGTACGCTGTATCCTGCAGCAGCCCTGTGAGAAAGCTCTATTTAAAGAGACCTGTGGACATCCAGCACTGTGCTGTCAAAACTGAACCTGACCTTCTGTAGCATAGCTGCCAATTTGGGCTATAGACTTTCTCTTGCTCTTCAGTTACTGAATACTGTGTGAAGACTCTCAGCGCAAGCTCTCTGGAGTGGCTTTCAGACTTGTTGGCTGTAAAGTTTTAAAGCAGCTAAAAAAAAGTTTCATAGTAGCCTTCCAGTACCTAAAGGTATCCAATAGGAAAGCTGGAGAGACACTTTTTAAGAGGGTGTGAAGTGACAGGATGAGGGATAATGGCTTTAAATTGAATGAAGGTAGGTTTAGATTAGATTCTAAAAAGAAGTTCTTCACTTGGAGGGTGGTGTGTCATTGGAGCATTTTGCTTAGAGAGGCTGTGGATGCCTAATCCCTGGAAGTGTTCATAGCCAGGCTGGATGGAGTAACCTTGTCTAGTGACAGGTGTCCATGCCCATGGCAAGGGAGTTGGAACAACATGATCTTTAAGGTTTATTCCAACCAAAACCATTCTATGATTCTAAAAAAAAGAAAATGTCCTTGAAATCCTGATTTTGGTTTACAGTCATAAATCTTAAAACTTGTGGGGACATTTGATATTTTTGGCTCTGGTTATTGAGCATTTTGTATACTACCATGGTCATGTTTTCACATGTCTCAGCAACTACAAAAGCTAAAGAGACTAGAAGGACAACAAAAACAACAACAAAGATTCTCCTGCCACCTCTGAACTCCAGGAGCTGGAGCATTAAGTAAAACATTAGTTTTATGGGAACTGGATGTGCTAGCTTTGGCTGAGATGTGGCTAATTTTCTTCACAGTAGCTAGTACAGAGCTGTGTTTTGGATTGGTGCTGGAAACAGTGCTGGTAACACAGGGATGTTTTTGTTATCCCTGAGCAGAGCTTACACACAGGCAAGGCCTTTTCTGCCTCTCACTCCACTCCATCAGTGAGGGGGCTGGGAGTGCACAAGCAACTGGGAGGGGGCACAGCCAAAGCAGCTGACCCCAACTGATCAAGGGGATATTCCGTACCATGTGGTGCCATGGCCAGTTTATAAAGTGGGGGCCATAAGGAAGGTGGGGGGTGATGGGGACATTTGGACTAATAGCGTTTGTCTTCCCAAGTCACCATTACGTGTGATGGAGCCTTGTTTTCCTGGCAATGGTTGAACACCTGCCTGCCCAGGGGAAGTACTGAATGAATTCCTTGTTTTGCTTTGTTTGAGTGTGTGCGTTTTGCTTTACCTATTAAACTGTACTTATCTCAACCTATGAGTTTTCTCACTTTTACTCTTCCAATTCTCTCTGTCATCCTGCTGGGGGAAAGTGAGAGAGTGGCTGTGTGGTGCTTAATTGCTGGCTGAGGTTAAACCATGATACTAACAAAACTCATTCCTGTTCTTTTCTGGAGACTGGCCTCATATAATGTTTGCTTCTCTGTTTCCAGTATGTGCTTGTCAAAACATTTCATTCTTCCTTTCCAACCTATGTGGTGACTGCAGATGGTCCCATCTCCTCCCTGCCCCCCTACCTTGTTTTAACTTGAAAAGCATAACTCTTCTAGGTAACATATGCTTCTCTGCCTAAAGATGCCATCTATAATGGGGAAATAATCTCCTGAAATGGAAAGGGAACATTAGCCTGGGCTTTGACATGTCAGATCTGAGAAAAGAGTGGAAGTGTTCTGGCAGCGACCTCAGGCAGAGCTGGGCTGGCAGGGTTGCCATGGCAATCAGCTTGTTTATCACATCGAGGTCCCCATAATCAAACAGCAGAAGATGTAATTCACAGAGCATTGAAAGTAAAATATGCATATCAGTATGTATTAAGTTACAAGAAAAGTGGGCAAAGAGATTGAACTGTCTCAGTAGTTTAATCATAAGTGGAAAGACTGAATCTCCTTTTGGTTTAAATGAAATAAGTGACAGATTTTTCAGCAACTTTAGTGTCAAGAGGTGATACTGATGAGAAGACAAATATTATTGTGGTATGAGTACAACCAGAGACGAATTCAGACGTGCAAACTGAACTCACACTCAATTCATATGAAGAATTACACCATGTTGGTTAATGATAACTTTTTTATTCCTCCCATTTTCATTGAAAGAAATGGTCAGGCAATCAGATTTGGGTCTTGGTTTGAGAAGAGTGAAATAACCCATAAAAGCTGTGAAGGCTTATTGCATAAGACCATGTTTGCCGAAAAAATATAGAACACCTTGTGGGAGGGTCCAAATTTTAAGAAGATTGAAACTATCAGATAATAATAGATGAATGCTTAAAATTTTGTTATTCTTGTTGTTGATATAAGGACAACTCTGTGCTATGCAAGCTGCTACACAAATGTACTTGGTTGCAAGGGGTAGCAGTATCAGCCACTTAGTTTAATTTGGGAGAAAAGCAATAGATTTGATTGAAAGAAACAGACAGCACCAGCCACCAGTTTGTGTGAGGTGTCTGCCCTAAGTGCTAGCCTGCCTAACCTGACTTTGAGGGTCAGGCCACATGTTATTGGAAAAATCATTCCCCTTGGATTCACAAAAAGTTTCTGCACTTCAGCTGTGACTGCAGACTCAGTAGGTGTAAATGAGCATAACACGAATATTACACATCCAAGCGTGGGAGCTCTTGAGCAGGGAAACTCAGGCAGATACTCTCACCCTTCTGACCAGCACTGGGATCCCAGGTCTCTGCAGATTCTCTGCCTCCCCATGTAAATGGCCTTTTGGAGCTTACGGGCTGGGTGCACACATTGCTGCTTTAGTTTGCCCTGGAAAGCTTCAGAAACAGGGACATGAGAGGTGCTGCTTTGGCACTCTCTTCATATGGGAAGACAGAGAAGCCTGAAGGACTTAACAATACACATAGCTAAGTAAGTCTAAAACATGCACCAAAGTATAATGTTAAAACTGAGTAAATTACATGCTTCAAAAGATCGCTGCTTACATATTTGGCGAGTGCTGGCTAAGCATCTACTCACACTGTACTGTGTATATTTGAATGACTGGAACAATTCCTGAGGTTAATTACTAAACTAACCAAAGGCCTTGACTCATTTGGAGCTGATGGAGAGTGCTGCACTTATTGCCCAAATTTATCAAGCAAACGCAATTATACGGGTCATGACACATGGCTTGACTAATAGCACAGATAGATTGGACTAAACCATCCTGACCCTGCCTTGTCATGTGTCTCTCAGCCTCAGAAACTATCATGTGCCGTAAGATGGGAGGTGATGTGGGAGGGAAAGAAATGCCCACCCACTGGATATTCTCCCTGATACTTTGATTTTAAATTACATTGCATAACTGGAAACTACACAAATATATGACACTATCTTCCCTGGAAACTTGGAATATCTGCAGATAGTTCTTGCTAAGTGGTTTTCTGTTTGCAGGATACAAAGCAGTCTAGTTTGCTGTGACATGTGGAACAATAAGCAAGATGAATGTGTGACATTGAGGTCTAAGATGATGTCTGAACCAGCTGCCTATGAACTTCCACGCGAATTTTTGGTGGGAACAAGAGTTGAGAATAGCTGGAGAGGAATGGCTTCCAGTCATCAGAGAAGACTGATGCAAACTGCTGATCTAATGCCTGCTTATCAGCCTTTGCTAACACTGGCAGAAACACAGACAGTGTAACTGCATGTTAGTGAGCCATTTCCACATGAGCAAAAAGATCCCCTCACCAGCTAACCTTCTCTGCAAGCCAGTGTTGGTGCTTTATTCCATCCCCTTTCACTGCATGTTTCTGCACCCTGTACAGTTTTCCTTGTTCAGGGGGTTTCTCCAGTAGGACTTTCTTTCCCTAAAGAGAATGACTTTTTATATATCTGCATTCTGCCAGGTGCACACAGAATCACAGACCTGTAAACAGATAGGAAGGCAGGACAATGAGTAATTTCCAAGGTTGGTTAACTTATAATCTCAAAGTCTTTTCCACATCTAAGGTAATAACTGTATCCTTAAAAAACATGATGATATTCCTGGATCATCAGGATCCAGGAATAACCTAACTTAGGTGTGCAGTTATGGACATCCCTACTTAATAAACCCCTCAAATATATGATTAAATCCTAGTAAAGCCCACTTTTAAGAGTTTAGGTGAAGTGGCACTTAATTTGTTACTGCTTTAATAGTGCCTCTACAAATCCTATCCAAATATGAGATAATGAAGCAGAAATTGTCATCCATAGCACGAGAATGAAGGCCTTTATTAACAGAGGGAGTCCTGAGCACTATCTACTTTTAGAATAGTTTTCAGGTTTTGGTTAATCAAGGCTGCATCCTGCCTGCCCTGTAGGTGAACTGTCTGCAGCCCCTTTGGTATTGAATTTTTCAGCCTCCTGTACCATTTTGGCTGCGAAGAAGGGACGGGCAGTAGAGGTACAGTACCAGCCTTTAGACATCCCATCAGTGCTGTGCAGGCCCCTGGCAGCAACAGCGGCACTGAAGCGCCAGCTGAGAGGATGCATATGTGGACATCTAACCCACAAGTAGGAATGAGGTTCATGCAGTGCTCACCAACCTCCCTTGCTCTTCCCTAGTTACTGTGAGATGCCTGTTCTGCCCTCCACCTCACCCTGCTAGTTGTCAGTGATCGGGTTTGTGATGTCCTTGTGCTTAGGCTTTGCTTTGGTCAAAAAAGTTGAATGGAACAGCCCAGGCGTAAGATAGTTGCCGAGTTGATCTGTTTTCAAGAGGAAAAATGGGAAACCTGATTGCAGAGCTAATGTAGGAAGACTTGAGCTAAGAATCATAGACTCATAGAATGGTTTGGGTTGGAAGAGATCTTAAAGATCATGTAGTTCAACCCTGCTGCTGATTTACAGTAATATGTTTCTTAAAGAAAAGAAACCACATTTGAAACCTGGACAGGCTTTATGATGATCCTTTTAAAGTTTGAATGTGGGTGTTTCATGTAGCAAGATTTGGCAGAAAAGCCAGCCCTGAATTATGTACAATTTCTGTATCTTCTGACTGTAATAATCAAAAGCAAAATGCAATTTGACAATTTTTTAAAAAGAAGAAGAAAAGGCAGAGGTGGGGTGGGAGGAAGTGTTGAAAGCACTTCTTTGCTCTATCATAGGATTATTTTAATGTGTTTTTGTGATCACAGAAGCCAAACTTCCTCTGGTTACAGATATTACTCCCCCTTTTTTGTGTGTGAATGTGAATGAAAGTTCATTTATTTGCTGGAGTGAAAAGCATTTTGTTCTCCTTAAGTAGGAGCCAAATCACAGTGTGTGCCAAGGAGAAATAAAGATGAATAAAACTCCTGCACCATACTACTCAGAAGTCAATGCCATCTTTGAGGACAGTTATCTAGATGCATACATCTTATGCCATAGGCACTAGTAGTGTTACGAAGCCAAAAAGTTTAAAATCAGGCAGGCAGACAGTGAGTCATTAAAAGAGGAGGTTCCAATGGAGGACTACAGAGACACGGGGCTGCAGCAACAGGTGGTAGAAGTAGAGCTTGACAAGTATCTCTACACTTCAAGAAGTACATCCCAGTGACAGCCAATACTACTCACAGTGTGTTAAGCCACCTGCTCCTCTCCCTGGACAAGGTCTGGTAGCCAGTGCAACACACATGCAGGGAGAGAGGACACTGTTACTGAGCCTCACTTCATTATCTACTCGTTCTTGGTTTGGACAAAGAGCTGCATTTTGCTGCTGATTGTCATTGCTGGGTCTGGTCTGCATGCAGAAATAACTCATGTCCTTGTGTGTCAGTGGTGAGAGCTGAGTTTACCGGTCCCTTCAATAAAAGTCCTTCATGTCTTCACTGGCTGCTGATTACCACTGACCCAGGGAGCTGTGCTTGCTTCCCAAATTTTTACTTGTTTCCTGACTCTAACTCCCATAAATTATTCTCCTTGAGCTATTCTCCAAGATCCTGTGAAGACTTAGGAATTCAATGGCTGAAATACCCTGATGATTCAGAATGTCTATGACTTACAGTCCTAATTAGATCCCTTTGTGTATTATGACTGATTCCCTAATTGTGGGATGGCCTGCTCTGCTTTCCAACAGGGTTTCTGTCTCATTCAGTGAACGTGATTAGTCCTGCTTTAGGAGGTGCCTTCTGCTACATTTCCGGTCCTTAGATGGCATCTGAGTTTGTTAGTCTGACTACAAACCTTGTGCCAGAGTGCAGCTTAGGGAGAAATTTGGATGTCTCAACCTTTACTTATGTCCTGATTTCCCTAGTAAGGAAACCCTGGCATACAACAGAGGAAACCACTGTATTCTGCAGTCTGGATACTGCAGATAAGGGAAAGCACAGCTTATATGACCTTCATCTTTCACTGCTGTGGACTTTGGGAGGAAATGTTCACAGCAAATTCATTAGGGACCTGGAGAAGACAGTGGATGGTGCTGTCATGGTCGAAATCAGTGTGATGCTGCCTGGAAAAATGGATTCTGTCTGTTCTGCAGCCACAGGGCTTGTGTGTGATACTGGGCAAAGAGATTCTAAGTTGGTGTGTTCCATATCCTTCCTATGCACAATGCAAACTGTGGAGTCTGCCTGTAAAACAGAGGAGAGAAATCAGCAATTGGACTCAAAGCAATTAAAGTACCACAAAACCTAGCATCCTCTGCCAATTTAGGACTTTCAAATGAAACACCCAGCACTGCTGGACATTTCAGATGTAATATCTCACTGTCTCAGTTCCCCATCTCCATGGGAAGTAGCAATACCACATCATTTCTCAAGATTTGTTGTGTATATCAATTAATTAGTTTTTGCAAACCACTCAAACACTGTGATGATGAATGCTTTAAAGAACTTATGATTAATGTTGTCTTCAGATTAAGTTTTCACATTGTACATAAATAAGGCCTGGGGCTGTACACAGACAAATTAAGATAAAACAAATTGCTGAACAGCTGCTTCCGGAGGGAGCAGGTCCATTGTACACTCCAGGTGGTGAGGGTGTTTGAAGATGGTGTACGTGGGCATGAAATTAAAGACCATAACACATGCTTTGCCCACACAGGACTGAAGCAAGCTTGCACAGAACCTCTTTTCATTATTATCTTTGATTTTGCAACTTTTCAACCTTTTTCAATCAATGTGATAGTTTTTAATGTACTAAATGTACCACAACAAAGACACAATTCAAAGAGGTAATTTATTTGTGTTGGTACATGAAGTACATTTAGAAGAGAGAACAACCCTTTTACACAAATAAATGTAGCAAATGCTGGAAATCACATGGCTAGTAGTGACATGCCAGTGCAGCCTTGACATGAACGCTATGGAGGCCATGGTACCCTTTGAGGGGTACCAATATAATATTTCCTAGGGTCATATTGTGTAGCATACCTATCCACAATTCTGCCTCCAGTCTCGGGTATCTATGGGAGTATCTCAGTACACTGTATTCCTGGGCAATGAACCACCACTGAGCCATCTGCAGACTTGTCGAGGAAGGACTGGAGAAGTGAGAACTTGAGGGGATTTTATCAATGCATACAAATATCTTAAGGGTGAGTGTCAAGAGAACAGGACCAGACTCTTTTCAGTAGAGTTCAGTGACAGGTCAAGGAGCAAGAGGCACAAACTTGGAAGTTCTATTTGAATATAAGGGAAAACTTCTTTACCATGAGGATGACAGAGCACTGGAACAGCCTGCTCAGAGACATTGTGGAGTCTCCTTCTCTGGAGATATTCAAAACCTGTCTGGATGTAATTCTGTGCAACCTGTTCTACGTGAACCTGTTTTAGCAGAGGGATTGAACTAGATGGTCTCCAGAGGTATCTTCCAATCCCAATCACTCTGTGATTCTGTGATTTTGTGGCTGAAAATCCATATTTCCCCTTCTTCTTTTCTGCTTCAGAATTTGGGGGCTAAAATCGTACCCTGCTTTCTCCCCACTGTTCAGAGTTTAGCTTTAATCTAGTGTGAGTATGAGTTGTGGTTGCCAGCAGCATTAAAACACTCAGCTTGAATGTCTCAGGAAACCTAGGGTGAGTTCTTCCCAAGCACGAAAGTCACAGTCACCCTGGAGCTGGCACCAGCCCTGCATCCCTGCAGTTTCATCAGCGTAGGAGGGACAGCAGATGGGGAACACTGCTCCTGGGGACAAGACAACTGAGCTGGTGCTGCTGGCAGAAAGTCCCAGGGAAGTAACTCAGAACACTTCAGACTTCTCTGTAGCATGATCTGGGCTAGTGATGAATTAGCACACAGGAGCCAGTGAATTTCTGTCCCTGAGGTTTAGTGTTCATCCCCAAGGCTGAATGAGGAGGCTAGGTTGCAATCCAGCTGAAGCTTAGGTATCTTCTGTCCTCACTTCCTTCACTTGGGTGCATGAAAAATATGCGGTCAAATCATCTGGTGGTGCTCTAGCTGCAATGAGCCTCCATAGGATACTAAGTTGAACATCTCACTTGCCAGGGGCTTCAGGCATTTTTTCTCCATGAATGCTTCAGCTGTAGCTCTTCTTGGGAGACCAGAATTAGCAATGGTGGATTTTTGACTCTCATCTTCCTCCCTGCCATATGCACCATCTTGCTGTACAAGATCTGAGCACTCTTTTGCATAAACTAATACTTTGTTGTGGAGGGAATCCAACCTATGCTAAATTACAGGTAGGCCAATCAGAGCTTGCCAGTTCATTTTAAAAACAAACAATCTCATCTAATTTTCTGCATGTATGTTTTTCCTGCATATTCTTTAGCTTTGCCTTGGCATTTCTGTAGCAGCAGGAGACTATTATCTTGTCAACAATGGTCTATTGCATTGACATTATCTCTTAATTACACAATTACTTTGTTATGTACTGTAGTACGAGCAATAAAACATTTGAAGTACTTCAAGCAAATACAGTTTTAAAGGTTTAAATGAAAAAAAGACATAGCCCAACTCTGATTCAAACTATTTTCTAAGTGTAAGTACTTTTTTGTTCTCTTAAAAGATTAAGGAAGTAATGGCACAATTAGTATCGGAAAGGTGTAGGTGAAATGATGTTTCTTGTTTGGATTGGTAAAATGATACTCTTTTTCTTATCCTGATAGACAAGTCAAGAGAATGGGGGTGCTTTACTCACATCACTCTTGGTCATATCCCTGTAGGAACCCCTCAGAAAAGAACTGAGTCCAACCTAGCTCACACCTTGTGGTTAGAGGCATCCTGACAATGATCTGCATCTGCTAGCTATGCTGTTAGGGTAGTCCTGGCCTGACTGCACTCCTGGATACCTACAGGGTCACCTCTGAGCACCAGGTACAAATCTGTGAAAATGCCACTGTGGTTTCACTTCAGAGAAGCTAACCTGGGATACCATTCTGGCACTGCTGTTGCCTGGAGGTGTGTTGGAAATGCAGCTACAGTCAGGTACTCTGTAACCCACTCCCATACCTGTCAGGTTATCACTTACTGGCAGCTGTGTCATACCCCACACTTGCTCCCAAATAAGTCAACAGTACTTCATCATTGACTGCAAATTTGGGACTTCATATCCTAGATAAAACTGGTGCATTTGGCAAGTATTTTATTTTAGAAACAAATCTCCTTAACCTCTTAAAAGTTCAACATTGCTGACTTCTAGACTTTATACTTTTTCCTATAACCCTTGCTTTGCCTCCTGACAAAATCAATATCCTAAAAATAAATAAATAAGCATACAGTGCAAGCATCTAAATTGAAAAGCAGCAGTTGGCCAGAGCCATGCATCTTTAATCTGGATTTAGTCACCCAGATAGAGCAAAGCTTGGCAAGACCCCTCAGGCAAAGCGTTCAACAAACTTTCTCTACTGCACTTAAGAAGGCCATCAGTCCTTTCCCCATTACACAGGTATAAATGAGCAACAACATTGGAATGCCCCTAGTCACGTCTCCCACAGCTCCTCTCAGCCTGTCTCCTGGGATAATACAGGAAGATTGTGGTGGTTGGCTTTGTATCAGCACAAAGCAGGGGGCAAGCCCCCAAGGTTGGTGCAGGGGAAGAGTTGGGATGAAGCTGGAAGAGCAGACTGCAGGTGCGAACACCTGTAACAGTTTCTTTGCATTGTTTCAGCCCCTCTGTGAGAGGACATGCATTTGCAAAGCAGAGTCCTGTTTCCATGGTGGGTGTTGGGTTGTTGGGTTTTTTTTTGATTTTGGGAAAACCATACAGGAAAGATTCAGGGATGACAGCTTGAGCTGAACTGCTTTTCTTGTTTCATCAGTAGCATTCTTAATGTAGCCAGTAGAGAGATACGCAAATATGTAAATGAAAGATACTTCCAGGTGCTCAGCTCCTCACCCACTCCCATCACCAGAGAATTTAAACTGTGACCCTATTCTGCGAATAGCTGTCTTGTCATAATCAAAAAAAAGGTTTCATAATATTGCATTACTGGGAGATGGATGCGAGATGATAAAAATGCAAGTCTGTTATGCATCACTCAGGGAACAACAATCAGCAGCTCTAAAGTACAATCTGAATGCAGATGTTACAGTGATGACCAGTGAATAAGGCAGTGAGCAGAGCATGCAGGTTTTTACACCAGTCTTTTTGCTTCCTTGGGATTCTCACCGAGTTTGCACACACAGTTTAGTTAAAATTCAATGGCTGTTGTGCACTGAAATATTTACCAGAGCTAAAGATAAGTCTAGGCTGTACTGAGATCTCAATGGAGATCTCAACTCCCCGTGATGTATTGGAGATGGGTTTGGGCCCATTCAGGGTTTGCAAAAGTGTAAATAATTTTAGGAAGGATTTTGAAGGCATAAAATACTATCACTTTTGGGAGAAGGAATCTTATGCATAGAACCATCACGGAATGAGTGACAAAACCAAGCAGGGAATGCATTTCCTTGCACAGAAATAGATGTTTCCTAGTAGCCCCTGGGTAATGGGTCAGAAATTGGATTGAGATTTGTTTGTCCTTCAACATGTTCATGTTTGGGTAGCTGTATGTTGCATGGACTAACTGTTCTGGCAACCCCGGTCTCAGATTCTTAAAACGTTTTTGTAACAGGATTTTTGTGTATGCTGCCTTTGGCCTGATGAAGCTATAATGCCAGGGAAGTTCAGAGGCAGCAGATGCTGAACCCTGGCACTTCTTTTTTTCACCACATGTATGCAAATATCAGCAATCAGCTAGAGATTATGGAAAATAATTCCTTCTGAATTATAGGAATAAACACTTTTCAAACATCTGTATGAAGAAGAAAACTGAAGATGATGACAATCAGAAAGACAGGGGGCAAAGAAAGCATAAACAATTATTATGGCTGAGTAGACCAGAAAAGAAAGCTTTGAGAGCTGTGTTGCCACAAGTGCTGTATGCTATAGAATAATGTGCCTGTTTTTCCCTTCTTCTTTTTGGCACTGCTTCTCAGATAGGTCCTGCCCTCCTGTCCCACATCTGAAACTCAGTGGAAAGTGATTTGTACGTGTCTTATGAGACATCTTATTTTTCAAGCCTTGGATTCAATTTAGTTTCCAAATGTTCTTCATAAAATTTGATATTTCACGATTAAAGATGTTTATTCAACTGTAAAGAATAATGCCTTATTTTTTTGAAAAGACTATCTGATACGAATGTAGATTTAGATTGTTGAGGGTTTTTTACATTGAAAGTAAAACATGAAATGTTTTGACATATTTTAAAGTTAATTAACTTTTTATTCTAGCCCAAAACATGATAAAAACAGTTTTCTTCAGCAAAATTCCTGACCTATTCTGTTATTGTATTTTGCCTTTTCTGCAGATGTGCTGTTTTCCAACAACAAACAGCTCTGTAGAATCATGAGGAAACTTTGGTCTTTCCTTCTTCTCTGCCCTATTCCTCCTGGCTAGGAGCTACTCTACAATATATAATAAGCATTCTTTTTTCCTTTCTTTCTTCCTTCTTCAGTCTAGCAGCATAGCCAACTCACCGTGCTCCCACTCTTTTGAGTCTTTCTGCTTTGTCTGCATTTCTGCAAATGAATCATTTTTTTGCATCTGTTTTCGCGAAAAGGAAAAAACAAAGCAAAACAAATGAGCTCTGTGAAATGTCAAGGAGGCTGTTAAACAACAGTCTTGAGAACGGAGCTTTAATTGCATCACTAATGGGAGTTTTTATCTAATTGAAAAGCAACGAAGCAGATCATTTTTTTGTTGTAGTTTCCATTAAACACTGCCTGAGAAGTGGAGAAATGAAGAGGAACCACATAACAAATCTTTACAAGGGCTTGAGAGTCTCGTTGCCCGAGAGAGGGATGTGCCTCCTTGGAGACACGGCTGCTCACCTTATTTGCCTTTGGAAGCATCAGTGCTGCCTACAGAACCCAGTGGGAGGTTTAAGCAGCCACAGAGAAGAGGTGGTGGGCAGTCACTAAGTATGCATCAAAGCCATCTCCTCACAGGGGGATGTAATACCTGCTGAGGTGGAGATAACTGTAAGCCTGAAATTTCTGGGGTTTGCAGAGCCAGTTTTTATAAAAATTTTATTCCTTAACACCCCCTGTCTGTAAGTAGTTGATGTGGGCAGTTGCAGCATAAACTTTGGTTTTTTATAAGCTTTAATTAATCTTGGACCTTAGAATGAAGTGTACAAAAAAAGGTACTCCATACTTGGGATGCCTAAGGGCTCCTGTCTCAGGCTTACTGCCCATGTGAAGGTTTGCACACATACATGGGCCCTGACATGTCTGACAAGCAGTGCAGTTACTGACTCTAGGATGCACTGGAGGTGCTGTCCCTCTGTGACTCTGTTTCAAGATACATACACAAGCAATTGGCATTTCTCATTTCTCCTGTGAGAGTGGGTAAGCATGTGAAAGTTGATCTGTACTTGTCCAGTAAGTCCTGCCCTCCCATCTTAAGAAAACCTTGACAGATTCAATTAGTTTCTCAGCAGCCAGTAAGCTGACAATAAAACTAGAGGTTGGTTGGAAACCAGCCTGGAGCAATGGCATTGTACAGCCAAAATTTAATAATGTGGCACTTTGGGAGAGAGAGTGAGATGGGATTCTCATCTCACTGCTCCTTAGGGAAAAGAAGCATACTATTTTGGAGACTCTTGGGCTACAGGGACGGAAAACAAGGGAGCCCTTAACACCATTGTGCTAAGATGCTTGAGCAATCTGGCCTCAAAAAGGATATGGGACTTTATCCATACCTCTCCTTGTTCCCTAATAGGTGTGATAATCACCACATTTGGTCCAAGGATAGCAGGGATTCAGGGCCAGGGCTTAAGACTTAACTGTCTTTGCTTCTATTTGATCAATTAAAAAAAAGCCGTATGGTTTTCCTGCTCTTGTATGTAATTTCTGTTTGAAAGTAGATATCATATCAAATTGGTCTGGAAGCTTAGAGCTTATCTGCACCTAATATTTATGAGTGTTTGTGATGCATGAGTGGAACAAATGGTAGCCTAAATTGTACTGGGAGAATATGAAGGATCAATTCAGCAAACAAAACAGGCTCTTATCTTGTTAGCTATACAAATACACACACAAAAAAACCCATTCAGAGAATAATAAATATCTCCCATTTCAGCAGCCTCTGAAGCTCCTCCTAGGAACTGTGTACCCAGAGATCCCACCAGGCACCTTTTGGCTACGTGTAGTAACTGCAAGTTGTGTATACAGAGTCTTTCCTAGCAGCATGTCCTGCAGGTGCTGAACAATTAACCCTAATCAGATATAATCACAAATTGAGTAATTGAGTAGCAATTGAGTAGCAAATGCTGCTCAATTGTCCAAGCAAAGGAGAACAGACTACCCAGTGAACTGGCTGTGGAACAGAGCTTGGCAGAGTGCAACTCCCTGTGTGGAGAGCTGATAATACTGTTTTTCATGGGGAAGCGCCAAGGGTCCCGTAGTGATGATACATAGATAAGAAAATATCAGAATTTGTGTCTCATCTGAAATACCTCTATACCAACAGTGAACAGCAGTCTGTAATGATACACTGGGGTGATGGTTTGATACAGAGTCTGCTAGAAACACATTATTTATTTCTTCACTCACACCCCTTCACATGCCAGTGTGTTCATTTTCCATAGAAATACTCTCACCTCTGTCAGTAGAACAGGCTAAGCAGAATTTTGCAATAATTAATAAACTCAACTAATTAATTTTACTTAAAAAAACCCCAAACCAAACCTGATTGGGATAAAAGTCTCAGCACTGACAGTCTCCTCAGGGAAATTCTGCCCTATTACCTTTTGATATGCCTGGCATTTTCTAGTAGCAGAAATCCTGCAGTGTTCTGAAACAGAAGCTGCTGTGCCAGCTTTCTCCACAATAGGCTGGCTCCATGGCAGCTGCCAGATGAGCTGTCGGGTGTCTGCAGCTACCAAAGCTTTTGGGCACCACAGCTGCCCATTGTGTCCTACTGCTGCCCCACAGAGGGAGTCTCTTAGTATTAGACCTGGGCCATTGGACTGGGATACAGGATTGGTTTTCAGACAGCTTCCTTGAGCTGAAGATTATAGATGGGGTGGTTTGGGAGCAGCCTGCGACTTTTCTGGTGGTTCTGAGGTTACAGCTCTGACCGTCAGAAAAGGGCTGCAGTGGGAACATGGACATGATAGAGTGCTCGTACATCAGGATCTGCTGCTGCTGAAGAACACACCTCTGTGGCAGGAGGCTAGCCTCCTTCCACAAATGACAACGGGGGCATGGTGGTCTCTGGAGGCTGAATTCTTGGCTCAGACTTTCAGAGGCTCTTGAGGCTTCTGAATTGAATGCAAAGTTTCCTTGTCAGTGAAATAGGGAGTCTTGTGATCTAATGAGATGTAATGTTTGAGGGTTTGTGGCTAGTTATGTCCCCTCCTTCATTTTCTTTTTTCTTTTTATTTCTAGTCATAAAACAGTGTAGATGAAAAGAATAGTGGAGGTGTTTAAGCAAATAGTTATTTTCTTAATTATTATGTGAGGAAAATTACACATTTCACTTTAAATGAAAAGTACTATTTGAGGAACAGATAATGTCCTGGAGATGTTTTCTAAAATTGAATTTCTATTCTTTCCTTCAAAAGATGTCTCCAGGAATGTGCTCTATTTCTGTCTGACTTTACTGAGGATATATACAAATACTCCCCTCCTGTAAAGACTGAAGAAAAGAGTAAGCCTTTTCAGGTCAGTCTCCATGATTTTTCCTCCTCTGTGCATCACCACTGATGTTCTTCCACCTCTGCTGTGCTGGTGTTGCTGCCCTCATCACTCACTAATTACATCTCTGTAGAAGTACCTCTACTCTTTTACTCCTCTCCCTGTGAAAGCACATTGTTGCTTTCTCAACTCTATGACAGCACTGCTCTGAGTTACCATCATGTGCAGGGGCTGACTGTGCACAGGAGGAGCTCCCTGAAGGGGGCCTCCTGTTATAGTCCAGCAAACCTTTCTTTAAAATGTCTCTCCCCTGATTTCAAGGAAATAAAATTATGGGGCTTATCAGCCCAAGGTTGTGTCCTCTCTGCTTCCTCAGGCACCTTCATGGGCTCTCTTGCACCTGTCCATCTTTGGGGACTTCTATCCTTGATGTTGGTCCCTCCGCTGTACGTACAAATAACAGTATTGGTTTTAATGGGCTGCCTGGGCTGAAAACAATTTGGATCCTGTGTAGAAGTGTCTCCAACAGCCTCTCAAACTGAAGGGCTGAGCCTACAGAGGTGCTCACAGCAGAAACACTGTTAGAAAGGAACTTAAAAGAGATTCTTGGAGCTAATAATAATAATGTTACAGAACTGAAGCAGAGCAGATAGAAGTCATTAGGAATGAAGACAGTTATTGAAGTAGAGTAGGAAGATATTTTAGACAATCTGGATAGATTAGTGGGGGAATGCTGTGAAAAAATGTATCTACACAAATAGGCTTATGATTAAAAGCTGAATTAGTGAACATAGTAAAGAGGATTAAAAAGAAAAAAAGCAAGCTAAATAGTTGAGATAAAAACAGGGCACTGGCTTTGAACAGGTTGTGGTTTATCAGCCTGCAACTTGTGCTCTGCGGAGAGAGAGTGCAGAAGAGCTGGTCTAGCAGCAGCAACACAGTGGGGACTGCTAGTGCTAAGCATCTCCTGAGGATATCTACCACAGGCATGCTCATTGGTGAGGCTGTGACTGAAGCACAGGGCAACCTCCTCATGCTGGGGGTACCCCTTCAGGTTTTGCAAGTGGGATTCCCTCTTTATAGGGCCTGTTAATATCATCCTGCTGGAAGTTGCATCCCTGTGAGTGGTATTTCAGTGGACACCAGGGACTGTATTTTAAAACCTGAGTGTTTGGAGTTATTACCATCCTTTTTTCCAGATAGATATTTGGGCACTTTTGAGCATGTAATTATGCTTGCTACTCTGCCTTGTAGCACAGAAGAAATTATTGGCACCTTTTGAAGAAAAGTGCATTGCAGGACAGTTTGGGGGCAAAACTCATGACAATGTAGTTAGTATGCAACTTGACTTCAATTACTGAGCAGTTTCCTTGCTCCTTTCCTTACTTACCTCTACTAGAATTGTGCTACTGGCATTACTAAGTGGACTTCAACAGTCCTTCAGAGCATCTAGGTCCCAGTCCTCTAGCAGCACTTGTTTACCATGTTTTAATGCTCTTTTTCAAGTGAAAGGGTGTTGATTTCCAAGTAGAGACCAGCTTGCCAAAGTCATTGCCTTGACTGCAACCATTGGACCCTGCAGTTTTGAATTGTCCAAGACTTCCTAAGAAAAGCAATGGTTCCAGCAAGCTGTGCTTTGAGACCCACTTGCAGTAGGTGTCTGGGCTTCACTTTTAACGCTTTAAACAGCTGGCAGCTGTGAACAAAGGCTGTCCCCAAGTTCAGCCCAAAATTTCTTTTTTTGTATGTCTGATTATGTTTTCTGTCTTAAGGAATTGCTATTCTTACACATAACTACATGAAGTTCTTATTCGTATAATTTACTACAGCTCAGTTATCTCCACAGGCATTGCAATCACTGGGGACTGGAGCTTTACTGTTACTCTATGGCTTGTCCTAGGAATATGAGGGACTATGTTCAAGATGCTCATGGACCTGTGAGTAAAAGCAGCTGGAGGTGGAAGATGCTGTTTTGAGGCCACCTATAATGCCTCAAAAATAATATTCTTTATTTCTGAGTGAAGATAAAGTTCTGTGAATACTTTATCCCCCATAACAGAACTGTGTAGGAACACTTCTTTTCAGACTGGAAAAGCTTATAGAGGTATTTTTCTTTTTCTACTAGAGACTAATTTCCTCTTCTGATAAGATGGCCCCACATGCATCTCAGAGCTCTTCCTGGTGAAAGAGACCCTTAGTTATAGCTAATGTTTTCATGAACTGTTTTAACTTTGCAAAAACACTGCTCTTCAATAAAAATGCTTAGTCAAAAATATTCTGGACAGCTCTACATATACAAGCGTTTCATAGCATTACAGAAAAAATATTTTCCTCAGAGCTACTTACCTTCTAAAGCTGTCATTATGCCGGCAGTGAGCATTCTCCTCCTGCTGGCTGGCACTGCAGCACAGATGTAAATCACTTCAGTGATGAGCTGCAAGAAAACATTTGTCCTCTGAGTCAGCCTGACCCAGAGGAGAGTCTGTCCCAGTGATGAGAATTTCTTATTGCTGTTCACTGTCCTATGTTTCTCCTCTGTCCTATTATTTCTTCCTGCTCCTGTGCCTCCTCTCAAGGAACAGCAGGTAATAGAAAGCAGGGATTTTCTTTACTCCTTCAGTAAGCATGATTGAGACTTCAATTTCTTGCCCAGCTTGTTGATCCAATGGAGCTAAGCTCATATCCTTCATAATTCAATGTGACATGACAAGGTTCTCTGGGGACTATCCCTGCACACTACATGAATGAACAGTCCTATAAATGGCCAAATAATTTTCCACTACTTTGACTTCTCTGTTATGTTGCTCAGCTCTTGGAAAACAGAGGATTATTCTGTTTCAGACCATAGCATATTGAATTTGAAGATCTCTTTTGTCCCCTGTTCTTTTTAATGATTGTTATCTAGTTGCAATAGGATCTTTCTCATCAAGAGACATCTGTGTGCTCTTCCACTCTGGGAGATGCTGCTATTCACATTTATGCATGAGACACTGAGTTGGAGAGAAGTTATGGGTGTGGGGTTTGTGGTGCTGGGCACTGCTGAAGTTGTGATATGTGCAGCATCCAGCCATCTCCTCCCAGCATAGCCAGTAATAGCACTCTTTGGAGAACACAGCATATTTTCCTATGACTACTATTCATATGACAGCAAGACAGTGCCACAGCAGTGAACTCCTGGACTAAGAATCAACATGGAAAAGACGGATAGGGTCATTGATTTTCTCTCTAATTATGTCATGCAATAACACTGAATAAATCTGTTTCAATACATATTTTTCCTTCCTCACTTGAGATCTACTCCTTTCCTTGCTTTTTTCTCAAGTATTTTCTCTCTGCTCCGTGGTGCTCCCTTGCCCATCTGCACACACCTGCCAGGGCTGTCTTTTAAACAGGAGATTTAGGTGCAATTAAGCATGCAGACAGTTTTAGCAGTGTACTGCCCTCCAGAATCCTCAAAATCACTATTGTCTTATATTTTCATAGATTTCTCACTTCCTGCTTGGAGTTCCCAACCTGCAGACACATTTTGGAAAAGGGGATCAACACCTTTATGTACCTACTAACCCGTCAATGAGTCAGAGCTAAAACAGGGGTGCTGTAAGTGGAGCTGCAGCCACCAGTGCTGCTCTCTGCAGGTGGACAAGCCAGCCTGGATAGAGGGTTACAAAGACATTCCCTCCAACCCGGAGGCAAAATAAAAAGAAAGCTAAAAAAATAAACTAAAAAAGCCCAAACAAACAGAGAGGAATTTTGGTGTTTGAATAAATTTAGTTTTCCCTTTCCCTTTTATTCTTCTGAGCTTTGACTAGGACAACACATGGGAAGGACCACAACAGACGCTCCCTGACCAGGAGGACAAGTGCAGGAAGTTTTTTGCAGACAAGAAGTGTCCATGTTTCAGGAGGCCACGACTTACAGGACCCCCAAGCCTTTACTCTACCCTAATAGGAATTCTCACAGAAACAGGACACCCATCTGCTGAATGCAAAACAACTTTGCACCTGCTAATCTTCTTTTTTGTTGTTGAACTTGCTTCATCATCATCATGACTAGGCTTTGAGAATGAATTTGGGAAGGGCTCTACCCACGTGGGTGTGTCCTTTGAGCCTGTGCAGAGGATTTTTTTAGGTGACCACAACATGTGCAGAACTGACCTCACCCTTTAACTCCTAAGGTCCATCTGCCATGGCTGAGCGAGCTTGAACGGTGACAGTGAAGTCCTCAGGACTAGAACCTACAGCCCCTGGTATTCTCACGAGGTCTCCCATCCAAGTACTAACTGGGCCTGACCCTGCTGAGCTTCCAAGATCTGATTGAATCAGGTGTCAGGGTGGCATTTAACGGCCTTGAATTTCCTTAGACCCTTAGTATTTAGCCATTCCTTCCACTTTTTTTTTTTGTGATGTTGCTTTCTCTCTTTCTTGTAGTAGCACACTTGCATTGTAATGCTTTTCCATAAGACATAAGAGAAGGAGGTTTTCTTCCAACTACTGCACTGACTTCCTGTAGTGACCTACATGTGCTCTCCACTCTCCTGAGTCTATTGTGTTTTGCCTTCACTTCCCTCCAATGTAATCCCACTCATTACTCTTCTTAGCTGAAACTTCTTTCTGCCACTATGTCAGAAGATTCCTTCTGCCTCTTTTGGTCTTCAGCATACCTGTCCCCTTGTTCATTAGAGCAGCAGTCACAACAGGCTTTGCTCACACTCCCTGGCTTCCTCCTGTAGCTTTGCTACCTCTCTCTGTACCTTGCAGTTGTGCCTGCAGTGTGTGTCTTTGGTTGCTCTGTGTGGTGTGGCACAGCTCAACTCCTGTTGCCTTTCCTGGGCACCCTTCAATGATGCTTTACAATGGTTCTAGACAAAAAAATAATGTTGTGCAAACACTTTCAATCAATCAATCAATCAATCAATCAATCAATCAATTAAAAAAACAAAACAAAACACTTTCTATTTTTGTTGCTTCCAGAAGAGCAGGGAGAAATGGAAACCCAGGAGAGCTCTTTAGTGAATCTCAGAGGCTTTTTTGTGAATGAGTAGAGAGTCAGATCAACCTCTCAGTTTTCAGTGGACAAAACGTGCACAAGAGCACTGTAGCTGTAAAGGTCATGAAGGGTCAGAGGAACATGCCGTTCTTCTCATCATCCCTCTAAATTCTTCAGAAATCTCTCTATCGGATTTTATTGCTATTTTTTGTGGCAAATTGAGGTCACTCTGCTGGGTGTTTTATAACATGTACAAGTATGAATGCAGACTTATGCTGCCTGCCAACCTTTGTGCCCAGTGGTGGTACAAGACCTGCTGCTGGTGCAGCCTCCCACATGTGTAAGTTCCTTCTCAGGCTGGTTAACAAACACCCGCTTCTTCCAGAAGTGAAGGATCATGATCTCAACCTCAGCACCCAGCGGCTACATTGTTGCTGTAACAATAGTGCTGCTGTAACTAGAAGGAGGTGATGTTTTCGAGACATTCATTGAGCAAGAAAGGCTCTGAAGTGTGGGAGTTCTGAAGAGAGTAGCAAATGACAATTCAGCATAAAGACACTCTTTTTGGGATAGTGGGAGAGAAGAAGAATATGATCTAAAAAAAGATATTACATTTCACCCCTACACACCTTGCCCCCTCCAACAAAAAATTGAACCAGAACAACTAGTTTGGTCAAGACAGGTTTAGCAACTGTTGAATTATTTCCAGTTGGACAACAGGCATTTGGAAGCTCTGGAAGCAGTGGAAGGGAATTGGGAATAGTTGTTTACTCAGTCCTGGTGCGGCTAAAATCGATTAGCTTTCTTCTCCTTGAGCCACCATTGCACAGTACTTGCTGACATGTTTAAATGTGCAGGCATGACTGCTTGAGCCAGGGGTTACTCAGATATCGGTGTGTTTAATTGTATGCACAGCTGCAGTGTTAAATATTCAGGCAAACAATTCCTGCAGCTTTTGCCTTCTTTCAAAGTTTGCCCCAGTGAACCCCTGCAGGCTGTCTGAACTGCAGTGACAGTCTTGCCAGCTGGGCATCATATCTGCTTTAAAGGCCAAGCTGTCCTGTCTCCCACACTCAATCTGCAATTCAAGTAGCCCTGCTTCGCATTCCCCAGCCTGCATCTCAGACATTCCTTCACAGCCTCATAATTTTGTTCCCTCTTCACCATGTTGCGTGCTTGAGAGGCTGATATCTGGCATGGGCAGAGGGTTGGATGAGGCTCTGTGTTTTTCCCATCCTACAACACTATCCCAGGGAGGGTGTTACCTTGCATGGGTGGAGGGTGTTGGGTCAGGATCCACACTTTTCCCATCCTACACTATCCCAGGGAGTCTGTGACCCCATCTATCACTTATTACACACAGGCTGGGAAAAGGAAAAAAGCACCATCTTAGCCTGGTTTTAGCTTAGGAGGAACCTGTGTCTTGTGATGAAGGGCTGAGGGCTCCTCCTGCCCTTTGGCTCTGCCTCTGACACAAATATCCAGGTGCCCCCAGGCAAGTCACCTCACCTCACCATGGGAGTTCATGCTATTTTCTTCTATCCTGTTGCCTGCTTCATCTCTTTGCATCATTGTGCCTGTGTACCCGTAAGGACTACTATTAAGATGCCTGAGCAATTAAAAACAGTAAGCTTTTGGGCACTAGGATTGTGGTGGATCCACCTACTATATTATCCACTTTTACCGAAAAAGATATGAAGCATTCCACAGAAGAAAATAAAAACCTGCAACAGAAAACTGCTTGAGTTTGTCAGTTGTTGAAGCAAAGAATTATCCTCGTTGTCACAATGTGTGTTGTCTCATGTGGCACAGTGCTGACCCCACAATTCTGCAACAACAAAACAAAGATTCCACTTCTGAGTATAGTCTTTGTCATTAAACCTTTTCTGGGTTTTGGATTTGTTGTTCCAAGATGGGAATGCCTTTTCCCTGCTCACCACTCTGTCCAGGCCCAGACTATCATAATCTATAGGGAAGCTTGAAGACGATAGTGGGATTTGCCCTGTCTCTTGGGTTTTGGTCTTTTTTTTTTTTTTGTCTGAGATTTGAAATCTGCTGTGTTTCTTTACTGTTCAAGAAAAAAAGATCTACTAACATATTAGTGTTAAGTCTGTTTTCATCCCACACCTCCTTTCACATCTCCTCTCATTCCTTTTAAAGACAATTTGACTGCAGGTGTGAAATACAGCTTGGCGAGTCCATACATTACTTCCCCTGAAGTAAATCAAGATTTTTGTTATTTCACAGTCATTTTGCTTGAGCTATTTGCACAGCCTTTCCTAGATGCAGGCCTGGGCTGTTTGGTGGGAGATCCAGGACCCAACTGAGCTGTCAGTCCGCACTTTCCTTCTCAGGGCAGCTGCTTCAGTGCAGCCCTTGTCAACATATACCCGGCTGCAAACCAAACCACATTTGTGCTGAACGAAAAGTACAGCCATTACAATGCTCCTTTTCCATTCCTCCACCTGATCCTCCAAGGAGAGCTCCAGCTATCAATTATTTGAGAAATTGGAGCCATCTATGGGGCACAGGGAACTTTATCTTTGCATGCTGCGCATAGCAATGATATGGACTGAGAGTCCCATAGGAAAAACACTATTATTATTTAAAGAGCTATTGGCTGTCATTGCTCTGCCCTCTGCAGAGGTCTCTGCAGCTTTCTGATTGCCTGGCTGTTTGGTTTTACACTGCTTTATTGTACTTACATAAATAGGATGAATAATGTGTTCTTCAAATGGTAATTCAGCACCTAGTTGTAAACTCCCTCTTTTTTCTACATGAGCCCTAGGGTGTTATTTTCTTTCCCATATCTATTGTGGATTGCCTTGTTTCTTTTGGCTTCAGGGGTGTCTCCAGTATCTCCAGGAAGTTTTGCTTATATAGCAGTGGCTACTCATTGCTGTGCAAAGGATTGTGGTTTCATACCCTATTTGAATTACTGAGCTGCTCAGCTTATGTGCCTGCAGAGCTACAGCCTCACCAGGACCCCTCACTGGCAGGGGCTGGGAGACTCCATCTAGAATCACCACATACAGTTTTGTCCTCCCAGTACAAGACATCAGCAAACTGGAACAAGATGCTCTGGGTGGATGACCACTAGGATGATAGGGAACTGGAACATAGGATGTAAGAGAAAATGCCAAGAGATTGGATTTGTTCAACCTGGAAAAGAGAAGGCAAGGGGGTATTTACTGGTTTTTTTTCACCTCCTAGTAAAGTATATAAGGAAGATGGAGCCAAGTGCTTCCCAGAAATGCAATATTAAAACAGGAAACAAAGCGTAAAAATTGCAGCAATAAAACTCTTCAGAAAAAAGTCCCCAGGAAGATGGTGTAGCACCAAAACAGGGTCCAGAGAGTCACTGGATCTCCACCACAGGAGACATTAAATATTCAAGTAGACGAGATTCTGAACATCCTGCTCTAGCTTTGAAGTTGTCCTACTGAGAGCAGAGCTTGGAGCAGTACTTTGCAACCTGAAATTCTGCAATCCTGCCCTCGGTCCCTGTTTCTCAGGAAAGCACTGGAGAGAGAACGAAAACCTCTCCCAGCTCTTTATTTCATGGCTACCTACAGTAAAATACAGCTGGGAAAGGACATCCGAGAGGAGGGGGAATGTAATCCTCTCTCCCTATTAATGTTACCCGATGTCACTGTGTTTTCCATTTGGCCAGACATTATTCAATAGGGAAAAATTCAAATTGCTTTGTATTTTCAGAAGTCCCGTGATAATGGCCTGATTGCCTGTGCTGCCTGTGCTGTGTTGGACTGAGCAAGAGCCAAGTAAGCTGTGGAAAAAAAGCAACAGGTAAAACAAACTTGCTGTGACAAACTTCTCCCAAGTTTGAGTTCAGGGGAGAGGAGGGGATTTATCAAGTAAACACCATCTTGTGCTGTCTCTGTATTTGTCTATGGCTTTATCTATTAAATTGAGCCATTAGGAGAACCAAAATGCTCCCCAGAGTCATTGAAGATGAAAACACTTCCCCTTATGTCCTACCTACTTCTAACCACTGGAAGCAATTTCCTGTCTCTCAGAGGCTTTTGCTATACACAGCATGTAAGTGATGGCCTAGGACGCCTGTGCGATGTCGTCCTAAATCTCTGCTTTGTCGCGCATGATGAGTTAGAATAAATGCAATAAAGTGCGGTGTGTTGGTAATGGAAAAAGCAATGAAGCAAGGTCCAAAACAAGAGCCAGACACTTTACAAATAAAAAGTCCACAGCTGATAGTCAGCAGAGATCAGAAAGCCATGGCAGCCTGGTGGCCAGCCTGTCCCCTCATATGAAATAGGCTGCAGGCTTTTGTCCAGCCCCTTGCCAGAGGCATGTGTGGGGTATAGAAGGGCTACAATCAGTGCACATGGAGGCAGATTAAGCAGACTCTGCTTTCTAACTTTTAGTACTTCATAAAAATCTGTAGGAAAACCTGTTGTTGGATGTGACCTGGGGGATCTCAGCTCTGGCATGAGACTGGTATAAATGTAGTAATAAACTTGCTCTTCTTCCTTACCTCATTAAAAGCAGGGTTAGTAGGAGTATTTCAGAATCACAGAATCATGGAATAATCTAATTTGGAAGGGACCCACAAGGATCATCAAGTCCAACCCTTAAGTCATCCACTGTCAATGAGATTCACCTTTATTTCCCTCTCAGTTAAAGTTGGCATGAAAATCTTTTCCCTTAGAAGACATTTTCTTGCTTCTCTACTCTGACAGAACCTCAAGCCAGACTGAGAGTGGATGCTGATCTGTCCATGCCTATGGCTTGTAATAAGCTCCTCCAAAAAGTCAAGTTATTAAGCTCAAAAAGCCAGTTTGTTTTAGGATGCTGACTAAAGTGATTAACTCCCTAAGAGATGAAGGAAACTCAGATAAGGAAAAGAGAAAGAGTGGGCAGAGACTTTGCAGGGCACCACAGGCACGGGAGCAAGTTAAGAAATTACTCTGTTTGCTGAGAGTGCTTTGGGTGAGAGAGAAGGTTTTTGATCGGATAAGGAGCATGAGAGTGTGACCTGTGGTAATGACAGAGCATTTGTCTATTCCTGTACCTGTCTCCTACACTGACCAAAATCTTCAGAAAAAGGGCATATTTCCACAGCAGAAATTTGAAAATTCAGAGAGACAGAGAGAGGAAGCTATATCTTTCTCTCTTTATCACCCTTCCCACAGCTCACATTGATAGCTGGTCTCTTCTTGTTATTACTTGTCTAAGACAGACAAACAGATCCATGGTAAACCAGTATTTCTTTCAAAACCCACCTAGAGAGCCCAGGTATGACCTACTGCCTCCCTTGTACTGCCAACACCTTGCAGGGCTCCCCAGTCCCATTTAAGAAATAGGAAGCTGCGACCATGTTTATTCACAAGTCACTGTATGGGATTTCTTTTTTCCTTTCCCTACCCAGAGCCCACACTGAATCATGTGTGCACACATGCACATACATCGTTGGCAAGCTGAAAAACAAGCAAGCTACAGTGAGCACTTCATGTAATACCTTTATAGGATTAAATATTTGAACAGTTCCATTACTCTTGCAGTTAGCTGCACCGAACTGCATTACCCACACCAGTGACAGCTGAGGAACAAGTGCCTGACCACACTTCTAACATGTTTACTCTCCCTTCCCACTTTGCAGTCCCTGGTAATCTAACCCAGGGAACCTTTTACAGAGCCAATACCCCCCACTGGAGACTGTTCTGTCCTCAACATCCTTTGCAAATTACTTCTTGAAAGAGATCTCTTCTTATTATTTCTCTTCATTTGCCTTCCAGTGGATAAGCAAGCAGCAATCAGGCTGCAATCTGGTTGGCAAACTGCACAGATCATGAAAGAGAGAGGAAACGCAAGAAAGTGGTCCAGAAGGGTGGAGGGGATGATCCACCTCTTCACCTTCCTCCTTCCTCATGGCTGTCTCCTTCTAAATGGGATGGAAATCAGTGCAGATCATCATCTGAGATATCAGCCACAGGCATTGTCTTGAGAGCCGTTTCTGATCCCACTGTACTTCTGCTCAGCTTCCCCACCAGTGGGGGATGTGGTTGCACAGGCTCATCTGAGAGCTGCTAAGTGCTGGTGCTGGTTTTTGTGGGCTGAGGCTCTGGCTCAGATCCATTCAGCACACTTTGTCTTCCCCTGACTCATCTGCAGTCCCTGTCACGTTCAGGAAAGAGCACTGGATGTGAGAGGTGGTTCCAGTTCCCCAGCCATGCTCTATCCTATTACAGGGCAAAGGCAAGGTATCTCTACTGAAATGAATGATATGTGAGCAGAGTAAAGTCGACACAGGTGGGAAGAAGAAAATCGGGCTTAAGGTTTGTGTGCAAAGTATAATAATCTGGCAGTTTCTGCAGGCTGCATAATGGACCTGCTCAATATAAAACTTATGC
>JAOXXN010000446.1:28274289-28309540 GCA_026770055.1 Myrmophylax atrothorax
GCTTGGCCGTGGCACTGAGTGCCATGATCTGGTAAAGGGACTGGAGTTGGACCAAGGGTTGGACTTGATGATCTCTGGGGTCTTTTCCAACCCAATCCATTCTGTGACTCTGTGATTTTTTATTTGCTTCATTATTCTGAATATTTCTGCAGGGTAAGTGTTCAGTCCTTGTTTGACTCCTGATAAACAGGTGTTCCCTGTTATGTGACCTCTGTTATTCACTCCTGGGTTAATGTTTTATAAGAAATATTGTCCATCTCTTCTGAGTTTTTCACCTTTCAATTGTATTGAAAGTCTCCCTTTTTCTTTGCATTACCATGAGTTTAACAGCAGCTCCCAACCTCCTGCTCCTAATCACATAACCTGGATTTAAAAACCAAGCTCCAAAATTTGGTTGTTCTGTATAAAATGAAAGAACAGCAGTGTTGGTCTGTGTCTGAACTCCCAGGTGGAGCTGTCTCAGGAATGGTGCCCATCTCTGCATCAGGCTCAGAGGTTCGACCTGGCTGGAGCAAAGCCAGGCTTTTATTTGCCTTGGGAATGAGGATTTGTGCACAAAAGATCCCCCACAACCATAACCTTTCAAGACAACAGTGCTCAGAGCTCTGTCACTTCAGTCTGATTCTTCACATGCTCAGGGTGTGTGATCCAGCATTTTATTAACTTCTTATTAAGTCAGTTGCTGCATTTTTAAACTGAATTTATTCCCGTTTTTTATTTGCAGCTTTACAATTCTAAGCAAAAAAACTAACCCAATGACTGATTGGTTTTATTTTTATTTTTTTATGGAGGTAATTGCCCAGTTTACTGACTTCATTTCATGGCCATTAAAGCAGGTGATGTGGGGGGAATAGGTGGTTGAAGGCAATGTTCTTTGGGAGCTGGGAAGTGGCAGTTCCTCAGTGCCTCTGCAAATTGAAACAAGCAAAATACAAATACTTTTTAAGGTTAAGGAACATAAGCTGCAACTTGAATGCAAAGGGGAAAGAAACAGATTATTCTGTCTTCTGTTTTCCCACTGCCATGTTCATTCCAGAGGTGGGCTCTGAAGTGCTCCTGACCCTGTGCTCCCTCCACAGCTCCCCAGTTGGCTCATTAAGAAGCAATAGGGGTGTTTTTTTTTAGTTTCATGGTACTTGTTCTCCTTTTCCTCCTGTGACAGTTTAGTTTTAACGATTTCACTCAATTGTGCATCTTCCTGGGAACGTCAGTTGCCTTTCTAATGAGTTAGTTATTAATTGGGGACAGTAAAAGATATTTATGTCTTGGTAAGTTATTGAATATCATAAAGGCAGCGCTGCTGAATCCCTGAGAGCCCCCTTGGGCACAGCCCTGTGCTGTGCTCAGCACTTTTGACACCCATTTCAGCTGAAACATTCACCTCTGCAGAGGTAACAGTTCTGTTCTGCCACACTGAGTGTTTTCCTGAGTTCCTGACACTAAAGCCCCTGATTTTCTGTTCCCAGCTCTCGTGGACTGAGGCAGTACAGGCCTATTTCTGTGCTCAGCATTATGCAACGTGGCTTCTCTCCTCTGGTGCTTTTATCTCTCTTGACACGATCTCCCACCTTCTCTCCCTGCCTCATGCTTGATGTGTTTGTTCACAGTTAAGCAGCTTTTCACACAGGTGTCTGGTGGGTTTGTGGTGCTCCTTTTCCAGGGAGTGCCCTAATGAACTCAGCCACTTACAAAGCACAATTCAGGGATGAGAAGTACCGTGAGAAGAGAAGGGTTTACCTTGACCTGTGCAGATGAGGAAGAACATGATAAGTGGTGCTCAGCTGAACTCCTGTCCCTTCACCTACTCATCCTCTGCTGCCTTAGTGAAATTGGAACTTGCTGTGAACCTGGGATGTTAATTTGAAATGCAGTTTTTGTTCATGCTCAGTGTCTGAACTCCAGAGAAGTCTCTGGGGAAATGCAGGTCTGAGGAATCTCTGCTGGGGCTGGAGCAGCCCCCGAGTGACATGAAACCTCTCTTCTCAAACTGGGACACTGTTTTTCTCTCTCCCAAAAGAAATCTGCCTTAAGAAAACCCTCTTTTAAAGCTCTTTTCCTTTCAGCTCAAAGTCCAGGCATTTCTGCAGTTAATCCCCTTGGGAGCTGGTTTCTTCTGCTGACTGAAGGTGGAACAATAGTTTCTGACCATCTGAACCCAATTTCTTTCTTCTTACTGATTTTGGTTCTTCTTTTTTAACCAAAATGCCCATGCATATTTCTTGCTAAGATTGAAACTGTCTCAGAGGATTTAAATGAGACAAAGCCCTGAATATTTCAGTGTTCCTTGTGGCTGAAGTGCTGACAGCAGGTTTAAGTAACCATGGCCTGGTGTTTTCTTCTTCTCTTCTGCCTATTTTTTTTTTTTTATTCAAGTACATTTTCCATCCTTTTATGGAAACTCAGGGATCAACTCAGTGGCAGGAAGGGGAGGATGAGAAAAGTAACCCCAGGCAGAGGTAGAGGAGAAGCTTTTAATGCCTTATTACAGCTTTATTTTTTATCACAAGTTTGTCTGGACAGTGTCTAACATGTCTCATTAGGACAGATGGTGTTTGGCTCTTTCTTTTTATTTGAGTGAAAATACTCTGTGAGTTTGGAAGATGAATATGACATGACATCATCATTTTTGCTGTTTCCACTTGTCAGTGTCTGTCCTAGGTATTCCCATGTCCTTGGTGGACCAAGAGGAGTCCCAGCCAGCCTACATTTTCCAGCCTAAATTTTCCATGTAGGAAAGTCAAAGCCCTTTGTTCCCCACAGCTGTGTCAGCCCTTCAAGTCAACCCAAGACCTGCTGTAGCACTGATTTGATCACCAAAAAGGTCTTCCAAGCAAAGTAAAATGGGATTCTGTGAGGATATGGCAAAGGTACAACATATTGTTACTGTCATCTGGAAAATCCCTTATATTCTGTGTCTGTTTGGTCACAGTGACTTGGGAGGAACTTATTTATCCTGGAAATTCCTGTTTTCATGGCCAATGCCTAAACAATTGCTGCCTGGTTTGGTTTCTTTGAAGAAGGGCTGATGGATGCTCTTCCATCTACACACACCTCCTTGGAAAGTCCTGCATCCTTTTGGAACTCAGCCCTGTCTTAAACACTCTGGTTTCAGAAGGCATTTCTGATGCTTTGCAATCTGGTTTTAGGGTATAACTTGAGCCTGAAAGTGCCTTTCTCTCCAAGTCTCTGTCTTGGGGTAGATGGCATCTGAAAGTAATTCTGTACTGAGTATTAAAGTCTTCTGTGTTCTTACTGATTTACTCAAGACTTTTTGGGTTCTGCCTTGTTTTTATACGGGCTGGCAGAGTGATACAGTTTTACAGTGATTTGTCAACACAGGCAACAAAGTTTGCAGTAATGAGTCACAGATCTTTGTATCTGCTGCAGTGATTTAGGTGAAAGACAAGAGTAACTTAAGTAAATGGTTTAGAGTAGCCTGAGAAATGAAGCCTGGCAGGGTCAGAGCTTTGTAAGGAAAGGCCCAAAACTCAGACCTTTTGGTATCAAACTTACACAAGACATTTTTATGTTATTTTAAGTCACCTCTTTGACAACCTCTGTCATGGTTTGCTGAGTTGTCTCTCAGAGTTGTCCTTTGCTTTCTCATCCCCTCTCTGTGAGCTTCACCCTGGCCTGGCCACCATGGGAGCCATGGTGAGGGATGTCCTGTTTTCCCCTTTTCCTTAAGCATTCCCCCTCCTCAGCCCCCTCTAATGGAGTTTGTGGACTTACACAGTCCTGCCAGTTCTATATCCAGTTCTGTATCTGTGACCTTTATATCTATAACTCCTCCTTTAGTCCCAGACTTGCTTTCTCTTCCTTTCTTACATCTGAAAAGCCAAACCAGCACTGGTGGAGTTGCCTCTTTAGTGGGGCAGGTACAAAGTTGTTTGGGTTCTTTGTTAGTGATGTCCTGCCAGGGCTGCAGGGGCAGGAGAAGGGGATGGGCAGGTGGCTGAGCACAGAAAGCCCAAAGTGTGCCTCATGAGGCCTCTGTTTATCCCCAGGGATGAGTGTTCCAATGGGAATGTGAGGTGGGGATGTGGCATCAGGAGGATCCCAACTTGAGCTCCTGCCCTGAGAGCACCAGGCCATGAGCAGCCCAAGGCCTGGACTAGTGAAGGGCAAACAGTGGCTGCTGTGAGGGGGAGCAGGTGCAGCACAGAGTCAGAGCAGAGAGAAGAACATTAAGAAGCTGAAAACACAATTAAAAACCAGCTGCTCTTTATGCAACCAAAGGAAAACGTGGAGCAGCTTGGCCTTTCCTTTGTGTTCTGGTGTGTTGCCTGGGAGCTCCATCCCTGCTGACACAGCAGACCATGTGTGTGCTTCTGGAGTGCCTGGGAAGCTGCAGCTGGATGCTGTGGAGCAGAGGGACACAGGACACAGCCCTGGGGGAGGACTGGATCTCTTTACCAAGGGGAGGGCTCCTGCAGTGATCCTCTGCTTCCCAGTTACCCCTTTGTGCTGTTATGTGCCAGTTCAGCCTGGACCTCTGTCTCTTGGTCAATCCCAGCTGGCAGAGGCAGATTGGGAATGAAGGGGTCAGGGGATGGGGAATGTGTTGGAGATCGTACCTGTTTCTGTCCAGGTCTGTGTCACTGTTGTCATCCCCTGACTGCAGCTAAAAGGTGTGTTGATAACTAATAACCTTTAAACAGTAGGTGTGGAAGGGAAGAGGATCTGGATATTGAGGCTTTTGCCCTCCAGAGGTATTTAGTGTAGTCAGGGATGGACAAAGCCATGATGGATTTAGTTCCAAGGAGAGGGGAGTTACCAGGAGAGCCCACAGACCTACACACTCCCTCTTCTGCATTCTGTGTGTTGAAGGTTTTATGGAAATAAATGAGGCTGATGTCCCTGCCTTTGCTGGATAACCATGAAGGTGTTGTGGATGACAGAATTTGGTGACATCTCCAGTTAAAAATGGGCCCTGTGGATGGTTTCACCTCAGGGAGCCCTGTAGGGTCACACGGAGCTTTCAGGTTGACTGTGCTGTCTCAGGGTTTGGGGAAAAGCTGGCAGTCAGTTTTTATCCAATGTCAGCCAAAGACTTGGGAAGAATTCAAAGTGGGATGTTAGTAAGGAAAAAAAGATTCTGGAAACAGGGATAAGTTATGAGGCCATGGCATGTGCAGCTTAAAGGGAAGACAGAAGGGAGATATAACTGTCTCAGTAAACACGAGGAGTCACCGTGAGGGAGGCTGAGGCAAGTCATTTTCATCAATCAGGAACAGCAGAGCAGGTAATGAAATGCCTAAGTGTGCACCAGGGAGGGTTTAGTTTAAACCCAGGACAGGCTGAGTTCCAGTCCCTTTTTCCATTAAGCAGAGGGAACGGAGGGGGTGGGTGGGGGGTTCACCCTCACGGGTGAGTTACCCAAAGCTGTGCTTGGTGCCTCAGTTGGAAATGCTATAAACACTTTTCCAAACTAATTCCTCGCTAGAACAGGCTGGAAAAGCAAAGTGGGGAAATAATCTGCACCAGAGAAATCAAAGCCTGTGAAAGGGGAAGAGTCAGGGATCAGCTGTGGGGTGCTTTGGGGGGTTTGTAAGACCATATCAAGCATCTGCATGTCCACTGTGAAGTCACAGAACATTCTGAGCTGGAAGAGACCCAGAAGGATCATCCAAGTCCAACTCTTGGCCATGCACAGACATCCCAGCAATCCCACCCTGTGCCCCAGAGGAGCATCCAAACACTCCTGGAGCTCTGGCAGCCTTGGGGCTGTGCCCACTGCCCTGGGGAGCCTGTTCAGTGCCCACCACCCTCTGTGGGAAGAATCTTTTCCTGACATCCAACCTAAGAGCTGCACTAGAGTCTGGCTTTGACCTGGTTCTCCCAGGAAGAGCTTGGAGCCTTTATCCTTGGGTTATCCCTAGGAGGGAAACAAAGATTCTCCCATCACCAGATCCCTCTCCCTGCTGGGAGAAGAGCCCTGCAGGACCCCCCCAGTGGCACAATGCACCTCAGAGGCTCGCACTGTACCTTGTGGTGAGGGAGGGCTGCTCACTGCACTGGATGTGGATGGTGCTGAGCTCCTGCATGCTCCGGAGCCGGGTGGCAGGGACGCTGGAGTTGGGCAGGTGCGTGGTCTTCTTGCTGCGGCGGGAGCAGCACGAGGTGCTGAGCCCGTGGTGGCTGGACAGGGAGGGGCTCCTGGACGAGGGGTAGTTCTGCAGAGAGCTCTCCATGCAGTTCTGCTCGAATAGCTGCTCGTCTATGAACTCGTGGTTCTGCCAGGGGACAAAACAGGGATGTCACTCTCTGGCGGCACTGACAGCTTTGGCCCAGCAGCAGTTTGTGTTCAGTGGCACCTTTGGCTGGGCTGGTGGGGGGTGGCAGCCCCTGCTCTGTGTGAGATGCTCTCTCCCCTGTGCCTGAAAATATCTGCACTTGTCTTAAACACCTTAAAAAGAAGGGAGTCTGCCCTCACTACAACTATGAGGAGATTTTGCTCTCCTGTGTCAGTAGGGGAGTGGTGAGAAAAGCGTGAGGGTCTGTTAATGCTGCCTTGCTTTCTGAGGTGCTTAATCTCTTGTGGCCGAATTTCTTTCCATTTTTGTGTCTGGATTCCAGAAGTGGCTTCAAAAAGTCTGGAATTCCACGTGGTTATGAATCCCAAGAAAAGCTTATGCTCCTTTTCCTCTCTGCCTAGGGACAGGATTGTATTTTATTTGGATGCAGAAAACTTATTTGCAGGAGTGTCTTGCATTGGCTGTTGGGTTCAAAGCATCCCTGCAGTACCTTAGATGAATGGAAGAAACATGGCAGGTGAGAGTGGCAAGTGTGTAGGGCAAGGAAATTCAGAAAGCTGAATCTGGAAAGAGTTATTTTGCTAAGAAACAAGAAATCCTGAAAGAAAGAACACCCAGGTAGTTCTAATGAACAGACTTTATCCAGTCCCTAAAAAGGATGGGAAACCCAAGCAACCATGCTGAAGGCAGCCATCAGATTCCATCAGAACAACTAACAAGTCTCACAGGAAACAAGAGCACTGGATAACCAAAGGGAGCCACGTGCACAAACTCCCAAGTACAAGACCAAGAACGAGAAAATCAGCAAACACTCTCCAGACATGTCACAGAGACCATAGAGAAAACAGATCGAATTAAAAAGGAAATACCTTGATGGTGGAAGTTCGTACAGATAACAGGGGATCATCCACAAGATAGGACAATCCCTACGGGACAACATGCCAACAGAAGATAAAAACACAATTGATTGTCCATTCCAGCATTCAGAACTTTAGTCCCAGCACTGCATCTCTTGCCTCAGCATTCCAGCTCACTCAAGTTTGAATGGGCAACAGGACCTTCTCTTCACCAAACCTTGCCTGAATCAGACCCCTGTGTTCCTTCCTTCTTAAGCTTCTGAATGTTATGTTCTTGGAAACAGAACAAGACCCATCAGAACTTTATAACTTTGATCTTTTGAGAGCCAAAGTTTCAGCTGCTGTTTCACAAGCCACAAATTGGGATTGTTTTGCCAGTGGGTGTGGGGTTTGATCACCCTCTGTGAAAACACAGAAGAAAGGTTTGGGTTGATGGGCTGGATTTGATGCACTCAGCACTTGGAGAAAACATGGCATGTGAATGTTCATACTCAATCTGAGAGTTGGAATGAGAGGGAAAACCTCCTCTTGTTTGAGCAAAACTCCATCTGTTGTGCTAATATGACAAAGTAATCTCTGTTGTGGCAGCTACAAGTACTCCAGGGTCACTTTGTCATCTGACACAGCAGATTTGTGAGCCATTCACATCCATTTGGCTGTAAGTGTGTGCTAGTGACAACCCAGACACCATGTCCATAAATAATGTACTTGGAGAGTCCTCTCTGGTTTAAGGAAAGGTGAATTGCCCATTGAAACAAGTTTGCAACCATGGTACATTCCTCATTCCATTCCTGCGACTTGCTCACAAAATGACTCTTCAGTGTTTAAAAATGCTGTTACTACCATGGAAAGTTTTGGGAGGAGAACTGTTGCACAGCGTTTGAACAGATTATGTGAACTACAGAACTTCCACACAAACCCATTGGACTATTTGCATTGGTAATTCCAGGCCAGACTCCAAACTTGCTGTGTGATTTGGTGCCACATCATGGTAATAACCGGCTGAAAAACGGCAGGGAAAACACATTAAATATTGTGCAGATTCTCTCTCTGGGTTTTAATGAAAATCCAAGTGTCACTATTACTGCCATTCTCTGCTGCAGAGAGCAACCTTTGGAACATTTTCAATGCCTGAGCAGGTTTGTGTGCTGGAGGCAGTCGACCTTTGGTGGCTGATTTAGCCAGGTATTAGGGTACTACACCCACAAATTAGGGTCTGCTTTGGCCATGGTGCTTCAGCAGCTCATTAGTAATGGAACAGCTCCTGCAGAGCCTGGAGATGTTCACCTGCCCTGTGCAGAGGTCACAATTTCTGTAAGCCTCTCTAAAATCGGGCCTTGCAAGGGCAGACCCCGCAGGCAGGGCTGTCAGCTTTGGTTTGGTTCACCCACTCTGGGCAAGTTCTCAAATGGAGGTATTTTTGTGGAATAGGGGTTGTACTAGTGAAGGTTTTAAGCACAAAGTTCTAAACTGAAGAGTCAGGTTGTGAATTATCTGCTGGTTATGTAACATCCAAAACTGGTTGAAATAAAGGCAAGATGAGTCTTATAGAACAAATTCAGTAGTCATTGATACAGGAAGAATCAGTTCACTGTCCTTGGCATGGTGACCTTTAGAGCTCATTTGGCTCAGAGGTCACTAATTAATCAGCATCTTCTTCCAGTGTATCGCTGGGGCCTACGTGGTGTTACTCCAGCATGAACCAAACTATGGAAGTGAAGGTGATTTATCTAAAATAAAGCTCTTGCAAGTCAGAAATCAAAAGTACGTTTGGTGATGGATGCAGATAGAAAAAGGCATGAATATTTCAAGTGTTAACCTCGCTTCATTCCTTCTAGAATGAATCATGGTATAGATAATGTGTTCCTTTACTGCAGAACCTTTTATATAAACCTGGAAGCAAAACATATGTATCAAATAAACATCTGAAATGTTCCCAGAGGCTTCTGCATACACAACCACTCAATAATAAAAAACAAAACTCTCACTCCCAACACCTTGCACGATGCAAACAGAAAAGTCATGCTGTAGAAACTGCTTGGCTGGCTTTGAGATAAATTACCTGCCCTTGTAACCAGAAGGAGGCGAGTAAAGATATGTACAACCTTTACCCCATGGATACAGTTCATCTGCTCTGAGCCATCTCAAGGGCTAAAGGTGATTTTTTTCCAGCCTGTTGGCACTGGTGACCAGGTTGTGGTTTGGAGTCACCACCAGCATCTCCTTCCTCTTAAGGCAGCAGAACTGTCCTGTATTGCTCATTAGCACCAGTGATGGGTGTATATGATGGTGTGTGACTGACAGCACAGGACAAATGAAATTTAATTCTCTTTCAGAATCACTGAAGAAATTAAACTTTTTGCTTCTGTGATCTCTCTAATCCCGTGCTGAAAACTTCCTTGCCTCCAGGTGACTTTGAGCCACCTGCTGCTGCCTTTGTACAGGTGGAGGTGACTGAGGAGGAGCAACCACATCTTTATCCCTTTGCACAGGGCTGATTTTTATTATTTTAAGAAGATAATGAAATAAGAGCTCTGCATTTAACCCATTGCAGAGCTTTAGTGTCAGCCCCCCTGGCACAGGTGGGGGTGTCCTGGGTGTGTCTGACCAAGGGCCACCTCTGGGCATTCCGTGGGCACCCCTTGTCCATGGCAAACCCGGGCCAGGCACACGGAGCTGGTCGGTGGCAAAGGACTGGGTTGGTACTTACGGTTGTTTTTTCCAGGCAGTGCAGCAGATGGTGGTGTTGGCTTTCTATTAAGGAGGTGCCTTTAGTCATGTGCTGTTCCTCTTCAGTGGATCCCTGAACGGCCACAAACAGAGAGGGGGAAACAAAACCCAAACCAGGTGTGAAATCATGACAACAAATAGGACTATCAGTACCAGCAGGAGATTTCACCAGGGTAAAGATCACAATTTCAGAATTTTTCTCTGGGCTCATATGAAGTTTCATCAATATTTTCTTAATTATTTGTCTTTTAAATCAAGGTGAGAAGCTCAGCTTTGATTCCAGACCTCTGTGCTTCAAGGTATTTCATAGCTGGGGAGGAAATGTGGGTAGAACTGACTTAGGATGTCAAGTCTCAGGAGCCACAATGTAAGGAGAAAAAGAACCTGTGCTGTCGTATTTCTCCAAAATGCATTAAGCCTTCTAAGCCTGACGTGACCTTTGAATGCCAACAGATGTCCTCTGAACTCTGGGCTGTGTTAGGAGTCAACCCACAAGCTGTGCTGCCTCCTCTAAGCTGAAAGCCTGATTTTTTCCGTTCCTCAATGTGTCTGGTTCTTTTTAGGGGGTTATAGGAGGTCCTGAGGGTGAGATTTGGTGCAAACTGAGTGTGTGTAACCCCTGAATGTGTGGCCAAGCCTTCTTTGAAAGGGAGGGAGAAGGGAGGGACTGGCAGACAATATGAATGAAAGAGTTAATATATATAAATGATCCTGTTCAAACATGCTTAGAATCATCCTGAGTGGGAGGGGACCCTTTCTCTGTTGTGTGGTGGCAGATTTAAGATTTGGGGGTTTAAGGATATTCTCTTACTACTGCTACTTAAGTCTTGAAACTCACTGTGATTTCACGACACTTTTATTTCTGTGTGTCTTTGAGGATGAGCATTTTCAAAGGCAATGACAAGGAATAGCAATTAGAGGTTGTAAGATGCTTTCCCCAAGTAAGGGGTGCCTGGTGCCTTGTGCAATGCCTGAATCTGAAAGCCAAAAATGGGTGTGCATGGCTTGAATCTCTGCTTAGGCACGAAACAGCACCATCTAACTGTTCCAAAGAGGAAATGGGTGGGATGGGAGACACGGCAGAAGGTCTTGTCAGAAGGGCCAAGACGTTGCCTGTTGCTCTCAAGGGGGTCAAATCCATCTATGGTTGAAGCATTGCATTTAACCACACTTCTGTGTCCCAGTGATTCACTGCAAATGCCTCTTCTGGATGCCATTTCCAGGCTGGTGCTGTGATCCTTAAGTGAAGGAATAACTCTGTCCCTGACAGATGCCAAAACACAGCTGAAGTGGTCCATTAGGAAAGCTGACTTACACAGAATTAATAGATTCCTGTGGGAATGCATCTTAGGCAGGTTATGGATTTTTTTTTGTTGCTGTTGTTTTGGAAGATGAGCATTCCCAGAAGTATTTTTAGAAGTGGCCTAAAAAACCCCCCCCAAATCAGTGCCATTTTTCTTATTAACAATCCTGGTGAGGTGGCACATCCAGCAGGTCCTGTTGGTACCTGCTGGGATCACTGACTCCACTGAAGTCTGGGCTGGAATATTACCCAGGGAGGTCCTTGGATGCCTTAAAGCAGATACGATGCTGCACTAAAACACCAGAGAAGGAGAAAGGAAGAGCAAATATTGCAAACAGTATCTTTTTATGAGGATTTGCTTGGGAGGAAATCTAAATAGGATCTGAGAGCAAAGACAGAGCTTTGAAAACCTCTGGCAGGAGACTCAAGCCAATTGTTGAGTGTTGGCAGCACAGCCCAGTCTCTCCCTGGGCCTTCCATCACAAAGCTGGGTTTGTCACTGAGGGAATGGCTCAAGGGATGGCAGTGACCAGGAATAACCTGAAATAATGAAATAATGTGGCTTGTACCTTCTCTTCCATTTGGATTTTTTGAGTCTGCTCAGTTTTTCCAGACACAAAGAGGAGGCAACCCCTGAGACCATCCTTGGTGGAAATGAGGCATGAGATCTGCAGGAAGTCCTGCTCTAGGACAGTGCCAGTGCCAACATCCCAGAAACTGGGCATTTTGACAGGATTGTCGAGGAAAGTGAACCTATAGAGGGTGCATTAGTGGCACTGCAGGCAAACAAAATCTGTGTGTTCATTAGAAGAATCTGGCTGTAATGGAAGTGCTGGTGGGGGGGAAGAGAGGGGATGGTTTGCTCTTTGAGCTGGGCTGCCTGTTCTGCAAGGATTTGCTGCCAGCTGCCATTCAGTTCATTGTTGGAAGACATTCAGTGAACTGCTGGTTGCTTGGAGGGAACCTGAAACACACTGAAATCCAAAATACCTGGACTTTACCTCTTTTTGAGTGTTTCATCTCACAGAATTGATGAACCAAGATGAGCTGGTTCAGGGGTTGGACTGTCCCTGCCCAGGGGAGCAGCTACAAGGCTTATCTATGGTTAAGCAGGTTCTGCTTGTGAAAAGGCACAAGACCTCCCAACCTCCTGTTCCTGGGATATCCAGCTCCCAGCACTGCAGCTAAAAGGGAATTTCAGCTGGCTGTACAAGGAGATTAGTGCTAAGAGGATATGTAGGCTGCTGCCATGGGAAGGAGCTCACCATCCCTTGAGCACTTTTGACATAAAGCCCACTAAAAAAAATCTCTAAATGAGAAGAAAACAGTCTGAGTACTTGGTGTCTTGATGGCAAATGCCACAAATCCACATGTTTATGAAGCAAGGGCCTGTATTCCTGCTGGAAGCAGATCCCCTTCCTGCTGCTGTCCTTGGATGAATCCTTCTCCTCCCTTTTCCTTCCCTTTGATACAGGCTGAAGACGTGCTGTTCCCTTGGAAGATGGTGTCAGCGCTAAGGAAAGGACATTCTGGCACATGTTCTGGAATCCTGAGCAGTCCTTACTTTCCAATTCATTGCTTTGACTGCAGAGCCACAGCCAGGATACGCTGCGGGGCAGTGCCCCTCCAAGTGCCAGGCTGCCGGGCAATGTGCTGGGCACTGGTAAAACAACACCACATGTGGGATTGCTGCTGATGGAAGGGATAATATCTGGTCCTGGCCATGGAGTAATTGCAGTTGGAATCACTGCTGGGTGACAAAGCAGCCCTCAGGCAATGTGGCCATGTGCAGTCCGTGAATCCTGGCCAAGGTGTCCAAGTGGGATGTGCACCTGACCACTGAAGCAGTTTCAGCATGATTTGACTGACAAATAACCCAGTATGTAGATAATATTTTGGTGCCTAATATAGCAATGGCAGAAGTCACATTCCTTCGTATTTTTACAGCTTCAAAAATTTGGCTGTCTAGACTATGCTGTCATTCACATTTTGTACCCTTCAGAATAGTTTGTTCTCCTGCCATAAAATGAAAGGACATAAAATCTTGCCTCGTGGAGTGAAAATGGTCGTGTAAGGAAAGAATGTTCTGCAGTTCTGTAATTAATTGATGCCACTACCTGGGGATGGAGAGACATGTGTTGGGTCTTGGTTCAGGCATGTAGCTGCTCCTCAGGTATTCCAAGATCATTTCTTGGTGCTCATGCAGGTGCCAGGCATGGCTTTGGCAAGCTTCTTGTTTTAGTAAAATACTAAAAATTCAGGAATTTACCAAATTAAAAAAATTACATTCCCATATGTCACAGGTGGATGGGAGTTCTTTGACTATTGCAACAGGAAGTTCCTTTGGTGGGGATAATTTTTTTACAGAGTGTTATTACAAATGCACACAGGATTTAGTGCTTTTCCAAGTGGGATTTGTGCATCTTTCTGGGCTGTGGGGGAGTCATGTCAGCATTTCCACCTTTCTCCTAGTGGAAGGCTCCCTGCCCAATGCAGGGAGTGGAACAAGATGATCTTCAAGGTCCCATCCAACACAAACCATTCTGTGATTCTATGATTTAGAGTTATAAACCCACCAGAAAGCAAGTTGCACTCAGAAAACCCTGCAAATAACCTGCTCTAGGTGTTACTATAAATCTGAATTTAGTTATTAATGGGTAAAAAAAATAATCTAGAACCTCTTTAAGGTGTTTTTTGTTTTCATTCCTGTGCCTACAGTAGCTTTATAGCCAACAAAATGATCCCTTTTTCCACTTTTTCTTTGGGCAGGTGCCAAGAAATGAGTCCATTCAGCCAAATATTCCTCTCAACCTCGTGCATTTTGGACTCTCAGCATTGGTGTGTCAGCTGCTCTTCCTTGAGTGGTCTTGGCAGGGAGGTTTGGTTGACAAGAGAAGTGAGGAGATTCTTGTGGGGATGACAGGCTGGAAGATCAAGTGCAAGTTGAGTGTCCCTGCTAAGCTCTTCTGGCATTTTTGAAACCCAGAAATTAAAAGCTTAGAAGGAAATTTTAAATTTTTAGTCAAATTTTTGCTTGTTCCTGGGTAATGAAAGAGCAAAATCCCAGCAGAGGTGTGTTCCCTGAGCCTTTCCTGGATGGGGAGAAGGTTCTGGAATAGGTGTGACCAGTCTGGCTGGTCTTTGCTTGGTAAAGAAACTTCTCTTGAACTGTTCAACAGCAACATATGGTTCAAGCAACAGATTTTTGAGTGTTGGTGCCATTCACAGAGCAGAAGACAACGTTGGATGTGTAGTCGGAAGGATAAAACTTGTTTTGGAGGGGAGAACAGAAACTGCTCTGGGCACCTCAACTTCCAAAGCTGTACTTGGTGTGAAGTGCTTCTGTAAAGTCATTTTAAATTCTATTCCAGTTGTAAAGGGCCAGGTTTCTTCATCTCAGGCTGAGCTGAGCAGCTTCCCACGGGCAAAAGAAGGTGCTGCACGACTTCCCTGAGCTGTGCCCACTGAGCTGGGCAGGGCTGGGCTGGGCTCAGGCCCTGGGCAACAGTTTTCACCAGGGGCTGAAAGGGGTTTTCAGCTTTGATTTTATGGAATCATGAAGGCTGGAAAAGACCTCCAAGACTGAGTCCAATATTTGACCCATCTCCTTCTTGTCCCCCAGCCCAGAGCACTGAGTGCCAGGTCCAGTCATTCCTTGGACACATCCAGGGATGGGGACTCCAAACCTCCCTGACCACAATTTCTGGGGAGAAATTCCTGCTGATGTTCAACCTGACCCTCCCCTGGCCCAGCCTGAAGCTGTTCCCTCTCCTCCTGTCCCAGTTTCCTGGAGCAGAACCCGACCCCCAATTGGCTACAACCTATTTCAAGAGTTGCAAAGAGTGAGAAGGTCCCTCCTGAGCCTCATTTTCTCCAGGCTGAGCCCCCTGAGCCACTCCTCATAGAACTTACTCACTAGACCCTTCCTCTGCTCCATTGTCCTTCTCTGGACACGAATGCAAGGATGTCCAAAGAAAAACCAGGCATTTGAAGGATTAGACCCTGAGTTAAGGATGCATGAAGGAGTGCTAGGTGGCTCTGATGGCTCAGTTGAACATTCTCCAGATTGTCTTTGCATGAAAGGCTGATTTATTTGAAATGAAATCCCTGAGATGTGCTAATACCTGCTCTGGTGTTGATCAGGATTAATGTAATAACCTCGTCTCGCGTTCACCGATTCTGCTGAGCAATGTGACACACTCAGAACTTCCCTCCTCCTGAACAGCCACAGGCCCTTTAAAAATAAACCCACCACCAAGCTGCCTGAATCAGGAGCTAGGGAATATTTTCCTGTCCTGTTGGAGATGATCAGATAGCTCTTAAAGAATAAATGACTGTGTGTTGGAAGGGAGTGGATATTTATAGTGTGGGCAGACTTTGGGCTGTGTAAATCAGTCCAGCTCCAAACAGAGGGATTAGAGGGAACTGTGCTCATTGCTGCAAAGCCAGAACCTTTTCTAGAATCATAGAATCAGTTGGGTTGGAAGAGACCTCTGAGATCAACAAATCCAAACCTTAATCCAACCCCACTTGGATTGCTAGATCATGGCACTGAGTGCCAGTCTCATCTTAAAAACCTCCAGGGTCGGAGAATCCACCACTTCCCTGGGCAGCCCATTCCAATGCCTGACCACTCTCTCTGTAAAGAACTTCTTCCTGATATTCAACCTAAACCTCCCCTGGCAGAGCTTAAGCCCATACCCTCTTGTCCAAATGTTTTCTTGCAGCAGCCAAATCCCCTGCTATGTGCACCACAGGGACATGGCAAGGAGGATGAGTCTAGGAGACTCTGGCCTTGGACACCTTATTTTCCATAACCTTGCAACTTGTGAGAAGAGTTATACTATCGCAAAGTCAACACAAAAATCTGTCAGACTGAAGAGTGAGATTATTTGACAGTGATATTTTATACTGAACTAAATGATGACGCTAGGAACACAACACAAAAAAAAAGATGATGCAGTTTTGTTATTAGAGGAATAGTAGGTCCAAATTTTCTACCACCAAGAAAGGCACAGCTAGAGTGAGTTACAACGAAAAAACATTTGGTGGAGAAGCTACTAGGCTTGGCTGATGTGCCAAATTCCCAATGAACATAAATCAGTACAGTGCTGCTAACTTCAATAATTTGCAACAGCTGATAAATGAACCAGAAATGTTTTCATTTAATTGGTAGAGATGAAAAAAATATTTTAGAGATATACTTCTGTAGCTGGCCCAGAAGATTTGTGTCTGGGTCCTATTCATACATAATCCACAGAAGGAGCAGCTTGCAAAAGTAGACTTTGGAATGGCAAAGACTAAGAACAGGCCTATTAAGCTCAGAATGTCTTGAAACAAACAATGAGTTGAAAATGTGCTGCCAGTTCAGAGGGCAAATTTAAACCAATGATGTTTTCATTGATGTAAGTGAAAGGGCTCACTTGGCATCTGCCATTTTAAAAACACAAAATGCCACAAATCCCAGAAGACTGAGCCCATGTAATTGGGGAGACAGCAAAGAAAGCAGCTTGGATGCTACGTTAGCACAAGCTGCATAGAGAAGACATTTAAAAAGGAAAATCATGAGTACAGGCAAATGGAGCCAATAAATGAGAACAAGGGAGGCTGCTGAAGGACATGACTCAGAACTGAACAAGGGCTGTCTAGAAGAGACAAAAAATAATGCAGTGAAGCCACAGAATTTCAAAGAACAGGCAGAAATCACGTATGGATTTGCTATAGCACTTACAGGACCAGTGCCTTTGCTGTGCATGAGCAAGTTTGCTTCTGCCAACTCTAATGGAGGCACATCATAGCATACCAGCTGAGGATCTGACTTAGTGCCCAACAAGCTTTAAATAGCCCTCCCAAGGTGCCTCCTGTCATGGCTTAAATTAAAGCCGTTCCAAAGCAAAATGGATAAAAGCAAGATGCTGGTTAATGAGATGCTAACTAGGACTACCATTTCCAGAGGTTCCTGTGAGGCTCACTCTGGGATAACAATTAAATAAACACTCCCTAACTAAACTTCATCTGTTTATACAGTGCAAGGCTTATTCTGCCTCCCAGGATACCATCTGCAGGTTGCCAAAGGATACAGGTGAGACACAGGAACCCAGGCAAAATGGCTAGAAGTTACAAATTCATTGTAGGTTAATGCCATGAAGACTTTTTACTTCATTTTTGCATTATGTAAATAATTAATATCTGGTAATGTACCTGTGCACATATAGAATTCAGTAACATTTTAGTAGGTTAATGAAATGTAACCTGTTTTATCTTGTCCCAACCCTCTGAGATCTTACAGGTAAGCCAAGTGTTTTGTTAGAACTTTTAAAAATGCCATGACAACTAGGAAAGGAGATAAGCTACCTCCACATCAGAAAATAGCATCTTTCTTGCAATCTTATCAAATGTAACTATATATGGCATAGATTATAAAGTATACCTGGGCTGAAAACTAATAAGGAGACATTTATTTGTAAAAAAAGGTAACCCGGGGGCCTGATTTCTATAAAAGCACAGGATAATCAAAACCAAAATACTCTCTATCCCCCATCAAAAATACTCCTTGTACAGGCTTAAAACATGCTCTGCAGAAGTTTGAAGACTTGATAATGATTTGTGGCTAGGGAGTAAGGAAAAATAAAACCAGGCATCACTCTGAAACCCCTTAAACTTTAAGAGCTGTTTTTTGTAGAAACTTTCCCCACCTTAAAAGCAGCTCCTTTTATAATTTCTTGGTGGTGTAAGAAGAATTTGCCAGAGAAACGGTTCCTTCAGAATGTTGCTTTTTGAATAGTTTGTGCTGAACATAAAAGCAATTATGTAGCTTCTGGATGCAGACATAGACTTGCTCTAATATATACTGCTTGAAAACTAGATTTAAAGCAGATTAAAAGGAAGTGAAATCTGGTTTGCTGAAAAAAGGAGTACCAACACTGAAAAAAAAATGTTGAGATCCCATCTGTCTTCTTCTGAAGAGAATAATTACAACTTTTCCTCCTATAGGAGGAATCATGGCTAGCTTTGATGGCATAAAGAAAAATGTGATCAGCACAAAGTGCAGAAAAACAGTGGCAAAGCTAAACTTCAAAGTTCAGACAGGGCCCTTGGTTTCTGCTGTAGTCTTTTAAACCCTTTCTCATAGCATTCACAGGTCCAAAAATGCTTAACCAGTCAACTAAAACCAACTCTTCCCAGCCCCCCATCTGTTTAAGATGTAGCTTTTACATTTGTGCAAAGTCAGAAAGTGTAATGGGGGGAGGCAGTTGTGCATCTCAGTGCACTGGCTGCTACTCTGACAGCACCTGAGAGTTTTTGGAGTCATTTGAGCCTCCTCTTGTACTCCAGGCCAAAGACAAGGCTGGTGGTGTTAAGCCTATTCTTTCTCATACCTGGAAGCCCTGTTGCAGGGTTCAAAACCTCCTAGTCATGGATCCTGGTGTGAAAACAGTTTACCCAGCATTACATACGTACATTATGTAAATAAAACTTGACACTGCAGACCAGATCTGCATACTCCAGAATATTAGATTTTAAAATAACCTACAACATTTAAAAGTGATTTTTCACATGCTTGGGATGGAAAAGAAGAATTTGAGAGTAAGCACACCAAAATTACTTTCTGCAGCAACACTTGCTTCTAACATTGTCCTATTGCGGAGAAGCCTGCCTTGTACATTTAGCATAAAGAAAGCTGCAACTGCTCAGCTATCTATCTGCACCTGAGCCTTCAGCTGAACAGCATTAAATACATTACAGCTGCCACCTGGATGAGCCAGGAACGAAGAGAAAGTAAAGGGGTATCTGGAATGATAGACAGAATGTACTGTAGCTCTGAATTAAAGTGGACAAAGCATTTCATGTAAACTCACTGAAGGGAAAAACTTCTGAAGTATCTCCTGATCTGGGGAAACATATTTTATTCAGAAACATGTAGTAGATGACCACATAAATAATGATGGCCAGGAAAATAAATCAGCTTTGTGGAAACTGTACTTCCTGATGTAAAACTATTCCTCAGAAAATTCCTGGCTAACCCTTTGCTCAACACTCCTGGAGGCAACCATTAAAAATACATCAGTTCTTCCAGGATGTGGAATAAAAGACTCAGAGCAGGTAAGATGAAACTCATGCAGGAGAAGAAGGGATCATTCTACTCCATTGAGATCAAAGCCTGTCAGTGAAGAGCAAGGTCTCCAAGTCATGTTGAAGCAAGTTACACAAGAAGACCAGGTGTTTGTACAGCACTCATAGGGAAGGCAACACAAAGACCATCTTCTGATCTCATTTACACCACTGTCTCCATATTTCATTCATATTAAAGTCTTTTTCTATTCATCATCTTGTGAGACAGTAGACAGTACTTAAAGCCTACTCCAACCATTCTTCATTATTTTTAAAATAGCTTAGTCTTTGAGCTAGGGATTGCCTTTGAATATACAGGTGCAGATTCAGCCAGCTACTGATGAGGAAAGCTGACTAAGACCTCAGCAGCTGCTTCTACTGTAATATTAATTATTACTATAATACTACTATACTCTATAATAGCATTACTCTAATACTATTACATTAACTATAATAGTAACTACTGTTATAACAGCATTAATAACGTCTATGGCAAAAGATAAAATAATAATAATCATTAGTGCTGCAGAAAGTTGTGGCTTACTGATTCTAATGCAGGCAATCCTCTCTTCTTCTCCTCTACTCAACTAAGTCCTTCAAAAATAGTGTAATTTTTAGCAGAGAAAGACCTATTGAAGTCAGCTCCCTGATTATTTCAGCTTGAGTATGAAGGTAGAAGAAAAGTAGGAAAGAAATTAAGAAAAGAAAGGTCTTTTTCAGCACTTGATAGGAGACAGAAGCACTGTTGCACAGGGAATATGGTTCCTAATGCAACAGGAGCTGGGAGCTGTTGCTTTGTGCAGTGGTGTGACCTTTCTGATCAGGGTTGATGGGAGGTTGTCTTGGCACCAAACACCATTCCCAGCTTCTGTTGGATTCCCCTGCTGAAAGAAACTGGTCAAACTCTCTTTTTTCCACGCAGGTTCAAAACTCAGCAGGGTCTAGAGGAAGGTAAAGCAAAGGGAAAATCTCTTTTGCCACAAAGGAAAAATCTCAGCTTTACATAGAATCAGCTCCTCCCTTGGAGTGTATATGAGACCAGTGAGTCCTGCTCTGTTCAGAGTCAAGAAGTCACCCACCAGCTGTTTGGCAATGTTATCCCTGGGCAGAGCAGGGACCTGGTTTTCCCTCTGAACTTCTCCTAGTCTGATGGTAAGAATCCAGCTCATGGTTAGGTGCTGGTTTATGCAGTGGTTATTTTCTTGGTACTGTGTTTGTGAAACACAGGCCACTACATACTGCAGGCTGCTTGAGCACTTATAGGATTGTAATGTAAAATTAAAAGTGTCATCCACACATTTCTTATAGGCTGCAGTCTGAGCTGACTAGCAGGTAGCCCCATGCAGGGAAGAAGAATGGAACATGTGTTCAGAAAGAGCTCCCTTCCCTCCACTCCATATCCTGCTGGCCAGAAGGCACATTGCCAGAGTGGAGAGAGCTGGAGGGATGCTTTATTGCTCTTGTCTAGGCTACAGATAATGAGGAAGGTCTATAGTCTCCAGGGCTGTCAATCCGGCAAGTTCTCATCTGCATTAAAATTGGTCAAAAGATGTTTTTAAAAGAAAATATAATGAGGGGATGCACTCAGGATAATGAAATGCTTGGCTGCTTCTTTATCACTTCCCAGGCACTTTGTATCCTCCTCTGATGAGAGCTGTTGTCATTCAGGACAGCTCATCGGCTCCTTGTGCTGCGAGCAGATACGGGCTTGGCACCTTTTTCCTCTCCTGGTAACAGCCAGATACACACTCTGCTCATTTCCTCTCTGATAAAGCTTGCCATCCTGCTTCGAAGCTTCTCATATTTCATTTGGCTTGTCAGATAGAAGCCCCTGGTACAGTATGCTCACAGAGATTATTTTTTGTTTAGGCATCATATTAGCAAAGGAAATTTCTGAGTTGCTTTGCCCTCTTCCTTACTCTCCTTGTTGCTGGATAAGCATATGGCAGCCCTTTCCATCCAGGGTTCTTCCAAGTGCTCTTCCAAGTGTTGACGAAGTCTTGCTACTCCCTTGGGTGATGTATAGGTGTTATTACTTGAGGATGAAACTCGCATCTAAAGAAATGAGTGGCCTTAATTTCAGAAGCATTGCCTACTTCCATAGGGTGTTGTCCTTGATGTTATGGCCGGGAGTGAGGTGACTGCAAATAGTAAAGGGAGCCAGGATGTCCACCACTGGTGTAAGCTGTCTTTTTTGGTTTTTTTAAGTGCTGCCAATTTGCTTGTGAAGAGGAAGAAATGGGGAATGTGTTCCCTTGTGAAATAAGGAAGAAAAAGTGACTATGGTTCTCCAGGGAGATGGTCAATGCACAACTCAATGGCCATGACTAAGGTCTGGCTGAAGTGCCATTTACTACAGGAGGAAATGACTACTTAGTGCCATGGAGATATCAGATCTTGGCATGACAAGTAAAAGCTGTGCTGTGTGGCAGGACAGGAGAAAACAAAGCTTGGAGAGTTGGCATTTCCTGTGTGCATTGTAACCTCTTCAGCAGAAAGGAAAAAGTGCATTGGCTGGCCATTTTGGATTTCCTGATAAAGTTATTTAACAGAAAACTGCTATTACCAAATATCACTGGAACATTTCTACTCATGACAAAACTCTGCCTGGAAATGCATCTACATGCTAACAGAGGGAGGACAGGGAAGGAACTTCGGTCAATATTTTTCTGTATTATGTAGAGTGTGGATTCCCACATGATGCATCCAGGTAAGTTACTCAATTTGCCCTGTATTCCAGGTTCCAATGGACCTATTTGGTTTTGAGTTTGACCTACCTGTCTTCTAGAATGGCTATTCTATGTAACCATGTGTTGGAAACTGTAATGTGTGGTGGCCCAGCTGCAGGCAACGGGAGACTTTAGCCCCTTCTCTCGGGAGTTAAAAACCTATTTTATGAAGCCCCAGTACACTGGGGGTCTAACAAGTGCCAGACCTTGAAAAGAGAAGGATAAAACAGGAGCTACAGGAATCTGCCTTCACTCCAGCTCAGCACTTGTGTAGAGTAAGATATCCTTGTTTCACAACAGTTTTGCTGTGAAGGTAGATAAAATGTGTGATTTTTGTTGTTGTTGTTAAAGAATATGTCAATAATGGACCTATAAGAAGAAACACGTAAGCTGTATCATAAGAATAAGCCCCTTCACTGTTAACAAGTTCTGCTTCACAATTACTCAGTCAATATGCTGTCAGATTATAAAAAGAAGCTTTTCTAGGATGGTTATGATGCCCTCACTATCACAGAGATATATTTATGTTACTGCTCTGATTTAATTTAAGCTCCTAACATTATCTATGAAAATGCAAGGTGTTCAAGGTATTGGAGACTGCTGGAGGTGCAGAACACCAATAATTCCCAATAAAACTAGAATAGTTGTATTCCAGCTATTTTAGAATAGCTGAGATCAGCCTGACTCATTATATTCAGCTTCTGTATTACCCGTCTGTTTTTCCCAACATTTATATTGCAAACACACTCAAAGCACTTTCTGTTTGTTTTAATGCAATGGGCACCCCGTATAGATTTGAAAAGAAAGGCTTTATTTTCCTGTCTGACTTGTCCAAACTCAGTAGGACAGAAACTTTCATCATTACTGGTACACCAATTAACTGTTAGATCACATCAAAAGTAACAGAACTAGATAATTAAAAGGAAGTAACCAAACCAGATAATAGTCCCTTTTCAATGGCATCACTGTCTTTCCCTGTCTGTCAAGTTGGGACTTTTTAAAAGGGATATTCAGAAGCCCCTTGAGAAGAACCATCTCTTGCCTCATTAAAGTATTTTTCAAGCCATTTCATGGGAGAGAATGGACTGTCTGAACTTACTGAAAGACCTGTCATAATCAAAATGAGGAAGAGTTGCAAACTGAAGTGGCAGTGACCATGCAGAATGACTTGGGAATTCTGGCTAGGAGCAATGCCTGCACTGGGTCTATCAGCCCTGGGCAGGCTGAGTTTCCTTCTTGAAGGGGAGATGCCATGTACCATTATGGCAAGATAAAGAATCCTTCAAGAAAGCAATCTGACAAAAATCCACTTTTCATCTGCTCCTTCTAGTTACTACCTTCTACATATTTTCCCTAGGAACTCCATTGTTGGGTGTAGTGAGTAAATAAAATAAAAAACCTCCTTTGTCAACTTTGTAGAAGAGTGTGGCATTTTAAGAGGTATTGCCTTTGAGTGATGTAATTGTTCCAACAATATCTAAATGTAAAAACTGGATTGTCTTTAAAAGCTGCCACTTTACATTTATTTACAGCTACAGCAGACACACAGTTGTAGGGCTGGACCTGTAGGGATGCAGATATCTTACCACTCTCCATGGTGACTTTCCACAGTGTCCTTTCCCCCCTCTATTCTTTTCCCTCTGTCTTGCTTCCCTTGCTGTGGGCATGAGGCAGTGGTGAAGGACAGAAGGCGGCAGAGTTCACAGCTCTCACAGGAGTAGGATATATACACAGAAACTGTCTCTGCTCTCCAGGCAGGCTGCCAGCCCAGCTCCAAGATTTCCCAGCTGCTGCTGTTTAGACTTCAGCAGTTGTCAGGGATGAGTGACTTCGGAGCCTGGGTCTTGGCCAAACCACCCTAGGCAGCTTGGTGCACTAATCCAAAACTGTAACTGGGAGGTAGGAGGGGGCAGTGGGAGAGCATCTTATCCCCACCACAGCCCTGAGTTTTTGTTGATTTAGGATTATAAGAATAATGAACAGACCCAGAAGCCTGTCTCCTTTATTTAGTTAGTTTGAGGGTTGTAACTAGTAATCCATTATTGTCTGTGCAATGTATTCCCAGTCCAGCCTCTTATCAGAGGTGCTTAGCCATGCAGTGCACATAAGATGTCCATTGGTATTGATAGATAGATTCCCAGCACATCTATTGTGTTTAACATGCTTTGCAATTAGCTTTTGCTTTATCTGTTGTGTGCCTACCTTGCCTTATGTGTGCCAGGAAAAAGAAAAGAGTCATGCTGTGGAGAGAGGGAGAAGGTCTGAAGGGTTACTGAGGGAAAGTGGAGTGCAATTTGCACTTTGATGAAAGCAGTGCAGAACCAGACCATGCCAAGCACTGTTCCTGTGGGAAGCAGCAGTAGCTCTGCACTACCCAGGATGATGTCTACTGGAACAAAGCAACACTGGGAGCTCAGTAAGACTTGGGGAGAAGTTGGGGCATGCAGGATGAAGCAAGACTGCAGCCTTTTAGCAACAGTGCTTGCACTGTGCAATGATCAGGAAAAGAGAGATATGAATTGACAAGACAGGATATTTTTCCTGATGCTCTGCAATATGCCAGATTTAGGCAGGTTGTATCCATGGAGGCAAATAGCCTAGCAGATAGGACTGACCCAAGGGATCATCATCAGCTTCTGCTTCACAGTCACTGCAGATTTTCCCTGCACATGATACTGCCTCCTCTAATCACTTGAACACCCAGGTTTCCTCACATGGACTGCTCTCTACAGCTGTGGGTTCTCAGAGCCTCTACTATCTCTCTCCCAAGTGACCCCAGACCCTCTTGCTGAGGGCAGCATGCCCTTTTCTCACTTCTATAAAGGAGGATCTGGCAGAGGTGTGGGATCTGGGCACACCAGTGGGATCTTTCCAGCAGCACTGTGCTCCTTGGATGTACAACACTCCCTTAGTGGTACTTTACAAGCTGTGTTAGGTACATGCCTCTTCTCCATCCATACTCTTCCCTCAGTAAAAACACATCTCATACTTTTCATGCTCTGTGAGGGAAACTAGACACCACCGAAAAACCCAGGCCCTGCTTGTATCTAGAAGGGTCAGATTTGGGTTTCAATTTTACAAGTATACTCCATTACACCACATTTACTTAATAGTCTACTACCAGAGTGTCACTGAAGTATAAAACTCACTGGTCCCCAAGGAGGTTGATATTGGTAGAGGATCTGGCTGCTAGCCTGGGCCCTGCTGAGAAGACCTCCCCTGTGTGCTGTGCAGTGGTGTGAAGACTGTGAGCACTGCTTGATCATTCAAATCTGGCTAAAGACTCTGTGCTGCCCTGAAGTCCTATAAGAGAAGAAATGGGCTGCATTTTGAAGCTAATTAGGGCTTGCTCCAAAGCCTCCAGCAATATGCTTAGCAACAAACACAGCATGGATGGCAACTCCAAGACATTTGGACATTTCTGCTCTCCTTTGTGCTGCCAAATGCATAGCACCAGAAGAAAGCCCCAGGGACACAGGAAAGACTAAGAGCAGGGTTCTGGGGGAAATCCCCTGTAGTGCAGTGGCTTGCAGTGTTGGAATCCCTCTGCTTTATTCACTGTGTGGTCATTCAGATATGGCAAGACAAGAATATACTGTTCGTAAGGGGTGCCTCTCACCTATGCCCTTACACTTTCTGAAACTGTCAGGTAGAGGAAAACAACTGCACTTACTCTGTATTGTTACTTCCACTTGACTTCAGGAGAACAGCATTCATTCTGTACTGCACTCATCCGCTCTTTTTGCCCTAAGTGTACTTCTAGGATGTGCCAGACTTACTCTCAGCTGTGGTGCTGACCCTACTGGGGGCCCTCCTGTTAGGACTGCTGGTACTAGCTTGTAGTTGGTCACAGTTGGTGTTGAGGAGAGAAGAAGGAGATAGTGGTGCTTCAAGATTTCCTTAAGTTCACATGTGAGCAGAGCAAGGTGACTGGGTACAAGGCTTTTAGCTTTTACTATCACTCTGCCTGTTGACAGTTGGCAGACACAGCTGTGCTGTGTTCAGCTCCAGCTGCCACATGCCCTCAGAAAGGAGGAGGGGAGAGGGGCCAGAGGGAGTAGGGGAAGGAGTATGTATTTTTTTTCCACTGCCGTAGGCTTGTGTTATGTCTGTGCATCTTTTGATTTGTGTTGGGGTGAGCAAGAGCTATAACTGACTCCATCTGGCCCTTTACCTTTAATTACTTTACTGCCACTGTTTTTCATTTAATATTTGTTATCAGTCCATATAATTCACAACCTTGGACACTGATATAAGCAGTGGTTTCTCTTGTTCCCAAGAAACTCATGAATAGTACATACAGGAGGAAGGGGTGAGTGGTCAGTGCATGAAATGTGGAGGAAAGAGCCAGGAGGACAGTTATGAAAAGGTGTTGGGAAGTCAGTGAGCATATTCAGGGTGAGATTGCCAACTGCGACTGCAATGTCTCTGTAAATTCTACTGATAAAGACTCAGTTCAATTTTACAGGCATGGTGTTCCCTTACATTATTATCCAGCATGCACTACATGAAACATCCACCAAATTATCTAACAGGAAATAAATCTGTAGAAGTGTATAATAAATCCCACTGTAACATCTTCAACAGCCTTCTTAACAAATGGTCTAAGAGTCAAGGACTATAAGATTACACTCAACCAAAGACAGAACTGAATAAATAAATGCAATATTGATCTCAAATTCCACTAAAAAATCCACTTCCATTTCGGGAAAAAAATCAATCAGAGTACTCTCAGATTTCTCTCCTTTTTTTTTTTTTATCTTAAAAGTCCAAGACTATGAACAAAGCAGGTGATAAGCGAAAATGCCACAAAAGAACTGCTAAGAGAAGGTTTTATTCTAATAACAGTAAAGGTATTCATTGACAATGTTGGAGGCAAGCCAGTTCATACTGGGCAAAAACTTGCCTAGCTTGTTTGTAGAAAATAAGCTATTTTATAGTCTTAAGTCCATAGTTAACACCTTCTAATTTCCATATTAATGACTGGGCAGAATCTTGGGCAGAGCTTTCTTTTTGGCTTCGAATTTGGGTGGTGGTCTCCTGACTTCATCCCTCGGGGTGGTCTTGAAACGTCTTCATCACTGTTAGTTTTCTGCCTTTTCTTTGTTCAGTGACATGACCTGTCAAACTTGTAAACCCTTGGCTTTAGTGCTACAAAATCTTGGATCTCTACCATTTTGCTCTATTCATATGTCTACCACTACCTGTTTTATAGCTTCTGGTTCACGGTACAATGAACTCAGTGATAACCAAGTCCTGGTAAAGAGAACAGAACATGCTTAGTGATAAAGGTTGAACAAACAGGCCTAAAACTTGGGGAGGGGTTTTGGGAATCAGGCCTTGCTTCTTCTCAAAGGTATATTTAAAAATGCTTGAGGGAGGGTAGGGAGGAAGTTGAGGAAAAGAAATGCATCACAGAGATAAAGAAATATGTATGAGATCTTCATGTTTCTCTATTAGGTTGAGAACTCCAGGGTGGAATAATTTGTTAATTCTGTTTTTGTCCAGCTGCAATCAATAAGATACAGTCTAAAACTAAGTAAGAATCAAGGCCAAATTTTCCAAAGTCCTTGTATATTCAGGCACAAGATTTCCATTAAAATTGATGTGAACTAGTTAAGTTCCTACCTGTCTTAGAAATACTTTTGCCAAAACCTGCTATGTGTCTGTTATTTGGAACTTGTTTATATATGTAGGAGACCGCAGGTCTTGTGTATGAAGGGGGCTGGTTTGAGGCTTGCACAACTCAACTTTGATTTTTTTACAAACCTCTTTTATAATCCTGCACAAGTTCATGAAAGGTTGAAGAGAATGAGTGGCATTTACATGCATAGACATCCTCTGAAGAAAGTCCACTAGTTCCTAACCAACACTTGGTAATTGGTATAAAATGCTGGGCATAAGCCCTGTCTATATTTCTTCCTCATCCTGCAGTGAAGAGCTGCACAAGGGGTATTACTTTGGATGAGTGATCCTGAAGTTCTCCTCTGGGCAATCCCATCCTTTCCAGATTGCTCCCTCTACTCTCCAGCCTAGGTGCTGGCAAAATGTGGGACATCTGGATTTGGTACCCTCGTGGGATTTGATCCCACACATACCCTGATTCTCAGGGCTTACTGTTGTAATTGGTCTGTAGGTAGATATTGGGTGTGGACTCAAAGAGGTTGCTGGTTTTTGCTCTGAATTTCTTACTCAATGCCTTGGACACTAAAGACACCTTTTGTAGTCCTGAAGGTGGATGTTGTGTAGGTGTTTCCAGGGTTAGGCTGGTGTATGATGTTTTGTGTCATATATTTAAATTCCTCACCTAAATTTCTGATTTTGTTTCCAAAGAAAGTTTTTTAGATCTCTTCACTCTTCACTGACTGTATCTGGCCTTCACACTAAACAGTTCTTTTTAAATTCTCAGGTCTGGTAATCTGCCTTTGCTCTCTCATTTGATGTGAGGGAGAGAGAGGCTGGCCACAAGTCCTCTTTCCACCTCTCTGTCTTCACCTGTGAAATGTAAATTACAGTGCATTCCCGACTTTCTAAGATAATATGGGGATAATGCCCTGAAAAACTTCAGATGCTGAGATATTTTCACAAAAGGTCTGATAGAGCCTTCTGGAATTGGCAGAAATCCTTTACTGCAGCAGTTTATTGCATGAGGGTGGTTTTTCATTTGCCACAAAAGGTTTTGCATTGTCAAAGCTGCATTTAAACATGACTGAAAGACATGTTTAAGGCCAAAAGAAAAAGGTATCACACAACACTAATTAAAGACAAATTAGCAGATGTTATCTATTCCTTCAGTGGAAATTTTCCTGTTTCTAGCTCAATGTCTGACCATCCTATTGATTCCTGCTGATGGTTTCCTTGCCTTTCTTGAAATATTGATATTATTATAAAGAATATTAAATTCATAAATCTCCTCTATATTTCAATAGCCTAGCCAAATAAATCCTTTTTTTCCTAATATAACTGTAAAAATATTTGCTTAGCTAATATGCAGGGCTATAAAGATTTTACTCAGTTTAGACTGTAATGCTCAGACCTGAATACAATCTGAAAATATTATTCTCCTGATGCTGTGGTATTTCTTTTTCACATCTTTTATGCCCATTTAGTCTTTCAAATGACATTTTTAACTCATTCTGAGCTTTAACTTTGTTGTAATCACTGGATCTGTGTGGGCATGTGCATTTACCTTACTACCTTACTTTACCTTACTTACTGGGATTCAGTGCGGGTGTAAACATCCAGCCAGCAGAGTTCAGTGACAAGACCATACACTTGTAAAATCTTTTCATTACCTGTGTGAATGCTGCCACAGCCTTTGACTGAAGCATCTACACAATCTTACAGTGGATCTAACAAGGTCTATTTCATTTCAACAGAGAACCTGCATCTTACTTCCAGTAACATCTCCTCACCCTGAAATGGTAAAAACACCTTTTTTTTTTTTTTCACTTTTAAGAACAGGACAAAAAAGAGCCCTCCTGTAAACAAGAGATGGTCCCTGAGTGTCTTGACTGGGAAGTGGTAGACACATGCCCCTGTGAATTTGAGAGGAAGAGCAATCTTCTTATAGGAGATTAGGTTAGATGAGAGGACATTGACAAAATTGTTTATAAGGACAGTGAGAAGTGACTTTGAGAAGAAACAACAGAAAAGGCTGTTAAGCAACTTAGATGCACAAAAATAAAGTATTCCACATAATCTCATCCAAATACATGGTCTGTGGAACATCTGAGGCAGGTTTGAGAGGTGGCTGGTAAGCATTACTTCAGTATATTGCTCTCTAAACGGCAGAACCAGACCTTGTCTCAGTTTTCATTACAGGTGGTCCACAGTAACACAAAGAATGCAGTATCTTCTAAATTTTTCTACCTCAGTCACACTATTGACCTCAGAATTTTTGCCTTCTTGGAAAACCTTTAAGTGTGCTTTTGGGAGCCAGAAGATAATAAAATGAATATAGAAACTCCCAAGCTTCTGGTGAAGAGCTTGGCCACTGTCAGTCTCCTTGCAGGCAGCCAAACTCTGGGATTGCCAATGTTAGCAAAGCAGCTCAGATCCTACTATGACCAGGACACGTGTTTTTACCTGTCTTTCAGAAGAGCTGTTGAGGTACTTGTTAGTCAGAGCTGGGATTGGGGAAGGACTGGTGAAGCCTCATTTTGCATGCTTGATACTTTTGGAAAACTTTGAGTTACTTTATAAATCAAAATTATGAGGCTTAAAACAAAAACACAGATATCCAGATAATCTGACTGCTGGACTACAAGCCAGGAATTTCTCAATTCTGTTACTGTCTCTGGTGACAATTCCTTTTATGACTCTCAGCAGATTCTTTGACCCCTGATTTCTTCATTGGTAAAGGCTATTAAATTAAGTTACTAAATGTAAAAGTTCCCAGAGTTTTTTGAATCAGTTCTTACACGTGAATAAACTGTTTAGTTTAACCTTTCTTTTTTTCCTGTGCATGAATTTTCTATGAAAAAATCATGACTGCATTAGTTTTTTATAAAGTATTCCCTGAATAATTTATACAAACAAGTTGCTAAACAGGTAAATGACACAGAAAAATTACCCACTTGTTTATTTCATTTACTCTGTAGACATTTTACTCCTTTTCTTTCTGGCAGCTCTGTAAAGGTTTGTGTGAATTTTAGACACCTTTATGGTTAAAACTGTGCCAGCCAGAAACCATTCTCACAGATTGTGTTGCCCATGCTCAGTCTGGACAGCCAAGTCTGCCCACAAGGCAGCCTGTTCAGGGGCTGGGTGGTGGCATGTAAACCAGTGAGAAGCAAGGTCAGATCCTGAGAGGTACTGCTAGGGAGTTTAGCAAAGATGCTATACCTTGTTCTTCATTCCTAAAAATGGTGGGAATTGGAAAAAAAATCAGAGGCTTTACGAATACAAAAAAAAGCCCAACCTCTTCAAATTGAAATTAAAGAATATCATGGATTCATCAAATGGTTTGCATTTGAAGCGATCCTAAACATTACCTAGTTCCAAACCCACTGCCATGGGCAGGGACAATTTCCAGTGGACTAGGTTGCCCAAAGCCCCATCTAACCTGGCCTTGAACAGGGCTGGGAAGTCCACAGCTTTTCTAGACATCCTGTTCCAGTGTCTTGTCACCCCCATAGTGAAGAATTCCTCCCTAATACCTCACCTAAATCTTGAACTATCTTTTTTTGGCATAGCTGTAATTTCTCATGGTCTGTGAGGTGACCAGATGTGTGAAGGGCAGGAAACTGGCTTTAACACTGAGTCCCTTTTATGAGTTGCCATTTAAAATTGTACATAGCAGCACACCAGATCCAGAGGAAAGAAAATATGAATGCTGGACATAGAAGGTGCCCTCTTATTAATACATATTCCTTCCTCTGCAGTCCTTCCCAGCAGCATGACATGACTAGGGGTCATTTTTGGGTGGGTGACCAGGAGCTAAGCTGCTGCTCAGGCTGCTCCTGCAGCTTTATGCTCACCTGTCTCACCAGCATTAGAAATTTGCATTCTGCTTCCAGTCCTCCTCCTTTTAAGTGCGTTTATAGCACTTTTCTCAAGTGTTAGATTGTCTTGTCTGGGAAAAACAGAAGGCAGCTCCTGTTTATCCATGGGGCAGATGCAGCAGGGCTGTGCAAATACCAGTTCCCACCCCAACATCTGCTATCTGGCTCTCTACAGCCTGCTTTGCAAGAGCTAACTTGCCTTCTGCCCGTTTTCCTTACGTTACTGAAAAGGTGCCTGCTTCCAGGTAGCCTACTTCTGCCTACTGTAAACTAGAGAGGTGGCTCTGTTAACTTTCATTCAATGACCAATATTTCTCTGCTTCTTACACTCACGGTCAGAGATGATATGGCAATTCCCTGAGTATGGGGAAGAGCCTTTCTTATCTTTATATGTACTTGAAATGTGTTCCAGAGGTTTGGGTACAGGTGATCTCACACATCATACTGTAGAGTTGTTCTTCATCTGCTGAATTCTTAAAATGCTTACTGCAAGGATTTATATATTTCTTTTCTTAATCCTCTCACCTCTCTTCCCTCCTGCCTTCCATCCAGAGAAAAGAAACCTTGCCACCTCCCTTTACCTTACAAAGGCAGGTAAGAAAATGATTCTCATGCTGACATACTCATGAAATTTCTAATAAGACTATAATTTGAGTCTTATCATATGATAAGCATATTCATGTAGCAGACCTCAGAACTGGGCTGTGCTAGTGAAGTTTACCAGACTCACGTCTGCAAAAAATAATGTGCACATGCCTCGAACATTAAAGTGCAGGAGGGACAAGGTGAGGTTTTGCTGCCTGAGAAAGGGCTGGCAACTGGTGCAGGAGGAAGATTTCATTTACAGAGAGCTGGGGAGATGTATGGATGCTCCCTTGCCAGAGACACCAACATCTGTGAGGCTGGATTCATCTCTTAACACAGTGTTGAATCACAGAATCACAGAATATGCTGAGTTAGAAGGGAACCCATAAGGATCATCAAGTCCAACTCCTGGCCCTGCACAGGACCATTCCCAAATCACACCATGTGCCTGAAAGTATTGTCCAAACTCTTCTTGAACTCTGTCAGGCTTGGTGCTGTGACCACTTCCCTGGAAAGCCTGTTCCAGTGCCAAATGACCCTCTGCGTGAAGAACCTCTTTCTAATATCCAACCTAAACCTCCCCTGACACAACTTCAGGCCATTCCCTCAGATACTGTCAATGGTCACTACAGAGGAGAGATCAGTGCCTGCCCTTCCTCTTCCCCTCACAAGAAAATTGAAGACTACAAAGAAGTCTCCCCTCAGTCTCCTCTTCTCCAGGCTGAACAGACCAAGTGACCTCAGATGCTTCTCACGTGGCTTCCCCTCAAGGCCCTTCATCATCTTTCTTGTCCTCCTTTGGACACTCTGTAGTAAGTTGATATATTTCTTATATTGTGGTGCCCAAAACTGCACACAATATTAAGATGAGGCCACCTCAGTGCAGAACAGAGTGGGACAATCCCCTCCCTCGACCAGCTGGAGATGCTGTGCCTGATGCCCCCCAGGAGATGGTTGGCCCTCCTGGCTGCCAGGGCACAGCTAACTCATATTTAACTTGCCAACAACCAGGACCCCCAGGTCCATTTCCACAGCACTGCTTTCCAGCATTCCTGAGTCTGCACATCCAGGGTTGTCCCATCCCAGGTACAGAATCCAGCACTGTCCCTTCTTGAACTTCATATGGTTGGTGATTGTCCAGTCCTCTAATTTGTCGAGGTCTCTCTGAAGGGCCTCCCTGCCTTTGAGGGAGTCAACAGCTTCTCCCAGTTTTGTGTCATCTGCAAATTTGCTTAGTATCCCATCCAGTCCTCCATCCAAATAATTTATGAAGATGTTGAAGAGCACAGGACATAAGATGAAGCCCTGCAGAACCACACTAGTGAAAGCATAGGGGCAAGAAAAAAAATCTATACAGTGGGCTGTTTAGAGAGGTTTGCTCCCAAAGCTGCCATTCAGCCTTCAGAAGAGCTCCGGTCCAGGAGCTGGGCTACAGCTGACCAGAGCAATCTGAATTTTGAGTCTTTCTCTTTTGAGCTACCCTTTCATCTTTGCCTAACCCTGTCTTTCCCTGATTTCACCAGCATAAAAAGTCAACAGCAGATAATCTGGCTTCTTTCTGTCAGCCTGCCAAGGTTAGCAGCAGCCACACTGATGTGTCCTTTTGTTTAGCATCTGGGAGCTAGGATGGAAGAGAGAGCTTTTTCATGAAATATTCGCTCTTTTTCTGTTCTCTGATAAATTAGTAAGGAGTTTTTGCTGATGAGTCTTACCCTTTTCTACTTTGAATGCCAGGGCTACTGAGCTGTGACAATTTAAATGAGTGAGATATCTGAAAACTGATGAGTCTAATTTTAAATCCCTCATTGAAACACATAACAAAATCCTCCTTAAAGCTGCCTGCAGGAAAGTGATGTTCCTCTTTGTGGATGCACTGGCATTTTTCTCATTGTGAAGAATCCGATTAACTCAATGAAACTTATAATGCCAATGGGCCATCAGCCTCTGTTATTTGTCATGAACTGTCTCCAGTGGATAGTACCAGTAGTCCTTTAAATACCTGTGTTATATCATACTCAAATGACAAGATGTAGATCCACCTTTCAAATATTTCTGTGGTATGCAGGTTTTCATGCTTATTTTGGTACATTTCTACAAATACTTAGTACCAAAGCACCAACTGACCCTGCCTGGAATTTACTCTTCTTCCTCCACCTGTTTACCTGTATTGAGTACTGAGTGTAATAACATTTTAGTCCAAAATGTTCACTGTCTATATGGACTGACTAAGCAATGGCAGGAAAGAAGTTTTTCTCTTTGTGTTGGCTAACAGGAAATTCCATGGGACTGGTGGAGTTTGTAACTATGTCTGCCAGGGGTTTCCTCTATAACCTGAATAAATCCCTCAGGACCAAACTCAAGTCATTTAGTTCACTGAAGCAGGTGCTTAGTTGCTTCCCATGGACACATTCCTTCCCTTGTGGTCCTTTCCCCCCCATTCTCCCACCTCATAAATTCAGGGCAATGCCAAATGCTTTATCCCACCTTCCCAGCCTCACTGAGCACCAGCTCCCGAGGGATGGGGAGGAAGCAGTATTTGTAACACTTTGTACAGCAGCCTTATGAGGATAGATTCCTTGCCCTGGTGCCATCAGAGCCTAGAGGATGGATTTATTTCACTAGCTCTAGGTGCCTCAGCTGAGTAGAAACCTACTTCTGCTTTATAGTGTCCATGTAGAGAAGTAGACACTTTCAGCCCTGCTTCACCTGACTTACACTCCTTCTTCAGGCTAAGAAGAATGGCACTCTAAAAGCACAAGTTTCTGGTCATTGGTTCAGACTCAGAGACGTACATGTATTCAGGTGGACACCGTCCTCTTATTCTCTGGAGAGTTTCAATATGGTGCCTCAAGGATTGTGGCAGCTGAGACTTTCAGCTCTAAATTTGTTCCCGTTTCATCCTTTTTCACCTGGAATAAGCTCAATCTGTGCCCATGCCTCACTTGCACTCATGTAATTAAGGACTTCTCACACTCTGAGGCGGTGGGTAGAAGGTAGTGATTACAAAAATAAGACAAATGTAACATCTCTGGGGCACCTAAGGATGAGACTAAGAAAATGCTTAAGAATGAGGAGGAGTGACAGACAGTTGGGTTGGAAAACATTTTCCTGCATTCAGAAGCTGGCTGAATTTTACTTAGCTGAGAGTACATGGAAGTAGGAAAAGCATTCC
>JAOXXN010000446.1:28346319-28372223 GCA_026770055.1 Myrmophylax atrothorax
CAAAACTGTGATAGAAATAAAACAATAACCTCTATTGAAAGCACATGGGAATTCTGGGGGCTACGAGGTAATTATACCAAAGTGAAGATGGTTGCAGACACAGCCGCAAAGATTCTTTGTGTAAAAGAAGACAGAGTCCCAGCCATAGCTCACCACACTTTTTGCTGAGGCAGGAGAACAGTAATAGCAAACACCCCACTGCATCCCCACCTGGCTGGAGTTCTCACCTTGGTAAACTTTTGGGCCAGAACCTACAGCCCCTCTGGGGTTTGTGGATGTGAGTATGCAGCAGTCAGCCAAAATTAGTAAGCAAGGGGAGAGACAAGCTTTTCCCAGGTGCAGCTGGCTGGGTTTGGGCAGCAAGGCAACAGCCCGCACCTAGGGACATCCTTGACTGCTCTCATACTTCCTGCACAAGCCAAAAGCCAGAGGCACTGCCCCTGGGGTGCCCAGTGGCCACTCACACAAGACGGCAGTGCAGCATGCAGCAGGGTGCTTTGCCCTCTGCTGTGCTAAATTCAGCCCCTTAAAATGAGTTTGATAATGCAAGTGGTGACCTTAAATATGTGAGGGCAAGGCTGGGCAGGAAAGCCATTTATGAATTTCTGGGCCCTGGAAAAGACATCCAAGGCAGCCCAAATTACACGTATCTGTATTCATGACACAAGATATGTTTTGTAATAGTGATAATAACAATTACATTGCTTTGGGTAAAACCCCTGTAACTGTGTAGCTTCCCTGTCGCTACTGCTCAAACTTCACCAGACCCAGCTTGTTACTTGTTTCATATATAGTGAGAGCACAGAGCGCTGGCACAAGGGTTTGTCCTTGTGGGTTTGAAGTACCTTGTCCTCAGGTTTCAGAGAGAGAAGGTGCCAGTCTGACATTTCATCTGTCTGAAAAGGAGTTCTGTGAATTCCCAATTTGACAGTTGCTAGAGAATGAAATGGATGTTGAGTGACTTTTTTTGCTGTAAATTTTTTTTTACCCAAATATATTTATTTCAAAACAAGGCTTTGCCCATTTACTTTATTTAATTTTTGTTATATCAGTAGAAACACTAGCTTCTCCTTTCTGAAAAATCTAAATGCTTGATATTTTTCTTATATTTTAAAAAGTAAATTTGCTGATATATGCATTTAAAATTACTTTTAGTAGGTTCTTCTGTATTTTACCTTATATATTTAAAAAGTATCCACATAAAATTAGAACATTGGCTTGGTTCTGCCATTAGTGAGTTTCTTAGATTGACTTTTCAGTTCAATGAAAATATGAGGGAATGTTTCAGACTTAGCAATGCAAATTGCCTTATGTTTTGGGACTTAGAGAAAACAGGACAAAACAAGAATCTGCGCAACACTATCAAAAATCAAAATCATTACTAGATGTTATTTCCATCACAGATTTCTGGAGTACTGAGTGAGTGAACACCCCAACCTTGAGTTACTTGTAATAAAAATTAACCTGAGTGGAAGGAAATATCCCTTGTCCCTCCCTGCTCCTGACTCATTTCTCATATAGAGTATCTTTGACTATACCTACTTGGGAAGGATAATACTGTGATTGACAAAAAAATTCTAGTTCCCTTCTTAGTACCCACAAAAATGCAACATGGTAAAATAAGGAGAAGAAAATGTTTATTCTGAATAAAAGCATAAATTATTTATGGATTCATCACTTCAGGCTTCACCCTCAATACTTTGTTTCATCACTTCAGGCTTCACCCTCAATATTTTGTTTTGTGGTGGTTACATGTCATATTTGGACTTGCTAATGGTAGCATTCTCTAGCACCATCTTTGACTGCTGCCAGCTCTTGTTTCAGGGGCAGGATACTTCCAAAGCCATAGAAATACAGCTGCAACACGCAGTGCATGGATATACAAATCTTGAATGTGAAAAGAATGTAAATGTATGTTTATGTCTCATTCTTCTTGTTTGACATCTATAGATAGAATAAAAAAGAACTCGTGAGATTTCATCGATTCTGCTTTGCCCTGGGCTGGAGCAGGAGAGGAATCCCACAGTATTTTTTTCAGTGTTAGTTTTTTTTCTGGTTTTAAATATCCCAGTAATGGGTCTTCCATCACTCTTCCTAAGAGCCAACTCCAACCCAGACCTTTTTATGGAGTGCTTTTTACAGTACTGCAAGAGACTGTAAGCCCTGTAAATGGTTCTTCTGAATAGCACTGGGCATGTGAGCTATTGTTGCTCACCATTAGCAAACATGCTCAGATGTCTTGCTTCAGTTTCCCTGTGGTCATCCTCATACATTACAAGCACTTGAAGCAGTTCCTGTCTCCTTTGGTTCTTTCTTTTAGCCTTCCCTCACCACTCTTCATTGTTACACAGCAATGCCTTGTGCTGAAGAACCACTGGAATGGATCCCCAAGGTAACACCGGGAGTGAAAGAGAGAGATATGTTTATGACTGTTCTCTATCCTTCTAAACAGCTTTATCACTGTTAATAAAACAGTAGCATGGCCAAAAGAAGAGAGAAAGAGACTGCAAATCTATAAGGCTCACTCTATTTTAGGATCCACATTTCTTTTGAGTTCTTGCTAATGTCTTGAAAAGGGGGACTGAACAGCCCATTGTATGATCAAAGCAGCCAAGCAGGAGATTCCTGGATGTGCAGCTGGGAGGACATTAATGACTATCTTTTTTTCAACCCCATATAGGTAAGCCAAGCCCTGTATTGGCTGAGTCCTAGACATTTCTCAGTGTCAAACTTTCATCTCAGACTGAAGCAACAATGCTAATTGGGCCTGAGGTCGAGTGTAAGGTTGTGATTTCACATCACTTGTTGACATTGCCTGAAAAGAATGGGTAAGTTCTGATACATTGCTCTGGATTTGCCAGAATTTCAGACAACTATTTCCACTGCTTTACCACCCATACACTAGATAAAGAAGTCGCTTATTGAGTCTTCTTTTTTCATGTGTCTATTTTTCGCTTTTCCAATGATATTGGAGATCTGTGCTGTTGTCTTGACTAGAAACAGCCTAGAAAAAAGTTTGGTTAATAGCTATCATCCTCCACAAAACTGTCTGCCTGTTTCGAGATTATTTAGGATTTTAGAATTCCTCAGGGTGAATGAATAATGTAAATGTATGAGTAGGTTGACCAACAGAAGACCTTTGGCTAATATCAACTGGAAAAGTAGCTGTATTGACCATATTTAAACTCGTCACTGAATCCACCCCTGATGAGAAATGACCGATAATTTCAAAGGTACATTGCAATTTTCCATACCCAAAAGTATGTGCTCAGGGTGTGGGTATGCCAGTCTTTGAGATGGGAGAAGGCAAGTCCCTTGCAAAGCACAGCTCTCTCTTTTGCAAACAATGGCAGTTCATCATTCCTGCACTCTTCACATTTTCTGCTTCTTCTCTTGGTGTTTATCTACACTGCTACAGCACAAGTTTGACCAGTAAGGAGGCAAACAGAACAAATTTATGGTATATTAGACACAAGTCAACAGAACATGCATTAATTCTTTGGACAGATCTTTAAAAATTGTTCAGATTGATGGATTTTTTTTCTGATATATAGCTAATGGTTTGGATTCAGAATCACTTGCAAGCTGTCACACTAAGTTTTTACATAAAAGTGACCTGCTTTCTACTTCATTTTTGTTGTTGTGCACAAATATAACAGGTTTATGGCATCAAGTCACCTTACAGAGTGGTCATGAGTATTCTAAGAAGAGTGGTTGGTGAGTATTTTTTGAGGGGGGTAGGATTAAATGTTTAGTAAGTTCTTGTTTTTTTGTTGTTTTATCTGTTTTCAAATTCTGATGAGTAGCGTGAGTGTAATTACGGAATTTCAGTATTTATAGAAAACTGACAGTTTATAAGGATGTACCTGTGTGGATGATTTAATCTGTGACAGCACCTATTAAGCATAAAAAGATAGAGGTATTATCCTACAAATATAGAAATTTGGCTTTTTTTATTATTACTGTTTAGAAGATGGATAAACACAGTGTAGCATGTAAAGCCTGAGGGCTTTACAGGGAGAGGAAAAATAGAGACAAAGTATTAACCCACATAGGTAAGAAAATATAACTTATGGAAAAAATGAATACATTTTAATACACTAGTGAAAGTGTGGAAAGGCCTCCATGTTGCTACCTGGTGTTAAATGAAATCATAAAGGTTGAGTAGTTATGTCACCACAACCTGACATGTAAGACAACCACCTGTAACAATCCTGAACCTGCTTCTGATTATTTGCCACAATATAAAGTAACCAAGAGGAGCCCAGGCTGGAGGGAGGTGGAGGAGATCAGATGGCCTCGGGCCCAAACCTGGAGGAAGGGGAGGTGTTAACAGGAATACTGAGAGAAATGGGAAGCAATGGGGGCCGAGGTTACCAGGGGGATAGGCAATTAATACAGAGACACGCAATACTCCTTGTTAATTCTGAAATATTGACATATTTTCTACCTTGAGGCTGAGCTGAATTAGCTGAGATAATTGCTAGTACAATTTTACTGATACAGCTATTTCTCCTGAAGTAACCTCAGAGACAAATACGGATCTTTGTGATGAATGTACAAGAATAACATCGGAGTGTTATGCCCAGCATGGGCACAGTGTGACATATGTGAGCAGAGCAAATGAGCATATCAAAATATTTCTCTGTCCATTCACTTTGATTTTCCACATCTGCTAAAAGGGATAAGTTTGTGCTAACCAAGAAGAGTAAAGGTCTGTTGGTTTGGTTTGCTGGTTTCAGTCTCACATTTCTCTTTTCAGAGGTGAGGATGAAAGAAGATTTATTTTCTTTTTGCAATCTCTTTGATCACTCCTGAGCATCATGTGACTCTTCTCCATGCAAGATGGATAGATGGATGACAACAGACTTAATGAGGGAAATATAAATAGATTCGGCCCTAAGACTAGGGTCAAAACCATCTTTTAATGTTTCAATGACCAGATTTTCTAAACAGCAGGGGAAAAAAAAAAGCTTGGAAGGAAAAAAAATGGGACCTATATTCTCCAGAGTGACTAAGGGCTTCGTCTGTCTGAACTGACTGCCTAAAGGAGCTGTGTTTTTTCAAGGAGTGAATAGCTTACAAGCCTTACTTCTCCTTCATTTTGATGGAAAAATAACCAAATACTCCAGTTATTTATTTTGTCTTAATTTTTCATAGGATTATCAAAACTTTTGAGAACCTCTAAAGTACTTCACCCATATCAACAAGCTCTATAGACAATGCCATTGGACCAACCAGAATTTAGGTGGCCTGCCTTCTTTAGGTTGCTTGATGGTGATACTGGAGTTTACCCTGCACACTCCTCTCTGCTGTGGCTGTGTTTCCCACGGTTGAGCAGGACCACAATGGCTGTGAAACATATTTAGAAGAAGGCAGAAAGATTTATGTTATGAATCATGACAAGCATGATGAGTTCATGTCATGGTTTAATCACAGCCTGCAAGTAAGTACCACTCAGCCACTTACTCACCTTCCCTCCTCCCCCTGGTGAGAGGGGGAAGAGAATCGGAAAAATTCTGGGATGAGATAAGAGGATTTTAATAATTTAAATAAAATAAACCTAAAATAATAATAACAACAAATACTCTTAGTAATGAAGAGCAGAGAGGGAGGGGAATAAACACAAGAAAAAAGAATTATGTACAATATAATTGCTCACCACACACTGAGTGATGCTGAGCCCATGCCCAAGCAGTGATCACCTCTTCTGGGCATCTCCCCTGAGTTTATATACTGGCAATGAAGTTCTGTGGCATGGCATATGCCTTTGGCCAGTTCAGATCAGCTGTCCTGGTCGTGTTTCCTCCCAGGTTTTTGTGCATCTGCTCTCTGGCAGATCATGGGAAACTGGGAAGTCCTTGATTTAGAGTAAGTACTACTTAGCAACAACTAAAACATCAGTGTTACCAATTTTATTCTCATACAAAATCCAAAACACAGCACTGAACCACTTAATAAGAAAAAAATTAACTCTATTCCAGCTGAAACCAGGACTGTTCACTTTCTGTACTGTAACATCACTGACAAAGTACAAGCACCAGGTTCCCACTATGGTTCCAGAGACACAGTTATATGATTTTCTATTTCAAGATCTGCATGCTCTGTGCACAGTGTATTGGGCACCTGCAGTATCACCTTGTCCATACTTACACTCAACTACTGCCTCTCTTGATTTTTTTCTTCTTTTTAATCTGAATTTGGTCTCTCCCATCTGACAGGTCCTCTCTCTGCTCACCCCAGGGTCATTGAGTCAGGCTAGGTTTCCACCTGGAGCAATCCAGGTCTGCAGCTCTCTCTGTACTTAAAGGTAAATGGGCTGGACAGAGGTATTTTTCTCATTACAGGCTGCTCAGAGAGTGAGACTTTATTTATGTCAAATAGATAGGAGTTTGGTTCACCTCCAAAACTCAAAAAATTATTCTCATTTCATTTAATTTGGCATGCTAGATTTTTTTTTCAATCTACTATCTCACTATTTTTAGAATTCATATAAGTTCAGTGAAATCTCATGGTAGTGCATAGAAGCCAATTACAGAAGCATAAGAAAATAAGCAAAGAATTTCCCAATGCAGAAAGTCTCCTCATCAAGATATTTTCTTCCACAACACTAGGGAAAAAAAAGCCCATATGGCAGTGATTCTGGAATTAAAATAAATAATAATTGTGCAGTCATTACTTTTATGATGATAAAGCCTTCTCACCTTTAAGCTAACATTATGCATGTGAAATAAGTTGGAAGTTTGCCTTTAAGATGAAAAATTATGTGACAAAGAAAGGGCCCTGTTCCTGAGCTGTTGAGAATGATTCCAGTGAATTCAGTCACTGCCACAACAAACACAAGTCAACTCTCTTGATGTTTTTTTCTGCCCCAGTCATGGAGGAGCAAGGAGTACCATACAATATCATATGGCACATAAAGTTAAGTCCCAGCTCCTACTCTTTGCTAGAGGTCTCATTTACATGTAAATTCTTACTGGCTTCCCCCTGGTTACTCTATTCCATATTTTAAGTCTTTTTTCCTAATGAAACAATCTAGCAGAACTAATCCAAACATGGGCTTAATTAATCAACATTTGGCAGTCTATAACTCTACGCTCCAGTCCAAATTGCTTGTGACAACTTTCTTAATGCACGACCAAAATATTTACAGGGAGCCTCTGCCTCAATCAGCTGGCTGAATATTAAATTTATTTGATATATTTTAATAAAAATGCAATAAATATTTTTTTCTTAGCTGCCCATAGAGCATTTTACAGGAGAAAGTGACATTATGTCATCTTTAACTCACTTTAGAAGAAAACAAAGTAAGAGTCTTTTATAATACAGTGACATTTTGCTTGGGTCATGACAGCAGAAAAGGAAGCTACTGAACTGAGGAACATGCTAGTGCTGGTGATAAGAAAGGGCTGAAACCAAGCATCTGACAAATAAATATTCTCAAGTTTGCTTAGTGCTCAATGTTACCCAGTTGGAAGACTGTAGATAAAACCAAACTTACTTCCATCCTGAGCCTGCTGTTTTCTGGCAGCCTGAAAGAACAGGAGAAGAAAAAAGTAAATCTCTTCCTGATCAGTTAGATTCAGTTCTGCTGTCATGCTTTGGGAGAAGAAACTAGGTCCACTGCAATTTTTGTGAACAGAAAATGTTCAGTCTTCTTCCTGTTACAACTTCTTTTTTTCAGTTCTAGTTGTGTTTTGTTAAGGTGAAGACACAGTTGTCTCATCGTATGGTATGAGCTATTTTTGCTTTAAATTCTCAGACAGATACGTGTTTGAGAATTGAAGTTCCGTGTTGGATTCAGACCTGAATTTAACAGACAGCTCCTCTCTTCAGAAAGGATGAAATCCAATCATTAGATCTCAGCACTATAGTGATGTGAATATGGATGCTTGGCTACAGCTTCCCTAATCTACAGATGATCTGCAGAACCACAAAGACAAGAGCTTATCTGTCCTGTGATCCACAGCTAAGGAAACCAAAATCTGAACTGTGAAGAAATTTTCCTATGCGACATCATATACATAATAAATACTTTTGACCCTTTACTTCCATATCAGTAAAATCAAATTCCTATATTATTCTCACCGTAATGAGGACTTAAATGACTTTGCACAGTGTTGCAGGTGACACAAATTACTTGTGTAGACAGGATATTTGTTATTTGATTTGAGTGTTACATATGTTATTTCTATGGGTTTCTGTGTTCGTGTTCTGTGACTTGGATTTCAGTTGGCCATCAACCTTTCTGCACAAGTTCAGGTACAGAGATAATTGACACCACTATTTCATTTCTTCAGATATTCAAGAACTTTTTATCTTGATGAATTCAGGTGTCATAGGAACTATGAATCCAAGGATGAACAGAAATAGCAGAGAGAACAGTAAACCAGAAGCTGTGAGTGTGGCCTATGTATTCTCTGGGCATCTCACAGACTGCTCATGGTTGCTAAAAAGCAAGGGAAGAAGCACGGGGTGCAGAACCCTCCTCCATCAGGTGATAGACTGGAATTTTCACACCAGCTTGATTCTGAAGTTATTTCAGTACACCAACTGGAGCTACTTTGAAGAACATCTGAGGGAAGAAAGTTGGTATTGTATGACTCTGCACTGAGGTCCACAGGAGGTGTCATGGCTGTGACTATGATCTTCATGAAGACAAGTTCAACTTGGAAAGAATTAGTTTGTTTCCACCTATTATTTGTTCATAAAAAAAGCTACTGGTTAGGAAATATCTCCTATCAATCTATTCTCATTTTCCAGAGCCAGCAGTGCTTGTATAATTTCTCAAATTATTAATGAAAAGCAGGGGAATTTTGATCAAGAAATCAACCCACATTACCTCATGTGATGTTTGCAGCCCTGTGTGTCTGCTTGTTGTCATACTTGAACAAAAATATCTTTATATGGAAAGGGGCAACGGTCCATGGTCTACCGCAGTTCTCTCCAAGTACAGGTTTCATTCCACCACCCTGGCTATCAGCATAATGTGTCTCCGTTTGTGTATGTGTCTCACAGATCTCTGACCCTAGTTCTCTGAGCATATCACTGTGGGAGTCACGGAAAAATGTACACCCTTCTCACTGTACTTCATGAAGTAGCCAAGATGATTTCATGGGGCCAACTTGCAATAAAGAGTGCTGCTGAGAGTTAGCCAGGCTGTCACTATGATGTAACTATTCATATCTATTTGTGTGAACATTTAAGGAGGGGTGAAAACAGTGTGTGTAAGAGTAACTTCAGAATCAGCAAATTGGTGATAACTTCTACCAAAGAATCCCAGAGGAGCTGCCCAGGGAGCTTTCTGACTCAATTACCTTTTTTTTTTTTTTTTCCTGAGTGTAAGAATGTCACTACAATTCACAAAGTGTTGACATTTGTTAACACCATCCCAGTCACCAGAAAGGGAAAGTATGATAGCAAAGATAAGCATGGCACAATTAGTCTGATAAGATTGCTTGTTGGGAAAAAAAAAAAAAAAGTAGAAGAAGAAAGAAATGCAAGATTAAGCATGGTAATAGAATTAACCTTAACTGGTATTTTTTTCCCAGGAAAATAGATCTTGTCAAGAAAACCCAATTTCATTCTTTGATGGAATTATAAGTTTAGTCAATGAGAGAAACTGCTCAGGCATAACAGACTTTTGTATGGCATTTGACTCAGTATCACATGCAATTATTTTAATGAAAAATGCTATGCAATACCATAAAGTTAACATTGAATAGATCAAAGCTGGCCATCTGACAATTTCAAATGCTAGCTGTCAACAGGGAAACATCATTGAATGAGAATGTTTCTAAGTGGGGTACAAGAAGCATCAGTTTCAAACCCAGTCCTATCCAATATTTTCATCAACCATGTGAGGGTAAATAATTAAAAAAACCCAAGACAAACAAGTTACAAGATATGCAGCACTGAGTGGAGAGGTAAAAATGATGACATGGTAGACACACAGGGAGATCAGATTCTATTGGATCAGGCAGGAATGTTCCCAGACCAAGACAAAGTCATATACATATATATATTTAAATATAAATAATATATAAGAATTTAGGTCTTCAGAAGCATTCCCTGAAACTACCATTTCTTATCATATACATTTGACCTCATTCCTTTCTAAGAAAATGAATGAAGTCTTCTTCTTGTTATAAACAACTTTTGGTTAGACTTTTATCTTTGGGGGCATTAAAAAACCTCTGTAGAAGAATGATTTAGACTTACAGTCTTTACTAAAAACCTTTGCTGTTGCATAAATGACTCGATTGAATGTTTGCCATCTTATTCCTCTTTCATGAGTGACAGTACCACGGTATTGGATGAATTTGAGTGAAATTCCAGCATAAATTTTCATTTAGTGGGGAACTTGGCAGTGTTAAGGTTTTAGTTGAACTCGTTGATCTTAAATTTTTTTTCCTATCTAAACGATACTCTAATCTGAGGCTGTATTAGGTTGAGCGGAAGGTACAGCAGTACATGGACAGCGGCTACTGCGGGAAGGTGCCCTCAGAGGCTGTTGAGTGGAAATATCCAACATGATACTGTGGAGAGGAGAAGTAATGAGATCTTTGTTGTATGAATGGGAAAGCAGGGGGAAGATTAACTCCCAAATATGGCCTTGATGTGATGGATGATAGAATCACAGTCACAACTATAATGGAGAGCATATAAATGAGCTGCAAATGCTACTTGATGCCTGGAGAAAATGCTGCAGGGGAAGAGCTAGATCAGTTTAGCTTGTTAAGAAGCAAAAAAGAATGTGAAGTTATTAAACACCATGTCTTGTTGGGAGAAATCCGGGTCTGAGAGGGCTCGTAGCTTAGCAGAGAAAAGTATTACAAGAATCAATGGCTGGAAACAGAAACCAGACAAATTTAAATGAGAAATTAGGGAAATTAGGGAAAGCTGTGAAAGTATGGAGCATTAACCAGTGAGCAAAACTACAAGAGGAGAGATGTGTTTCCTTTCTAACAATATATTCAGATCAAGACTGATATCTTTCTGAAATATATGCTTCAGCCAAGTATGAGTAATTTGGCTTGACACAGGGGTGACTGGGTGAAATTGAATGGCCTGTGATATGCAGAAGGTCAGGAAAGCTGAGATATTGTCCTTTATGGCCTTAATCTCTATGAATCTATGAATATTATAGTTAGATACAGTAGATATTTTTGTACTTGGTTAACATGCATCTCAGATATGATTTATTAAAGCTTTCCACCTCTTCAGTGATACTTCTTGGCCAGCTGGAGGGCAGACCCAATGGCACACACTGCAGACTATTGATCACCCAATGTGATGGTTTACTGATAGTTTTTTTTCTGTAAGCAGTGGTTACAGTGGATAACACTCACACAGACCATATGATGAGTTATTTCTGCAGAAAATGTTGGTAGAATCATCCTAAATAATGTTTGTATCAGAGCCCCATGGTAGTTCACAACAACAACAACAAAAAAGGCTTAAACTCCTCAAAATCTTTTTTTTTTCTTAGCTTTGACATCAAAGAGCTCTTTCCTTCCTACAACCCAAGTGGGGTAAAGCACTTTGACAGGGATGGTGAGGCTTCATCTGCTGACTGTGCTACACAGCAATGTGCTCCTAAAAACTGCTGCATGGTTAAAGACTTTTAGTACTTTTTCTCTGCTTTTACCACTCTCCTCCATTTTGCAATGTGTAGACCTATGAAGCTGTTTGTACCATGTATAGATAATTTTTCCTTGTTCAGCAGACTCACATGAACGATCATTGCCATAATGAGTGCATTTTGTTTTGGCTCATACATTCACTTACCTGTTACAATGTTGCCCAAACACTGTCCTTTCTTATTTACTAAACTGAAAGGCAAAATGTATTCAGTAGGTAAAGGATAATTGCCTGACCAATTTTATATGGTGCTCAGTACTCTGATCTCTAGCTCATCATTAGATCACGTTTACCTTAATTCATGGAAGTGTGTACCTTACAACTTCATTCATAATGATCTTTAACTCAGTTGTATTATAGCAAAATTACTTGTTTTCCTAACTTTTGAAAAATTAGCAGTGCATCTTGCCCTTGTTAAAATACTTCTGCTACTCAGACTAAATATACATGTGAAGTGCATACTTGTAGCATAGCAACTGCTTCTAGTAGTTTATCTGTAATGAATGTGAGAATTTAAGATTAATGTGTTTCCATAATGTTCTGTGAGCTTAACAATGCCAGGAAAGCAGTTCACTGCCCCTCAGGAGCTTCAGCCTCTTGCTTCCCTCTGATTACACCCGAGGTCCTAGAGGGAGTATGGTCTTCAAGAAATGTTTTTCATTTTGCCCAAGTAGACTCCTTAGTAATTTGCTTTTTGGGCCATAGCAGTAAGAAGCATATTTTCCTCCACTTTCTCACAAGCTACCTAAGAGCTGATGTGTCCTTTTTGTCAAGTGCTGAATCTGCATTATGCCTGACATACAACAAGCAGTCCCTCAATGCGCAGAAAGGCTGCCTTGCTGTCATTGTCTCAGGAACACCTCCATGCTTAGCAAATACAATAGATAAAGAAAGCAGCTCTTCAAGAAGCAAACAGGCAGTCCTCACTTGCATAATCCTTGCAGATATCTTCCAGTGGGAGGATTTGATTAGACATCCTTTCCATGGGATCCTACTTGGACAAACATGCACTTTCACCTCTAAGGCATGACAGGAGGTCTAAAATACCCTTGTTACTCAGTCTCCCAGTGGTGGACACAGGTAGCAAGGTTTATCAGCAATATTTTCCAAGTCCCAGAGGGAAGATTTGTAACTATAGCACCTTTTAACCTTGTAGCACAACATAAAATGTTCATGCATTTGGGGTTTTTTTTTAGTGTGCTTCCTTTCCTGTCCCTATCTGGCCGGCAAGGCTGGAGTTAAAATCTAGGGAATGCTCATGGTTTTTCAAACTTTAGGGTTGGTTGGTGTTGTTTTATTCCCTACTGTGCTGCTGCTGAGAAAAACAGCTGCTCATGCCATAGCTATTTTCCGTTGTGATTTCTATTTGTGACTTCTACATGTGACTTTAAGTGGAAACCAGGGTGAATCGAGTGAACCTGTATCTAGAGATCTTGTCAGTCAGTCATTTTTGTTTTTTGTCATTGGGCTGGAGAGAGGTGTTGGCTTTTGTGGGTGCTATCTCGCCAGTTAAACTTCCTGACCAGGCTGGGCAGCCTGCCCTAGTGGTACCATAAATCCATCTGGAAGCAAAAAGAGAAGGTTCCTGTTGACAAAGATGAGGCACTTAAAGAATCATCTCAAAGCAACAATGTACTTAAATGTGAAATCAAGATACATAAAATGAGAATGCCCTTGGTTAGAATTGCAGGCCATTGAGTCCAAGGAGTGTGTCTCACTGACTATCAGTATGGGTTGTGATAGCAGCATGCAAGCTCCTAAAAGGTTTTGACAGTCTCGTGCTTTCTCATTGGAAGACATAGTAAGACCAGTTTGTCAGAGATTTTTTATCTCTACACATTATTCTCCTTCAGATCCGTTTCTCAAAGAGGCAGGTTCATTCCTCTGTTTCACAGCAGCCTTTGTGTGTCAGCCACAGCTTTTGTTTCTGAGAAACATATGTACCATAAGGTGTTTTAATTAATCTCATTACTATACTGCCTATATTGACTGGTTAAATGGTATCTCACGCTAGGCTGATTTCCTCGTTAAACCTGGGATACAAGACGCAAAACAGAAGGTGCCATACGGTGGATACAAGAGTTGGACAATTCTCATGGGAAGATAAAATTTTTAACAGTTTCCTCTGTTTATTAAATAGTTGCATGTGACTGGGCTGACAAATGCTACTCATTCTGGCCATTCAAGTCCTGGTCAATTGCCTAATTCCTTGCCTGTCTGCATCTACTTGAGGTCCAGGTGCATCGCTGAAGGGACTCACCATTGACTTTGGTCCTAAGGCTCACACAGGTCTTTCAAAGTAGGATCAGTGCTGGCCACCTTTCTGCTGCTCCTCCTTCAATAGCTCTTTGAGGCTCCTCAGGTCATACCTAAACTGATCTTTGTGTCAGTCAGGACACTAGTGTCTTGTGTCTTAAAGGCTTAATGACCCAAACTAAGCAACAGAGGTTTCCTTATGTAAAATGGATGTGTTTTGACTCTGTGTTTGAAAGCACTCCCAAAGCTGGTATGACCTTGTTTGCTTTCTCATTTTTTTAACCATCTGTATTGTTGGGAAGCAGTCAGGGTCTTTCAGACAAATCTAAATACCTTTTCCAGGATGTATTTTTTTTAATTAAAACCCTCCAAAAATGCAGGTGAGAAACCAGCTTACAGCATCTTACCTTTCTATCAACTGGAAAAATACTGCATGGAGGCAGTATGTATAGACATATACTAAAATCCCATTAATTCTCTCCTAATCCAAGTAGCAACCTTGTTGACCGTGCCTGTCTTAAAATTTCTGTTGTCAAATTTGTTATCTTTTCAACAATTTTTTTTTTTTAAATAAAATACAATGAAGCCCTTACCAAAAATCTACTCCACTACTATTTCAACAGCAATAACTACTATACAACTATTAATTCTGTAATTAGACAGAATTATTCTGAGTAGGAAAAATATGAAGTAGGACATAGGGGTTTTTTTGGGGAGTGTTATTATTTTTTTTCCTGAAAAGCTCAGACATACGAACTAATGAAAGGATCACCCAGTGCCCTTACTGAAATTCCTGGCAACAGAGCCCAATTAGATGACAGTGTTGTTGCATTTATTTGCCATAGAGAAAAGAAAAGCAGATGCATGGCTTAAGTTTGAACCCATCTGAAATATTCAGAGGTTCTATGGTCAGCCTCCTGGATAGATAGCAACCCCATATCTCCCTGCATCACACCTGAAAAATCAACATTTCTTCTCACTTTCCTCACTAGCACAATATGAATTGTACAAGACAAATGCTACTGTGTGTTAACTCCCTGACATGACTATCCTCTGTCTTCTATCAACAACTCTCTTTTTCCCAGTTTGATGGTGAAATCTGGCATTGCAGCAGAATCCCAGGTAATAATTCTGCTGATGATACATGAGTCAGGTAGTTTTAAGTTCTTCTGATATATGAATTGGTTCTGAGCTACAGGGAGGAAAAAATAAGTAAAATTTGTCACTGACAAGATTTAGGATATGACTGTAAACCACTGGGATTTCAGCTTTCCATCTTTTCTAGAACACGTTGTTTCTCCTTCTTTGTCACAAAATTTCTAAGGAGAAGTCTATTAGGGTTTTCTTCACTTGAAATTTCCAGTACCACCAGACAAGAAGTTAAAATATCTGGAATTTTCTTTTAAAATATTGAGATTCACTTAAATAATAAGTATGCTTAAATTTTTCCAACTAAAAAAAAATAATTGAAAAGAAAATCATTAGACATAACACTTGTAGAAAAGCCACAAGAGCATTACACTTGAAAATTTCTAGCAGCCCTGAAGTCTCTTCTATAATACTTACAACATAACCTGAAATTTATATTTAACATTGAGATGAAAAACTGGTTTGTTATATCCTTTTCCGCTGTACCCCCTATAATGTTACAACTATTACACAGAAATAGATATGATGCAATCCCTACTAGATTTTGTTAATGAATGTCCAAGGGATATTTTTACATACTGACAACTTTAGGAAAACCAGAGATTATGGAGAAGTCTACATTGATAATGTTAATGAGGCTCTCAGTCTTGCATTCAAGAAGAGGTTATAATAGTGGGTATTTCTTTTTTGGATAGAGAGAAATACTGCAATCACCCCTTGCAATTTTTTTTGTATCTTTTCAATTATTATCTCTGCTCTAAACATGCATATAATGAAGTCATCCACAAGTACTGCACTAAGAGTGGTAGCCATTACACAAGACAGAAACTGCAGATCTCTTCCCAGTACTACATTATCACACAGTGAGAATCTCAGCACAAATTGTGGTCTACCTATTTAAGTACTTTCATGGCCTGAACTAAACAAAACTTATTCTTCTTTTGAACAGGCCGCCTCATCAAATATTCAATACCCAGCAGTATACTGATCATTCTGCACTGGTTGTTTTCCTCCACTTCTATTTATCCTGAGGTCCTCTTGCATCAGATTTCATGGGTTTCCTTCTATGTCATGTGTCCTGAAAGGAGCAGCTAATTCCTGATATAGGACCAGGTGTGGAATAAGTAAAATAACAACATGGAAGAAGAACAGTAATAAAAATGGAGACTTCCTTTCATCTCCAGCCCAAAATCAGATGTTAGAGCTAGTAGTATTATGGAAGAAAATGTGAAGAACAGAGGGATTGGATAGTTTATACTCCCCATCATCAACTTGGTACTCAGGTTCTTTGCCTGGCCATCCTGTCTACATTATTTGGCATTTGGATTCAAAGCTAGTATAAATCCACACAGCACCAGCAGATTTGAAGGATCTAGGCTGATCTACTCTGAAGGGGAATTTGAACCTTGGTGATCTAATTTAGGAAAGGTTTGCAGGCACCCAGGGAGTAGCACTTCATTATTATTCTTTCACAGTACCTGTGTTTTGCATTTATAATAGCAGAAAAAAATTATTCCACAAACCTCTTGCTCAGCAAAAAAAATAGTAGTTCAAGAAGGGCTGGTTGTTCCATCATTCTTTTTATTTTCCAATAATTTTCATATTTCTAACCCTAGCATCATGATTTAGTCTTTGAAGTAGTGGAGGCAATAGGCTGTCCATTGTACACAGAAAAGGCAGGTAGGGCATTTGGGGGCAAACCCACAGAGAAGAACAAGTGCCACTGGCTTGATGTTGAGGAAGGATAAATAGTCTATTGGAAAATTAAAAGCAAATCTGAAAGTCCTGATTTTTGGTTGGTATAGTAATGGGGAGGGGGGTAGAAAGTGAAGGTGAGGCTGCTGCATGAATATCAGTCATCAATTAAGAAAAAATAATTCAGTAAGGGACTCCTTAGAGTTCACATTTGTACAGAAAAACTGGAGAATGTAATCAAGGTTTGCATCCAAAAGACAGGGAAAAGAATCAGGAAAAGAGCCTATTTTAAAAGATATTTTAAACCTTATTTGTTTTGTGTGCATGTGTTCTAGTTACAGGGTCCAGGACCAGTTTATCAGTATGTGAGTATAACCTCAACAGTGTATTCTACACCCCTTATGTAATTTCTGATGAACTGTTAATAATGGATTATTTGCAGCAGCTGCCCAGGGTACAGCTGGCACCTCAGGTCACAAGCTGGGTGTTAAAGAACCCTGGGAATAAGAGAGTGTTTCTGTCTTCACACCTTCACATCTTCCTCTTGGCATCTTTGAAGACCCCAGAATCACCAAAAGAGAAGTTTTCTCTGCACCTTTCCAGGAGAGGTAATATGTCTCTTTTTCATTTCCTTCTATTTTATGTTATGTTCTGGTTTTAAGCATGGACTTTTGTGGACCCTATTTGATACTGACCACTTTGCAATGGGTTTGCTCAGGGCTATTTACATTGAAGAAGAGGGACTGATGGCTGGTAAACCAAGTTACTTCAAAGAGCTGTGAGAATGATGAAAATGACAGACTCGTGGTCTTTTATGTGTGGGCTTCACCACGGATGAGTTCATTCAGTGTCTCAAAATTCATTTGTTGCAAAATGAATTAATAGACTTCACAAAGTCATTTTAACTTTTCAGAAAGAAATTTGGCTATTTGTCATCTCTCCACACTCCATACTTTCTCTCTGACCCTTGATTCCACTTGTCAAATAACTGGCAAATGAGCTGTCTTAATACAAAGACCCAGAAAGCTGCCTTCATGACCTGGTCTCTTGTGTGGAAGAGGAATTACACATAAAGTTCAGTTGTGACTGATGTTTTTGCTTGAGATGGAGGCTGAGACTGCAGTAGACCAAGGCTTAGGGCTGGATTTTAGTCTACTGAATTTTCACAAGAAAGTGGGTTTTTGAGATGTTTCCTGAGTTGGATTGATTTTGAAAGAAGTAAATTGCACTTTCTTTCCCTCTCATCTATTTTTCTTTTTTTTTTTACCTTTTTTTTCCCCCCTTATCTCATAATCTGAAATTTCATGGGAGTAGATATTATCCTGACATTTAGTTATGCCTGAATTGGCTTTTCACTTTTGAATGCAATTGCTATCTTATCTAATTTTGCATCTGAGGATTTCAGTGCAATTGTAGGTGCACAACCATGTGTGAATGTGTACATACAAACACACTCAAAAGCATACACAGACAGACACACACAAAGAGACTTGTTTTTTGTTGTTTTGGTGGGTTTTTTTAAATGGCAGTTCAATCTACTTAAATTATTTAGAAATACAATCAGATTTCACCATATAATTTTGGACAAATAAACGTTTTATGGATTTCAGTGTCATTCTTACCCATAAGGTAGGAGAAATCATTTTTTTGTCTTTTAATAAGATATCAGGGTAGACTATTGGGGCTGTGAAAGTTGTTCACACCTCTCTCCTTCTCCAAGAATGTATGGACTTTAGGAAAATCTTCTGTCCCTCTGGAGAGCAGTCCGACAGCTGGCTGTTGTGAACTTTTGAAGTTCAAAGTAGAACCACTCTGTATCAGCCTTAAATATTCACAGACACAAAGTGAAAAACTCATTTTAGCCAGGAGGTTAGAGTTATTTATATGGTTTCTGGTCTCTGTGCCAGTGAATATTTGAAGAACTGCTACATCATCTTCAAAAGACAAGAGTGAAATAGGCATATCTTCAACTATTGTTCAGTTCAGTGGTTAAAACAAGCTTCCATGAGCAAGAGCAGTTGGTTGAAATCCTTGTTTTCAACATTGTTAGAGGAATTCTAGACCCCATTGATGTACGATGGCATAGCAACCACGCTGCATTGCACTCCCTCCTTTTCATTCACTTTGTGAATCTACTCCTCTTTATAATTAAAGCATTTCAAAATGCTTTATTTTCACTTTGGACAAAATGCACTCCTGAACATCAAATGAACCTCTCATAATTTCATCTTTCAAAAAAAGCAGTGGGGTTGCCATTAAATGTTTGGTATTTCAGCCATAAACCAAAAGTTGGCAACCTCACATGCCCTTAAATGCAACCCCTCCCCTTCCAAACTTGAAGTGGAAACAAGTGCTCCTCTCTTCACTCCAATGCACTCTCCACTCTAACATAATCTTCCTCTCTCCTGTGTGTAGCATTTTGGGGACCTTTGAGAGGACAGCAGCTCTTTATGTATTTTACTGCTACTCACCTACTTTTGGAAAATGACTTCATGAAGCATTGAAAGATATTATAATAATGTTGATGACTGTAATGAAAGATATGGAAGAGATGAGCAGTCGATAGATTTCTGATACCATTACACTGTTTGCCCTAGTTGCTTTCTGGCTTTTTCCATTATCTTGCACTAATTTAGGGAGTTGAATTACCAGGCTGAGGGAAGTAAAAAGCAACTTATTCTGAGTTTTCCTTTTTAATTAGTCTCACTCCATCTTCCTCAGCTCCCTTTCTCCTCCAGCAGGAAGCAATATGACAGTTATTAGACAGCTGCATAACCAGCTGGTTGGAGGTCTCCAGGCTACTGATTGCTCTGGTAAGATCTACGGGAAAGTCAGTTCACTGTATCCTAATGTGCAGAAAAGGCATCTGCCAGCTCTGCTTGCAATTCTGAATGCATGGAAAGGAAGCTATTGACCTATCATTCTTATGAAGCCAAAATATCTAGAGAGCTGGGCTTTACAGTGGTTATAAAAGAAAGCATTCTCTCTGTATCTCATTTCTAAAGCACCTATCAATTTAGTATTTAAATTGCTGACCTAGATCCACTCCTCATTCATTCAAAAGGCATCAGTTCATGCAACCCTGAAGAAGTCTGGACCTAGCCCAGCACCTCAAACAAAAATGCCTGCAAACAAGTTGACGCTGTGGGTTTCTCTCTGTAACCTTCACCTCCATATCTGTCATTTGGCTTCTGCTGAGAGAGTGTGCAGGGAGACTGGGGAACAGCCACTGGAAAAATGGCAACAAAGAAGAAGCAAGCTTGTGGATAATTAACTGCAAATGCAGCAGACAACTGTTCTTTTATTCATTTTTTGCTCTTTTTAGAATGTACTTGTAGGTACTCATTCTGTGCCTCAAGCACTTTAACAATCACTTACAAGTCACAGGCTAAATAAGGGGTGTACCTGTGAGCAGATCCACGGCTGCTCAGTGTAGCTGTACAGAAAGAAGAAAATTGATGGCCTGCATGGAATGATAACAAAAACAGAGGTCTGACACACCACATGGGTACAGGTCCCCTGTGGGACAGCATCAGCATCTGATAGGCTGAAGAGGTCTCAAAGCAGTGATGGCTTTGTAAGTTAAAACCATCACCTTGAAATCCACCTGGGAGTTTAGCAGAGGTCAGAGAAATGCATGGAGTGAGGTCTAAATTGCTCCCAGTGTGCAGTCTGTCAGGCTGCAACATGCTGTGCTGGATTTGGGCTGAATATTTTGGAGGTGTACCAGCATGGAGAGCACATTAAAGTAATCTAATCCTCTGTCCTGCATAATTGGGGCATTATTCCCTTCTATTTTGCTTTCTTTGTTCGCCTTTTGTTTGATTTCAATATGATGAGGTGCACAAAACTGCAAGTGGATTAGCACAAAAGATTTTGTAAGGTTTACTGCTAGGTTTGTATTCTGCTCTCACTTGCATGGGATTTGTGCTCACAGGTAATCTGAAGCACCACATGTAATGGCTTTCCTGAAGTGGTTATTTGGCTCAGATTTTTTAGCTCTCTGTCTCTTAAGATTAGTACTGGATGGTATCTCTTGATGGTTCAGTGCCAGCTAGTGATATATAGTAATTTCCAGAGCCTGCTTTTTTATTTTGTTTTGTTTATTTGAAATCACAGTCTTAAAAAAACCAAACCCCTTTCTTATTTCTTTTCTTGGCTCTTTATCCTTTCATGCTGCAGATCCTGAGGCTGCAGAAAAGAACCTCTGCAGGAGCAATCAGATGCCTATAAGCACTTCCAGCTCACTTGTGGATTCTGAAGCTCCCTGATTGGAGATGAAGTGGTACACGAGATAACCCAGTAGGTCTCCATGTCATCCTTAAATGGTCATCTGTTTCTATTTACACACCCATAGATAGAGCTGTGTGGAGCATCTGCAGCAAACAATTTATTTGATGGATTACACATTCTTTTTAGTGTGTGTTTACAGACAGGCTTTTCTCATTGTTTGAAATGATCAAATCAATGGTCAGTGTGCAGATGTTTCAGCAGCTTATTTCTCACCAGCTACTTTCTGTTTGGTGAATGATCACTGCAGTCACATTGCGTTTTTACTGTATGGTACTTGTTTCAGTCCCAAGCAACACTTGTGTTGCCAGCTCCCACAGAAATAGCACATTCATATGACACTCTAGATTTCTTATGAGCACAAGTGCTCTTTTGTTAATGTTCAAGAAGAACAAACAGAATGAATCATAAAAAGAACACCTGAAAAGTTTCTCATGTAATAAACTGCCAAAATAACCATAGACAGATTTCAGGGAGACCAAAACGCTCTTCTGATTTTGTTCAAATTAGTGATTAAAAAGCAAGTATAGAAAAGTAAGACACTTAATTTTGTCATTTTCTAATGATTTTATTTACTTTGAACATTAATTTTTTAAAATTTCTAAAATAATTAAAAATTACTAGAAAAACAAATTTATCAAACAACAAACCAAAATATTTTCTACTGAAGTGAAAAAGACTTTTGCAGAACATTCAAGTTAAAATTTTAAATTAGTCCAAACCACTGAGAAACTTCCCAATTTGATTGCTTCTTCCATTTCTTTTGCTCAGTAACCAAGCTTTGCAGAGAGTGTATGTGTGTGTGTATGTGTGTGTTTGCAATCCTTTGCTTCGAACTGGAATACCTTAGTGGTCATTACTCAACAGTATATTAGGATATTTCTATTCAGCAAAGTACTTACATTTGTTTCAAGATTAGGTCACTAATGTGTAGCTGATGTGTCCAGCTACACCTACTGCAAATAAGTAAGACAGCTAGAGCCAAAGGTAGAAAATGCATATATGCAGGTGTGCATTGTTTTAGAAAAACTAGTCTTTTAACAACATGCACCTTAACCTGCTCTCACTGGAAGGCACCATGGAAGACACAGGACAAGTGGACAGAGGTCAGAGAGGGACAGTGGTAGTGTTACAGATCAGAATGGGCAGATTCTTAGAAGCTGGAATTTAAAATCAGGATCCAAAATCTTTACAGCAAGCCCTAAATATGCGTCTAGGTTTTCACAGAAACAGAGCAAACAAAAACTCCTGCCAACATCTAGAGTTTGGTCAGACCAAAAGACTCTTTAGCTAAGTCTCTGCACCAGTAGACCCCCTCAGGTACCTGGATCAGATGTAGAAAAAGGTGAATGTAGAGTTGGGTCACAGCCCCACTGCCTCAGGGACTTCTTGAGTTAACAGGATGTTTTTGTATGTAGAAGCCTGTTAAGAATTTGACTGCTCGGGTTTTTATTTATGCAGATCTTGTCCTCCATACATTGGGCTACAAGGAAAAACACACAAATGTTGCTGGGTTTAAAATAAAGCAAAGGATATGACTCAGTGTTGTCATCCCAAGTCAAGCTGGGGTAGAGGAGAAGCAAAAATAGCATTTGTGAGCTCATGTTCTCTAATACTTTTCTATATCATTTGCATCTGTCTTGTAACCAGCAGAAAGATTCCTTAGACCATTTGTGATCAGTATATGTAATCCATTGATCAGTCATCAAATGGTCAAATGCCTCTGATCTTCCCATTGCTTTGTTGCAGAATTATTAACCCATGCTAGACTTCTTGTTTAATGCTTTTTTAATGTGGACTGTCTAAAGTACTCCCTCCTGAAGTGAGATCCAGTGTTACATGCTTCTGAGTGGAGTGGCTGCTGGCAGACAGAAATATATACCCATGAGATGTGCCTGTGTATGACTGGAAGATGACAGAACTGCTCTAATCCCCATGTTGAGCTACTTTGAAATAAGTTGAACCAGTAGGGCTTTTTGCATTGATACTGGAAGGTGATTTGAATTGTTAAATAGTTTTGGATTCCTTCAGTTGACTCTGCACTAAAGCTAAACTGTGCTTTTTCTGTCAAACTCATTCTCATATTGCATGCAAATCTGAGATTTTATGTTTATGATACTTATATTAATTTTTAACCATATTTACTGTTCATATAATAGTCAAGACTTCGTGTCTGTGAATTATGTTATTCAGCCTTTTCCAGTTTGCCTGTCAAAGGTTGTCAGGGTAAGCACAGTAAGGTAGTGGGGTTTTTACCCTATGCCACAACTGTAGATTTTGCACTGATTTATATCTTCCTAAGTGATGAAAAGAGACAAGAACAGTGGAGTTGGGAGATGGGATGTAAACTCAAAAAGTTAAAATAGTCTTTCAGGTAGATCCTCTTAGACTAGTTTGTTCATGTTTCCTGGTTTTATAACAAATATGGAAATGAGCTGTCAGGAGCCTGGAATTAAGGTCACTTCCAGACTCAGGCTACAGTGTAAATGTAGCCATTGTATTCCTTCTGCTCACGGATTAGAAGATGGGATTTTTTTTTTTTAAAGAGCAGATTGAAAAATCCCTTGCCTTGCATATGGATTTCTGGATGCTTAATTATCAGTGGTAACAACTGCAATAACTACAGTTATGCAATTGCCTTTCTGCTTTCTGAATGGTGAACAGCAAGATACAATGTGCATCTACTAGTCTAAATGAAACAAATTCGATGCTTTCATTCACAAATATAATTGCATATACTTACAAATCACACTATTCTGTGTGTTCAGACTGTTGTGATGATAGCAACAACTGAAAATGTTTATGGATATTCTAACTGGAACAAGCAAAAGAAAACTGTTTTTACATAGGCTGTGCTTGTGAGGCTGGGTTTTAAATATGCAGTGTTATGCACAGTGCAGTCTTACTGCCTCAGTCAATCTCTCTCTCTGTAGTTTCATCACTCAGTTTATGAGTGCCATGCACAAATTACCATTACAAGAATGTGTATATATTGTATAAACAAAAATTGCAGCTTTGTGAAAACAGCATTTTTTTGGTGCTTGAGAGCCCCTGCAATCACAGGGCATATGTCAAGTGTATCCACACATCTGGAAGCATAATCCTTCCTTTCTTAAAGGGGATGAATGTAATTCATTCTTAATAGGGCTCTTACAGCAATAAAGGTTAACTTCACACTACCACAGCAGCTATTAGAAGGACCTGCTAAAACCTTAAACCCCTCAGTTAGATTAACTGTGCAGGGGTTTGAAACAGACCGATGCAATCCTGTCCTTGTACAATCCATAAAGCACGAGTGGGAGGACTGGTTAAGGCACCGATGCTGTGACAATACACAGTAACTCAAGGGTTTATATCCAGATTGGAGATTATCTAAATCATTACCTGTGAAAGTGGCAATGCTATCTTACACTATAGCAACTCAAGTCTCCTGGGATTTGCAGCCTGGAGCACCAATAGGAAGTTTTCCTATTATTTCTCCAGGGCATGTTTTCTTTACTTTTCCTTCTAAGCCAGCTTGCTCATATTTCTCTTTCCAAATGGGTATGTCTGCCTAGTCCTACTCCTATGGACACCTTCTTGTGGCTTAATAGCCCCTGTGCACAGAGCAATTCTTTCTTCTTACCAGCTGTGCTGTTAAAGACAGCAGTTGTCAGAAGCCATTTCGACCCTGTGTTATCATACAGCCTGTTTCCAAAAGCTGAGGTAATTACATGCATTACTTAAAATGTATTTTTGTGATGTCCATGAAAAAGAGAGCAGGGAAAGCAACAAGATGAATTTTAATTTGTTGGTGCACTGAGAAATTGGTGAACTCCCACGGTTTCCAGTGGGGACACACTCTTCTCAGGTGCTGGTGTAAGCTGTTCCCACTAAAAATCACAGTATATGGTATGTTCTAAGCAGAACAGTCTGAGATCTAGTTTAGCAGCCTTATTTCTTTTTCCTGTCTGAAAGTGTTTTGTCCCAAAGAATTCCTTTTTAAATTCTGTGATATTTTGAACCAGACCAGCCCATTTTCCTTGGCTGTATTATGACTCACAAGCTACCTCCCGCAAAACTTTTAGAACTTTTCCTTTTGCCTGAGCAAACTAACTGGCTGAACCCAACTGACTATTGTAGTGTTTCTTTGCATTGCTAGATGTATTTTGGCCTTCTACACAGGATGTTAACCAGATAGGCATTGCTAGCCTGGTTAGTGCTCTATAAAAGTTAAAAAAAATCCTCAGCCATACCCTAGATAAAACTCTATTTTTTATTTTTTCAGAGCAAATGACTGGAAGACATAAATGAGTTTTATTATTGCTCTGCAAGGACAAGTTTTTTATTTCTGTCTGCCATAATTTCTATGTCCTACATGCCCAAATAGCAGTGTTTAATCATTACAAATTCATTCAGAAGTTAAACCTGCCAATGTCAGTCTTATATAAATACTGCCATCATTAACTGAATCTCAGGTATCTCTAGGGAAGGATCTAAACTGGTAGCCCAACCAGGAAGGGAATCCAGGTCTTGATTATTATCCCTAGAGCAGTCAAACATAGTGTCTTAGGTGAGGACCCACAAGGCTAACACTTGCCAATTAAACAGTTTCTCCCATTAAAACTCCACAGTCTTGTTAAGGGAGAACTCAATCCAAATGATGAAGCTTACCTCAACTAGAACGAATTCCACCTAAAGATGCCTCCAGTGTTGTGTAGAGACCAGTGCCCTGTGCCAGAAACACAGTGGTGGTCAGGCTGATGTGAGCTTCTAATCAGAGGACTCAGCTGATAGCAAGTGAAAATGTGTATGTGTATGGCCAGACTTCGCGAACGAAGATTTGGGCAGGGCTCTCCCCACATGGGTGACCCTTCCAGCCTGCGCAGTGG
>JAOXXN010000446.1:28386994-28400677 GCA_026770055.1 Myrmophylax atrothorax
CTGCGCAGGCTGGAAGGGCACACCCATGTGGGGAGAGCCCTGCCCAAATCTTCGTTCGTGAAGTCTGGCCATACATATACATTGGCACCCCATTTTGAGTTAAAACCTCAAAATGGTTTTAACCATTTTGGTCATGTGGGGGTTTTTTTAGAAGGTCTGAAACAAATCAAAACCATTTTGTAAGAGTTTCCTTATTGAGTCCTACAAAAACTAATTGAGGAGAATTCAGAAAATCCTTTATGTCAGTTCTACATTTAGACCCAGGGTAAACTACCAGCCATTGTCCATCTGGCTAAGATACTGAAGGGGAAAAAAGTGAGAGCACTGCCCAGGGAAGCAGCTTTAAGCCTGGTTGGCATCCATGCAGGGTTCAGACTCCAGACCTTCTGCTGTTTTCTGTCAGGAACATTACTCATATCCTGCATGCTTCTTCTCCCTCCTTGGATTTTCATGCTTCAGATGCCCATATAGCTATCCTAAACCCAGCCTTCCTAATCATTTAGACATCCTTCCCCATAACTACAGCAATTGCGTAGTGCTTGGGTTTACTATGGTTTGTGCAAACATATGCTAATTAATTATAACTAATTACACATACTTAGGGTTTTTAATCCTTTTTTTCACACCTCAAATTCTCCAGATTTTTTTTTTTTTAAACCTATTTACTAATTAGTGAGGGTAGAGGTGTGAGGGAGGGGCTATTCTAGCATAATATGCCATTTTTTAATTTCAGTTACAATTTAGAATTTTCAACATTTAAACATAAATAAATTACACGAATAAATTGCTGTCAACATCTTAAATCAACTAACAGGCTCAACTCTTTGTCTGCAGAGTCTGTCTAACATCTCCATTTCCTGCAGGATTGCAAGGTCCATTTGACAAGCTACAGGGCCAAATACTCTGTGGGACCCAGACTCTTGTAGATGCTCCCGAAAAATCTCTCACATGGCATGCTCAAATCCAAAATCAGCAGAATCCAAATCTGAACATTAGGAATTTGCAGGTTCAGATTTCAAATAAATAAGCAAAGACATTGGCACTGCCTCATCCTGGCATGTAACAAAAATGACTTTCTCCTTAATCAAGTGTGAAAGCTAATTCAGATAAAGTGTGAGACAGTAATGAAATGAGAGAAATACTTTCTAATTAGAATGTCAGCAAGATAACACAAACCAAATCCTAAACTCCACACCATTAAGGTTTCCCCACTGAGCCCTCCTGCCATTGTTCCTCTCTCTTTCTGATTGCTTTTTAACAACACCTTCTGTGTGGCCTTTGTAAATAATCCTCTCATTACAGGTTTGCTTGAAACATGCAATCAATTTATTAAGGTATTTTCCAGGAGAAATTAGAAGGTACAATGAAGTGTAATTATTCTGGCACTCATTAATTTTTAAAACCATAGTTTGACCAGGTGCCACCATTGCATCTGCCAACCTCAACAATCAATTTTTATGCCATCAGAATCTCAGTCATATGCAGATTAATCCAGGCTGGGCAAGAAATGGCATTTTCAGAAAGACTGAAAAATTAGAAATTACCTGCACTTTCCCTGAGAAGTACTAGTCTTTGAAACACCTAGAGAAACTGGATCTCTGATTAGGTAACTTTTCCAGTATTTTTTGTGTATATTTGTATGTCTATATATGTCTTGTTATCTCTTCATTGGTAACTGAGAAATGAGCTTGGTATATCTGGGCTATTCCTGGTTAACAGATGTATTCATATGAATTACCAAGTATGTCTGGAAGTAAATGGCTATCAGACAGAAATATGCAAGGAGCCAGCTATCCTTCAGGATGGAAAGTCCTTCCATGGCAGGACAGAGGCAAAGAAGAGAAGTTAGGCTGGGGATTTGGAAGAGGAAGACTACTTTTTGAAACAAGTGAGAACAGGGTGTTTTCAATAAAGGAATTGATGCCAATACTGAGAGTTTTATTGTAGCTGTTTTGTGAAGATGAAGAAAATGCTATCTGTTGTCAGAGCAAGCCCTGCAACATCCCTTGTTATAAGAAAAATTATGTACAATATATGACTTCAATAAATTTTGAAAACAAATTTTTTTTTGTTTGTTTTCTTTTTCCCCTCCTTTGTGTGGTTAAAGCAAAAAACTGAGGCCATTAAATGGAAAAAAAATTATCTTGGCATTTTGTTTGCATCCTTTTTCAGTGAACTTGATATTTTAGTTTCCAGCCCAAAATTATTTAACCTTGCCAAATTTATAAAAAGTGCACCACCTCACTATTGTAGTGAAAAGTAGAGAGGAATCAGAAGTCAGCTGGTCATTATTGATGTTTCACTGCTCAGAAGACAAAAAGATAACACAGCTGGCTTTCTCTGCTTTGTTGACAATATAATGTTTCCAACAATAGCTCATCAGAAATGACTCAGAAGACACACTGAGAGCATATGAAGGAAAGTACCATGGTTCATTTCTGCAGGGTTGCTTCTCACATCCAATCAGATTTTAAAATGATGTAGAAATTAATAACCTCACAAATGCCTGACTGTAACTCAGAATAAAGTCAGTAAAGTCAGCTGAAAAATGCTATTTCTACTGTTGCATATTTATTCTCTCAAAGGTCTTCCTTATGTAAGTAGAAAGAATCTCATTCTCTAACTTCTGTTGCTATGGGCTGCCTTGCCAACTGAAAACACATCAATTTTCTTGTGAATACTGGTCAGAAGACGTGTGCTTCAGTAGAATAATTTTTGAATTAAAGCATGTGATAATCTGTTGAGTGCTTGTATCAGCTATTTTGATCTCTTCTGAAAAGTTGTGCGCATACAGAGTAGCTGCCTCCTAAATGCAGAAGCTGTGCCTTAACTCCAGCTCAAATGAGACGGTGCATTGCATGAGAGCCGTGAGCAGGGCCCTGTGCAGGGAATGCTGCTGGTCCTAAGGAGTGGTTTTTTCACATGGCTAACTTGAGTAGGAGATGTTTAGGATTAGTTACCTAGGAGGCTAAAGTCCCAGAAGTGTTTGCACAGTGTGCACGCACAGAACATTGTACAAGTGCATATTGAAAAACAAAATGGGAATGAATTAACCAGTGTACTGTTACAAGCACTATGTCCCTGGGGAGTTTAAAGCAGAGGCTTGGTGAAGAAGCTGTTTAAATTTGAGCCTCTTGAACAATCTAGTTCTGTTAATGAAAACTGTTAGCAGCAAATGCTAGTGTCAGGCGGAGCAAACACACACCATCATATTGCACCCTTGTTGTTGGTACAGACTGATCACTACATCACATTTGTACATGGAAAGCCCAATTCTTGCTAAGCTTCCATATCATTAAGGTCCAGGATGTGAAACTCAGACCTTCAAAAAGTTTGACAGGTCTTAAGGAAAACACAGGTTAAATAAAAGCTACATTTAATTCCTAGGTTTCACCAGCAAAAGCCCCAAACCAAACTAAACCAAACGAAATCCAACTAACCAACCAAAAGAAAAAAAAAAGAAAGAAAAAGGGGATTCCATTTTACCTTCAAATTTATTCTGCATTTTTCCTTGTTAAAAACCAGATTAGGTCTTTTCATAAAGTTTAATATTTTCCTAGTGTGTCTCTCATTATACCCTTCTTCTTGCATCTCTATGGTGTGAATGTAATTTCATTGCTAAGAGAGAGCTGCATTTAACCGGCTGATTCCCAAAGCAATCCATCAGGGTGCATTCTGGAAGAAGAAATTCCACAAGTATACTTCCACTCTTTCTCCAATATTCCTTTTACCTGACTTTCCCTGCAATACAGCTACACACCAATGATCAATCCATCTGTCTGTTGATCTAGCTCATCTGTGTGTCCTTCCAGTGCATCCATGTAATACATCCATGTATTAGTCAATCACATCAGACCATCAATCAAATTCTTCCCATCAGAATTTCTATCAGACAACTTCTTTTGTAGGCTTTCTTCAGTTAACAGTCTGTCTCCTAAAATACTGGTGTCCATGCAGAGTGAACTATTTTATCTTTACACGCTACACATAACTCTGAACATTATGAAAGTGCAGGATTATAAAAAAAGAAATATCTATTGATGGAAGAAGATCAAAAAAGACAACTGGATGCCATGTGCCCGAGAATAGGGAGAACAAAAGAGAACACAGGAGTGTTTAGCTGGACTATAACAGTTTAGTTATGCATGTTATAGGATCTCATGCAAAGCTGTGGAGATACTAGTGGCCTTCCCTGTAGCCTTGCATAACTGTTCATTTTTTTTCCATGCTGAGCTTGAGAAGGAATAAAGGGTTTGAAAAAAAAATGGAGAAAATACCAATTTAGACAAAAGAAATTATGACAAGATTAGAGACTGAAAAGGATTTGATCATAGCCTGTTGCATTCAGAACAGTGATAAAAAAGATGGAAAGGAAGAACTAATTCACTCTATCACAAGATGAAGGGGTAAGAAGAAATAGTTGAAAATTGTGGAACAGAAAAATTAAGGTTGATATAGCAGCAAAAGATCCTCAAATTAAATTCTTATGATAGAGTCACTGGAGTTAGATGGAGAGTTAAGGGAGAAGGAAGAATTGACCTACTTAGAGAAAGAAATAGAACAATAGTGAGAAACACATTTTCTGAGTATTTTAGGCACACTGATTGAAGTGCTTTGTAGTTCTTGGTGCTCCAGGTTTTCATGCATTGGGATATGGAAGTCGGTTGGGATCCAAAAGGACTCTTAGATTGTACCACCAACTTCCAGACTTCATATTTGGACATGGTCCAGTGAGCATAAACCTTTTTACACACACATCTCTCATCCTGGTTTCAAAGGAAACCTCAGGCAAATTTGACATGTACATCATATATGTTTAGGTCCAGTGAGACCAATCACACTGCCAGCATCAGAGCGCCCTTGTGGGCTGTCCAGGTGAATAAGTCCTGAGGATCTACATGATCTTCTGGTTCATGATAGCCTCCTACCTGGGTCTAAGTCATGATGGTTGGACTCCTCCCTGAATATTAGGAGGACTAACCTGCACAAAGGTAGAGCTGTGGCCTGAGACAGTTGCAGTCTAAGGTAAGTAGTTCTATAAGGAAAAACTGGAAAACTCTAACAGGAAGACACAGATGTGAATGTAGTCACTTTAAGAAGAGCTAACCAAAATTAATTTTCATTTACTTTTTTTCAAGATTCAGTTTGAAAATATTGTCCTGGAATATGAAGAAGGCTGAATGACCCTTCTGGCTCTTTCTATCCCTTCTCCACCATTTTGCAGTCTCTGCAGCCCAGGTGGAGGAAGGGTTGAGATCCCTCCTCCCCCAGTTAAAATTAGAAGGCAGTCTCACAACATGAATCAGGAAATGAGCATGGGGTTATTGGGCTGGTCTGAATTGCCAGCTTAGGTGTTCTGCGTGCTACTTTTTCTAAAGCATTTGTTTTATTCTTTCTTTTATTTTACTTTTTATTTTCTTTCCCTGCAAGACTTCTGGTGCATTTAGACATTTGATTATGTATGAAGTCTTGTATGATAGTTAATTAGCATTCAGAAGGAATACTTCAGTCTATGCATATTATTTGCACAGGTTAAGTATTCCTGATAAGACTTCTCAAATCAGACAAGCTGAATTTAACTTAATTAGACATATGAATACTCAAGGAGAAGGTAAAAGGAAGCTTGTCCAAGCTTTTGTACCATGGAAATGAGGAGAAGAAGGTGCATGAGGGCTAAGTGAACAGGAGGAAAAATCACCCCCAATCATAAAATAAAAAAGATAAGAAGAGAGAGATGTCATGAAATGCTTACAGCTATTCCTGTGCTTTCACTGTAGCAAAGAGTGGGGAATGACAAATCTTTTTAGAGTCATCTTCACCTAAGGAATAAACTAGGAAATTTACTGGTGTTTTTTTGGAAAGAGAATTAAAGATATAAGCGGACAGAAATATTTTAATTGCTAGCACCTCCAGGCACCTTAAAAATATGCCTGAAAAATCTGCAGTGTCACTGCAGCTAATCCTTCGCATGTTTTTTTCCCCCTTTTCTAAAATTAAGTGAATCAAACTCAGTGTAAATAGAACTGTGTTTCATTGTGACATGTTGTTTCATCAGTGTCAAAATGTTCCTGGAGAATATGTCAATTTTGATGAAATTTTCATTGAAAAGGAGCTGAAACAAATCACTTCAGCTGTCTTGTTTTATTTTTGTAATGTCAAAACATTTTGTTTTGCTAAGGTAAAACATATCATTTTGACTGCGCAATTTTGATTAATTGCTTTTTGTTATATAAATATTAATTTTTTATATTGGATTTATATGAGATTTTATACGGTATATTGTACTGAAGATTGAAGAATATGTTACAATGTTTTCACATTAACAGAATAAAGTATTTTGGTATAATTAAAAGAAACATTTCAACATCAGCAAACCAATACAATTTGACAATACCAAAACATTTTGGTAGTTCCAAAAGCCTTAGAAATTTGTGCAAATTTCAAAAATGTAATTTTGTTTGAGGTCAAGAGAAAATAAATTTTTTAAAAGCTGAGTTTTCCTTCACAGCAAAATTTCAGTGCCTCCTGCCTCTAGAAATCAGATGTATCAAGCCCAGAAGCAGTTCATCCTTGGAGCTATGCTCCCACCTGCCATTTGGTACTGGGGTAATTATATGGGGAATATGTGATGCAGAGGATAGATTCAGAAAGTAGCAATAAAGTGTCTGCATACGTGCTGCTCTATGCACATTTGTTCATTATTTATAAGGATAGGACCTCTACTGTCCTCTACTCAGGTAAATGCACACTAAAAAAACCCCAACGTTGTTTAGAGTAAGTATGAGGTTTCCTTTAATGGGTTGGCCAGCCTATACTTTCTGATATATTCTGCTTCCAGATGTATCAAAACCCCATGCAAACATGACATGGAACTGAAATATTTAAAAATACTGATATAGCCAAACCCAGAAATAAACATAGGGGACTCGTGCCTGAAGAATACGGAAAAAAAGCAGAAAGTGCTCATGCTCCAGTTGATTTTTTTCCACTGATTTTTTTCTCTTTATCAGTTTCCTTGAAGTTCAGCACAAGATATACTTTATTAATATAACATAATGATCTTTAAATAATAATGATAATTGGACACTAAGGCTACAGGCTAGTGCCTTTAATCACAAACAAAAGCCAAGCCCTAGATAAGTTCTTACATTGTTATGTTTACTGTAGATACACAGGTAGATTTTGAGGTACATAGACATGTCTAAAGGCAGAGAGGCACACTCCTGGAAAGCACAGAATAATGAAGCCTATCCAAAAGAGGCACTGTATGGTCACCCTGTCTCCAGAGCTTTGTGTGAGCATTCATTAGTCAAAGCAAAGTACAGAAAATACATCTTTAATTCCTGTGTCAATGTTCAGAAATGTTATAAAAGCCTCTAAAATGTGAAAGATATGCATTTCTCTACAAATTGGCAAACATTCAACAAACCCCAGAAATTAGTCTTTGCAACAATGCTTATTTTTTGAGATTAACAGTTTACTCGTATATTTTATCAAGATTGCATATTTTGAAAATATATGACCTGTCTATAAATAAACTACCGTGGTAATACTGTGCAACTCTGTAATAGTATAAGGGGAATTCTACTTGACCACCACAGATAGTCAGTGTTATGTCCTGAAACCTGAGAAAGGTGATATTTTCCTTTAAGATATATTCCTGGACATCCATCAGAAGATGCTAATATTGTGCATGTGCCTGCAAAATCCCTTTTTTGAATTTACAAGGCTTTTTGTCTCATTGAGAGAAATAAGACAGTGGAACTGAGACTTGCATAATAAGCAGATTAATTTTACCAATTGCTGTGTTGGAAAAATAACACCCTTTTTGTCCATTTTAAATCTGTTGCCTGTAACTGTCATTGAGGAGTCCCCTCAAACATTTCATGCATAAGCTGGTCTTCCTAAATGGGGGCATGTTTATAAACATTGATGTTATCTTCCCAGCTTCGTCTCATGATTGAGCCACCTTTAACCACTCAGTACCAACAGTCTTCATTAAACTGTTGATGCAAAAGGGAATATTTGCAATGGCTTTGCTGGTTGCATGGCTGTCTGCCTGTCTACACTCTCTTTTGCGCCTTGCCAAACCTTTAAAAAGAAAAAGCTTCCCCTAGTGCTGCATTTGTTTCCCTCTTTCACCCTCTCTTCCCACTGAAGCAGTACTCTCTCTGACTTCAGATGATTCCTTAAGACATATGGGGGAAAAGAGAGAGAGTATACCTTTAACAATGACAATCTCCCAGATGTTTAAATTTGAGATTTCACCAATGAGTGAGTTTTATCAGTTAAGAAAAAAAAAGAGAGAAAAAAACCCCACAGACGATAGTATACAATACAACAGCCCAGCCATAATTCTGTTGTTGACAGAAATTTGATTTCAATCAGGTGTGGGGAATAATTAGCATGCCTACTCCTTCAGCAAAAGGTGGATAACAGCACAAAAAGCTTAGTTATTTCAAAGCATGTGTAGCAGAATGGTTACTTTATGCCAATTAACAGCAGTAGAGAAAAAAAACAATATAATAAGGAATTTGAGGTAAGGAATAATGAATGAATGGGTTTAGTTGCTTTTATAGTAGATTCCTAAAAAAGATAATAATCTTGAAATAAGAAAGTTTAAAGTTTGCTAGTTTCTTATTTCTACTGCCCTAGTGAGGAACAGCATGTGTGAGGGGGTGTTTCTGAATCTTTCATTTTTAATGGAGGAATTCTTTTGTATAGCAGTATCTGTGTAGAAAATATAGCAGATACAGCAATCTGCTGTGGAAGGTGATTAAATATGAATGTCAGTGTATTAAAAAAAAAAAGATTCCTCAAACTTCAAAAAACCCAAACAAACAGAAAAACCCCAACCAACCAAGAACCAGCAAACAAAAAAAACATAACAACAAAACCAAACATCAAACCTAGACATAAGAAGAGTTCCTTCTAGGAGAAGAAAGGGTGGAGAGGCTGAGATGAGAAGGTGGTGGAAGAACAGTCCATCCAGCCTGAGGTGAAATGAAGTTTTACTGACACCAGCACTTGTTTGAGTAAGTGTCCTGCTGGGCCTGGCTGGACGGAGCAGAGTGTTACTCTGTGCAATAGATCTTTTCTCAGAGACACTTGGAGAAGAGTCTGATGAAATATGATGCTATAAACTGCCTCTGACCCTTTTTTGCATGTTTCCAAAGCTCTTTACCTGGGCAGAGTGTTTCAGGTATGCTGCAGTAGTGCCTTAGCTAAATCTAAGCCTTTGACCTGAGATATCTCCTGGATTAACCACGCAGCTGAAGTGTCCTGCTAGGTAGGATTTTATTTTAGATGCTCAAAGCTGAGGTTAACAAGGTCAGGAGGTGTGAGCTCATTGGGGATTAACACTGAATGCAGAGAAAAATTCTACAGTTAATTTCCTTTGCAAGTTGCTGATATTAATAATGCAGGAGACATACCCAAACAGTAATAGGCATTAGTATGAGAAAGCATTATTTGCTCAGCAGAGGGACTATCTGGGCACAGAGGACAATGGGGAAGTGAGTTGCCCTTGTGTCGAGCTTCACCCTGCTTGCTGCTGCACCATGCTAAGGGAGAAGCAGGGCTGAGACAGTAAGAAATCAGTTCTACTGCTGCTACTGAAAATCCTTTTCCATGTGCATAGGAAAGCACAAACTCTGATGCCTTTAGGCCTTTCTTGGCACTAAGTAGTTCACATGTCTTGCCATAACAAGGAACATGGCATGTTTGCTCAGATTAGCTGTGCAGTGTCACGGAAAAGGACATAGTAGCAAACCCTGGGGGCTAGAGGTAAGTGCATGCTGCTCTCAGGGGAGATCTTTTTTAACATGTGGTATTTAAAAAAAGAAAGATTAAAGATTCTGGTTTGCACTCTCTCTTTGTGCAGTGAAGATAAAAGTAAAAAGAAAGCCTGCCTAAAGGTGGAGTGATGAGGTTGGTGATGTGGGGAGTGGAGGCCTGAGCATTCTGGAGTCCAGACTCTCCTAAAAGGAGATTGGGCAATTCACATGATTTGTTGTACCCGCCGGCCTCCAGAAGTCTGTGGTTCCCCATCTGTATCACCTATGATATGACTCATGAGATGACCCTTTCTCTCACTTACCTGAACTCCTACCTGTGTCACACCTCTCCCTTCATTCTCTTCCTACTCCCTGTGCATTTGGATCTGATCCTGGTCCCTTGTCCCTGCCTCAAGACTGAGCACGACTATGTGCCAGCTCTTTCCTTTTGATAGTGAAGCATATTGCAGGTATCAGCATTAAACCTTTTTGGGTAAGAAAAATGGATTTGAATGACACCAGGTTCCAGGCATGGCTGGTTTCCTTGCAGCTGTTTTTTGTTAATGGTGTCATGAGCATTCTGCCAACATTAACATGTATTGTGAACCTATTACTGTTAGAAAATCTTTGAATAGTTCAGTTTCTTCTTATGATTGATAAATTAATCCAACTTTACATAGTTTTCAGGTTTTATGGGAAGCTGACCATGTTGTATGCACAAGAATCAACTAAGAGGGAGGAAAGCAGAGAAAATCATCTGAAATACCTAGCTGAGGATTCAAATTTTGGAGATGGAAAGAAACCTATCTCCGGTCTTACAGGGTAGGACACTGTTTAATACCTTAATATGGCTCATTGTTTGGAACTACATTAACTACATTAAATCAGGAAAAATGAATGGGGTAAATCTTCAGGGACTACCACATGGTCTGTCCACTGGGTGTCATTCTTGACCCACATCTGGATTAGCTTACTTTACGTGCTTCAGGGAAATAGCAACTGGAAGATAAACAGCTTGCTTGAAAGAGTATGTCTCTGTCCTTTCCACTGGCCTCTATTGTCAGAAGGTGTTTGCAATTACATTCTCCAGGAGAAATCTTAACAATTGATATTCCCTTTTGCTACAAAATCAACTGTCGTAGTGTTCCCCACGCGTTCTCTATAATTTAAGATGGAACTGCTTGAAAGAAACAAGTACTCCTTCAAATTTGCAGTTCTTCTCTCCTTACAGAAAGAGCAAGAGTGTTAACAAGCGTAGCTGCTGTTGGGTTTGAGCAGTTCTATTAAAATCACTCTCAGTACAAGAATGAGCTTCTCTCAACCCATGATCCATGTTCAAACCAGCCATGGAGATCTCTGTTTTTCCACAATGAATGGAAAATGGTTTCTGTTGATCTATCGGTCTGTGTTTCAGCTACTATGCTTATCCAATACAGAAGCATTTTCTTTCATAAATTTATGTTTCAGTTCTCTAAGGCATTCTTTCTGGACTCTTGGGTATGATAGAATCAGTAATTTTTGCCTTCCTTTGAGAAAAAGAGCCCAAGTGTTGTAAACAGCTATAAAATTTCTCCTTTTGCTCAAAAGCATGAGACAGCTGCACTGACAAGTATGAGCAAGATACAGTCTACAACAATTCTGCAGAATCAGGTAGGGAAGAAAAACAATTATTTGCCTTGCCTGTACATAGGCACATTACAATGTTGCATCTTCAGCAGCCTGAAACAGATGAATTCTCTATAGGACCTGAAGGCTGGTGACAGGAGGAAAGCCTCTGGAAAGGGTAGTTAATATTTGGCTTCTGTTAGGGGTAAGTCACTCTCAGGCAGAAGGATAGATTGTGCTATCTAGTCCCAAAGGTGGGTGCCCAGACAGTATGGGACCACAACTCACAGAATCACAGACTATTTTGAGAAGGGACCCACAAGAATCATCAAGTCCAACTCTTAAGTCAACAACCCACATAGGGGATTGAACCCATGACGTTGGCATTATTACAACCAAGTTTTAACCAACTGACTTATGTCTTCAAATTATTCATTATAACTTCTCCCCACAAGAAGAAAAGAAAAAAAATCAATAAAAGGATGGCTAGGGAGAGTGGAAGATGGATTTCTTAGCAAGTGAACTGAGGATTACCAAAAACATTTCTATGACAGTCTGACTACAAACACTTGCACCTCACATAGCTATGGGGGAGTAAACCAAGTGATGGCATACTAGGATGAACCCAACCGTTAGCCTCAGTCTTCACAAGTTCTTCTAAAGATGAGCACTTCCAGAAGCAACTGGGGCTCAGAATGACGCACACTGAAATGAATCTGGGTGGCATTTGTAATTAATGTCAAGCAGCAACATGCGGAAGAAAATAAGAAACTAATGAAAATGTCAATCAAATATTTCAACTGTAGCAAAGGTGGGCTGATGAGCAATTTAATTTATTTATTTAAATTTGGGTTCAGGCTGAATCCTGTTTGCCCAGCCGTTTTCTCACTCATGCTATATGGACAAGGAAAGAGAAGTATTGGTACAAGAAAACCCTGGTGTTTTTACAGCAAACAAGCTTGTGGATTCTCAGTTTTGATGAAACTTATGCTTTTTTTCTCACTTTGACAATGTCTCTTCTGATTAGAGCCCAGCAACATGGTAATGGCCTTTACAAGCTGACGTAGATATTAAACAAAAATAAAAGTTGAGAATGTCAAGAGGAAGGGTGGATGACAGGTAACAACAGGAGTGATGGTGGAGAAAACTTAACAAACTCGCCTCTGGGAATAAGTTTGCCTTTAAAATGATGACTTAAAAAGAAGTAGAGATGGAGAATCTTACTGATTTTATCCAAAATAATTCACACAATGAAACCCAGAGAAATACAGAAACACATAGCAGCAACTTACTATTTTACTTCGTATGAGGTTGCACCTGGCAAAAAGAGAAGCAAAGGAAAATGTAAAAAAAAGGAAAAATTCTGACTCAGCATTGAATCCAGCACAGAAATGTTGTGCCCTTTTTTTTTAACTTGAAAAAATATGACCATCTATATATCTTTGTCATGATTACATTTTCTGAGGGATGAGTTTGGCATACAACAATTCAAGTATCTTTATGTCATTATCTATTTCCCTACTCATCAGGATCTGGCATTGAGGTAAAGCTGCAGTAAGCAACCTGTCTCATGTGTAGCTTTGCTCCCTGATCTTCCTGGAAAATTATGCATATTATTCAGGATCCTCCTCACTGATTTTGATGCTATCTCTAGCAGAAAAGGAAGTATATGCTATCCAGTCCTAACAATGCAGTATAATTAGGCTTACTATAATGAGGTTTCAGTAGATTGGAGTATTTTGAGACCTTCATAAAGAAAGGTTGCTCTTTCTTCCTCTTCACCTGGGAGATATTCTCTGCTTAGCAAGCTGGTTCTCTGCTCTCACATATCCACATTAATTTGAGCAATTACAAAGCTTTGCCTTTCTACCGAAGGAATTGAAAACACCTTTAAAACATACACTGGTAAACTTCATCAGCCTTTTTTAAGAGAGTAATTTGTTATCTCTGTCAGAGAAAAGTGAAGTAGAGTCCTGACATTTTGGAAAGCACTTTTTTTTCCTCAGAAGGCAATAGGCATCCTACGCTTCCCAAGTCACTAATGCCTAGCACTGGAATTAGCTAACAGTAAGGCAACTGTGCTCTTTGACAACTGAAATATCAGGTTAACTTACATTTTAAAATACCAAGGACATTTTGAGCTAATTTTCCATTCAATTTCATCCTTTACAGATGAAGTAGTCACACCAGTCTATTTTCTTCAGATAAAACAGTGTACAAAATTAATGTAGCCTTGTTAGCTGTACAAAGGTACTAGTTGTACAGTTCACCATTTATTTTCTAAATGAAGAAAGTTGATGAA
>JAOXXN010000446.1:28407278-28423328 GCA_026770055.1 Myrmophylax atrothorax
AAAATACACCCAACATCTCATCTTCTGGCTATTGTTTCCCTGTAAGTCCGGGTCCAACTGTGACTATGAACATTTTGTTGTCCTTGGGACAACCAGCATAGTCTTTCTGCCATATTGCTTTAAGCACAGCCTATACTATGACAAGGAGATCCACTCAACCACCCTGTTACACTCAAAACTCTTTCTGAGGTATCATGTGAAAGGAATGCACAGGGACACACATCTACAAAGTCAATAGATCTCATATCAAACAAACGGCACTGACCATAGGGTACAGTAAGGGCACAGAAACCACATATTAAATAACTGCCAGTAAATAGCGTGAGCAACATATTTTAAAAAGTACTCTCTATTAATCAGAAGCAATTTTCATTAAGATTTATTTTATTCTCTCTATTTGTTATGAAATATACTTTTATTTTCCAGCACAGTGGGATGTCATTTCTTGTGATCTAGTGGTACTGATTGGACCCTAATATGTTGGGAAAAAATGTGGTTTATGCCACTAAGTAAACAGGAGATATCTGCGCCAGCTGGAAACTAACACCTGAAGCCATCTGAGCAGCACTATTCTCTGCTGCCTGTGGAACTTATTCTTCTTCTCACAGTGGAAGTATGAACACTCAATATGCATTGCACATCAAGTAATTTTCCTGTTTAGCTTCTCTAACTGTTGCATCACATTTTTAATTTTCCTCTCTTTGTAATTTAGTCTAAATAAAAGCTCTAGTATTAAATTAATTTTTTGAGTGAAAAATAAACCCTGCAAAAGCAGAGACATGCATTGCCCTTCATCTAATAAATGTTATAACCTTTTTTTTATTAGCTTATCCCCTTGAATGAAATTATCATTTTCAGATGAGAGACATATTAGAGTCTAGGCTGTTAAGCCTGCCAAAACTTGTCTCCATGGCAGGACTGAGTGTGATTTTTATACAATCATTCTGCTCCTCAAATTGTACTAATAACAATGCATTTCCCCCCCCCAAACATTTTCCTGGGGGGTCCTTATGAATTATGCAGACAAAAGAAACTTATTTTTTATTTTAATTTCTTCCTGCTGGAAAGAAAGACAACCTACAGCTGGACACAGCTGTGAGAATAGGCATTCACACCATCCTGAGAACAGAAGTATTTCCCTATGGAACAGTACTTTCCAGGGCTCCTGTGATGAGGAGAGCTTGTGAGGTCTAGGAAAGCAAGTAGGGAAAACGTTAATGTGTGTGAAATTGCCAGGTAAAGCACAGACATCTATCACCATTCTATTTCTCATAATTCTTCTCAGATGGGGTAACTCAGGAGCATCCCTTGGTGTTTATATGGATCCAAGCCATCATTGTTGATATAGGGCTATGCACATAAATTACTACCAAGAATATTTTAGTTTCTGTAAAGTGTAATAGCACAGAGTTTGACTGTCTGTCCCATATGGACTGTTTTTCTTCTTTCTTAATTTGTACAAAGTTGTTCATGACTGACACCCAGTCTGGGGAACAGGAAAATCTAGTCTTAGGGTGTTGTCTACTCACTTCACAGAGAGATCATGATGAGAATTTTCTGGTAAGCAGGGTAGAGAGAAGCAGCTGAATGAGCTTTGTTCACAGTATCTTTAAAGTTGTAATTGTTCCATAGTTGATGATCTGAAAGCTTTGGTCCTTGCAAAACTAAATGCAGAGAAAAAGAGCATTGTGGGAACAAAATGAATGGGCTCCATAAAGACATATGAACTACACAAGTGGAAAAAGTTATAAAAAGTTCCCTGTAACTGTGACAGGTTATGCCCAGGTGTTACTGAGTTTCAAAGAGCAGGTGAACTCATCTGGATAGTATGATGGAGATTTTTTAATCAATTTTTTGCATCTTGTTGTAAATGAGAGTGGATTATCCTCTTCTTTTTATATATAGCTAAATGTTTCTGTTATCACTCCTTAAATATTTGAATTTTTCGCAACCCTCCATGGATCTTACCCTCACTGCACCCCAGTACTAAGACTTGCTGCTATCTCCAATACCTTCTCTTTAGAAAAGCATAGTTAAAGAAAGACCAGGCAATGTGCTTCACATCACCCAGCAACTCAGTGACTGAGGAATTACTTCCTCTGAGTGAGGTGAACGATCCCTCACAAGTATTTGTCCTTCCCCACACGATGTATTTGTGTCATGGACTGGACCCACAGTTATTGTTTTGGGGGATTATTTTTCAGCAGTGACATATTTTTGCCTTTGGTGTTTTACCACATCTGTTGGGTAACAAGAAAACTAAATCCACCTGGCTGGCTGAGCTATTCATGAGCTTTTTTTTTTTTTCCTCTTTTTAATGGGGGGCAGCTGTGCTGCCTTATTCTCTGCAGCTGACTGTCCTTCTCTGCCCACCTTATAAAACATGGAAAAATCACCCTTCCTCCATCCAGCTGTCTGGCTGAGGAAATGCTTTAAAGGACAAAATTGCAGCTCCTTCAAACACTGATTCACAGAAGAACTTGAGCTTTGATTTATAATTAGAGCTCTGAAAACCTTTCATTGCAAAGCTGGGAAGAGCTAGGGAAAAAGCTGCCCTCACCTGTTTTCTACCTCACTTCATTATAAACCTGGTTCTTGTCTGTTCTCTGGCTCTGTGTTTGCAAAGGTTTTGATGGTGCTAGTGTGAACCAGTTTCAAAGGGAATTTTAAGGCAAAAGGAAATGGGAAGCATCCTCTCTCCTCATAATTTCAGGACAGAGATTTTTGTTTTGTTTGAAATGATTGGGGTGTTCAGACTTTTTGTGTGACTTTGAGAAAGGGCAAAACTTGCTCTCACTTTTGTCTTCTCAGCTCCTTTCCCCACTCCCTCCCCTCCAATGACAACAAGTTATTCCCTCATTTCCCAACCCTGGTGACTCTGCAGGTTTCATGTGGACATAGGCTGAACGACTGTCTGTTCATAAGACAATCACCTATGCTTTTGCTCATAGGCTGTTGTTTTGCAAAGCACAGTTAATGATTCTTCTACCCAGACTAGGACAGAAGAAACAACACTGCCAAGAAAATGCTTGAGTTCCCTCTTTGCTTCACTCTGTTAAAAAACAGAGTGCACCAAAAAGTAAAAACCCACTTGTTGAGGATACGTTTTTATTTGAATGAAAGGATGAGTATGAGCCTTAAATGAAGATATCTTCTCTCCCCATGAATCTTCGTACAACTTGATATTTATTTTCCATTTTTCTGCCCCTATTTTATGATACCTCGTTCTTCTCTCTTTTCATTTGTCTTTCTCTCTCCTAGTGGTAGTCCTTTCCCCAAATCTGGTCTTTGCCTCCTCAGGATGGCTTTTCTTCTCTGAAAAAAAGATCTCTTCGCAAATCTCATGTAAAAAATGGTTGAAGAAATGTGTAATCTCTCAATATCCAGAAGTAGGAGCTGTGAGCAGGAGCTTGGATTTGAAAGGGAAAGAATGTATTGGTTCTGTGTCAGTTTGAATCAACCATGTCGTGTATGCCTAGATTGAAAGATCTAAAGCTTGCTTTCAATCCCTGAACCCCCTAAATTTGTACTTGTACCATACAACCCACCATGCACTTTGTCAAACCTCTCCACAGGAGGTGATTTTCTAGTGCTAGCACTGGTCCTGTACCATGATGTTATGTACAATACTATGTTCAACTCAGCTAATCCTACTGAGAAGGAAAAAAAATCTCCAGAGCTATTATACATATATCAATTTTTTTATTTTACTGCTTCTAGCAATTAGTTCTAAAGTCTTGGAGGCTAATATTTGTGATTAATGCATGCACATAAAATGTACCATCTCTTCTGCTAATAGTTATGTGAGTTGAATCTCTTTTTATTTTTTCCCTTTTAAAAACATTTTTGTGGCTAGATGCCACTGCAATTTCTCATTTTCCCAGTCATGTCCCATGGATAGCTATACTATTCTAATAAGAGTGAGTGATGTGCTTTTAACCATTTATCCAAGACCTCATGGCACATTGAAACAAAAATTTTCAAGTAGGTAATGTATTTTGAGTCAGTTTTTAGTATACAGGTGACAAGAAAACATTTTTCAATACTTATAATTAGAGATGGAATAAAAATTAACTAGAAAACTTTGGATGCATATAGAACTAGACAACAGAAACAAGGAGACAGAGGTGGAAGATGCTTCCCTTTGATGTCACCAAGCACAGGTGACACCCACCTGTGACCTACATCTGGGTCATCATTACTGCTTTGTAATGTTATGTTAAGGCTCTGCTCATCAGTGGCCAAATACTTCAAACATGAAAATCAAGTTCCAAGGGAAACACTATTTTTGGCTAAAAATAGAGGGGTTAATCTTTGTAGGAACTGGAAAGTGAATTAAGCTGACAGTAGAACAAACCTGTCATGACTTCTAGGGGCAAGCAGTGAGGACAGAAAGATCCATCAGTTTTCAGAGTACATTACATGGCATATGTAATGGTATGAGAACTTTGATGGATCTGGTAGCCTGAGGGGAGGAGGGCTTCTCTGTGTACCTATCACTGTTCAGAGAGGGACAGTGCGTGTAGCAGTGTATATTAGCCTTCCTTTGAAATAAGGGATTCATGTGTTCATTAGGTAAGTTAGGCATTCACATTTTTGCTCTGTAGATGGGAACACTGAATGTGACTTAATCCATCACATAACAGACATATCAGGTTTATTATCTTGTTTCCAAATGTGGTCACTAATGGACACAGAACAAGATGATAAAGTGGATATGATTGGCTGGGCATAAAATGCATGTGAATTGACCGTTAAAATATTTTTCTATGGCTAAATGTGTGCAATATTTTTATACCAGATATCCAAACTAAATACAATGCAAATACCAACTTCCATGACCTACAAAAGTAGAAAAACATCCAGTTCATTGTTTGGCACATGGAACATTTCATAAATATCTATATGAGTTTTAATTTTTGGTTTGTCTTCTCAGAAGCTGGAAAACAAAGGCATGTCCAGTAGCTGGAATAAAAAAAAGTGAATGGTTTCTCCATGAAACCATCTGACTCTCCTGCTGAATTTCAGGAATAGATTTTGAACTTGAAATACGACTACCGTATATTTTAAGAAAGATCTAAATGGGAAGGGTGTTTTGATAGTTCAGAAAGTAAGAGAAAAGAGGTGGGACTTGTCTGGAAGGCTGGAGCAGATTATTAGCAGCATAAAGGCATTATCAACATCGTCATCACAAAACACCTTTATCCTATCTTCACTCTCCCTTTTTCATTGAATTACTGAAACAATTCACTAGATATTGATTACCATTTCTACACTTTCTGATTTAACTGTCCTCATAATCTCTTGTAACCCAAAGACTGGTATGTTAACCAAAATATTCTGTGACATCCCACGTCTTTTAGAATATGTAACTCTTTAGCATGCAGAAGTAAACAGTAAACTCCTTGTATACTGTTTACTCTGACAACATCAAAAGATGGATGTAGAGTTAGCTTTCACAACGGCTTCAGTCTGAGTGCTGGGTATATTAAAATGCATAGAAAACCCTCCAATAAACCTGAACCAGTAAAAGGTAATTTTATACTTTCAAATATATCTGAGCAGTAGGTGTGTTTAGGGGAAAATGGTGGATAAGTATAGGCTTTAATGAAGACAAAAATAAATAAATTCCTGATAACACTGTTCCCCTTCCCCTCTTTGGAACAGATTGCACTGCCATCACTGTCAACCGTCACAGCAAAGACTATCCGACAAGCTGTAACATCTCCCATGTGCATATCACTAATTATCTGCAGCAGAGAAGCATGTTCAGATTTTAACTACGCAAAATAACAACCCAAGTGTACGGATTACAACATGAGACAAATTTTAATGTCTTGGAATCATAAAATGTTGTAGTTGTGACATTCCCCAGACTACACAGAGAATAAGGTGAGTGTTTTGCACTGTCATCTTTCTTACTATTTCCAGGTATCCCAAGGGCTTTGCAAAGGGACAGTGACATTTACCGCCCAGTTCCTTGGACTAACGACAAGGTCTGAACTTCAGTGGTCTGATGTTCCACTTAAGGTTATAAACAGTGCATAGGTTTACCACGTGTGAGTGGATTGCATTCCTAATGAATTGTGGTCCATGGGAAGTAAGTATAATTAAACACCATTAGCAGATGACGGAAGGGAAACCTTAAAGAATTAAATGACTTGTCCAAACTCAAAATATGTAGGATATGTAAGAAAAGCTGGCAGATAAGTTAAAAATCCTCCTCCACTCATTAACTTTTTTTGTAGAATCATGGAGTGGTTGCATTTGTAAGGCACCTCTGGAGTGATCTGGGCCTACCCCTTCTACTCAAGCAGGGTCACCTACAGCAGGCTCCTTAGGACCTTGTTCAGAGGTTTTTCAGTATCTCCAGAGATGGAGACTGTACAGTTTCTCTGAGAAACTTCTGCCAATACTCAGTCCTCCTCACAATACAAAAGGTTTTCCTTATATTCAGAACTACTTTCTGTCCTACCTATTTTTTCTCCACTCACCAGTTGTCAGGAAAATTGCCAGATTGATTGATAAACACTGTGGCTCTTTGGCACTTTCACAAAATAGAAAGAAATGCAGTGGCAAGTTGTCTGTTTTCCATTTTCCCCGTGGGAGGAATGTGGCCTGGCTGCTAGTTCTCCACATTTTTAAGACCAGTAAAGACATGCTATGGGAGAATTTATCATCATAATTTATAAAATCTTGTTCTTCTTCCCACTCTACTGTCTGCTGTTAATCAAGGCCTGGTCAGTATAAGGAAAATCTGTTCTTCCATACTGTATACATCTTAAGGTCTCTGTGCACTTTTTCCCCTCTCATCAATATAATTTCATTTCTCATAAAGTCACATTGTTTATTCTTGATGCAGCAATGCAAATCTTCTTTTAAACCTATTAACATCCTTCACAGCTTTTACTGCCTCTCACCTTGACTGCTGTAATTTTTGTTGTTGCTTTTGTCTTGGTCTATATCGGGGAATGCAACATGCTGCTCTGAAAACCGTTTTAATTGTTCCTTGACACTTCTGCATTAATTTATTCTTCATGTTGTTCAGTGACATAAGTTCCTGTTACAGCTGAGATACCAAGGGAGAGGGATAAGGGGAGCAGTAATCTGACAGAGTAGAGTTGCAAAACACTCAGACTCTGTCTTCTGACTCTGCAGATTATGGTCCTGCTCAAGTGCCAGCTCTCATCCACTCCTCTTCTTGCTTGAACTCTAATATTTACTCATTACTTCACACCTTATTTAATGAACTCAGCCTCTGTCCTCTGGTGTACCTAATGAAAATTATTACCTCTCAAATCTACCTTTATTAAATATATTTTTTATCATGTATTCTGTCACCTTTTTGCATGTTTCCCCCCTTTACTTTCCCCATCTTTTTCTCAGTGATGACTCATTTGGTGAGAGCACCCTGAAGGGATGCATAAAATGACTTTCAAGAGCTCAGCCTAGTGAGAGCATTCTGTAAAGATCTGGATTTGGTTTCATACATACTTGATCCCAGCATGAGCCAGTGGGAGCAGAGAGACAGATAAAGCATGTTTCTTTGCTGTTCCTGAACTAAGAAAGCCATAGAAAACCTCTTTGTTCAAGTGAAAGGAAAATTCCTATGTGGCAGGGAAAACATGAGAATATCATGCCATGCTTTACAGTCACCATACAGATATGCTGACTTCAATATTTAGAGGGGAGTGGGAAAATGGTCTAAAACCTTTTTTTGGGACTGAGAGAGGAATGTGGAAGTAGTTTGACTCTAATTGTCTATCGCGCTGTTGCGTGAGCTGAATACCAGAAGTGAGCAGATCGGTAGACCTGAAGGAAGTTCCTTCTTGGAGAAAATGGAGAATGCCATTGGTGGAAGTTTAGTTTTTAACAGTGATCTCCCCTCTGGATACAGTGTCAAAAGAAGTTGGGAATTAGGACTTATTTCTGTGAGATAAAAGAAAAAAAGAAAGTACTAGGATGAGGTAACCAGTTGGCAACAGGAAGAGGAAGGATAAGAGAGTGAGGTACAATATGTTTTCTGTTCATACTGTGTCAATCAGAATTTGATACCTCAGTTTCCTCCCTTTAGTAAAATTACAATAATGAACTTTACTCTTTAAGTACAAGATATACAGATTAAAAGAGCTATTATTTTTGTTAGGTATGGGTTCTTCTTCAAATTTATTTTTATGCACATTTCTTTTATTAATTCTCTTTTTCATATTTTTTTCTTAAGTGTCTTTTCCTCTTATCCCTTTTGTTCCTCGTAAGGTCTTACATGGCAGCATTTTTCATTACATTCCCTGTTTTTTTAATCTCTTTGTCTCCATTTATATAAATCTGGCATGTGAACTTGCAAGATGATTGAGTTATGAAAATCCTTGGAGCCTGCTTTAAAATCTCATGAAGGTCTAATTAAATATTGCACACCAGGAAAGACATATTTTCATACGTGTGTGAAAAAATTAAATTGATTGACATGAGCACTAGGTCTCAGATCCAATATTTCCTGACACAGTAGATTTCTGGTTAACCCAAATTTCAGTGACTTTTCCTTTCTGTTTCACATGGGGGCATGTCACGCCGTAACTCCCCCATTTCCTGATTGAGTTTTTTATTATTAATGTAAAGATCAAAACATAAGCCATTTTACCTCTCTACTGCCCCCAGGCTGTTTGGTGATTGTTGTTGTTGTTATTATTACTGTTATTGCTATCATCATTTTCTTCCACATTTAGTCTCTATTGTTTTTCCTGCTGCTACCTAAAGAGAATGAGCAGCGAATGAGGAGAGGGACTCTAATTGAGATTATCCCTTTATCATAACAAAAGTAAATCTTCTAAATCTAACTGAAAATTCAACATCAGCTGAGATCATCCATCAAACATGACAGCAGTGGAGAAAAAATGAATTCTGTCTCTACTTAATTCAAAGAAATCTAATGTAGTGGTGTCGTCCATCCCTCCACTACTATTCCAGCCAAACCAGGATCTTGCTGGAATTCAGTCTACAGTTTTTACTGTTAAATATAATTTCCAGGAGCCATTTTTTTGGCCTGAAGGGCAATGGCACAAACTGCCTGCATCCATGCTGGTCTCTAGGTGGAGACACATTTTGGCCCTGGAGGGGTCATGGAATTGCAGAATCTGAGAACAGGCCAAGTTGCAAGATACCCACAAGGATCATTGAATCCAACACCTGGCCCTGCACAGGACACCTCCAAGAGTCACACCATGTGCCTGAGAGAGAATTGTCCAAACACTTCTTGAAAACTGTCAGGCTTGGTGCTGTGGCCACTTCCCTCAGGAGCCTGTTCCAGTGCCCAAACACCCTCTGAGTGAAGAACCTTTTTCTAATATCTGATCTACACTTTCCCTGACACAACTTCAGGCTATTCCGTCAGGTCCTGTCACTGGTCACCAAAGAGAAGATATCAGTGCCTGTCCATCTTCTTTCCCTCATGAGGAAGGTGTAGACTGCAGTGAGGTCTTCCCTCAGTCTCTTTTTCTTCAGGCTGAACAGACTAAGTGATCTCAGATGCTCCTCACATGGTTCTCCTCAAGGCCCTTCACCATCTCCACTGCCCTCCTTTGGGCATTCTGTAATGGCTTAACATCCTTTTAATATTGCAGTGCCCAAAACTACACACAATATTCAAGGTGAGGCTGCCGCAGTGCAGAGCAGAGCAGGATAGTCCCTTCCCTCGATGGGCTGGTGATGCTGTACCTGATGGCCCCCAGGACACAGTTGGCCCTCCTGGCTGCCAGGGCACTGCTGACTCAGATTCAACCTGCCATCAACCAGGACCCCCAGGTCCCTTTCCATGGCACTGCTTTCCAGCATCTCACTCCCCAGTCTGTACATACAGTGAGGGTTGCCCCAGCCCAGGTGCAGAATCCAGCACCTCCCCTTGTTGAACTTTGTGTGGTTGGTGATTTCTCAGTCCTCTAATTTGTAGAGGTCTCTCTGCTGGGCCTCCCTGCCTTCGAGGGAGACAACAGCTCCTCCCAGTTTCGTGTCATCTGCAAACTTGCTTAGTATTCCTTCCAGTCCTGTGTCCAAGTCACTTGTGAATATATTGAAGAGCACAGGGCCCAAGATGGAGCCCTGTGAACCCCACTAGTGACAAGTCACCAGTCTGATGTCACCTCATTCACTATTACTCTCTGTGCTCAACCCATGAGCCAGTTGCTCACCCACTGCATGATGTGTTTATCCAGCTGTGTGCTGGACATTTTGTCCACAAGGATCCTGTGAGATACAGTATTGAAAGCTTTACTGAAATCCAAAGACATTGCATCAACTGGCTTGCCTTGATCAGCTAGGTGGGGGTTACCTTGTCATAAAAGGAAACCAGATTTGACAAGTGGGACTTTTGCCCCATGAAGCCATGCTGATTGTGACCAATGACTGCTGGAATAGATTTTGTACAGAGATGGGAACTAAAACTTTTTAGATTATGTACAGGAGAAAGTCTCTGGTATGCTCTACCACCTGGGTCATGTCCTTCCTATTTGGTCCTTGTACTAGCCTCAGAACTATGCCTCTCAGTCACTTTGAAGAGTGGTAGTGGGCCAAACACATCTCATGGCACCAGGATACCACTCACAGAGGATGATTTCATGGCAACCTGATGACTACACATTTTCCCTAGCCCTCTTAGCTGTGGGGATTTAGAGTCTCAGTAGAAGGATGTCTTGTCAGTGCTTGTATGGATGCTGGCCCCAAAAAAATCTGAGGATTTCTACTCAGTAGGATACTCTGCCTCAGAGGTCACTGATAAGTGCAATAGCTGGCTGTTTTGACAGGCAAGAAAATGAGTGCTGTAGCTTGAAAAAATTACTGTGCTGGAAATTTGCCCTTTCTTGCCCCATTTAAATTCCTTATCACCTTTTCAGTGTCAAATGGGGAGAGTGAAAGACAGTTGAGATATGTTCAGGGATTTTTCTTGGTTCAAACCTTCTGCTGAAGCTGTGAGAATGGTGGTGTGGAGGAAAGCCTTGCAGGCTTGCCATGAGCCGTGATGGGGAGAGTTCCCCTCCCAACTCTGGATGGGTGCCTGTGGTGTGCGCTGCTTGGGTGCTGCAAGAACGTGCTGCCATGTGGTCTGCAGAATAAGTATTATGCCATTTTCATAACTGGGTAAAAATTGTTGGCACTTTATGAAAAACTAAGGGTACTATAGTTAAACTGCTGAACTTGGGGTCTAAATAAATAATTACATTATTTTGTGTAGCACTAATTTTCATGCTCTTTCAAACTGCTTCTCTTTTACCTCTAATCTGCAAGGCATCTTTAAGCAACTCCTCTGCTCCACAATGGAGAGAGCTGCATATCAGCACTGGCTGAAAAAGTTATGACATGAAGTTTATGATCCTTCAGATGAAATCTCTTGACAAACATTCTATGTATCCAATTCATCAATGATAAAATTACTTGGGTTTTAGAGGCCTTAATATATGGGAGAGGGAAGGAGAGAATTCATGGAAATTACGACGTTAAGCTCTGTTTGCAAGGACAGCATGAACAAAGATGAATTACCATATAAAGGATTTCTAGGGGTGTAGAACTGCTATTCTTATGTCTCAAATCAGTCAGTCTTTGCACTATCAGGGTTAGAGTTTATGGGTAACAGAAGAGACCAGCCTGTAGCAGCTAGAAAGATGTCTTTCGCTTTGGTTTTCAGACACAGAAGGGGCTCTCAGGGAAACCCTTGCATAAGGATCTTTGCCATAGATGAAAGTCACAGTCCCTTTGTGCATTGATATCTGTGGCCAATTATATGAACTTCAGACCAGATTTACAGAGCCCATTTCATTTTTCTGGAAGGAAGGCCTTGTTAGTTTTTGTTGGTAGAATAGGATTCAAAACACTCTTTGAAGCTGCATGGGAGCCCACTAGAAAGCTCATGTAACATTTTTACAGTGGCAAACAGTACATATTGTGTGCAGAATCATACTGGACAGGTATAAAAAACTGCGGGCCCTCCCATTCCATATCAGGTTTGCACCATTTTTTCCATCATGGTGGAAAAATCTGGCCAGACTTTGGGTTTGGTTGTATGAACCTCCTTGAGATGTGTAAAGCACAGAACATTGTGTTCAAAATCTCGTCATTATGGCTTTTCAAGTGAGAGAGTGCATCTGAAGGAAAGTTTTTCCATAGGGGATTTAATTTTTCTGCCTACTGGTCCCACTGGGACATAGAAATACTTTTGGCATAGAGGTTATGGTGGCTATTTTACAACTCTAGTGAAACTAGTATTGCCAAAAGATTCAGTTTTATGGGTGTCTTGTTTAAACTAAGTCAACTTGGCTTTATTTATAACATATTTCAACAATTGTGTATTGAAAACGTCAAAGGTAAAACTCTCAGCTGAGGTGATTCCATTCTTCTCCAAGCAACAGCAGACCTATTAAAGTCAGCAGGAGGCACCATCTTGGATTAAGTCAGAACATAGAACATTATTGCAATTTTTTTATTCTTTTCACTTTTAACCTGGAAACCTCAAGGTAAAGCCAAATTTCTATTGCACTATGAAGAAAACCCATGCTATACAAGAACAGCACATAAATAGAAAAATATTGCTTTCACTTTGCAGACAGGGGTCTGAAGCATACAAACCCCCCTAAATATGTAAAAGCTCAAGCAGGAATTGAGCAGTGTAGGGCTGCAAAGCAAACCTGGTTTCCTGAGTCTTAGACCTCAATCTTAACTATATAAATAACTTTTCAGCCTCAGTCAGGTAGCTGCATCCCATGCATTTGAACAGCTAATGCCAAGAAAACAGCATCCTCATGTATTTCTTACCTTGTAAATACATGCATGGCGCAGCTGATGCATTTTCAGTTGTACTTGATTTCAACGAGCCCTAATTGAATTCCAGTACCTCCTTGTGGCTCCAGTACACTTTGGGATGTTTTCTGAGCTGTCTGTGGCAGGCAAAACCTTGTCATTTCCATCTTTGGCTGGCTTGTCACAACTTTTACACTTCATGAGAGTCTCATTTTCATTGCTAGATGTGTTTTGAAAGTGCCTTCCCATACTGAAAGCTGAGGTCCATAATGGACTTCATTAAGGTAGAACTGTTTTCTCCTTGGAGGCTTCAAAGCATTTTTCTCTGTACTGCATGCTGCTTTAGCTGGCAGACAAGTATGCCCTTATACAAGAGGGCATTCATTCTATAGATAGATGTTTCACACTCAAAAAAATTTTAAATAAAATATCAAGTAAAATACAACTTTCTAAACTATAGTCTACCTGTCACTTCTCTCAGTCCATTAGCTCTGAAAGGTACAGAAGGATGGGTCTTCTTTTACTTCTTTCTTGTAAGCAGGAGCTATTTTTGAAGTTTCTTCTAAAATCATGTTAACAAGGAAGAGGTTTTTAGATTGTTTCCCCTCTGCTTGTCCTTCCCCCCCTCCAGAGCATAGTGTTTGTTTATGGTTTTATCCTTAGATTTTAGAGGCTGAACTTCATAACTGAAATTAATCTGAACTTTCAAGATACACAGATCTTCCCATGAGCCTGAACTTTCCAGCTTGATTGACACCTTCCTCAAACCTTCATCTCCATCTTTGTTTATCAGAGATGGTTCTAACTTCTGTGGCTCAGTGCCAAACCACTAGGAAATACATCAAGGAGGGGATTAACACATAAGGCTGGTAAAAAGAAAGCCCAGGCAAGCAGGAGGCAATAGGAGTTTCACTTATGACTGCAGTCCAGATGCAGTTGTTCATAGTTCTGTGTTATTTTCCCACTGAAACATCTCCTTTGCTGAGTAGTGATCATTTCCTCTTCCTGTTCCTGACTGTGGTACAAAACATGACTGGCTCATTTTGTACGGATAACTAACAGGGCTACAAATTGGTAACTAGAATCGCAGGGCACAAGATGTTTTCCTGAAAATGGATCCCTCATTCAATGATCAGGACAACTCTAGCATATCTGGATATACAGAGAAAAAAGGATGGCAATGGACCACGGAAGTCTTAAATTAAAAAGATCCTTTTTTCAGTGATTAAAACAAGTTAATAATCCAAAGACTTTACATGGCATGCTGATATGACTCTTTTAGACAGGGAACTTAATCTGTTACTGCCTGAGAAGAAAAGATAACCCTCTTGATTGTTTCACACATCTTATCTTACCCAGGATCAGCAAATACAAGTCAGTGGATGGCTCCTTCACTATGGTCTCATCTGTTCAGCCATTTGACTTCTCAGTACTGAGGGCTTTAACATGACTATGCTGGTGTCCCAAATGTGTGGGAATAAGCAAGGCTGTGCCCTATCAGCTCATCATCTAACAGGGTCTGGGAAGGTGGACATTTGGAGAACCCTTTCTGCCACCCCAAACAAAAATTAGCAGCAAATGCAGATGCATGCATGCTGGCTTGCTGATAGAAGGAGGCAAAGGTGGCTTGAGACAAGTATGTGCCGTTTTCTGTTGGAGAGACCTTTTCCTCTGTATACTATTTGCCTTATTAAAGGAAATACTGTGTTTTTCAGCTGCCTTTATCTGTGGCTGCCAGTTTTACTATTACCCTTTCAAACAAGGTCAATCTTCTGCCTGCTCTGAACTGCTTACTCTCTTCCTCCAGTTTGTTCAGCCATCGTTAACAATAATCAATGAAGGGAAGAGCTGTCACAGTCATGATTGAAATGAATGACATGGGTACTGCACAGTCTTTGGAAGCCCAGCTTTTGTGAGATTCATGCAGAGAGTGCTGGTCATCACTCAGTCAGATGCTCTCTGCCTTGACAGTCATTCTCTACACTAATATCATGGCACAGTGAGAAAAAATTGAAGTTTTGTGCTGTTCAAACATAATGTTGCTTTGGCCATTAAATAGCTCCTGCAGAATACGTTTCTAATTTCCCTGCCTTTGCATGCAATCACACATACAGACAGAGAAGCTGTCTGTGCACCAAGCTACAGGCATTTCAGCCTTGCAGTGCTGAAATTACCCATTCCCACTTCTAGCTTTGCAAAGAGTAGCTAGCTGTTCAAAATAATTGACTAAAAAAAGAGGGAAATAACTAAGCTGTCCACTCACAAAGTACTGGTCTATGATTGAGGGCAGCTGAGTTTAGCTCCCAGCTTCCCAGTTCCCGAGATGAGGCATTCTACATGGATTTTACTGAACAAGCTGATGCTATTGCGTGGGGGTTTGGATCTTTCGTTAAAAGAGCTAATGTTGTTCTTGAGAACAGTGCAGCCCTGACTGTGTTGTCAGCCATGCTTGAAAGAATTAGAAAAGCTGGACTGACTTAGTCTGCATGGAGGGCATTCAGGCCTGGACTAATACAGGCTGTGATGCTCCAGGCTCTGTAGATACAACAGTTTACATAGAGCTAATTAGTGTATGCTCAAAATGCAACTTCCTAGCTTGGGGTTTTTATCCTTCCTACATCCCCAGGCAAGTCATGTATTTTGAAACAGTATGAATTAGGGATTTAAATATCTGGACTCATTTGTCTACATGACGTGTAATCCTATGTCTCATTGAGTTAACTGTGGACACTGATCTGAAAAGAGAAAACAAAATCAGGCCACTTAGTTTCAGTTTTACTTCTTTAGGCTTACCTGCCCCAGCAATGATGAAGAGGCACTTCATCTGAGTCTGTGAGTGTTTGCTGTACTCTTGTTGGAAGATCTGTATACCAAATCTATATAGACCTCATTATTGATTTATTGCTATTATTCATAGTATAAATTATTTTCTGCCTCAGTGTGATGGAGGTAGTAGACTCCTTTGTATGCAAAGAGTCGCTGAATCTCAAGAACCAAACCTTGCCTCCAGTTTCACTGATGGAAATCAGTAGTAACTCTGATAAAGTTGCCACAATATTTGAATTCATCTTAAGGCAAATGAAAGGAGAATGTGTTTTTTCACTGCCTAAGTGGAAAGTTAAATATTTTAAACAGGCTAATTTAAGGAAACTGCTAGACTAAGGTGGACAAGTCATTACTTTATTACATTGTACTGGTTTAGAGGTAAACCAGCAGGAGAAAGGAACTCCACACAAGAGATTATGAGTCAGAGTTACAATTTTAATAACA